>JASAOG010000009.1:0-745000 GCA_030265305.1 Biomphalaria pfeifferi | reverse complement strand
AAGGAAAAGTAAAGGCGGTTGTTCCCTGAGCTGGCCACATGACACCCTTGTTAACCGTAGGCCACAAAAACAGATGACCTTTACATCACCTGCCCTATAGACCACTAGGTCTGAAAGGGGAACTTTACTTTACTTTTTTACTTTTAGTAAAATCACTAAATCTAGAAAGCCTTTAGGATAGAAGACTTAAAAGTAAAGCAGCAATTATACATAAATCACTGAACAATAATCTTGAAATACAAAACCAAAACCTAATAAAATACTCAGAAAGACACATAGATAAAGGCATATTCCTCGTTTCATATGCTAGGATATATTTGCACAAGTGCTACTTCTTCCCAAGTGCTATTAGACCATGGAATGGGTTGCATGAGCCAGCCAGAAAAAAACAATGACTTGGAAGAATTTAAGTCATTGATTAACATGCATGACTGAATGCTTTACGAGTAGGACATAATCATCTTCATTTTTGAAGTAACGTCTGTAATTTATAGTATAAGATAAGATAATACTTTTGCCTTGGATACATTTAACAAAATATTTTGTTGACAGTCTCATCTAGTAGACAATGCCTTAAAATTATTACTATTTTTTCCATCTGTTAAAACAATGCTTAGCTTATAGTAATGCAAGAAGCTGACAAAAGCCCTAAGCTGCATATGATAAATGGATTCTAATATAAAATCCAAAATAATAGAAGCCTACTAGGGGGGAGGGGGAAGTTATCAGTGTCACGGTGTTCAAGGGCGATCTAGAATTTTATTTTATTTTTCAATTTTTATCTTGGCAATTTTAATTTCAATACGACAACAAAACTGAATAAAATACTCAGAAAGACACAGTAATCAAGGCACATACCTCGTTCCATATGCTAGGACAAATGTGTACAAATGCTCCTTCTTCCCTAGTGCTATCAGAGCATGGAATGGGTTGCCTAAGCCAGTCAGGAAAACCAATGAAATAGCATAATTTAAGGCATTGATTAACAGGCATGACTAGATGCACGACGCGTAGGACGTAATCATCACCGAAAACTCTTTAGTTAATAGATGCCAAAAATCCACTAGATTTAACACCTAATATCGAATTTTCGATTCTTGCCATGGTCTTTAAGATAATGCAGAACAGGTGAGCAATAATTTTTTTTAAAAAGGCCAAAAGGGCCACAAATAATTTTTAAAATCTTAAAATGAAAACAAAAAACATCTAAAAAAAAAATAAAATATCGAACTTTATTGTTCTGAAATGTACAAGTGTAGCTGAGTGGTAAAGTGCTGACTTTTGAATAGTGTTGTCTCGAGATCGTAAGGCACCTTTCAGTCATGAGTACTTCTTCTACTTCGTCTTAAACTGTCAGGTAGAGTTGAGCCTTCGGCTCTTGGAACTCTAGGCCAGCAAAAGTGAGCAAGAGCTCCCTCTCACCGGCCAGTATGAAAACAGTGTACCGTACACTGTTTTGTCTGGCGGGTGGATCAGACTCACGGCAAGAGGCCGCGTATAGATTTACTAATACCCCCCGCCATTTTTCTTTTCTATACCAGGCTAACCGGATGGCTGCCTGGCCGTGCGGTTTGCGCGCTGGACTGTCGTTCGGATTTATCGATGGTTGAGGGTTCAAATCCTGCCCGCTCCCATCCCCCGTCGTCCTGTGGGAGGTTTGGACTAGGAAGTAAACTATCTTCAACTCTGAAGGAACATCCGAAACATGTAAAACATTTTACAACAAACAAAACCGTGCGGCACACACCATTTTTTATGTAACGGCACCTTGGGGAACATAGCCTGGATTGTGACAAGGTTGTGGGAACTTTTTGACAACTCCGCGCAGTGCAATGAGGATGCTCTCGCACCCCCTTATTTTGCTACTCTTTAACCTAATCGTTTCCTCCTACGAACGTTTCCACCCGGGTGCCACTATGAGGCAGGGTAGCATGCCCGGGTCATGAGTACTTAACATTTGTTTGAAAAAAATTAAAGGTGGTTTAATAGTCTTTATGCAGGCAAAATGACACAATTATTTTTAATTTTAAAAAGTGAATCATTCAAAACAGAAAATACAACTATTAAACCTAGAAAGTATTTCTCAAAATTATACCAGCAAGACACCCATTGACAAAATGAAATATTATTTTGCACTTCCCTTTCCTAAACAATTGATACTATTTCTGACAGAAGATTGCGGGTCAATAAAACTTAAAATAAGAAAAGGCGGGAGCGGTCGATGCTGTACTTAGAAAGTCATTTTAGGCAGAAGAATAATAAAGAAAGAAGCAATAATACATACAACAGTGAACCATAATTTACAAATAGAAAAACAACACCTAATAAAATACTCAAAAGTACACAAATACAGAGTCCAATTTCTTATTCCTATCTCTAAGACAAATGCATACAAATGCTCCTTTTCCCCCTAGTGCCATTAGAGAATGGAATGGGTTTCCCAAATCATCCAGGAATTCCATTTTTTTAGTAGAATTTAAGTCACTGATTAACATGCATGACTAGATTGACACATGAAATATATATAATGTAATTATCTTCTTTTTTGAAATAACGTCTGAAGTGTATAAGATAAGATTTGTGATGAGCTGGATTATTGTGAGATCATCCTAGTGTTCAGCAAGACGTCTTACAGCTGGTCAGTCTCTGTTCCCGCCACAGAACCATGCAGAACATACCATTGTGACAATTTATGACGCTTGTAACGTGAATTGCATTCTCGAAGAACGTATCATATTGTCTCTTTTTTTTTTAAACGGTTGCTTAGATCGAACTTGTTGCAGACACATTTTCCTAAAACACTATAAAAGAAATGATTTTTCTTATCAGAACTTCGCACTTTCTTAATACGCGGCACTATTTTAGATTTTAGAGCGGCTGGCGTAGGGATATGCTCGGCAAGTAAAAAACGTGTTAGGCTGAGAAGTTAAGGGAAGAAACTCTTAAGAAACTTCAATCACGTTTTCAAAGTGTTTATATCGGCTTATTCCCCTTGTTTTAACAACAATGTTGGATACACCACTTATCACTATGTTATTTCAAGACGTGGCCTGCTGTCCCAAACATTTTATTGTGGTTGTTTTGTTAAGTATAAAAAGATAGCTGAGTTTAAAAAGTGTTTATTTCCTGTATTTGTGAAAACAAAAAATAGTGTTTTGAAAATGTTGGTCCGTTTTTGTGATTTATTTTTTTACTGCCCTTGTTGACTGCTTGTTTACGCGGCAGTAGGACAGACTCGCTCTTCAGTCCTGATTGTCATAAAGATACCTGCCGTTTTTTAATCCACAATTTCGTCCTTATCTATATTACAACATTTGAAAAAAAACAAACCACAGGTTCAAAAAGTGTAATGTAATATAAAACTTAATTGTCTTTCCAGTACATTTAATTTTAAATACATTAGATTTTATTGTCGATGTAGGTACAAGAACTCTAGCCTTAATTAGAATCTGGATGGATACGGATCTCGAAAACGGCTGTTATAATTTTTTATGTATATCTTTAAAAAAAGCAACCTACTTAATTGGCCACACATGGAATAGGGAGAACTGCCTGATCTGGAAACCTCAGTTATAGGATTACTGACCCGAAGCCTCCGACATGTAAAATGAGAAGGAAGAAGAAGAAGTATTACAAACTTTAGTTACACATCATTTTTATTACATTCTTTTTTTTTTATTTTTTTTTTTTATTTTAATACTTCTGTTGAAATAATGTGTTGACATTATATATTCTTTAATAATGTTCCCAATAATACAATACATTGGTAAACAAAATGATGTTTCTTTCCGTCGCTTAGTCTGCCTCAATTGATTGTTTGCTGAAATAAAAATAAAAATAAACATGAAATAATATTTAGATTTATACAAAAGATTTGTTTGTGTCATATATAACTAAGTGATAAGTGATATTGTTATGCATATATTTTAAAAAATATATCTTTATATCAAATTAATGTCTTACAATAAAGTTCTCTGATGAAAAATCCTATAGGTCTGATGGTGTGAAGGTTATCTGCTTCTATGGCCAGTATAACGACCAAGGGCCTTTACTTTTCTCCATCTAATGTTTGGTACCCATTAGAGCTGGGTGGACGCCCTAAGGATCCCGAAATTTACACTTCCTAGTATTCACCAGGGTTGGAACCCGGTTCGGAAGGCAAGCCTCTACCACTTAGCCACCTCACTTCCTCGTATCTTAATGCTCCTATGAGACTAGCATTTATCATTCGCTATATGTACTGAATCATTGTTTGGTTCAAATAGATCAAAGTAAAGAAAATAGATCAAAGTAAAGAAAATAGATCAAAGTAAAGAAAATAGATCAAAGTAAAGAAAATAGATCAAAGTAAAGAAAATCTATGAAAAAAAAAGTATATTTTATTAAAGTGTGAATAAATAAATAAATATGTTTCACCTGATGGCTTTAGTTGCACATATAGCAGCAGTCACTTGAGCCTTCGCCGATCAAGAAGTTGTCTCGGTAACACTCGGTCAGCTCGAAGCAGTAATATTTTCTACAATTGACTTTCTTGCCCTCCAGACACTCGCACTGGTTACAGTTGGACGTGTCTTTGAATGTAGCGCCTTCCTATGGTAGAAATACAATAGTGACAATAAGAATTCTTATGTTGATGGTAGGCAAAGGCATTTTTTTTTTTACAAAGCTTATATCAACCTTGTCTGTTTGGTAAAAATGTTGTACACATCAGTGGCGTCACTAGGGGGGTGCGGGGGGTGCGGTCCGCACCGGGTGACACCCGTTGGGGGGGGGGGGGGGTAACACCCGAAAGGAAAAAAAAAGAATATTCTCAGAAACTAGAAAATAAAAGCCCGAATGAAAAAATTGAATTTTGGCAAAAAAAAAAAAAAAAGATTAAAATATAAATAAGTCTCTAGACATACCCAAATATGTCTAGGCATATCTATTGAACTAAGCTAGATCTATATTTTTTATTCTAATCCTTATTGTACATATTTTATTTGGTACAAATGTCAGAAAAAGTTACGTGATAACAAGGACACAAAGGCAGTTGTTTTTTTTAAAGAACAAACATTGTTTGTATTTGCATTGTATTTTTTTTTATTTTGGTAAATTGGGCCATATGGTGGCAAGACCGCACTACAAACAGCGATGTCCTTGCGAACGCCGGTATGAACAGTATAGAGCAGGGGTTCTCAGCCTGTGGGTCGCGACCCCTTTGGGGGTCGATTGACGATTTGCCAGGGGTCGCCTAAGACCATCGAAAAATGAATTGTTATTGTTTATTCTTCTATTGCTGTATGTGGGGGGAGGGGTCGCGACAAAGTGGCGGGATTGTAAAAAGGGTCGCCGAGCCTAAAAGGTTGAGAACCGCTGGTATAGAGGGACTTCTTTTGGTGCGACAGTTACGCTTGGTAGGGCACGTATCCCGTATGGGAGACGAACGTATGCCAAAGGCAGTCCTTTTTGGTGAGCTAAAAGGTGGTTGAACTAACAGAGGCGCCCCAAAAAAAAAAACGCTTCAAAGACCAGCTAAGGCTTCAACTTTCCTTGGCTGACATAGAAGAGAGCACCTGGTTGCATGCGGCCTCAGAACTAGACAGCTGGAGGTCATTCACGAAGGCCTCGGGATACACATTTGAGACCAAAAGAAAATCTGCTGCCGAGGAAAAACGCAGACAGCGAAAAGAAAATCTAAATCGATCACCTGCTGACAATGGTTATGCTTGCCCTGGTTGTGGCAAAATATGTAGGTCTCAGCTGGGACTGCGCAGCCACTGGAAATACTGCATTCCTCACCAATCTTTGGACTCGAAGACTAGCCTTATTATTATTATTTTATATTTTAGTATTAATTAGGCGAAAGAGACTTTATTACTAAATTTTAAGACAAATTAAAGTATTAATTATGTGACGTCGTTTTTCTCATCCAAATAGACCTTTTCTACGTTAGCAGCAAGATCGATTCAAAAGGTTCTTTAAATGAAAACATATTAAGGCCTCTTCAACAACGAGATTCTAGAGTGTATTCCGTTTTTATGGCAGTACAAACCAAAAGCATGAAATTGGGTTAAACAAAACCAATTGATACAAATATTTCCAGTCGAACACATGTATTATTGTTACTCTAAATATAAAGCAAATTAATTACATTTTTTAATAAAAATAATTGATACAATCGCACTTAATATAAGCTTTATATTTATAAAATGTTTTTAATGGTTTATATATGATACATCAGTCGTCTTTAGCCTATGTCAACGTGGCGACAATGTACATTACATACAAGCGAGTAGGATAATTCCACACCATGAAGAATAGTTATGACAAAAGTAAGCGATCCTCTGCGATTTCATTTGACAAAAATGGACAGAAGCTTTAAAAGCCCGATGAAACCGTGTGCCGGATAGAACGTTGTCACGTGAGGGATAGAACTGTGTGAAGTGCCTAATTGAATCGTGTGACGTGCCGGATATAACCATATGAGTAGCCCGATGGAACCGTGTGCCGGATAGAACGTTGTCACGTGACGGATAGACCTGTGTGACTTGCCGGATAGAACGTTGTCATTTGACGGATGACTGATAGAATCGTGTGTCGTGCCGGATATAACCATATGACTAGCCCGATGGAACTATGTGATGTGACGGATAGAATGTTGTCACGTGCCCGGTAGAATAGTCTGACTTGCCGAATAGAATGTTGTCATTTGACGGATGACGGATAGAATCGTGTGACGTGCCGAAAATGAACCAAAGGTCAAAAGTTAATTATAATTTTACAATCTATTTGCAAAGAAAATCTCCAGTTCTGGAAAAGACATTTGCTCTAATCACTTTAAATTTGTTGCACGATTAAATACAGTGTGTATCTAGATGTTGAATAGATAATATTGTCTACATACCAAACATGGTTCTCCGAGAACCCCTTGAATAATTAACAGAAGAAGACATATCAAAATGAGAACCTTCATCTTTATCTGCAAATAGAAATTCATTTTAACTAGATCGTTAACCTGCTTCACTGTTGTGGACTGTGTACAGGGTCAGCTTGCACATTTTAATTTCTTTCACCTTGTGTATTGAGACACTTATAGTCCGAAAAGCGAGACGATCCATGGTGTAGGCTCAGAAGGCCGGAACAATCCATTATTGAGCAGTGTAGGAAGGGTCACTTCCCTGTTGGTGCTTATTTTGCCCGGTTCCGGCCAAACTTTCATGCCCGATGCTGACACTGTGGAGAACCGGTGTAAACAGTGGCGCGCATTTTGCAAGAGACAATGCGTCTGCAGGGTCACTTGACCTTTATGGGAGGCACTACGCCTAACAGCAGAGTTTCTTGCCAAGGCTCTACGGAAAGACTAGACTTTCTAGCCGTGCTACCAATTGGAGTTCATCTCAGTCCGAAAAGTATTTCATTTAGTTACGAAAAGTTTAATTTTTTTTAAATAAATGTAGCATTTTCTAACATATCTCCAAGTCTTCCAGCGCAATGCACCCACCTCTACAACCACCTTCAACCAGTTTAAATATTCCATATATAATTCGTCCATCTTAATTCGATGATGACCACTTTTGTCACCCAGTGGGATGCGTTACCCTATGCATGCATAGCGTCTTTTCTAAAACGTCAAAGAACATCAATGATGATACCATCTTAGGCAGACTGTGGAACACCGTGCTACAGCTTGGCAGATCCTGCGGCGCTACTAATCCCAAACTGTATTATTGTATTGGATAATCCTGTTCCTTTGGTCACATAACCTGTGCGGAGAGGGGGGAACTGCTGTGTGGGCGACATCGTTCCGACCATAAACAATGCCCAGGCTTTCATCTCACTTGCTCTGAGATGAACCATAGTCGTTCTACGATTGAATGAAGCCAATGATGATAATGTGTATTCTATTCAAGGTATACTATTTACTATAGTGTATGTAACGTCTCAAAGAGAATCTGACAACCAGCCGGGCGAAACTGCTTTCACTGAAGAAGAAGCAACTGGCTCCTAAACCAGTAAGCTTTGAGCAGGAGGGGCCTCGTTTGACTACCTACTTAAGAGAAGAAAAACTCTGCCTTACGAATGTAGCCAGATATGGGAAAGGCTTCGGGAGACAACCCTAAGAAAAAGTCAGAGCTGGTGACACTTAAAAAGCAGTTCGCAACAAGTACTGGACTTAAGGGAGGGGAGGCGGGGCTAAAGCCCCGAGCCTCCACAGAAGTAGATTATATATCTGAATTTAGACGAATCAGAATCTTTTTAGTATTTCTTTTTGGATTTTTTTTTGTCCAGCTATAGATTGTTTAAGAAATAGTTGGCGTTGCTAAGAAGTGTGCATAATCAATAATATTTTGGAGAAATTTTGTAATAAATTTGAACAAAAAAAAAACAATTTACGCAACAATTTTATTAATTTTACAACTTTACGTTTCCACAACTCATATCAAGTACCCTTTAAAGCTGGGTGAACTCAGAGGCGCCCAAAGGTCCCGAAATTAAAAATCCAATTCTTCACCAGGTCTCGATTGTGGGACCCCCGGTACGAAGTCAAGCGCCTTACTGCTCAGCCACCGAGCCCCCGAGTAAATGTAAGAAATGACCCATTTACAAATGTACATATGTAGATTATATTCAGAGATTTCTAATTAAAATGTTAACACGCGATATTTGTTTCCACAGTATGACAAATTATTAAAATGTGATAACCCGTTACTAAGAAATTAGGTTTTAAAATAATGTAAAATTATAATTATAGTGAAACGCTACGTTCAATTTTAAACTACATAAAATGATAGACTTACTTGTTACCAGACCTTAGAAAACTCTGGATCAGTGTGAACACGTTTTTAGCAGTATACTTCCCTTCACGTGTCTTAAGCAGAGCATAAACTTCGCATAATTAAATTATTGATCCTTAACATTTCATTATTTGGCAAAAACACAAACAGAAATCTCAATCAGTTTGTTTATGAGTCTCATTCGCTTCTTTATGCATGCCAAGTTTAATTTTACTATATACACATCTTTGTGGGCTCTGTTTTTCAATTTTACGTAGACCACCACCCCCAACACACACACATAATAATTATAAATAAATAAAAGCAAATCTATCACCATCATAGCCTATTTGCTGTGAAACGAATGCTTCTTGAGCTAGAAACCACAAATGTAGGATATTGCAGGAAAATAATTTGAGAACATATGAGTGACGTGTTTATGTGGTTAATTGACCAAACACTAAATCTGTTGCCTATGAAGCATAAAAGAGGATTAGCGCTATTGGTTGGACCTTGTTTTGTTCTAACTATTGGCTAGATTTATATTAGTTATACACATTAGAACAGTCAGAATTGTTTTTTCTTTTAGAAATACATTCTATATAATTTAAATAACATTTAAGACTACGTTTTAATCACTGTTTAATATAAACTGTATACTGTTTATCGGCATTTTATAGGAAGCCCTAGAGTAGGCCCTAGATGATCTATAGCGCAAAACTGCAGGTCTATTCAATACAAACACGGTCAAAAGGCTAAGATAAAAGTAAAAAGGCAACTTATAATAATTTCGAAATATTTATTAATCTAGTATAGGAAAGTCGATAAGTGAAAAGTGTAGCAAGCTGTATGTCATCTTGTTTTGTAAGCAATTTTATATCAGACTAGCTGATACTTGTGCTACGCTACCATTTAAATAGTTTAATTAGGCCTATTATGTTTATTTTTGCGCGGAAAAAAATTTAAACGTCCCTCATTACAACGCTCCCGCATCTCTAGCATAATTTTCTAGCCCTCACATTCTATGTCCTTGGTTTTTTTTACTCTTTCATATTTGAAATGAAGGGCCCACAACCCCCTATGATAGAAGATGCACAAACACGTCTTAGACCTATCAGTTAGGTTTCCATCTCCCTGCATGCCCCTAGGTCGCCCCACTCACCTTACATATACACACAATATTTTCAAAGAAAACTTCCCTTCCCGAGGAACAGTTTAAAAGTGAAAACATCAAAATTGGTCCATTTATTCAAATATTTATTTGTATTTTGTCAGTCATAGATCTAGATCTAGAATAGCACCCTATTTATAATAACCCACTGTATCTTCAAATAAAACGTCTGTCCTTGAATTGTATTCTAAAATCGCATAACTTCACCTGATACCCATTGCTACGCTACTGTTGAAATAGTTGGTATATTGGTATATCGCCTACCCCACATTTAAATACATCAATAAAACGGCCCGCATTACAACGCTACCTACAGCTGACACAATGTTTTAGCCCTCAAAATTTATTAGCCCTCTTTATTTTTTGCGTCTTTAATCCTTCAATGGAACGGCCCGCAAAAATCATATTTTGGGGTACGCACAAACACTTCTTCTTAGGCCCATCAGTTGAAACATTTCATTACCCTGCACAATGTATAGAGAGAGAGAGAGAGAGAAGGTATATATACGCAAATGTGGTAACTTAAGACGTCACTAAGTAGAAACAGTGCTGGCTCTTTAGAATCAACTATTCGCAAATCTATAAACAAAATATGTCACTGCAATTCTTTAGTCACCCTATGTCGTAACATGTGCTATTGCTATAGATTGCTATTGAACAGTTACGAACATTCAACAAACAGGGAGTGAGTTAAAAGTACTTTAATTAGTAAATTAAAAGAACAATTATTTTTGATGGTTTACATTACTCAAATGTAAAGATGATGGTCAATAATTTAAAAAAGAACAGGTCATTTAAACGTTTTTATACATACTGCTATTTAGTTGTAGCAACTAGTACTGCAGGATATAGATTCATTCATTGTAGTTTCAAAGTCTTAGTAAGCCAGTGCTATGTTAATAGAGACGCCATTATTATTGTAGTAGGTCATTTACATCTTTCTGTTACAAAAAAGGAGACTTCATTTCTTTTATACTGCGATATTGTCCATTATGGGCTGGGGGGGGGGGGGGGGGGTATGTGGCATATGATATACGGGTAGGGTCTGAAGCTCAAAAAGTACAATGGAACTCATTCACCAATCGTAAAACAAACAACATTATGTCACGTGATAATATTGATAAAACAACGGGGAAAAAACTGTCACATGATAGCCATTGTGTATATTAAAATTAGTAATTTGTATAGAATAGATAGAGAATCACATGGCTAAATGTTGTTTGTTTACGATTGGTGCATGAGGTCCATTTATCTCTACATTGGATTTCATGATTGTAATGAGATAACAAATACTAGAAAACCACTACATTGGCTTTATGCAACAAGATTAGGCTACAGTTAACAGTGAACGAATACAAGCACGTTTCTCATTGTTGAAGGACTATAAACACACACACTGGACATGACAGTCTGACACGCTGGACAAACGCAGAAAATAAACAACTCAGTTACACTACAGTGTTCAAACCCCATCAGGTGGCCAAACAATTCTTCTCATACCATCATTTTTTTGTTTCAAATATTGCTTCTAACTTCTTCTTCTTTCTTGCTGCTGAGCTGTGAGCTCTTTTGCAGACTGTGCCAAGGAAAAAAGTGTGCTGTTTTCTTTAACTGTTCAGCACTGCCTACAGGGTGTTGGTTATATTGGGCTGTAGTGGTAGTAGGGTCTGCTTAAGGTGGATTAGGGAGGGGCATATAAAGAGGATATGGTTTACTTTATAGCTTTTAACTTTTACAATCAATATGGCCCACTCACTTTTCCGGAAATGGTGGTTGAAGGTTTATCTGGGTAGAACTTTCTTTGCTGTCCTTACGTGCTCAGAAAATAGGTTTCAACTCAAGCCCCTTTGACCTTTGATTGGTAGCCAGGAGGCTAATGATTCAGCCAAAAATACCAATAATAGTAATGCTGCTAATTGTACTCTTTTGAACACGAGGTGTAAATATTTATAAATAAGTCACAAAGTAGCTGCAAAAATTGTTTATTATGTTTTTTAGAGGTAGATGGTATTGTGGTAAAGCGTCTTTTTGTACCGAACAGTCAGAAGATCACCAGTTTGAATCCGGTTAAAAACTGGGAATTTAAAACTTGAAGATGTCCAACCAACATGGCCACGTGAAACTCTTGTCTAAATTATATGAGCTTACTCATTGAACCAAATGTCTGAAAGAGGAGAAAGCTTATTTAGTCATCTCTCGGTTTTGCGTGAGCTTGGTCATGTGACTAATAGTGCTGACGTAATGCTACCAACCAAAACATATATCACATGCATCAGTTAGCTTAATCGATTACCTAGTTTGACTCCTTTATATAATTTATTTTCTTCGTTCATTGATTTGACGTTTTAGCATTGAACGCATTGACAGTTACAACAAAATGTTTCTAAAAATGTTTCAAGATTAGAAAATGAGGAATGGAAATTCATAGATTCTGTAAAATGGTTAGAACGCAACTACAGATAATTAGATAAATATATAAACCTTACACACACACACAAATGGTATAGTCAGACAAAAACAGCAACAGTACTTGTTTTAAATGTCTTACAAGATAAGTAGCAGATGAGAGAGTGTTGCATGTCTCAAGGGGAGTCTATCTCTCTTAACCTTTTCATGGCTCACACGTGAAAACATCCATCATTGAAGTTAGATATATAAATAAAGTGTACGTCACCAGTCCCTTCAATGGAGCTCATTCACCAATCGTAAACAAACAACATTGAGCCACGTGCGTCTCTATCTCTTCTATGCAAATTACGATATAATTTTAATCAACAATGGTTATAACGTGACCGTTTTTTTTTTTCGTTGATTTTATCAATATTGTCACGTGACCGTTTATTTTGATGAATGAGGTTCATAGATTTTCTCATTTTTCTAGAATTCGTTACAGTCTGTTGGGTGAGGATCTAACACTAGCGCTGTCCAAAAAAAAAAATCACGATGTGTTACATGTGAAGGGTGTCACTACTTATTATAAGTTTGATATAAGGCATGCTAAAGTGTCTACTGTGCAGTAGTTAAAGATGCCTTCCTTCACTTGAACTGATGTACTACTTGATGTCGCGTAGGTCTACTAGATCTATTGAGTCCTACAACTATAATAGCTCAACAAACATATAGACTCAAAACTTAATGCCATGAGTAGCAGACATAAACTTTATTACACACGAAATAACAGTTCACTGGCAAGTCCAGCCATCAATAATCATATATTATGTTTCACATCAATAAATTCAGAAATCCAATAGAATATATAAATTACACAACTAGTATTCCTTTCACAATTCCCATTATACTTCTAATCACATATGTCCAAGGTACCTACTGATTTCTGACCATGTGGTCAACTCTCAGAACGAGACTTTTTACCCATAATTCTAAATAGACCCTTGCCTTGCTCCCTACGTGAAACACAATAAATTAATGTACTCCTTGATTCCCAACTAGTTCATGTCACACTGTCTAACAAACAATGGTGTGACAAAGGGTAAATGTCGTAAAATGTTGAACACTTTGAAAATGTAACAAAAAAAAGAGATACGAAGGGAATTACTTCTTATCTTTCTAACGCCCACTAGACCGAGGGGTGAAATTGTGCAAGGAAGACGTGTTGCCCCAGGAGCCCTAAGACAAAGGATAAGGCGAATACTTTGTTCTCTCATGAGCTTGAATGAACTTACGCTTAGTTCTTATTAATTCGCCATATGTCCGTTTTTTTTTTTTTGCTTCTTGTCCTACTGCTTGTCTCTTTGCTTGCTTTTGGTCTGCCAGAGTCTTTCTCTTCCCCATTGGGTTCTAATGCAGAGCCTCTTTGGGAAAATGTTTGGTTGTTTTTCACATTGTGTCCAACCCAGCCCCATTTGCATTTTTTTCCATTCTGGTCCTTGCTGGGCTTTCAGTAGACTATAGTTTAAGAGATTTTGTTTAGCTTATTAATCTATATGACGAAAGTTTGTTTGTGAATGCATGAAACGTGTCTGTATTGATCGCCAGATCGGCCGTAGAGTATTAAAAGCATGCCCATCGGCATTGGCGTCACTAGTGTCGGTGTCACCTAGTGCGGTTAGCTTAAGATGCCATCCCATACACCATCAGTTCCCTCCTCAAAAACAAAATACAAACTATCTGTATTTATTTTTATTTAACCGAAAGTCATTGAGCTGATTACCAATATATTAAAGTTACCAATATATTACATATATTCAATGTGAGTTTTATTCATATTGGAAACCGACTTGAAATCTCGTTGACATGCTTTCATTGTTTAATTTTTAGACTTTACGAAAACGGTTTTACATTTTACCGAGTGACAGTGGGCTCCGGCAGTGCTTAAATATAAACGCAAACGATAATTTGTCCATATCAGCCATAACTATTTGAACATGTGTACCAATGCAGCAGAATATATAGTTCTAGATCAATTTATTTTATGTGCCTACGCATGCTTAGATATCTATGGTGTTATCTGCTTTTGCCAAAGTGCATTTAAAAAAAACAAACTTGGATGTCACTACCTGGTGAGGACCTCACCCCAGCACACACCTAGTGACCCCACTGCCATCTTTGTTTACTATGCTTCCAAGATAGACAAATTTGTGGGTTTTTACAAGGTTTCCTCCTTGGAGCCGAAATGGTGTTTCTTGGTGTTAATTATTATCACCTCGGTTTTTATTTTATTGATTTTAAAATTAGTTTTCTACACTTCTAATGCAAGCTATTTAATTTCATCTGAATTTGATGTTTTTTCATCCATGAAATCCAAATCCTTCCTGTCAATGAATTCATGCCTACTGGGATAAATTCTACTCCGGCTGAATGTGTACGTCCAGCATGTCCAGTCTCTCACATGAGCAGCTCTATGAGAAATGACATTTTACGTATTAAACCTAGGCCATTCGTTATAGAAGACCTCAACACTGACTATTTATGGTTTTCTAATGAAAAAAGATAATAGAGAGAGTTTATACATAATTATTTAATGCTTTTCTGGTCAGTTTTAATAGTTACTTATAAATATTTAAATATTTTATTTAAAAAATTTTGTGCTGGTCATGTTAATCCCTCTATCTATCTATCTATCTCTATCTATCTATCTATCTATCTATCTATCTTTCTAGCTAGCTAGCTATCTGTCTAGCTATCTATATATCTATCTATATATATATCTATCTATGTATCTATCTATCTATCTACCTATCTATCCTTCTATCTATCTATCTATCTATCTGTCTATCTATCTATCAATCTATCTGTCTGTCTGTCTGTCTGTCTGTCTATCTGTCTGTCTGTCTGTCTGTCTATCTATTTATCAATATATTTATTTATGGATAGAGAGAGAGAGAAAGAGAGATAATGTCAAATGAAATGATTATTAATGTTGTTAGCAATGTGTCGCATTTGAAAAAACGCTTTAAGAAACACGTATAACCCAATGTGTAATTTGAATCAATAAGATGGAGCTGAGATGAATGGGACTTCTACATTTTGTTTACATTTATGACCTTTGGAGACATTTAGAGAACTGTAGATATATATTGATTTCTGACACTACGACTAATTATTTGGCCCATCAATCTCCCCCTTGGGATTTAACAGTTAAGAAAATCAAAGCTTATTGCGTTATGGCCAGAGTCAGCGCTACCGCCATAAATCTTCATTACATCTTCATAACTACCAGGTAGCTTCTTATCTGTGTGTTCATCATAAGACAACGACCAGGAGTAACTGTAGGCGTAATTACATTTGTAGCATAGTTGTATGTAACTGGGATTGTGTTAAGGTAATAATTTCTTTTTTATATAGTCATTTTTTATTAAAAAATTGCAAATTAACAAATTTGGTGCGTTTATCAATTGCATTATCATTAATTAATAAGTTTACAATTAATCTTAATAAGATTAATGATTATGTAATTGTTTAGAATTCATGTCATCACATTATTAGTTAGATATCCCAATTAGCTTCTGTAAAGGTAAAAGAAAATTCCCCTTTCAGACCTTGCGAACTATGGAGCGATCTATAGGGCTGATGATGTTAGGTTATCAGGGTGTCATGTGGCCAGCACAAGGTCCAACCCCATTTACTTTCACTTAACTAAAGTCATTATAGTTGGTTGGACTCAGGGGCGTCCTATAATTCCCGACATTCAAAATTCCAGTTTTCACCCAGAGTCAAACCAAGAATCCCATGCTCAGAAACCAAGCGCTTAACCACCCAGCCACTACGCCCCCAACTAGCTTCGTGCTTGTAAAAAAGTATCGCCTTTATTTGAAAAATAAAAAAAAATGGCAGTTGGTGATTTGGTTGACACACCTAGCTAATCACAAATCCATACATATCATTTATATAAATTTTCATGCATGACGTTATTACAATGACATTATTAAGTACAATTTATATCTTACCCTTATAAGTGTCATTCTACAGGGTCACTGTCACCTACTGTCATATATTCAAACTACTTACGCACAATAAATGTATGTCAATTATTTCATTTTGTATTAAACTTTTAAATGTTACATTATACGATAGGCTTGATTAGTAGAAACATGGGACGGTGGTCTGATTCATGTAAACGCAAATCCATTATTTTTTTTAAAGTTACTAAATATCAATACATTCTGATAACATCTTCTCATCAATTCCTCATCTTTGGACCACTGAGGGGTGGGTGTATCTGGGGGAAGGTTTTCCGTGCTGCCTTTAGGCGCTCAGTAAACACAACTCTGCTCGAGTCGGGTGTCGAACCTCGAGCTTTCACCATAGCTAGCCAAGCCAAGCCAAGTTGATGCGTACTTATGATGTTGGGTTAAAATTTGTGAACTGTGTAGCCTTCATTTACTAGGATTACACAAACATTGTGACCTACTAATCCCATTATATTTGAAATATACCTGAAAAATATGTACAACGAAATATGATGTAAATAAACTTTATTAACAAGGAATACACTGAGACATTTAAAAAAATATATATTTTATGTCATTGATTTTATGGACTTTCAAAAGTGTATTTTCTTCGCCAGCCTATCTGTAGATAGATCATACCATGATGTTACCTCGGCTAATGTTACTAAGCTTTCTCTTGGCTTTAATACCAACGTTCAAATCGGTAAGCTACGTATAAGAATGGTTTTTAATAGAAAACAGTAAACCTTTGTTATATTAGGGCCTGTTATATTTAATATCACTGTTTATAACTATTCCAATTCCAAAGCATAAATAAACACAAACTTAATTTGCAATCTTCTCCAATTTTTAAGCGAAAATAACAATCAATTTATATCTTTAAAAAAATAAATGGGTTACATAGTCATATAAAGACAAATATAGCACGTAACATATACATATATGAACTGTAAAATAAACTCGTAATATCATTGCAAATGCTCTTTCTGCCCTAGTGATATTAGTGCGTGGAAAAGGGTAGCCTGAGTCAGCCAGGAAAACCAATGACTTGGCACAATTTGTTATTGATTAACATGCATGACTAGACTGACCTAGGAACACTCGTAGACGTAATCAACTACTTTTTTTTTTAATTAACGACTCTATTTTATAAGATAATAAAAGGTTCGTGGGAAAAATTGTTCAACTTTAATAATTTATACATATATTTTAAAAGGTTGACTGCTTACCAACAGAGAATTCCACAAACTTTGAATATGGTATGTGTTTCCTTTCACGTTTTCTTGATTATTTTTACAAATCTTATTGTATTAACTAACCCTGTCTGTCTGTTTGTCTGTCTGAGAGGATTATTGTATACGTTATTTCTCCCACTTCCCATTATTGGATTAAGTTAAAACGTTCTTCCTATCTAAGGGTATTTCCCACGAATCCCATGATGACTTTCGGCAGCCACTTTACTAAATTATTTTTTTTTTAAACCTATGTAATATATATGATATAATCAATACGCACATTTATTTTCTTTCTTTCTGGTCTATCGTCTATACACCAAGGGCTTTAGAGAATCTTACGAAAACGAATCTGCAATTCTTAAAAAAAATAACAATTATTATAATTATTATTACTATGATAGCATATGACGTTTTTGTTCTCAAGCTGCTATCCATTTATGAACAGCAGATACATACAATGGACACAATGTCCTTTGGCATTACATTTGCATCCATCTGCTAGTAGAGCACGGAAAGGGCTGATGAATTAATAGAATTGAAGTCTTTAATTAACATGCACGAATAGATTAGCACATAGAGAGGACGTAGTTACATTTTGAATGAAAGTCGGTAAGTAATGAGTGTTCTTCGATTAAATGTGGAATATACATTTCTTAACCCAACACCGTTTGCACACTGCTTGGGCTACCAGAGAGGACTAACACCGCCGATTGAGCCGCCATTGAGTTCCCATCATTCTCTGGCAACAATCCAAATGATACAAATGGAAAATGGTTTGAGTGCTGGAACAAGTCCTTAAAGACTCGTGGAGTCTGGGGGCACATTAGGCGCCCTAACCTCTTATATCCTCTACCCTGGCCTGAACAAGCTATTATAGCTATTATAGGACGGGCCACTGTCACATTAACTTATATTTCTTAAGTTTAAGGCCAAATTTCGACTCGTGGTGCCACCACTCATTCTTTTCGACTGCACCGAATTAGAAACCTCATTAGTAGCAAACTATACTGAGAATTGGGGGGGGGGGGGGCACGGTGGCTGAGTGGTTAAGCGCTCGGCTTCCCAACCTGAGGTTCTGGGTTCGAATCTCGGGGAAGGCTGGGATTTTGAGTTTCAGCTTTTTAGGGCGCCCCTGAGTCCACCCAACTCTAATGGGTACCTGAATTTAGTTGGGGAAAGTAAAGGCGGTTGGTTGTTGTGCTGGCCACATGACACCCTGCTCGCTAACCGTTGGCCACAGAATCAGATGACCTTAACATCATCTGTCCCATAGATCGCAAGGTCTGAAAGGAAACCTTTACTTTTTTTTTACTATGCTGAGATTTACTCCCTAAGATCACGGAAAAGGAAGCGGGCAGTGAGTTTTAAGGTCATCTTATCCCCGTACAAGGACAGCCCTAATGCAGCACATGGACCAGTTATCTCTCTCTCATTTCCTTTCGACTGCACCTTCAATAAAGTTCAGTAGGGAATTGTCGCCAAAGGCGCCATTATCCCGTTGATTGTTAGAAAGGTCTTTATCCATCAACTAGGCCTGGATATGGGGCTCTTCACCCCTGTCCTGTCTGAGGGATCCCAGCGGTGACGTCCATAATGACTGGGCAGAGGGCCGTACCGCGTACACAGCGCACCGTCCCCGTTCCTGGACTCCACTCGCTATAAGTCGCCGAGAACAGAGCTGACAATGAGGAGATTACCTCAATTTCCTATAATGTAACCGCCACTGTTCCGTGTAAGGACCGCCCCTCCAGCTTAACGGCTAACTGATGGCGGCCTTCTGTGTGGAACGGTGTGGCGGACTTGTTGAACTGGTGTGCTGGCTATTTGTTCACCCCAACCCGAGAGAGATAAAAAAAAGCTCACCCAGGGAATCCCTCAAGGGCCTGGTTCGCTACTCGTTCTTAGCCTATCTAGTTCCACTACTAGACGTTTCCACGGAGGTGCCAAGATGAGGCGACGGGTAACTGGAATCCTCCGTTCGACTGCACCGAATCAGAAACCCTATTAGTAACAAACCATGCTGAGAACTACTCCTTTAGATCACGGAAGAGGAAGCCGGCAGTGAGTTGTACGCTCACCTCAGCTCCTACCTCATCGTGGTTGCCGAGTTAAAACCCCCTCGAGGTGGCCAAAAGGAACTGGTTTTTTGGTTACGGTTTTAAAGGCCAAGTGACCAATGTAAAAATAGCCACACGACTCCGCCCTCAGCGTGTGGGGAAGCATGGCAAGACTAATAGCCTCTGAACCTGACTCATGAGGTTAGGTATGGAGGTGAAAATCCTGGAGATTGACGCGTTAGAGGTAACAGCGTGTCATAAACGTTGAGAAGTCTCGTAGCTGGTGTTTCCGTAAGGTAATAATGAGAAAATAACGGCAAAACCAAGTGCTGGCCAAGCAAAACCCAAAACATGGTATGAGATGAGACTTAAGAGACGTCTCATATACACCTTGCGTGTATGTAATTAACAATAAGAGACGTCTCATAGACACCTGCGTGTAGGTACCAACAATAAGAGACGTCTCATATACACCTTTCGTGTATGTATCAACAATAAAAGAAAGAAATTAATTAGCTTTTTTTTTTACAGATTCAAAAGCAAATGAAAGAGTTCTAGATAAGAGAGATAACCAAGTCTACGTTGACCAGTATGGGGAAGACAACTACGCAAGTGGCGACGGCGCATATATTGATGACGAAATCTACGAAAGGAAATAACATGAGCGACAAAATGTAGTAGAAAACATGGATGTGTTTCTTTTTTTTTTTGTTTGTTTTTTAATTCTATACGTTTTTTAAATGTCTGAAGAAATCCAATATTAAAGAAAGTATTTTTCAATAGAAATAAAATTAACAGAACAAGGACATATTGAAATGAAAGAGCAATTTTTTATTACAAACCAACAGATACCAGGTCTCGTTAAAGTGAAGAAAAATGTATAATTAAAGATATACTCTCAATTGTGATTTATTTCAAAGTTGTATGTTTTTATTCTAGATGTTTTTGATATTTCTTTAGAAATGAAGATTGTTACATTCTAGACAAAAAAAAAACTGATACAAGAGAGCATTGACTTTTAATTAAACAGCGTACGATTATTTCTCAAAACTACCTTTAACACATAAAAGTAGTCAAGTTCCTCTTTTAGAACTTAAACATGAAATTTCTTTTTTCGATATAAAACAGACTGCTCTGTGTTTTCAATTGATTGTTCATCTAATCACCTAAAAAGGGGTTGTAAACATTAATATTTTTAAAAAATTCCTCCTTTAAGCTCACCAAATAAATTGCCTTTGGTATACTGACCACTCGAAAATGGGATAGGTGCCCTAAGCAGAGCGGTTTGCAACATCGGCATTTTTCAGAACATGGTTGTTGTTTGTGTTATCTTAACGTCGTGAAATCTAATGATGTAAACGTCTTCAGCAAGGTAACATCATTTGTTATACAAATAAAATGCAAATTTTAAACACAAATAACGCTAGAAGGATTATATTTTCTGGAAGTTTATTTCCTCTAATTAGACAATAAGAAAAAAAACAACATTAAAAAGCTTTTGGTGCAATACTAGTAAACGTCATGCAAATTTACATATAAGACTAAATTTTAACAAATTCTATTTTTAAATTCAAAAAAAGATCCTCTCTTTCTTTCTCTCTCTCTATCTCCCTCTCTGTATATATCTATATGAAGCTTGAGATACATCTTCTGATAAACTTATATCTAAATAGTAGTTTAAACCTTTGTGTGTAGTTTTATTAAATTTATTTTTTTTCCTTTCTAAATTGAGTCCTCTTTAACAACTTTAAAAGCTGACAAGAAAATGTATAATAATGCTAAAAGATAAAAGACACCAATCAATATATATATTTTAAACATTGACACTTTCATTGTTAGAATTCGAAACATAATTCTTGTATCTGAAAGTAAAGGGATCGTTCTAGATTAAACAGACTTTTAGTTAGACAACAAGCTTACTATACATCTCTAGCCCAGAAATGATTTTGTTTTCAATAGCATAGGTCTAACAAATAAACTACCATTAGAATGGCCATTAAACAAAATAATATGAATAAATAAATATAGAAAAAAATCAAGAGTAAATATATTCACTAAATATACTAAAAGTCCAGTATGGCTAATATGTGAATTATTAATAAATCAATCTTTTAGTTATGAGTAATAATGACAAAATATATTGTAAAGCATAATAGCGACAAAAGAAGAATACATTGTCTTCTGATAGACTTTCTCTCGGGCTACGCTTCTTAGCCTCATGACGCTGCCTGGTCGGGCGTTATGCCTAGACCAATCGTTATAGAAGGCCTGAACACTAACCTGTCACGTCACAACCTCTGGGCTGTGAAGACCAATAGCTCGTTGCCACGTCACAAGTCTGTACTACGTGGCAGGTCAGTGTGGAGGCCTTTAATAACGAAAGGTCTAATCTAAGTTAAACGCGCTGGACAGTCGTTTGGTAGTCTCAGTGGTCCCGGGTTCAGACCCTGCACGCTGCCATGCCCCGTCGTCCTGCAGGATGTAGACTATCTTTAACCTTGAAGGAACATCCGAAACACCTAATGAAATTAAACAAGCTTCAACATGACGCCCGGTGGAAGCGTTCATTAGTGGAGACAAATGGGACCATTGAAAAGCAAAACAGAATCCCCGTTTGATGCCAAAAAACAAAGATAATGGCATTGACAGGGATGAAAGACAGACCCACAACAAACTTTGAACCCAACCACAATATAAACAACAATTCTGAACGGGCCGTTGTATACTGAACATCCGCACTGCTGATATGCTTCACAGAAATAAAATAAGTCATTTCCTTGCAGTGCTCGGCCTTGGCTCTTGCCTATGGTCCGATTGGATTGGGATATGAGCCCGCGGAAACAGCGGTGTAATAGGTTGGTATTTGTTTGGATCCCACTTAGATAAAGCGATTGTTTAAACAGGTAAGTGAAAAGGCGGGGGGGGTGAGGGGGGAGAGAGTTCAATTGTCATAATCTTAGCTTATATGTTGTAAATTATGTGTGTGTTTATAAAAAAAAATATAATTATTTGTTAATAGAACAATTCAACAGGAATTGTGGTAGAAAAGACTTTGCATTAGACTTAAAACACAATTTTAAATTTCAGAGTAGTGCATCAATGTTGTTATAGAAATGTTTATTCGTTTACGTAAAATATAGTTTTCAAAACCTGTGTCAAGTGTGCAATGATATCTAGGTATTTATTTAGTTAACTTAAGTTTAACAACACAAAGTGTACAACCTTTGTACACAATATATAGATTGCACGACATATTCTGGGCCTGCGTTATGTAATTTGAGACCTAGGCAAAATGAATAGAGTGGCTCCAAATGAAATACAAACACAAAAGATTAAGACCGAAAAATTCGCTGTGAATTAAAAACCTTCCTAAAGCTATATCTAAATCAATAAATAAGTTAAATTCATGTAGAGTTGATAGCACCAACGTGCTTCATTGACGATTCAATCTCACCAGACTAATAATTTTTGGACAATTCAGCACAATAAAGAAACAATGGTCTTCTAACATCTGTAGTCTAACAAGTAGATTAAACATTCACAAATAAACCTCAACCATTGTAAAGACCTAGGGCTATGCTAGTAGACATAGAGACTTAGAGCTATGCTAGTAGACATAGAGACTTAGAGCTATGCTAGTAGACATAGAGACTTAGAGCTATGCTAGTAGACATAGAGACTTAGAGCTATGTTAGTAGACACAGAGACTTAGAGCTATGCTAGTACACATAGAGACTTTGAGCTATGCTAATAGACATAGAGACTTTGAGCTATGCTAGTAGACATAGAGACTTTGAGCTATGCTAGTAGACACAGAGACAGAGAGCTATGCTAGTAGACATAGAGACTTGAAGCTATGCTAGTAGACACAGAGACTTAGAGCTATATTAGTAGACATTGAGACTTAGAGCTATGCTAGTAGTCATAGAGTTCTTTTATGTTTGAAATTTGATTCATCTTTCACAATTCTTTTAAAAAAAAAATCCATAGAGTCCACCAATAGAAGGCCCTAGGCAGATGCCTAGTTTGCCTATGCCTAAGGCCGGCCAGACATTTTTTGAATTAGGAAGTCGTATGCATTGTTTTAGTTGTATTAACTATTTGGAGCTAAAAACCAACGACCGAGTATTAACAGAGAGTTATAGAGTTACAAGTGCTACCTTTAGCCGCTAAGCAAGCAAAGCTGGAGTCAAATCTCAAATTAAAAACTCCTGATCTCCATAGGACTTTGAACTCAAGCCCTCTTGTTAAGTAATCAAAACACATAAAAAAAAAAAAAAGAAAAACTCCCACTCTATATCAAGGCTAATAGTGGCACGATTTCAGCATTACAGGATTAATACATTAGAACAATGATGTCCAGCCCTACGATATGCGGACACGCAAGTTTAAGCTTTATTTGGCCCCCACCTATGTAGAAAAACCATTTGTAACAACTAATTAAAGTACATGAAACTTAAGATAAATCAAAGGAGGATAAACAGGAAGCTCAAAATTGGAACCAGTGAAATCTGCCCATGTGGAGTGTCACCGGAGAATGCCGACCATATCCTTCAAAACTGCATTCTTTACCAAGAGGCCCGAATAAGACACTGGCCCCAAAACATCTCAATAGAAAGAAAACTATATGGAGAGCTCCCTGATTTGGAAAACACTGCCAGTTCATGTCATGTGATGGTCTTGTCATCTGAACGCTCCAACATAAACATGAGAACGAGGAAGAAGAACAATAAATGGAGAATAAATCTTCAAATGTAGCATGTGTACATTCTGACTAACAAATGTTTCTAATATCTTGATGTTGCTTTTATTTTTGTACGGCTTAATTGAGCGATGGTAATAGAAAAATAAATATCAGAAGTTGAGTTAAACCGTTATATAAGAGAAGAGTTTTAAGAATGAATTTGTTTTTGTTTTTTTTTTAATAAAAATAGTGGGTAAATAAAATTAAAGTCCTAAAATATATTTCTTTATTCTATCTGAAGGTGCTCTAACATAAAGAGGATTTGCCTTTAGTACGGCGCGTCTTTTTATAGAATACTCAGTGCGCTATAGTCCAATCTCTTTTGCGGGCATATGTCGAAAGGGGCATCTAGTTGAAGGTCACTAAGTTACACTTCCATCCCAAGATGTATCGTTATACGCCCACTCACCGGATGTCAATTACCTTTACAAGGACGAGTCAGTTCTGAATAACCCCTAATGAGAGCTGGGTATGGGGCCTACATTAGCTACCCAGATCTTGGTTCTGATCGGTTATCGGACATATGTGGCATCCCTGCATGCAGCTTCGATGCCGAACTAAACGCGATACTGGAAACGCTAGAACAAGTTGCGGGGAAAATCCGAAAAACTATGCACCATTGCAACATCTGTTGTAATAGTTAGCGATTCCCACATCTGCCTACAAGCTAATAGTCGTTTTAGAGAAAAGTTTTTTGGTTGAATATGATCTCGCGCTGCAACTAACATCTGCCAATTCACGAGGTATATGCAGTGCACCCACTTGCTCTACAGCGTCTTGGCAATGATGCCTTTGATGGTCTTGCATAAGAAGGAGCTCTGCTCTTGCATAAGAAGGAGCTCTGCTCTTGCATAAGAAAAAGCTCTGCTCTTGCATAAGAAGGAGCTCTGCTCTTGCATAAGAAAAAGCTCTGCTCTTGTATAGGAAGAAGCTCTGCTCTTGCATAAGAAGAAGCTCTGCTCCTGCATAAGAAAAAGCTCTGCTCTTGCATAAGAAGGAGCTCTGCTCTTGCATAAGAAAAAGCTCTGCTCTTGCATAAGAAGGAGCTCTGCTCTTGCATAAGAAAAAGCTCTGCTCTTGCATAAGAAGGAGCTCTGCTCTTGCATAAGAAAAAGCTCTGCTCTTGCATAAGAAAAAGCTCTGCTCTTGTATAGGAAGAAGCTCTGCTCTTGCATAAGAAGAAGCTCTGCTCTTGCATAAGAAAAAGCTCTGCTCTTGCATAAGAAGGAGCTCTGCTCTTGCATAAGAAAAAGCTCTGCTCTTGCATAAGAAGGAGCTCTGCTCTTGCATAAGAAAAAGCTCTGCTCTTGCATAAGAAGGAGCTCTGCTCTTGCATAAGAAAAAGCTCTGCTCTTGCATAAGAAGGAGCTCTGCTCTTGCTTAAGAAGGAGCACTGCTCTTGCATAAGAAAAAGCTCTGCTCTTGCATAAGAAAAAGCTCTGCTCTTGCATAAGAAAAAGCTCTGCTCTTGCATAAGAAGGAGCTCTGCTCTTGCATAAGAAAAAGCTCTGCTCTTGCATAAGAAGGAGCTCTGGCTGTGATCGCATTCGTGGCCACAAGTACGTTTCAACGGGCTACGACTGCCATACGAGAGTAGGTTTACGACAAGTAGTTGAAATCCTCGGTCGAATCAGATAAAGCCAGAGGAGTCTAGTAGCAGATGCGCCGCCCCTGACCGAAACGACCAAAGGTCAGACCAAATAACCATAGCTATGTGGGAATCGGACATATTTTGCCCGGTTCCGGCTCTATTACGATGCCCGATGATGTAGACCGGCGTGTGTAAAAACTGAACACATTGAAAAAAAAATAAAAGAAAAAAAAATGTATCAACGCATTGCTAAGAAAAATAAACAAAAACAGCAAAGCGTTTGTTGCTAAACGCAATTATCTAGCTAGATACTGTGTAATCTTCACATCAGATTATTTGAGGGAGTTTTTTTTTTTTGGATGCAGCACCACAAAAGGTCTGTTTTAATGTGTTTTATTTTTTTTAATGTTTAAATTATTTTAAAAAAAAATACAAAAGATTTATTATTAATCCAATTAAAAAAAAACCCATAAAATTAGATGTCATCTTAAGTTTTTCAGTGAGGTTTAAAAAAAATAAATTGCTTAAAAAAAACAAAGTACTTTTACAAAATGAAATGTGTAAATTATTTTTTTTGTGGTGCTGCATCCTTGCGTCAGGCGTATTTACTTATTTCAAACTACTGAATAGAGTCAAATACGCAGCAGCTAAAATTATCTTTTAAAGGACTCTCTGGATCCCAACCTGAATGTATATGCGTACTTAAACCTAGCCGCCCGTCCCTTCCTAATATATAAACGGGGGCTCCACTGCTTCCTTTGCAGGTTGACGTAGTGTACGTATACTTAGTATCAAGACCTCCAGCCTGAGCACGCTTGCGCCAGTACCCAATAGATATCTGCTTGTAGCACCCATGGGGATGGGAGATAATAATCGCTAATCTGGGTTTCTTTTTAGATGTTCTGTAAGAGACATAAAAGTTCTCAGACATTTCGTCGTACAAACAGATCTTGTCTTTAATTTTCGCTGCTAGTTCTTCATCGTGGGTAACACAAGTCAATTTGCACCAGTCTGAGGTCGGAGACACTCTTGCTCCGACACACGAAAAGCTTTGGCCTTTACAGGCGTAGCTGATGTATCCGAAAGTACAAGTGGTGTTCATAGCTTCCACAGCGTCGTAAACAACGTGCTTGGCAGTATTGACTTCAATTTGATACCATTTCTTCTTTGGGAAATCTGATTTCAAGCATTCTTTACAAGGGCAAGTGTTTTTGTCTCGCCCTATTATCTCTTTTATTTTACTAATTTTTCCACTTCCGAATCTTACGGGAGGTGAGCCAAATGAAGCTTCATATATTTCATGCAAACCAGAGCTTTGTTCCCTTGGTCTGTCAGGACTTATACCCGTTACCATGACCTGTACTGTTAGAATAAAAAGAGTTCTTATCAAGTTTAATAACATCACAGATCGGTACTTCACAGGGATATCAGTTAGACGAAAATCTTCACATGACTTGAAGCTTCTGTGTCCTGGATCCTTTTCACAATCATCGTAGTACTTCTGAAGATCAGTTAGTGGATTAAGACAAATCTCGTCTTCAAAATGATCTGCAAAAATATATTTGACAATTAGAATATTTGTTATTATAAATACTTTTTTCAGGAACTGAACTAATTAATATAATAGTTATTGAAATAGAGTATTGAAAAATGATTGTAAATTTGGGTACTCTATAGTCAATTACTAAATCTATATCTTATAAAAAAAATTCTAACCCTAACCGAAGAACGCCGAACCAACAAAAAGCCGAGAGAAGAAGTAGGCCTATCTGCCACTGACATAACCCACCCATGCCACCTTTGCGGCCGGTTTTTCAAAGCGAGGATTGGACTTTACAGTCATCTCCGAGTCCATAGGAAATGAGAAATGTGCTCATTTTCGACCACGAAGGAGGAGCTATAGTGTGGCTTGCCAGCCTATTTGGAGTAGATTTCAGTAGAAGTTTTATTATTCCATATTTTATTATTCAGCAATGAGTTATCATTGTCTAGTACATTGTCTAATGTACACGCTTAAAACTATGTACCATGCTAAGAAACTTTTATCTCTATCTAACAATAATATTGATTCTTTACTAGAATATACATCTCTAATCATAGGCTTATAGACCTGCACAAAATAAACCTTTATTTATTTATTGAATTCTTTAATCATGAATGCAATAGTATGTACATGTGAAAAACTGATGAAGTACCTTACCTATTCAAGAAAACGGTATTGTCTTCGAATACGAACATTAAGGTTGAGCGCAGTGTTTCACATGACTACGCAACCCATATTTCTCTACAAATGATGCAGACAAAGTCTTTGTCCGCTGAGGATCTATTTAAGATATCTTTTCGTTTTCTGTGCCTTTCTTCAACAATGGATTTTTTTTTGGGGGGGGTACCACTTGCTCAAGATATAGATCTAGAATGTCTTGAACTCCAAAAGTAATTAATTCTTTTTTTTTAAATCCAGTCAAATCAGGAGTTTTCACATTGACCATTTAGCTAGTAATTTGCTTTCCTTATTGCTAAGAAATTTGTTAAGCCGTCTTCGATATACCTTTCCAGGTTCCATGAATTGACGATGATTTTGCAAGCTGAAAAGAGGAATTGTAACAATAACGATCACAAACATATTTATAGTCCAAAGTATTTTTTTTAATGCGTTTTACTTACTGGATCTGTAATTCTCAATCAAGGACTGAAAACTCTTCTCATTTCCTTTATTCATTTTCAGCAAAGCAAATTTCATTTATCTATAAGAATACATTTAAATTAAAATTTACACTTAAGATAATCAAAGTAAAATATTATTTTTTTTCTTCTAAACAACAACAGCAACAACAAAATATAGATGTATTAATATTACATTACAAGAGAGTAAAGTTTCCCTATCAGACCTTGCGATCTATGGGACCGATGATGTTAATGTCATCTGTTTCTATAGCGAACGGTTAACGAGCAGGGAGTCAGGTGGCCAGCACAACGACCAGCCACCTTTACTTTCCCTAACTAAAGACAGGTATCCATTAGAGTTGGGTTGACTCAGGGGCACCCAAAAAAAAAATCCCATTACCTAGATTAAAACGAAGGATTCCATGTTTGGAAACCGAGAGCTTAACCACTTAGCAAACGCGTCCATCCAGTATAAGAGAGTAGCCATGCTGAACTACAAGAGGGAGCACATCCCCAAGCAATCTACAAGCGCTTAGATCAACACGGAATAATGCTCAAATATTAGTGAGACAGTGTGTCAAAATATTCAATCTTGTGCGGTCTGTGGTGACATCATACTAGGGCATGAAAAAAAGCCTTCTGACCCCACACCAGCAAGTGCAACCCGCTCAAGTCATAAGATGGCATAATCATCAGTGGTCGTACGCTGCAAAAATGCGATGAACACAGATCTCTAAAGTTATAATTAAAGTTCCCTTTACAGACCTTGTGATCTATAGGGCAGATGACCGTAGTTCTCTTCATGTTATCTGCCCTATAGACCTCAAGGTCTGAATGTGGAACTTTGATTTTACAGTATCTATGCTATTGGCGAGGACATGTCAGTCTCATGTTAGATGAAAGAATGCTGAGCTTAAGATGGGAGTCAGACCCCAGGGCCACCCAAGACTAACCTACAGAGATATATTCAAACGAGACTTGAGAAGCACTGGCATCAATGAAAGTATGTGGAAGGCAATTGCACAAGAATTGACAGCATGGAAACTAGACTGAGCGTACGAAACTTGCCGAGAATAAAAGAAACCAGTGACTCATCAGGGCGCATCAGTTGTCTTCCGAGACAGAAGGATCCATATGTGTGGCTGACAATTGATGCGCCTTAATGAGTCTTTGGTTTGATGTATTTGTATTACTTTTTTTATTTTTTTTGGTTCAAAGTTTAATATTTTTCTTTGTTGTAAAATTTTTGGTCTCATCTTGTCGGATTTGTTGTTTTATTGTAGTGTGTCAATCTAATAAAGTCAACTAATGTCACCAGATAGTGCTCTATGAGATAAACTATAGTAAGTCTACGCATGAAAGCGGCAAACAAAACACATCTTTATACTTTCTTCGTCTCCTCTTTTTGAAAGCGAGGCTAAAAAAAGCGAAGGGAATTCAAGAAGAAGGCGATGGTACCCTTGTGACTACGTGATTAGTCAGTATTGTTGCGAATGAACAGTGACAGGTAGAGCTTATTACGTGTGACCCCGGCGAGATGACAAAGCAGCGGGTGTGCTCTGGAATCAGGGCCGCACGTTCATAGGCCCCGCGCTGTAACTTATCTTAAAACTTATATTAAATGGCAGGTTTCCCGCGGCTTCCTGATTTTCCAGAAATCTCCTGTAATTGCAAAATATACCAAAAAGTCATGGAAATCTCCTGAAAAATAAACAAAAGCTTCATTTTTGGGTGCCAATTTTACGCGTGATAACAAACGGCATTTTAAAAACGAATGTATTTTCTATTACAAAATCTTAATTTTGATCCTATCCTATGCTTATCCCTACCCAGACTGGGCCCCGCGCAACCCGTTTCGCATTGGGCCCCGCCATTGCTAGGACCGGCCCTGTCTGAAATCTACATGTAAAACCAAAAACAGGATGTGACGTATCCTCACATGATGTTCCAGAAGTTGTTAGCAGTGTTTTTGCAACAAGGCCGGTCTTAGGGCTAGGGAACTGCAACCTAACCTTTCATAGGCCCCGCGCTAATTCTATTTGTAACTATTAATTACAAAATATAAACGAAAAATTCCTGGAAATGTCCAGCACTTATTAAAATCTCCTGAAAACTCATTAAAATCTTATGAAAAATAGACAAAATTGTCATTAGTGGGTGTCATTTATTACGGAAAACACCAATCCTACGTGCGATAAAAAAAGTCAATGTAGCTTTAGTGTAATAAAATGTGATAATCGGAGGAATTTTCCCCTTAACCGGAAGTTCCAATACCTTAGTTCCTTTTATAATCTCTGGCATATAAATATGCCATAGGTTGCAAGATTCGTAAAGTAAAGTTAACATGATCGCATGAACGAAATGCAAAGCCGAATTTATTTTCTAAAACAAAATCTTAATTTTCACTTATTATCCTTACTCCCACCCAGACTAGGCCCCGCGCGATCAGTTTCGCATAGGGACCCGCAATTGCTGGACCGGCCCTGTTTTGCAATATTTGAGAAGCAATTAGGGACTCTAGTAAACCTGAGAGTAAGTGTGAAAAGGCAGTCGTCGGTACAGTAGTCATTACTGTTTGTCTTATGTGTGAGACAGTAGAAGAGAGATGTGTTCGACTCTATGCAAGTTAACTAGGGTAGAGTCAACTGAAGTGTACTACAGTCGTTAAAGTCAATACAGCGAACTACTGTGGACTTGAGCCGTTACAGTCGATGTAAGACGTGCACGGCACTGATTTGGTAGAGTTGAGTACGACTCGGAACAGCTGAGTAGAGCGGAATGCGGCTCAATGCAAGATGAGAAGAGATGAATTGGAACGAAGTATAGCTAACTGTAAACTACCAGATATTGTAGAGTCTTCTACGCTATATGTTACAGTGACGAATTGCTTGAGTTAATAGTCAATAAAGTTATATGAAGCTGAAAGTTGAGTTGTCAAGTTCTTTGCAGTGTTTTTATTTGTGTGCCTACTAGTACATTTAACCAGAAGATTCAGAAATATGTAACAGTGTTAACTAGTAATTGCGAATTTGAAGATGCTTATGAGTTTTATCATAAAACATATCTAACAAAATTGTTGAACATTTAAACTCAACATAGCATAAACCATTGCTGTTCAACTTATAATGTAATACAATTTTTATGTGTCAATTAGGCTTTCATTTGGATTTTAAGAATAAATTGCTTTAATACCACACACAAGGACTAAGAATAGAAATACTATTCTAGAAATCCTTCTACGATTCCCCAGTTTTAGTATATTTGTTTTTAGTCTATGGCTTCAATACTTTATGTGAACTTAACATGATCGCTTCCTGACACAAATATTTACTATTAACTACGGTCCCAGTCTTACTCTTAAGCTAAAACCAAAGAACATTTTTAAAATTCCCGTTTCTATTTATATCTTTTCTTTTTTTTTTTCTTAAATTAGGTGCTCTAATTCTAAGACAGAACTTGTGAGGTCTAATGTACTGCATGTCTTCTTCTTTTTTTTTATATGTTACAGACTTTACTTCAAAAATAAAAAGAATATTACGTCCTACGCGTCATGCAATTAGTCATGCATATTAACCAATGACCTAGACTCTGCCAAAACTCTCTGGTTTTCCTGGCTAGCTCAGGCAACTCATTCCATACTCTAATAGCGCTAGGGAAGAAGGAGCTTTTGTACAAATTTGTCCTAGCATATGTTACATGTTTCGAATAATAGAACAATAAACAGTTCAACGATGCATTAACTATTTTCGAAATCAAAATATTAATACTTGTTACATTGATTCATATATTTTATTATTTTAGCTAATGTGACATTTGACTAGTTCAAAGGGAATTCCCTGAGACATAAGTGCTTAGGCTTAGGCCTTATGTGTCTATATTTAGATATGACATCTAGTTAAGTAGTCTAGAAATTATAATAAATACAAATTAAAAACCTCAAATAAAAAAGTAGATCTACATATAGATCTAGATTTAAATCCATATGACAAGAATTATCAAATTTAAACGAAATCTATAAATATAGATAGGCCTTTGTTCATTACATTTCGACTTGATTTTAGGTAGATCTAGAGATCTAGTCACAATCTAGTAACACCTCCACCTTAACTTGAAAATCCGATTTTTACAAAGCAAAAAGAAGACATTTTTATTTATTTACTTTGGTGATATTAACAACTGAAATAAAATGACAAAAGCACTTATTTTTGTGATTAATTATTTTACTTATATAACTATTCTTACTTGTTCGATGCACAGACTATCTGAATGTATGTGCTTATATAGGCCTAATCATAGAACTATGTAAAGCTCAGCATACGATGTAGCTCAAGTTTTGATAAAACCTAGTAGTACAGACAGCGAAATTGTGTATCAGGGATTCTCAAAGTGGTTTACGTAGACCCCAGAGGTCCACAAAGACATCTAAGGGGTCTACGAGAGTAAAAACAATCAACTGGGGGTCAATGAAATGACAATGGGGTCCTCGATAGTTGATCTCCTCTAAGCAGGTCGATACTTTAAATTTGTTTTCCATGATTATCTATATATATATAATTCTCTTCTTCCCTCAACAGTATAAGCGAGAAGAAGACGAAGTAAAGGAAAGATCACTCTCTTATTTCTGCGGATAGTCCACGATGACTGGCTGCGCGCTTGACTGTCGTTTAAATTTATCAAACCCTACCCGCTCCTATCCCCTTTGTCCAGGTTTGGACTAGGAACTAATCTAAGTAATCTACTATCAATCTATCTATCTATCTATCTATCTATCTATCTATCTATCTATCTATCTATCTATCTATCTATCTATCTATCTATCTATCTATATCAATATCTATATCTATCTATATATATATATATATATATATATATATATATACATATATATATGTGTGTGTGTGTGTGTAAATAGTAGTGACGGACTTAATAACAATTGTGGGGCCCTATTCAAAACGGATTTTGCGGGGCCAAGTTTGGGTAGGGAATCGGATAATGAGTGAAATTTAAGAGTTTGTATTAGAAAATAAATTCGTCTATGCATTTTATTCATTCTTTACTATGTACATAATTACTTTACAAGCCTTGCGTGTTGCAAAGTCATACAGTATATCATAATTATTATGTTTCCTACATAGATCACGCTCAATAACAAGAATTACCAAATGTTTCAATCTATTTTTGAGAATTGTTGGCCTCAAGTAATTCTTAATTAGTTTGAGGCGCGAGAAGCTTATTTCACCAGATTACACAATTACCACTGATGGATAATGTTGTGCGTAAGATTGGCGTTTTCCATATTGAATGACACCAAAAATGACAATTTTTGTGAATATATTTCCGTATATTTTAATGACTTTTTAGTATCTTTTGCGATTTCGGGAGATTATCAGGAGCTCCTGGTAAATCGACGTAAGGGCGCGCGAAATCTAATTTAAGTTGGAAAATGGTTTAATTTAATAATTTATACACCTTGAATTGTAGCAGATCCAATGAAAGTGTGGGGTCCACTGCGGTCGCATAGGTTGCAGTGGCCTAAGGCTGGCCCTGCGAAATAGCGGCGTATGCTACTACGCCAGTCGACTAGTTATTAATAAAATTATCTCTGCATAGATGTGATTTGTATCTTAGACACCTTAGATATTCCATTAAGGTTTAACCTTACTGTTGGAATGAAAAAAGTAATTTTAAGCATCTTATTTAAATATCCTTATTTTGGAAAATATTATTGAACATAAACGAGTCTAAAATGTCATGTAGACATTACAGAGGGTTTTTTTTCTAAAAAAAATTAGGCTTCCTTGTCGAAAAACAATCCGTTCATTTGCATTTTATGAAAACAAAGTTTTATATAATGACGTTATAAAACCATCTAAACTGGCGCATCATTGGAGACAATGCTGCCATGAAAAAAATAGGCTACGCTATATCAAGATTTGAATCATTTAAAGATAAAATTCATAAGTGGCACACAGTGGACAAACATTTTGCTTCAGATCACATAACTTATACTATCCCTTTTTAAAATTTAAATCTGAGAAAATGCGCACAAGGCGAAACAAAATAATTTACAGCTGTGACGATACGAAACTTGCATACAAACGTTCATTTGAGTTTTTCCCAGGAAATCGTGAGAAACTTTAATTTTTAACTTTATCAATTTTTTTCTTGATCACCCATAACTAATTTCTTTTAGGATTGATCTCCCCTCGTCCAGACTGATGTATTGTTTCTCACGGGACGTAGCGCGATTTAAAACATAAACTAGCTTCTCTAGGACTAAGTATAAATTTTTGACCGCAGTATAGTAAAATATTTACACTCACCCGTTTGTCCCTAATGAAACCTCACAAAATAAACTCCCTAACAGAGGAGACTGTATGAATTCTAGCGGGCCTAACTCAGAATGCTTTGGTCTCTCTTTATATATAGATGGGACTTTTTGTTTAACGGGTAAGGAAGAAAGCTAGGTGATTTTCTCACATGTATCTATGTACCGGAGATGTCAGGCATCAGGTTAGATTTATCGTGCTTAATCGTTGCCAACCGTGAGAGTAGGGACTTAAGCGAATAAGTCACTGTGCAGCCCGAGCAATACCCTTCCTAGGGCGGCCTGTATCCTACGGGGGGGGGGGGGGGGGAGAAGGTGTGAATAGTTATTAGTCCGCTGCTATCCCCAGCCTGGTTGCTGTATCTGTAACTGCTTGTTGTTGCTATAACTACCAGATCTCCACTTAAAGCTGTAACCAAAGCCGACCACACCAGATACCACCCCCCCCCCCAATTATATTCCTGTCAGCAAAAGGCATTGCCTACTGGCCATAGATTATTACCCAGTGTCCACAGTGCCTACTGCCCAATGTCAATTGCCCTTACCCGGCCCAAATAAACTGGTGTGATTCAGCACGGCCATCTACAAGCTAGAGACCAGAGAGATCTACCACTACTACGAACTTAGCCTGCAGCACCAACCCTCTCAACTGCTAAACAGGCAGCGGCCTAACCCTATAGCCAGCTTGCATATAGCAAAGCAGAAATCCCGAGCCGAAGTCCTAAGACAGAGCCGGATGATTCATCCTTCTGAGTGCCAGTCCTACGACCGCCAGAAGATGACCCACGGGCTAGCAGCTAAGAATATAGGTAGTCAGACATAGGAACACTCTTCCAATAACTAAGCAATCAGCAATCCATGATGAGCAATTATTTTAGATATTAATACACCCATTTCACTTCTCAATTATTTTATTTTTATTTATATCAAATTATCTTGTGTAAACTTTTAGTCATTAAATCAATTTAATTTATAAACTTAATATACTGGTCTGTTCTTATTGTTAGTTGCGGTGTGCCTGTTCCAAATCGTGTATATGTGAGCGGGATAAATTAATAAAAGTTTCCCCTAGACTTTAATAAACGAGCCAAAAATAACTATTTAAATATCTCATCACAACAGCCATATGATGAAGAAGTTTAAAAACTGTTTTACATATAGATACTATTTCTGTATTTAAAAGATAATTCCTGTAAGCAACAATACAGTTTAAAAGTTCAAAGTAATATTGGTGAAATGAGTCATGACATTAAGAGCTTCTTATGTAGTTTAATTATTTTAAAATTACAAGTTTCTCAAGACAGTCTGACGAAGTAACCTTTCCTGTTAATGATCCATTATTATTGGTATATATTCGTTTTATAATGAATGAAAAATCCACAAAGAGCTGCTCTTTGCCGAGACCTTTTATCAATTGCTCATTTACACTGAAGAACGATAACATTATATTTTTCTTTCTAAAAACATTATTTTGAGTCCTTATTAAATAAAGATTCAAATTAAAAAAAAAAAAAGCGAAATAATTGAACACTGTCAATATAACAGACGTGTCTTATAGAACTAATTACTACGTTAACTTGGAGCTACAGTGTATTGCTTAAAATTGACGAAAAAAGTCCATAATCTCAGCGTTTTTTTTTTTTTTGGTCAAAATCAAATTAATGGTGTAAAACAGCGCACAGTAGGTTAGGCTACACAGTTTCCCAATTTCCAAATTTAGAGTAATGAAATATGATCTCATTGAAAAGTTTTCAATCTAAATAATTTAATTAAATCTAAGGCCAATAATAAAAATGTTATCATCAAAACCAAAAATATTTTTAAAAATATGGCTACGAGAAAAAAAAGTTTGGGAATCACTGTGTAGACTGTTATGTATCAATACATGTCACGTGATTTGATTACACATTGATAGGCTAGCTCTACACTCAATAGGTTAGGTACCCGTTTTATATTTATATTGAAGGTTGTTATTGCTGGATTAGTGATGGCCGAGAGGCATGCGTCTCAATTAGCCTCTGACAAATAGTCCATCTTCTGGCCTTCACGTGAGTCAAGCCGAACTGTTCTCACTAACAGAAGAAGGGGCGAAGGTGAGTAACTGGTGCCTTAACCAGTAAGCTTCGGGCAGGAGGAACTCGTTAGCCATGGCTGACTTCTCACCTAGGAATCTCTGTTGAGTTGCAGCTATACCCATTTATGGGAAAGGCTTTGGGAGTCAACGCTGAAGAAAAATCAGGAGCTGGCGACCCTAACGCAGTTTGTAGCACCAAGTGCTACACTCTGGCAGAACCAGCGAAGCCGCTGCCTTAAAACTGTATCGCACTGTCGTTCCTTTGGATACATCAGCTGCGTGGGAAGGGAGGAACGATGAAAAGTCATGGAAAGATAACTCTTTTATTTCTGCAAGTCAGACTAGAGTTACCCCACGTAGCTGAGCGAAGCTCAGAAAAAAAAAAGAGGGGACGTATACTACCCCGCGGGTCGGCTCGTACAATATAACAATTTTAATGTGCACGTGTGTGCTTATACATTTTGGACGTGCATTCAGACATGAAGATAAATCTTTTTTCACCCTAACCAGGACCGGAGTCAGACTTGATAAGGCCCTATAAGCTATTTGAGCTATTTTTAATCAATATTAGGTATCAGAGTCTTAGCTAAGGTGGAAAGAGGAGGTATCTTATCTTATATAATACAGACGCTACTTCAAAAAGAAGATGATTACGTCCTACGCGTCATGCATTTAGTCATGCATATTAACCAATGACTTAAATTCTGCCAAGCCACTGGTTTTCCTGGCTAGCTCAGGCAACCCATTCCATGCTCTAATAGCCCTATGGAAGAAGGAGTATTTGTACAAATTTGTCCTAGCATATGGGATGAGGAATGTGCCTTTATCTTTGTGTCTTTCAGAGTATTTTATTAAATTTTGTTTTTGTATTTGAAGATTATGGTTGAGTGTTTTATGTATAATTGCTACTTTACTTTTGAGTCTTCTGTCCTGAAGGCTTACTAAATTTAGTGATTTTACTATAGTTGTTACTCTAGTCAGATGTGAATATTCATTTATTATGAATCTCCCTCCTCTATTTTGTGTCTATTCCAGTTTCTTAATATTTTCTTGAGTTGAGGGGTCCCTAATGGAGGATGCATATTCTATTATTGGCCTAACTACGGTAAAATAACATTTTAGTTTTATGTTCTTATTTGATTTATAGAAATTTCTTTTGTTTGATTTTTTTATAGTTTCATCAATATGTGGATTCCATGACAGTTTTTCATTTATTATAACACCTAGGTATTTTGCGTTTTTTATCTGTGTTACTGGTTTGCCATGAATAAGATAAGTGGAATTAATTTGTTTTAGTTTTTTTGTTACTCTTAACAACTGACATTTTTCTGGGTGGAAAGACATGCTCCAATTTGATTCCCATTTCTGTAATTCATCTAATTCTCTTTGTAAAATATCTGTGTCTTGTGTTGTTTTTATTGTTCTATATATTATGCAATCGTCTGCAAATAATCTGACTTTTGTTCCTGAAGTAATACAATTTGGTAAATCATTTATGTAAATTAAAAATAGTAGTGGACCCAAGACTGTTCCTTGAGGTACACCTGAGCTTACTGTTATCGTTGTTGATTTGGAGCCATTTATTTTTACAGTTTGTTCTCTCCCTATCAGAAAATCTTTAATCCACTGATGCAGTGGACCATTAATGCCAAAATATTTTAATTTTTTAAGCAAACTATGGTGGTGAACTTTGTCAAAATCCTTAGAGAAATCTAGTAAGATAGCATCTATTTGTTCACTATTATCTAAACCTTTAGAAAAATCATCAATTAGTCCTATTAGTTGTGTTTCACATGATCTATATTTCCTAAAGCCATGTTGGTATGGTGTGAGGACATTTTGTTTGTCTAAGTGGTTTATGATGGGTCAGATTTGTCTCCTTTTTTAAATAGGGGGGTGACATTAGCTTCTTTCCAGTCCTTTGGTACTCTGCCCTGGTTAAGTGAAGCCTGAAAGAGTATTTTGAACACTGGGGCTAGCTCATTGCTTAGTTCTTTGAGTAATCTAGCTGGAATACCATCAGGTCCAGATGCTTTATTTGGTTTGGTGTTGGCTAATAGTTTTTGAATTCCATTTTCTTGTACTACTATATCTTCTATGTTGTCTACTTGGTTCAAATTCAGTAATATGTCTTTGTCTCCTGGGGCTGAGAATGCTGATGCAAAGTATTTGTTTAGGATGTTTGCTTTAGTTTCATTATCATTATGTATTATGTTATGTTCATCTTTTAATGCCCTGTTGTTTCCATTTTCTTAATGTATGACTAAGGTAACTTTGAAAAACCCACGGGCTCATTTGAGGGGCCCCATATGAGTGTTTTTTTTACATTAAATTTTAAATATTATGCAAAATGCCCTCCGAGCCCTCAAATGATAGCTTATTTCTAACTAAGCCACAAATATAGGTATAAAATATCACCTGAACCATTTTTGGAGAAGCCCCTAAGCTAAAGCTCATGCTGTCCAATCCAGCTCTAGAGTCTATGTCCACACCTACTTCACACCTACTTCAAGGATTTGCAGCGGGTTTCGAGCTCGGACTCCTGGCAACTTCGTTCGTTATTTAGAAATTGTACGGGCGTCAAAAGGAACGGTATATATATATAGCTTTTATTTAGCATGCTCAGAGCGCTTTGGCCCAATCTTTGGACCGGTTGGGGAAGGGGGTGGAGGGATATCTAGGAGTTGGTTTTCCGTGCTCCCCTTAGGCGCTCAGTAAACACAACTCTGCCCGAGTCGGGTGTCGAACCTCGAGCCAAATTCAAGCACACTTAGCCTCTCGACCACGCTTCCCACGGTAACCATTTAGTTACTTATTTACAGTTCTCTCAGTATGCGCGCTAGACTGTCGCTGTCGAGGGTTTAGGGTTTCGTGATAAAAAAAAAATAACTTGTATCACGATCGATCCTAAACCTTTTAACTGATGACATGAACTTTTTTTTTTTGAATAAAGGGAAAGAATCATTGAAAGGATCATTAAAATTCAAGATCATCCTGAATTTTTTTAAACTCCAGTACTAAAATCGTACTTAGCTTATAAATTAACAAAATATGTTTAGTCATTCAACATGACTAGTGTAAATGGCAAGATGTAAACCTATAAACATTATAAAAGTCTTTCTGTGGTTTCATTCTTAAGCTCAAGAGACTTGGTTCAATAATTCATAGGCCTATATGTGATCATCATTGAGAGCTTGGTTATGATTGCGTAGTTCTGCAGTATGCGCGCTAGACTGTCGCTGTCGAGGGTTTCATGATAAAAAGGTTAAGATTTCCACTAAACATTGCTGTCAGTTTTGTAAATATAACTATTAATTTGTGTAATTTCCAGGGCCGGCCTTAGATAATTAAATGCCCTAGGTGAGGTGAATTTGGTGGTTCCAAATAAATATATAAAAATTAAAAAGCGCAAAAATAAAAATAAAATAAATTTTTAAAACCTAGTGTAGGTCTACTCCAACAATAACATTGGGGACAAGTTTCGATATTGCTTCTCTAAAAAAAAAAATGTTTTGAGTCGTGTGCGATGCCCAACTAATTGGAGACCTTAAAGCAGCTGCCTTGTTTGCCTATGGCTAGGGTCAGCCCTGTAAGGGCAACCAAAGAGAAAAAAAATACATCCTGAAAATAAATTAAAATTAAAGACTTAAAATTCTATAAAACAAACAATCAGATTAAGATTTAAGACTTTAAATGTATGTGTGTGGGGAGAAGGAAAAATAGACATTTTTTTAATAAAAAAAAACCCCCCACCTAAAATGCTTTGTAATCAGCCATGATGCTATATAAAAAAAAAATATTTATTTGTGCTATAAAGTGGCCTATTAATGCCTGATTTAGATGCACGTAAATGTATTCATGGCTTGTATCAATATCTGTTGTTTTTCATTCACAATGCACATTAAATGTGAGAAATCTTTAATGTTGTTTACACTATGTTATAATTTATATGTTTATATGTATAAAAAAAAATAGAAAGAACGAAAGAATTAAAGCTACTTGTATTTTTATGTATTTTATTTCAAGAAGAAATGTAAAAATAACACACACACACAAATAAATAAGTTATTTATTGATTCTAAAATATCTGTGTTCAAATTATTAAAAAAAACAAGTCTAATTTTGTCTTTTTTTAAAGCATCTTTATTTACCATATATATATATATATTATGAAATGGTTTAATCTGTCAAGTTTATATATAGAGGAAGGGGGTATTTGGATACAAAATTCTATGCCACCTATAACATGTGAACCTAGTTCCATGTTAAATACAAACGTCTCCATTTCAATTCGAGCAAAAGTCTGTATCAATTAGGTAGACACAGCATTTAATGCCACACAACCATTTAACTCTTTCTCTCCTAATTGACGATGCCAACGTTGATTTGACCCTATTAAACTAAATTGATTTTTTCGATTTATAAACTTTAATTAATGTTGTGTGAAAATAGCATGCATTTCCCTATAGTTCTATATTAAATATAACATTTTCTGATATCAAATAAAAAAAAGTTATTGATAAAAAAAAAAGATATTAACAGGATTGTGAAATACAAATAAGCAAAATAAATAATTCTATCGGAATGAGGAAAATAATTACAGAGACTTAAAAAACAGTTAAAAAGTACCAATCAGATCTTGCAACCTATATGGTAGTTGATGAAAAGTTCATCTGCTTCTGTATCTGACGGATAACAAGGGTGTCATGTTGCCATCAGAATGACCAACCGTCTTTACATTTTCCTAACAATGTCAGATAACAAGTAAACTCAGGGTTTCCTCAAAATCCAGAAATTAAAAATCTCAGTCTACATTGGGATTCAAATCCCAGGCCTCTCAGTTCAGAGATAGAACGTTTTACCACTAATCCATAATGCTGCCACACATCCACCAAAATACAAATTAATTCCTATAAACTTGTGTGTGAAGTTCAATACTTTAAATCACCCTGCTAAATAAAAATTTCATGATGTTAAGAAAATATTCTATAAGCATTAGCATTAAAAGAATTTACTATTAATCTTTACGTCCACATGGTGCAATTTAAGTAGAAAAAAATCTAAAATACTTTGACCTAGAAAATAAAATCTGAACAAAGAAAAAAGCAATAATAGTTTTCCATATTAAAAAAAAATTATTGACAGAAATTGGCAATATAGGACTTACAAATTAAAATACAAAAATTAGATAATTTACAATTGACTAAAGCATTTTATCTCTTTTATGGTGTAAACATATGAAATCCATTTTTTTCCCTGGATGTTAAGTTACACTTATTCAATTCACACTAGTCAAAATGGATTCTCTACTAATTTTTTTTTTCAAAACACAAAATTTGTAAATTATTATTAAATGGAATAAGGAAAAATAACATTCTTGAATAAGTTTAAATGTTTATTTGGACAATTTAAGAAAAAAAAAAAAAAAAGACTTCAAGATTATAAAATAAGCATGGCTTTGTAAATTTTTAAGTAACAACAAAAGCATATATATGTAACATATTAGTACAATAATATATAATCATATTGAGAAAACATTATTGGGCTCTTTGTTAATTGACATAAATTTTATTTTTGTTTTAGTTTCAATGTTCCTACAGATTTGAAGATTATTACATTCTAGTCCAAACCTCCCACAGGCTGACAGGGGATGGCAAAAAGAAGGTTCAAACAAAAGATCACCAAGATATCTCTTTCATCATGACCAGGCAGCCTTAACTATGACTTAACAGGAGCTTTTTAATTTTTTTTCTAGGGATCTAGTCCAATTCATGTGTTATTTATGCAACCAAAATCAGAATTCTATGTTGGAAAAATGTTTTAAAGAGTCAGCAGTCAACTATAGCACATAGTGTGCATTGATAGTATAATGTCAACACTACTATAGGAAGGTCTGGCGACTATAGCAGATTACATCTTTTATAACAAATCTTACAAAACAAGTTCTACTTGCACTGCCTCTGAAAAATATTGAAAATAACATGGCAAAAGAGACTGTGCAATACTGAGAATAAGCATTCCAAGCATCTTTACAGTCCTCAGATAATGACACCTGTGGTGGCTCGGACATGTTTGCCGTATGAAGGATAATCACATTCTTAAGATAATTCTCTACTCGTCTGACTCAAGAAAAACTGGTCGCCCCACCTCCGTTACGTTACGTGGATGTAATAAAACAGGATTTAAAAACAGTGAACATTGAGACTGACCATTGGGAAGACTTAGCCCTACACCGCACTAGCTGGAGAGAGATGGTGACCAATAAAGCTAAGGACAGTGAGAAAACATGGGCCTCAGCTTTTGAAGAAAAGTGTGCCATACGAAAAATGGCCAGCTCCTCTGCCATCAAATGGAAGGCCACCTTGACCTGTGATATATATGGACAGGAGTGTCTCTCCAAAATAGGGCTCCAAAGCCACATGTAAGCCACAAAATGAGCTGAAGTCCTTCTTTATGAATGTAAGAGGCCAATGAATATATACACACACACAGCAAAGCGACTATGGATCATCTCATGAAAATGAGATAAATGCCTGGGCATTAGCTGTGGTCGGAACACATCAGTTCCCTTCTCTCCACGCAGCTGATGTATCCAAAGGAACGGTAGTGCTGATACAGTTTTGGGGTCAGCTGCGTCGCAGGTTCTGCCAGGGTGTAACACTGGGTGCTGCCAATTGCCTTAGGGTCGCCAGCTTCTGATTTTTCCTCAGGATTGACTCCTGAAGTCTTTCCAATGATTGGGTATAGCTGCAAGGCAACAGAGGTTTGAATTTAGAATTTTCCTTGTCCTAGGTGGGTAGCCAGCCATGGCTAACGAGCCCCTCCTGCCCGAAGCTTCCTGGTTAAGGTGCCAGTTACTCATCGCCTTTGTCCCTTCTCCTGTTAGTGAGATTAGTCTTCAAGGTTGTCATTGCCAGAATTGGTGTATGTAAATTGTATGTAAACTTCTCTCTTTTCTTGTTATGAAGTCATGTTGAGTGCACTTTCCCCAGAGTCCTCTTCAGTTAAAGACTTTAATTGAAAAAATATTTTTTTTGTATTTCTTTTAAGTACAAAGTGTTGATAATTTACTGCACAAATATTAGGACTATTAAGGCTTCCAGAAATGTTCTGTCCCTAGAGCCAACTTTAACAAAATAAGAAAGCTGTCTTTAGTTTTTAGATCAGGATATTATTCAGAAATTTTTTCCTTTTTTTTTTTTTTTGACATTTATAATAAGAGCAAAAGGGAAGAACTCATCAATACCAGTACTGTGAAATGATAAAAAGCTGAGCTGGTTCTGTCATATTCTAAGACATGACTCACTGTCAGAATGGACTAACCTTTCTTGATATTTTGCTAAGGTCGCTGGCATGGAAGAGTGGAGGTATCTGGTTTTGTAATTCGACAAAGCACCCCTAGGACGCAAGTCAAGGGACAGAAGATGATGATGATAGATGAAAATGAAGGCAAGGAAAGCAGGTGCACTAAATTAAAATGCAGAAGTTTAAGATGAGTATCACAAAGCAGCACCAAAAGCCTGGATATAGAGTCCTGCTGATATATGAATCTACAATATATTCCTATTTCATTTAAGTAAGATGCACATAAAAAAAGAAAAAAAAAAAAAAAAAAAAAATTATGAACAAAAGCAAAACTATGAATTTAACCTTGTAACATTAAGTATAGGTGTCATTAATACAGGGCTGGCCCTAACAATTGCGGACTCCTATGCGAAACAGATTATGCGGGCCCAGTCTGGGTAGGGATAAGCATAATGTCAAAATTAAGACTTTGTATTAGAAAATACATTCCTCTTTGAAATAAATTTTTATTAAATTAAAGCTGACAATGCTGTTTTTTTTTTAATTGCGCATAGGATTGCAGACTAAAAATGACAATTTTGTCTTTTTTTTTTTAGGAGATTTTAATGAGTTTTCAGGAGATTTCAAGGACTTTTCATCTATTTTACAATGTATGGAGATTTTTAGCAGGCCCTGAAAAAAAAGGAGGCCATGGAAACCCTGTTATTATATATAAGTTATAATGGTTAAATTTAATAATTTACACCTAGAATAGGCAGTAGGCCCAGTGCAGTGACGTAAGGCCGGCCCTGCATTAATATGACATTTTAATATACAATTGAAAATAAACAAATGAACTAAAAATATCCATTCAATAGAAGCTTACAAACAAGACTGTTTACAAACTTAGGGAATGAAACGCCTTACAAAATAAGAAAAAAAAAAAATACATTGCCTGAAGTGATTTACTGCTGACTTTAAGAAGTGGACTAAACTTGTAGAGGAGATCTAACTAGAAAGAGCATCACTCAAAAAAAATAATTCTAAATTAAAAATTGTAGAACAGAATTTATAATTTTATACCCTGTCAAAACTTCTACACAATTAAATGTTTGTGACCAAAACACAATTATAACAAGTAACCTCATTTATACAATAATAGCAACTCCCTTAGGGCCTGTATGAGAAGATGTAATTGAAAGGAGGAAACATGGCCCTAATGTTTCCTCTAACACCTCTCTCATAATTTCACTAAGTAGCTTACTCTACCATTATTTACATCAATTTTTAACATTAGCTAGAATCAATGTACTTTACTCAGGTACACAAGTGCTAAAATTAACTTTTTCCCCATCTATAAAATTCTTCTTCTTGTCTTTCCTTGACCTGCACCCAGAGTGTATCTGATTAAATAGCCCTTGTCTTCCATCTCTGCCCAATATAAAAACAGAGGCCCCACTACTCCCATCGCAAGTTGGGGCAGTGTAAGTGTATGCTGTATCTATTCCACCAGTTTGTTCTCTCTGACACCAATACCCAAAAGAGATTTGCTTTGAGCAACCATGAGGACAGGATATTATAACTACAAACTTTTCTTTACCCCTTGAGTGTCTGTAGAACTCGTAAAGTCTAAGAGCATACATGTTATAAGCCTTCAGCTCTTCGTCTACCTTATTAAATAAACTTATATCATGCGTTATGCACGTTAGCCTACACCAATCATGACATGAAGATACTTGGGCACTTATACCATCTAGAATATAATTTTCACTTTTACAGTTGTCATTCACTAGTTTTAAAAAAGTGTGTGAAGCATCAATATTATCAGGCACAATATGTTTAGCAGTCATAACCTTGACATTCAACCATTCGGATACTGGTGTACCAGCCTTACAATCAGCACAAGGACACACTTTATCATCTCCAATATACTTCTTAACATCATATATTCTACCAGTACCATATATTATAGGTTTGTTCAAAGAAGACTCGCAGTCCTTTGGAGTTGCACTGCGTACTTCCACTCTTACAGTTAAGAAGCAGAGGGACTTTATCACATGGTACAGCTCCATAGTTTGATATTTCCTTGGCAGTAAAGTGATTGAAAACTGATCAACAGGATAAAATTTCTCATGTCGAGGATTTTTTTCACAATCCTCATAGAAGTTGTGCAGATCGGATTCACAGAAGCTAATTAGACATTCTTTGTCTCCTGCGAAATAAATACAAATTATATTGTTTAATAAATCTTTTAGAAAAAAAAAATGTTTTGCAAACTATCAATATCCCTAAAAAACCTGTCAATACATTATACCTGCTCTCAACCCCAAAACTTAAGAAGAATAAAGCTATCAAACTAATTGATAGTCATGACCCAGGGATTAAAAAAAAAGTAAAGTTCCCCTTTCAGACCTTGTATTCTATAGGGCAGATGATGTAAAGGTCATCTGTTTCTGTGGCCTATGGTTAACAAGGGTGTCATGTGGCCAGCACAACTACCAACCGCCTTTACTTTTTCCTAACTAATGTTAGGTACCCATTAGAGCTGGGTGGACTCATCAAGTCATCAGGTGTTCAATCGCTGCAGTAACCATGACTCTAATCTTTTAGTTTGTGATGCGGTCTTTGAATGTGATACCTAGGATCCTTCTGTAGCATTTCAATTCCATTGCTAGGATCCTCCTCTCTAGCTCTGCAGTCAGCGTCCAAGACTCACAAGCATATAAAAGAGTGGCTATACCAGGGAGCGCATCAATGTGATTTTGGTGCTGAGGGATAGGCCTTTGTCTTTCCATATTATTCTAAATTTTGAAAGGCCTGCAGTAGACTGTGCTATTCAGGCTCGTAGTTCAGTTCATCTGAGACAATAGCTCAAGGGTATTTGAAACTACTGTCAATAGTCTGCTTTTTACCTCCAATACTGATGCCCCTGTTGGGTACTGGTCATAATTTTTGTTTTCAGCATTTATTTGTATACCATACGCTGTGGAAGTCTTGTCTATGCGTATCACCAAGTCAGCTAGTTTTTCTTGTCCCTGCTAAGCCATCAAAGTCACCTGCGAAGCGCAAGTTAGTAATTCTTCTCCTCTAATGCTAACAGTACCTTCATAGCCCTCAAGAGCATCTTCCATAGATGATATTGAAAAGTGTTGGTGAAAGTAGGCAGCCTAGTCTTACTTCAACTGTGGTTTTAAGCCAGTCCCCAGTATTAATGTTGAAGTGCACCGCACTGGTGGCCTCCTTGTAGAGGTTCTGGATAACATTAATTATGTTTTTATTTATGTTGTACTTTTCAATTGTCACTCAGAGTGCCCCATGCGATACTTGATTGAAAGCTTTCTTGAAATCAATAAAGAAACAGAAAAGATTCTCTTGGTGTTGGAGGTATTTTTCACAGAGTATTCTGAGGTTTAGAATTGGTTCTGTTGTGCTGCGAACTTGTCGCTTTTGTAATACCCTTAGCAATAATGTTGAGCTTGGCCTTGTGAGCAACACAACAACTTGTTTAAGCAACCTGCCATTCAATAATAAATGTTCAAATGTCTTGATTTTAGCTTAAGACATCTGTTACTTATTTAATTCTTATTAGTGTAGGTTTTAAGGTTTTAGCAAGAAAAAAGAAAAATCTTAGGATCCAGAAAAAAAAAAGATTTTCTTTCTCTTCTCTAAATTACCACCTGGGCTTAGAATGCCTTTCATTGCTCAAGGGGGTAAATAAAATTTCAGATTTCTTATAAAAATGTACCATAAAAATTATAGCTGCCTTGATATGTGGTTTGCACTTTGGACTGTTATTACAATGTCAGTGGGTTCAAAACCTGCCCACTTCTTTCCACTGCTGCTCTGCAGAAGCTTTGACTAAAGTATACTAATATTTATTTCTGAAGGAAATATATATATAAACAAGACTAATATGGTATTTAACTAAATTTTCAAACCAAATTAAAAAAAAAAAAAAGATTAAAAAGAGAGTTTGTGTGGAAACACAAACTCAAAATCGGCCCCCCGACATGGTCCACCCATGCAGGTAAAAGGGCAGGTTTCAAATTGTTCAGATAGTTTAAAATAAAATTCTATCAAAGGCAAATGACAGAGAAGAATGGAGAAAGAAGGTTGACAGATCTTGTGTGGTGTCCCAATGGTCCAGCAGACCAATGGATAGGTGAAAGTGAAGGAGAAGTTTGATGTGAACTTGCCCTAACTTATGTCATATTAAGATTATCTAATTGATCTAACTGTTTTGTAAAGGGTCAATCTCTTATTTAAAGCCTCAAGAAAAGACAAATTCTGTAAAAAAAAATACTTTCCTTCAGTTCACAAGGTAATATGAATGTTGCTGTCGTGTTTGTGTTTGTAATGCTATTACAGGGCCTTGAGCCTACATTTTGTTTGTTAACAGTGCTATATAAATAAAATTATTATTATTATTATTATTACTAGTTATTAATTAATAATATAATATAAAAACTAATTATTAATTGTTGTCTTACATTACGTTCCACTAAAATGCATACTAAATAGATTTTTTCCTCTTAAAAAAAAAAAGTAAACAAAATTTTTCTAAATTTAGAAATAAGTCTTAACTTAGCAATACGATTGTAAAAAAAAAAAGAATTTCTTTTTGACAAAAAATCTAAAACTGTTTGCATAAATGTGTTAAAAATATGGCAAATAGTCATCTCCCTGAGTAAATTGCCTCCTGTACTTGCTACTATTAATAGTGAATAGTTGTAAAAATGGTGTAAATTTATAAAAAAACTGCTTGCAGAGTTGATTTTAAAAATCAAATTTTTGCTTTTTAGAAAAAAAAAGTAGCAGTTGCTCAGAACTTTGGATGGTCTAAAATATCATGATGTAGGATTTTTAATATATTCTCTATTTTATGAGATCTAAACAGTATGGACATACAGACAGACCACACAAAACTAATAGCGTCTATTTACCTTTTGAGGGCCCCTAAGTAGAATAAAAAAAAAATAAACATATGTTTGTAAACTTGTTATTAAATAGGCCCAAGAAATTTGAATTCCATAGTTAAAAGTCCAGGGTCCAAAAAAAAATATTATATTTTTTATTAAACAATCCTTGAAACCTACTTACATATCTTTTTTGCTAGGATGGGTAAAATTGTTTATGAGAATAAAATATATTTTTTTTACAAACCTTGTTTCTCCATGAGCTTATAAGCCAATTGTCTTCTTTCTTCTGGAGTCATTTCATTGATATTACAAACTATTCCAGCAGCCTTTTCTAAAAAAAAAAATAAAAAATAAAAAAAGGGTAACAATTTAGTTCACAATACTAGACATGTTTAATTTGTGTTTTCCATTATATTATATTTTACAATATGTACTGGTACTATTAAGAATTATATATATAAAAAAATCTTTAAAAAAAAAAGACAATTCCTCCTTTATACACCACATAAAGGATTATTTTAATCTTAATAAGTTAGTTAGTTTGTTGTTATTTTTTTACTAAATATTATGATGCTTGTTAATACTTGATATATGTAAGTTATAGCCCTTAGTCATTGTGAGTTATGAGTCTTTTGTTGTGAACATGTTGTTTCTGCCCAAGATGGCGACCAGTGATGAATGAATAAAAAGTGTTCAGCCCAACAACGACATAGTTGCCTTTCCTCACCAACCAGAGAAACATTTTAATCCTGGTTAAGCAAATGTATAAATCTTGTATGGCTTAAAAAATTCCAATGATAGGTCTATAGAAGACATACAAGACAGTGAGCAAAATGTTCCCAAACGCCTATTCATTTGTTAAACTCTTATGCAAAATATCTGAAGACGTAGTCTGTTCAAGATAAAGATTATCTAGTAATCCAGTCACTAAAACAAATATGGAAAAGCTCCAGACCTTTGTTAACAGATGCCTACACCGGATATTAGGAATTAGGTGGCCAGAAAAGATAACTACTATCGATTTGTGGGAGAGAACTAGACAAAAGCCCATAGCCCAAGACATCAAAAAAAAAAAAAAAATGGAGCTGGATAGGACACACCCTGAGAAAACCATCTACCAATGTTGCAAGGCAGGCACTTGACTGGAACCCACAAGGAAAGAGGAAAGTGGGCAGACCTAAGCAAACCTGGAAGAGGTCAGTCATCAGTGAAGCTGAGAGCACTGGAATGACATGGGAGCAAATGAAGAAAGCTGCTCAGAACCGAGTTCGGTGGAGAGGTGTGGTGGCGGCCCTATGCTCCCCTGGGAGTACACAGTATTAAGTCAAGTCAAGTCAGTCATCTAACCAATGTCACAATTTCAGTAAAACGTGGCCCTTCGATAAATCTGAATGACAGTCCAGTGCGCAAACTGCACGACCAGGCATGTCAATCTTTGAACCAAGCATTCACAATATTTACAGTGAACTCAAATCAAGAATATATTAAATTATCATATTACAATAACTATTCTAAGAAAAAAAAAGCATGAAATAAAAAGTGCCCTTTTTAAAGTTATTAATGTTTTAAAAATATGTATCAAAGGGATAATTATATTTTATTTACCTTGCCCTTCAACATTTTCATAAGATTTCTTTTCACCTTTTTTTGGCATGTCCATTCTAAGTGTTGCAGTTTGTAAAGTAGCAACCACTCACTCGACTAAAAGGCAAAAATAGAAATTTTATAATAATAATAATAATGTATTCACAAACTATCAAAATGCTTAATATCTATCTAGTGGAGAAAATGCTATCAAGGTATTGTTTTACTGATAAATATTATAATATAAATCTGAGGACTAAACTATATATCTACTAAACAGCATAAATTTCTAGAAAAAAGATTGAAGTTAATGTACAAACGATTGGATTAGCTGAGAATGAATGAAATATTATAGCTGCATGTGAGATAAAGCAATAAAATAAAAAAGCATATTTATGATATTAGGTAGATGGTAGATTTATATTAAAGTACTTTCTTTTCAAAAATTTTGAGCTTCCATCTAATGATCTATCGTGGTTATAAAGTTATAATATGATGAGTTAAAGACAAAATTCATTTTTTCGATCACAGTTCTTCTGACATTTCTCTAGTCCATTTAGAGTCTATTTACATATAAAACACCATAGGCCTAGCCTATAAATTTAATTGCTTCTTCTAGACTAGTCCTAGATCTACATAACATAGATAGGAACGAAACATAAAATTGATGTCCTAGATCTAATAAATAATCTTAGTTTACAGCATGAAACTATATTATAATGGATTGAAAGGAAAGCTCTTGTATAGTAAGTTACAGTGTACAGCAAGCTCGAATCTATATAATAGTGTAACATAGATCTAGTAATTAATACATAATTTAACTGATGACCAGGCCAATGATTTGAATGATGATAACTATATATAATATATAAATAGAATCTACTTGAGATTTAGATTAGTCTAGAAAGTTATAGATCTATTAAATAAAAATATTACTTAGAATCTAAGTTAGATCTAGATCTATATCTAGGCATGATCCGTATTTAGATCTAGTGATTGCCAAAATAAATAAAATATTAATTATTGTAATATAAGTTTTATAAGATAAGATTCTAGTATACTGTATAGTAGTATTATATTAATTATATATAATTATATTCATAATTCTTATAAATTTACAGACGTAACAGACGCGATGCTTCAAAAGAAATTTGACTAGATCTAGACTATAGGGCCTATTAACATTGCCTACTTTGAGATAATATCCAATGAATAATCTAAATCTAGAGACTCTATATTTCTGTCAAGATTCAAAAAGTAATTAAAATTAAAATGTCCGACACTGTTTTCAAAGTAAAGGCGTAAATGTTTATGTTTACATTTAATAAATAAACACAGAAGCTAGTTAATTAAAACCTAAAAATATTATCAAGATCGTGTCGAGCGGACCTAAATTTAAAATCAATAGAACTCAATCCTAATATTCTAATATATTTAGATCTAGTTTAAATTATAATTATTTATTATAGTTACCCTCTTTTGAAGGTTTTGATGAAAATTATCTTAAATAATGCCACGCAATATTATTTGTAGCCTATATTTAGTATCATTTTTCATTCTTTGTTCATATTTATTAGTTTTTTTTGCGGCCTCCCTTTGAGAATTGGGATGGGTGCCTGCATTGTCGTTAATCCGGCCTTGGTTAGGAAATTTAAAAAATCTCTGTTAGACATAACAAAGTTTCCAACAGTAATATAAAATAAAAATAGCTTAAAAGCTGCCAAGCCGTCCAATTAGGCTATCAAAAAAATCTTTGTTTTGGAGTAATGTGGAGTATCTCTCAATTGTGGAGCTGCCCAAGTAGATCCACTTGCCCTCATAAATCCGTCCTGCACTTGTATGTACTTTCTATAAGCAGTAACACAAATCAACACAAATCTGAGTAATATTCACTAGTTTCCAAAACACTGAAGGATTACTAGGAAACAAGATTTACAAAATTTCCCTTGGAAAAACCAAGGCTAAAAATAGACAATGTCAAAGAAGGGAGGAAACTTAAAAATATGGAATGTAAAATGTAAATGTTAAATGTTAACGGCAAGATTTGATTGCAAAAATTTAATAGGTATTGCAAGTCGTTTTATGGCAAAGTAGGAAATTGCTTAACTATATCCTTCGTAGACTTACTTTGCATAGCTAGGCATCATTACGTTTTTTTTAAAGCATTATAATGGACTGAATTAGACTAGTTGTCAATCGATACATTGCAGGAGTTATCCTTGTTTAGTTGTGTGTACATTTCAACTTATTAGCTCTAAAAAAATGGCGGCTCCTCAGCAGAACCTGTTATTGATCCATCCCACCGTTAAAGCATCCGACTTGTTCCTGCAGGGTACTATGATAAGGGCACAGTTTTTGTTCCACATTTTCTCATACACGTAAATAGTAACGGAGAAGACATTAAACAACGAATAACAGCTTCAACCAAATAAGCAGTGGACGGGGTACTCCTGAGGCGCGTTCTGCAGGTTGTGTTCACACTTTGCACTTGTAAAGTATGAAATTACAATTGTTACCCAATGTGTGTCTTCGGCTAGGTATCGATTTTAATAAATTAAATATGATGCAATGATTTTGGCACATTCTTTTACAATGTTAGGCACTTAGCTTATATTATTAGTTAGATCAAGGTTCTAAAACACGCGGCCGGCGTGCCGCATGTGGCCCGCGAAACTATTTTGTGCGGCCACGTCCGCGAATTAAAAAAACAACAAAAGATAAAATGTACAATGACCCACATATAAGCCGTGAAATGATTTACAACTGGACAACGTGCGGGACGTGTTTTAAGAACTGGAAGCTTGTATTGACAGGTGTGGGCTACCGTGGGAAAAAACTTGTTTCAGTGGCTATGGACTGTGCACCAGCGATGTGTTCAGAGAAGGTTGGTGGTGTTGAATTATGGTAGAGAAACGGAATCAGCTCAGCTTGGCGGGACCTTTTGCAGCCATACACTGCATTCTGCACCAAGAAGCACTCTGTGGCAAAAGTCTACAAATGAAAAACGTGATGGATGTTGTCGTGAAGACGGTGAACTCCATATGTGCACAGGGTCTCAACCACAGACAGTTTTGTAATTTCTAGCTAATTTAGAATCGGAATACGGAGAGTTGCTGTATCATACGGAAGTTAGATTGTTGAGTCGTGGGAAAGCGCTGCAGAGATTTTTTGAACTGAGACGGGAAATAGCATTGTTCATGGCAATGAAAGACGGAGACATACCTCAGCTCAGTGACCCAATGTTTTTATCGAATCTTGCTTTTCTTACTGACATCACGCAACATCTCAATGCACTCAATTCACAACTACATGGCACAAAGCAGCTGATTACCGTGATGTTTGACCGCATCAAATCATTCAGATGCAAGCTGACTTTGTGGGTCACTCAGCTGCCAGATGGAAACCTTGCTCTTTTCTCTTTTCTACAGAGTATATCGGTTGAAACACAGCGCCTGAAAACTACGTAGACATCCTCTCCAGACTACTGGAAGATTTTTTACACTGCTTTCAGCAATTCACTGCTCTCGAACCACAGTTTTTTCTTGTTGCTACTCCGTTCGCAGTTGACGTGAGAAACGTTCCAGAGGAAGTCCATATGGAACTACAGTTTCTGCTTTTTTATTAGTGAAAGAGACAACGTCAACGTATTTTAGTAAACTAAACTGCCTGTGCATTTAATAAACTACACTAAATGTATTTAATAATTATTAAAACTTTATTTTAGCATTTAACTGAGAGTGACAGTAGTGTTCATAAAATTTAATGAAAAAACATTCTCTTTTCGTGATGCGGCCCGCTGACTGGTTGTTACTTTCCACTGCGCCCACATGCTGGTATGACTTTTGACCCCTGAGTTGGATAGTGACGCTTTGACTTAGGTTGGAGGCTTTTTAGAGACAGAAGATTAGTTAGCGATAGGATTCTCTAGGGTAAAGACGTGTATTATTGACATAGACTTAGATTGTGGCCTTTTCTTGGATTAAATATATTAATTATTGTTCATCAGTGTTTGAACTCATCTCTCTACTTGTTAAATTGATGTTGTCAATCTGTGTTGTTAGTTAATTACACTGGAATACACCCGAACAAGAAACCCACACATCTGCTGAGTAATGTGTCATAATCTGACAAGCATCAACAGTTAACTGCAAGACAGACAGGCATCCATCACAACAATCACGCTGTATTTTAAAATTGGAATGCGTATTACTGAAAAAAATAATATTCTGGTTAGTTTCTCTCAATAGCAGATTAGAAGATCTAACTGTCTAAAAATGCATGTTACTGCAACTGCAAAGTTATTTATAGTACTCAAAATATGTAGGGTACTCCTTGTTTTTCTACTTAGAGTTATGTTCCAGGACTAAGATGAACCGAGCACTGGTTTTCAGACTAGGCAAGTCTTCATATAGTCTTTCTTTTATAGCAAAGTTTCGCGACCATGGGCGTATAATAATTGCGACCAGGTTCTTTTTTAGGCTTTTAAATAGAGTATGTAGAATGCAGCTTTGAAGGACATTGTGACAAAAGGGATAATACGGGTAGTTATTTTTTTGTCAAGCTAGCCATCAAGGGCAGCCTTGGTCGAGTAGTTTGCCCATGTTTAGACTTTACAATGACGTTAGACACATGCAGCGTGTCTCTCTGAACCACAGGAATTAAACCAATGAAGTCAAATACAATCGCAATCAGCAAACCGAACACCCAAAGGCATCTCCTCAGTGCCTGGGTTATCTGCAGTTTCATCCCTAAAATACCCAACAAATGCAGTTAATTCATGATGCTGCAGCTCGTTTTGGTTCTTGCTGCTGCCATTGTTCCGTTGATCCATATCAACGTCTTGACTTGAATGATGGCATGTGTATCTCTTCTATTTTAACCTGTTCGACGTGTTTAAATTGCCGTTTTATCGAACGCTGACACCGACCGCAACTCCGAAAGACTCTGTACTTTTCTTCAAAAAATATATAACATTTATCACATCGAAGGATAATTGAAAAAACAAAATTTTCTAGACCTTAACTAAATTTTATATAAAAAATAATAATTGTGGCATTTTACGTCTCGAGACGATTTTTCCCTTTGCAAGTTTTTGTGTGACTAAAGAGGCCAATCCTTTGTACTTTCACCCTTCTTTCTACAACTGTGCCTGGCATCTGCTAATCTAGGACTTTCATTTAATGCTCGCTCTTCATGTGGATCTATCCAGTGCCACTTTTTCCCAACTGTTAGTGTCGATTTTGAAGAGGTTTATGTCGCTTTAGCATACATCAGTATACCTTAGCAGTGGACGACCAGCGGATCTCCTGCCTTCTGTTAATAAATAAATCTATATGCAAAAAAAACAACAAAAAAAAAACAAATCGCCGCGACGTACATGCTATAGAATATTCGACACCCTTTATAGAGCAAAGAATTGCAAGCCTAGAATAAATCGTACACGGTCGGACATGAACTATAGATTTTCCTATTCTATTTAAATTAATAGCATATTTTACAGCTGTACTTCAGTGGAAGCACTACTTGTGAAGGTACTACACTTTATACTAGTCCAATGATAGGCCTTTAGATTTACATTTAGAACACGATGCACACAATTTTCCTGAACATTAATTTATTAAACCATTGAATCCATAATGCATGGGCGTCTGCAGGAGGGCGTCTGCAGGAGGGTGCTACATGGTGGTGCATTTGCACCCCCCCCCCCCCCGGATTTTGACTAAATCTACATCTACGTAATAAAAAAAAAAGATTTGGAAGATATATTTCATTATAAAAATATAAACAAAATAGCTAAAATGTGGTCACTCAGAATTAGTAGGTACTTGGTTGGATTTCCAATTCATACACCTAGGTTAATCTACTTATTTCTACTACTAAATTAACCAGTGGAAGCACTACTTGTTCAGATGCTACCTAGAAGTTAATTGATTTGATGGTGCGAAAAAATGGCTTGAATTTGGCTAATCAGAATCCTGCTTGCGCTCATGAGTGTGTCTCAGGGATGACTGTCATTTGATTGTTATGACCTGTATCTTTCCTACTAAATATATGTAAGCATGTTTTAACATTTGAATCATAGTCGTAGCTTCAACTTTTTAATTTCTTTCTTGTTACGGAGAATGTTGAAGAAAAGAGCTAATTCTTCCCCCTCAACCATGTCCCAATGTAGTAAACAATCTGGCGTCATTTCTACACCTGACTTCTGTTACCTGTTCACTAAGTAATTGTTAACACTCTTCGATGGATCCTATTTTTGTGTTCTCATGTATGAGCGCAGATTTTTAGTCTACAATAATGTGAATTAAAAATCAGCCTACACTTTGTTGTCAATTCATCATGTGTCAAACCACCAGTAGGGTTGAGGAAAAGAGACAACACTGTCATATCTTTGTCAAGTCCTCGAATGTTCCTCCTGATGTTTAGAGAAACTAAAGCTAAGGACTGCAAGTTTTTCAGAACCCGAGGCCTTTCCAAGTGCTAGTGCAAATTATTTCGCTATATTAATTAAATGTGTGTGTGTGTGTATATATATATATATATATATATATATATTTATTTATATATATATATATATATATATATAAATATATATATATTTATATATATATATATATATGAATTTTTTTTTTGTTTCTACTATTTCTGTAAGTGTTTTGGTGGTTCCCGGATCACTCAAAAAAAAAAAAAAAAGTGCCAAAATCAATGAAATGGTTCACTTTCTACATAATCAATTTTATAAAACATCTGTATTAACCTTAAATAGCAAATTCATTAACAAATTAATCTGTAACCAAATCAGCTTTTATTTGAGATTACAATGTAGAGATAAGCTAATTTCCGATATTAAAAAGGCAATGTCTGTTTTGGTTGCTTGATTCAGTCGATAAAATAAAGATGTAAAACATTATCTCCCTGCTCGCGATTTATATATGCGTGACCTCATACGTAGATAGCTATGACATTAGCACCGAACACTTTATCCCTGCAAGTGATCGGTACAATCTCTTTAGTATTTCACCAACAGAAGGTAACATATCATTTCGATAATGTCAAAGCCAGACAACACAATGTGTCTCTATGGACCAATTCGAACACGACTCAAATAGTTCTCATTATATCTAGTTTGATAGACCAATATATAAAACATTTATATATACATTATAACGTTCATTCTAGATAAATTAATGGATATGTAATATAGCGACATTAAGAGAAGTGAAATAAATATTTAACAAAAAATATACTATTTATGTATAACTTAATCATATTTTATACTATTGTTTAATTCCTTTCACACTCCACATGTATATAAAATGTTTAAAAAATGCAATAAAAAAGCCCCACAAAAAGGCAGAAAGGCCGAAAAAGAGGTAAAGAAGGAAAGCCCCAAAAAGAGGCAATGATAAGAGGCCTTGAACCCAAGGATACCCATGATGAAAAAGCTTAGTGAAAAGCACAAATGCAGAGGTTTTCTGGGGAAAAAAAAGTGTGCACCAAAGAGTATGTCGCAGAGAATCAAATAAAGAAACAGAAAAATAAAGGAGTGAGACAGAAATAAATGACAAGGGAGTGAGACAGAAATAAATGACAAGGGGAGTGAGACAGAAATAAATGACAAGGGGAGTGAGACAGAAATAAATGACAAGGGGAGTGAGACAGAAATAAATGACAAGGGAGTGAGACAGAAATAAATGACAAGGGGAGTGAGACAGAAATAAATGACAAGGGAGTGAGACAGAAATAAATGACAAGGGAGTGAGACAGAAATAAATGACAAGGGGAGTGAGACAGAAATAAATGACAAGGGGAGTGAGACAGAAATAAATGACAAGGGGATTGAGACAGAATTAAATGACAAGGGAGTGAGACAGAAATAAATGACAAGGGGAGTGAGACAGAAATAAATGACAAGGGGAGTGAGACAGAAATAAATGACAAGGGGAGTGAGACAGAAATAAATGACAAGGGAGCGAGACAGAAATAAATGACAAGGGAGTGAGACAGAAATAAATGACAAGGGAGTGAGACAGAAATAAATGACAAGGGAGTGAGACAGAAATAAATGACAAGGGGAGTGAGACAGAAATAAATGACAAGGGGAGTGAGACAGAAATAAATGACAAGGGGAGTGAGACAGAATTAAATGACAAGGGAGTGAGACAGAAATAAATGACAAGGGGAGTGAGACAGAAATAAATGACAAGGGGAGTGAGACAGAAATAAATGACAAGGGGAGTGAGACAGAAATAAATGACAAGGGAGCGAGACAGAAATAAATGACAAGGGAGTGAGACAGAAATAAATGACAAGGGAGTGAGACAGAAATAAATGACAAGGGAGTGAGACAGAAATAAATGACAAGGGGAGTGAGACAGAAATAAATGACAAGGGGAGTGAGACAGAAATAAATGACAAGGGGAGCGAGACAGAAATAAATGACAAGGGAGTGAGACAGAAATAAATGACAAGGGGAGTGAGACAGAAATAAATGACAAGGGGAGTGAGACAGAAATAAATGACAAGGGGAGTGAGACAAAAATAAATGACAAGGGAGTGAGACAGAAATAAATGACAAGGGGAGTGAGACAGAAATAAATGACAAGGGAGTGAGACAGAAATAAATGACAAGGGAGTGAGACAGAAATAAATGACAAGGGAGTGAGACAGAAATAAATGACAAGGGGAGCGAGACAGAAATAAATGACAAGGGAGTGAGACAGAAATAAATGACAAGGGGAGTGAGGAAGAAAAAAGGAGATACAAAAAATGTGGGACTGAGAAAGAGAAAATGACTAAATGGAGATATATGGAGATAAAGTGCATGTGTATGTGAGGAGAAGAGGGAAAGAGAGATGAAGAGAAAGAACTACAGATAGAGAGAAAGAAGAGATAAAAAAAGAAAAATCTGAGGGAAAGCTTTTAGTAAACAGAACAAAAATGAGCGTGAGAAAGAGACTTTTGTGTATTAAATTAACAAACTTTTTATCTTATTGACATCATTAAAAGAAAAATACAATATATATATATAGCAAATATCAGCAGTCTAATCAGCTTTGCCATCCCCTGCTGGTATAGTATTACTTCACTGGCACAAGACATAGGCTAAATAGACTAATTAAAAAAAGTATCTTACAGCACTCAAATACAGCTACCATTTCTTGAAGAGCTTTTTCAAGAAAGATTCATTTCCAAAACACTCTCGATACTTTTCGAGACAACCTGGACCCATTAAACCACTGTTACATAAAATCTGAACGAAGTGGTCGCCTCCTTTCCCTTAGGGCTAAAACAGAAAGATTTAAAAACTCCTTTATCCCACTATCGGTCAGAGTGTTACAAGATCAGCTGTCGTCATCGAGAAGTACATAGAAGTCACAAACTCATATAGCGCTGGTTGTGAATGTGTATGTGTTTCGTGTGTGAGTCTTGTTCGAATTTTTCATCTATACTGTTATTGTTCACTAACTACGCTGAGGTTGTCAATTGTAGTCAAACTGAATTTCCATTTGATTGGATCAATAAAATTATCTTATCTTATCTCTTATCTTATCTTATATTATTTATAACAGATATATACAAATATAAACAAGATAGATACATTATAATTTCACATTATAGATACATTAAAAGGCATTGTATTTGTTCGCTTGGTTAATATTAAGAAAAAAACTGTTTAAAAATATTTCCAATTATCGCCATAATTATATATTTAAAAGTTACAAAGACTAGAAATAGTAGAATTAAATAATGTTCAGTAGTGTAAGTTCCGTTATTTAGGTTTCTGTACTGTTGCATACACAACTTCGTTTTCTTCGGTGTCCGGTTTATTCACTACAGTCAGATTGACAGATTGTTGTGCATGATTTACTGTGACATACACCAGACCTTCTTCATTGAGATATCTGCCTTCATCCTGAAAAGTTTTTTATACCTGTAAATTTTTTACACTGATTTAGACGTGTTACGTTTTAATATTATAAATTAATAGGCCTAGTTATCACATGTCCCAGAAGTCTCAGGCTTAACCTGTTAAGTATTTCTTAGAACAAGCGGGCGTCGAACTCTAAAAAGATATGAAGATTGTCATGAGTCGACCTATTTCGACCAGTTTCTAGAAGCTTGAGGTCAAACCAGTGCAAGTGTCCAGCGTAAACAAGTTAATTTTAGGTATCCAATCAAAGAAAGAGGTTAAGGGAAAAAATAGCACACGTCAGCTTCTAGAAGGTCAAAGCTACTAAAGTAATTAGGGGAGAAGTTTCCATGATTCTGGAAAGTACGATTAAGAAAGGTATAAAATAGGGGAAAGTCAGTTAGACGGGGTCCTCGCTCAGTCCTCGATTAGTAATAAGTTTTGTGATATTAGCGGATCCATTAGTTAAAGTTTTATTAGTTGAAAGTTGAAGTTATACTAAGTGAAGTTTCGTGTATCATTTAAGTTTTATTTATGAAGTATCAAGTTAAGTTATTATTGAATTGAGAAGAATATATATATATGTATTTGTTTATATATTTATTTTTTTATTCATAGATATCTATATATCTATTTATAAATATAGAAAAAAGTAAAGTTTCCCTTTCAGATCTTGTGGTCTATAGAGCAGATGATGCAAAGGTAATCTCTTTCTTTAAAACTACGGTTAAATTAAAGAGGGTGTCATGTAGCCAGCACAACGACAAACCACCTTTAATTTTCTCTAACTAATGTTAGGTACCCATTTAGAGCTGGGTGGATTCAGAGAAGCCCAAAGATCTCGAGATTAAAAATACCAGTCTGTTCAGCCCCTGTTCAGAAGCCAAGCGTTTTACGTGACGTGCCTCCTATACATTTAAAGCTTGCTATTTATTAGCGACATGCTTAGCATAGTACATTTAAAAAATAATAATTTAGTATCTCACAGTAGGCTATATAGGACCATAATTTTAACCAAATTTTGTGTTTTCAAACGCAATCTACAAAACTTTAAGGTTAAATGTAATTAACGTTGTATTCAAAGATACACGATAAAGAGCTTTTTTAGTTAAAAGCAATTAGCTAGATAAATAAATGAATGAAGAAAATTGATAGAAAGAAAGAAAGATATATAGATAGATAGATAGATAGATAGATAGATAGATAGATAAATAGACCTGCGTATCGCCAAGGCAATTGAATCTTAAGGCAGACAGCGTAAAAATGTCTGGAACAGTCGAAGTATCACCACAGACACAAAGCTAGGTGTCTATAGAGCTGTCATACTCCCTGCATGGCTCTATGCCTAAGAAACGTGAAGAGTGTATAGAAAGCTTGCCAAAAACCTTAACCACTTTCACGTAACCTGTCTCGGAAGAATACTAAATGTTAAATGTCAAGAAAAAATACCAGATACTGAAGTCTTTCGAAGAGCTGGCGTGCAAAGCATCCACACAATCCTGATGCAGTCCCAGCTGAGATGGGCAGGACACATATGCATTACTAAACGACTTGTGTATGGCCAATTAAGGGAAGGAAAGCGTTTACAAGGTGGACAAAGAATATGCTTTTAGAATACCTTCAAAGCTTCTCTGAAAACCTTCAGCATTGACCCAGCCACCTGGGAGACAGAAGCACATGACAGAGCATCATGGCATCGCGTTGTGAAAACTGGCAGAAGAAAAACGCCAGAGAAGAAAAAGAAAAGCAAGGCCAATGACACTTGCTCCAGCTGGAACAACCTGCCAAGTGTGCAGCCGAACATTCCGGGCTCACATAGGTCTTCCCAGCCACATGAGGAGGCACAAACCCCAGTGCAAACCCTCAACCCCCTGGATGACAAAAGTGGTCATTATGGAACCAGGATGGATGAACTATAGATAGATAGACAGATAGATAGGTTGGTAAAAGTAGGATGGATGCATGGCATGGATGGATGCAAGTTAGTTGTAACCCATATGGTAACCCATATTTATAGAGATGGATTAAACATATTGAATTCGGTATCAAAATTGTAAAAGTCCAGTAAAAAGAAAAAAAAAATATTCGGAGTCATGACTATTTCATAATGCAATCATTTTGTTAACAGAAATCTACAGTCTTAAAAAAAAGCAGAAGAAACTAATAGATATAATTATCCCTGAACTTAGAGCTGTCAATATCATTGTTTAAAGATATTTTAATGTCTAATAATGTTACGTTCTTATATGAGATTCAACCCGATTAAGCTCAATTATTTACGTAGCTAAACACGAATGAATTAAAAAGTTAACCAACTAGCCAATTAAGTAGCGGTAACTTTTAAATATTTTTGGAAACCGAAAAAAAATGATATAAAACTTACAGTATTGAGAGATTTGTCTATGATAGTGTACATCTTCACTTAAGATAAGCTTTATTTAGTAAAAAAAAAATATATTTTGCTTGTTAAAAGAAACGAAGATTGGACGGTAAGGGATGGCTACTGGCCATGGAGCGGTTCGAACCCAGAAGAATCATGGCGACAGTCGGAGGTGGATACAACAAGACCCAGTTAGTTAAAATATACTACCAGGAAAGTAATTAAAGAGTTCATTATCAGAAGTTTTAGGAGCATTTATGTTTTATGCTCTATGATCTTGCCATTTCACTTACTATCTTATTAGTCTCCTGACTTGGATGAACGGGCTCAAAGTTAGTGTTGAAAGATTTGTCTGGAGTTGTAAGATTTGCATTCAGTTCCGTGGTTGATTTGTCCTTTTGTTTTATTTCAATGGTACTGATGTGATATTTGATGCTGTCGTAGGTACCTATGTCATCCTCATGAGGCTGAAACTAGTAATATAAAAAATAATAATTAAGAAACCTTTTCCTCCTTTCTAAATCTGAAGGTGGTCGATGATTTCTCATTCTACTTATTTCTTGTAATGCTTCAGTACTGCACGGAGTCTTTCCAGTGAGCTTTGCATAGTCTTCTAGTCTAGGTAATAATTTCTACATAAGAAGGTATGCAAAAGTTCAGGTCTATTTATTTATACAACTCTTTATTGACATATTGAATACAAAGAAACATTTGAGCAGAGTGAGATGTATTCAGGTATATTGTAGAAAAAAATACGTCAGCCAATTTTAAGTTTAAGACTTTTAAACCAGGGAACGAGACCTGAGCTACTTGCCCGAATCGCACAGTCCACAGCAGCCCTTTCAAAACTTAAAATAATAGCCATCGGAACTAAAATCTGATGCGCTCTCTGGTCATGGCCACACTTTTATATGCTTGTGAGTCTTGGACGATGACTGCAGAGCTAGAGAGGAGGATCCTAAAATGGAATTGAGATGCTACAGAAGGATCCTAGGTATCACCACGATAACCTTCGAACTATCGTAAAAAAAACGTTAGCTAATAATCTCTGGTCATACTACAAAGGTTTTTGGGGCTAGCAAAGTCCTTCATTCAGGGAACAGTACCAGGAAAAAGAAGAAGAGGCAGACAAAGAAAGCGATGGGAAGACAACATACAAAAGGACGGACCTGCCATTGAAAGAGGTTCTATCTAAGGCAAAAGACAGAGAGGATTTGTGAAAGACGGTCGGCAAATCTTGAATGGTGCACCAACGGTCCAACAGACTAAGGCAAGAGTGGGCAACCTTTTTCTATTGAGGGCCGGATTAAAAAAAATTTTGGTAAATTTTGGGGGGTTGCACACATACCTACTTACAATTTACAAAATACGACAACTTATATGTATTTAGTTTATATTTATATTGTATTAAACATTTAGATTTTTTTTTCATCTCCCAATTAAGGAATTATAAAAAGAGTTTGGGAACTAATTTCACTTATAATTTTTAAAACTCTATTCCTGTCTTTTACTCCGCAACATTTCACCACAAACGTACAGTTGTACATAATTTGAAGTATTTCACTGTTTACACTCGTGCATGTTCCTGAACTGTTGAGCTAGCTTACTAGCCATTATCCTCATGATTGCTTTCAAATTACAGTCAGTCAGCATTGGTCTGTTCTGACACTTGTTTATTTTCAAACAAGACAATGTTTTTTTACAGATATATGTGGACCCAAATAATGTGAAAGTTTAGCAGCAAAGTTTTTTTTTTAGGTGTGAAAAGCAGCTTCAGGCAAAGACCCGTAAATCTCCCGCGGAAGAACTTGAACTTATCTTTCAGTCATAATTGGCTCTGGAGCTGAACCGCTTCAGCACTAAATTGTCAGCGAGGGTATTGAAAAATGGGCCCGCGGGCCGTAATTTGTCCACCCCTAGAATAAGGGATTGGTAAAGGTAAAGGAAAAAAACAAGAGTAATCACTGTTTGGTAACTTAGGTAGTTTTTTTTTTCTAAAGATATCTATAAACTGTCTAATTTTCTGAAAATCGTTAAATCTTTTCGAATCTGTTTCCAGTTTGAACTCATGAAGAGTTTTAAAGCTAATAGGAAAAAATTTTAAAACTAAAATTGAGCTAAATTAAAAAAACAAAACAAAATGTCGATAAAAATGATCTAGTTATAAGTATATATATATATATACATTTTAATAAAATCATTTCTTACCACATCTGTACCATGTTTTTCAAGTCTTAATTGCTGTTTACGTTTTTTCTTATTTGCTAAAGGGAAAATAAGCCATTGGAAGATTAAATTATAAATTAGTGTTTTGATGTGTCTATTTTTCTCTACATTATAAGTCTTTTTGTTTGTTCTTTGAAGACATGTTGTAATGACTATGTGTTTTGTTTGGATAGTATTTGCAACGTTCTATTTTATACCTTTAAATATAGATCTACTTAGTTTCCATTTTTTTAATAATGTAAAAATTCTTGCTTATAAATAGGCTATAATGTAATGGTATTAGTAATTTAAAAGAACGGAAATCTGAATGGCTTACCTTTGGTTTCGAAAACAATAATCGAAGCTATGAGTATAGCTATGATTAGAATGCCTGAACTAATGGCTAGGGCAACTATGAACGAAACATTATTCTCTTCGACATGCGATTCTGAAATAAAAAAAAAAGATATTTATTTCCCTTTGGGTTATCTTTTTAATTTCTATTTCTTCTCCTTTTCCAGGGTAATAGATATAGCCCCTTGCACCGAACTCGTTACTCCACTGTTCTACATTTCCTTGTAATGTCCTATCAATAAACTGTGCTTTTGGGCGAAGAACATCATAGTATCTATAAAAACCGGTTGTTAAGGTAGACACATTCCGTTGCAGCTGACGTAGCTGGAAACTCTTATAATGTGTATGCGCCTATGTTTCGTTTGATTCACCTTAGTGACGACTAGATAAATCACTGCCTGGAAATGGTAAAAATATACAGGTAAGGGGCAATCTCCGCCCAATTCTAATAATAAGGCCTGTCCTCAAGACCAAACATTAATGAGGAAAGCGTATTTCCCCTGGCTACGCAGTCCCAGCTGTGACCTACATATTTTGCCACATCCAAGCATAACCATTATCCTCAGGTGGTCGATTTAGATTTTTTTTTCGCCATCTGCGTCTGTCCTCGGCAGCGGATTTTATTTTGGTCTCAAATGTTAATCCCGCGTCATGCATTACGTATTATCAACTGCTGAGGCGTGTACCATAGGCTGTCTTGTTATGCCCGGACGGCTACCAGACACCAATAACCTTATCAGATTGTTCCCCGTATTATTACTGTTCATTTTCTACCGGCAATTAGATCTTATTTTGCTTCATGACTAACTGTATACTAAACAGCAGACCTATATGGGCTTCCTGTGTTTTTGGGCTTTCTCATAAACATTTTTGTTAGATTCTTTCTTTAAATAACAGGTATTCAAGAGGATAGTTTACATAGTTTCATAAAAATGTGTAATAATATTTTTTAGCGATAGTTTATATAATTCTATTCAGATAAAAATAATAATAGATCTTATAATAATAAAAAATGCATAAATAATGCATACATAACCTTAGAATTTCATAAATAGCGAAAACTAGGTTTAATATAGTCCGGTTTAAATGCCAAAGAAAAACTAAAAATCCAAATAATTAAAGATGGCTAAACGGTTCTTAGGATATGCAAAAACTTCCCTCTGTCTACAGTACCTGGGAAAAAAAAAGAATAGGCAGATAGAAAAAGCGATTGGAAGACAACGTCAAAGAATGAACTGTCATGGCATTTAAAGACATTCAATTAAATGCAGATTGGAATAAAGAAATGTGGTCGACAGATCATCTGTGAGGCCCCAGCGGTTAAAAAAAAAGAGATAGTTAAATGTGAGAGTAAAGAGGCACAATGTATAAAGGAGGCAGGGAAAAAAAATGCATGCCGACAAAAGAAATGTAAATATACACAAGTTTGATATCAGTCAAATGAATGACAATTGGCCTCACAGAAATTTACCACCACTTGAATATAGGTCATCAAAGAATATTCTTTTTAAATAGTAACATAACATACAACCACACCATAAAAATAAACCCAAACGCAGTGTACATTAATATTCCCTTACTTTGATAGTGTGCAATATTGGCGTCGCAAGATAATAATGATTAGCTAATAATGGATAGTAATAATATGACAAATATTATATATATTTTTTTTTAAAGCAAATATAGTTTGCTACTTGTAAAAATTGCTTGTGTATTATTTTGAAGAATTAGATGGTTTTATTTAAATTACCTGTAGGTATGATTGAAGTTAACGTCTCTGTGGAAGAAACTAAGAAAGTGGTTTCTTTATATGAAATTTTCCTATCTTTTTTATCTAGATAAAGAAAAGCAATAATAATTAAAAGTATTATGTAGAAAGTGTGTATATTGCCCTAGATTAATTTATTTCTTAAAAACGTATTTTAACACAATTTTGCTTTAAAAATTCAGTTCGATCTGTGTATTTTCTAAATATCAACATTAATTTTAAAAGGATAAAACTGTTACAATGCATATGAAAGATGAGTATTTTTATATACTATGTAATCATCGAGTAAAAATATTTTGTCACTATGTGAATAACGTAAGAAACAAGACAAATGTTCCACCATATTTGGTGTCAAAATGCTTTAATTGAAGGTGTTGAGCTGTAGATTGCATCTCTCAATTTCTCCCTATAGAGATGTCCTCTTCGTTACATATCGAGGGGATTGTAATTTCATGAGCTCACTAAAGAGTTTGATGCCTTTCTTTGGGAGTTTGATGAGTTAGCACTCTGGTGGCACTTCTTTTACCCATATCTTGCAGAAGAGAGGGTTGAGTAACTTCACACTGGTATCAATGTCTATCTTTAGTGAAAGTAAAGTTCCCCTTTCAGACCTTGCGATCTATAGGGCAGATGATGTTAAGGTCATCAGTTTCTTTGGCCAACAGTTAACGAGCAGGGTGTCATGTGGCCAACACAACGACCAACCGCCTTTACTTTTCCCCAACTAAAGTCAGCTGATACCTGGAGAACCACTATCACCACCATGAAAAAATTTCCAGGTATTCATCAATACCTTCCCTAGGAGGATACTTTTGATACGCTGGCCAGACAAAATCTCGAATGAGAAACTGTGGCAAAGAACAAATCAGCATCCCATTGAAGTAGATATCCTTCAGAAACTCTGGAGTTGGATACGTCACACCCTTCGCAAGCCTGCGTTCAACAAAACAAGGCAAGCCCTAACCTGGAACCCCAAAGGAAAGAGGAAAAAGGGACGTCCAAGGAATACATGGCGCCGCGATTTGGAAGCAGTTGCCAAGCAGATGGACAAGACATGGGGACAGTTGGAGAGACTCGCCCAGAACCGAGATGCCCGGAGGAAGCTGGTTGGTGGCCTATGCCCCAGAAGGGACCACAGGCAGAGATAAGAGAGATGAGATGACTAAATAGTGCAGATTTATCTGGGTCACCAACATAGTTAACGTTTATTTGCCTAGTCCTAGGTTGACTGAAAGTATAAGTCTTCTTCAGAAGTAGTTTAATCTTGCTTAACACTAGTGGAGTGGATTTGCAGTCCACGCCATGATATGAGCGGATGCGAATGGTGCTTTACAGATTCATCTCTCAGTGATGTAGAGGTTGAGAACTGGTATTTTGTCTTGACATTTGACTTTCAGTATTTTTCTCAGACATTACATGTGGAAGTGGTTCAGTTTCTTTGCATGTTTTCTTTACACTGTCCATGTTTCTGGGACATAGCGCAATGTAGGGAGGATGACGGCTATATAGACCCTTAGCTTTGTATTTATGGTGATACCACGACTGTTCCAGACATTTTTAGACAGTCTGCCATAGGATGCACTGGTTTTGGCGATATGCAGGTCGATTTCACTATCAAATTTTCCGTTTCTGGAGAGTGTGCTGCCAAGATATGTGACTTTGTCCACTGCGTCTATATCATGTCCATTTATAGTGATGCTTGATCCGAGTAGGCTTTCCCAGGAGCAGGTAAAATTAAGACTTCAGTCTTGTTTGTGTTAATGGTAAGGCCAAAGTCTGAGCATGCTCTAGAGAAGTTACTGACGATGCTCTGCAGATCATTTTCAGAGCAGGCATTTAGGGCGCAGTCGTCAGCAAATAGCAAGACTCTGATTACTGCTGATTTGGTTTTTGATTTTGCTTTAAGCCGCCTCGGGTTGAATAGGCCACCATCAAACTGTATGATTTTATCCCGTTGTTTTCTCTATTTGTGAATGCATCTGTCAGCATAGCGGAGAACATGATACTAAACAGAGTAGGTGCAAGGACACAGCCTTGTTTTACCCCGTTTAATACTTTGAAGGGCTCTGATGGTTCTCCACTTTCTTGGACACGAGCCTTCATGCCGTCATGAAATAGTCTCACCATGCTTATGAATTTTTCGTCGACAGCCGTATTTTGACATAATCTTCCATAGTCCTTCTCTGCTAACTTTCGAATGCCTTTTTTAGGTCGCCATATATTGAGAACAGGTCAGCATTTTGTTCTTGGCATTTTTCCTGGAGCTGCCTTACTGCAAAGATCATGTCAATGGTTCCACGCTTTTTTTCTGAAGCCGCACTGGCTTTCTGGTAGTAGACCATGTTCTATATGTTGCATGAGCCGATTTAGTAGGATGCGTGCAAGGATTTTCCCAGCAATAGAGAGAATAGATATTGCTTTGTGGTTGTCGCAGATTTGGCGGTTTCCTTTTCGCTTGTATAAATGAACAATTGTGGCATCTTTAAAGTCGTGTGGTATCGACCATTTTTCCCACATAATTAAGAATAGCTTATGAAGTCTTTCAATCAGAGCTAATCCACCTTTTTTGTAGACCTCTGCGGGAATGGAGTCAGCTCCTGGGGCTTTTCCACTTGCGAGCTGTTGAATGGCTAGATCGGTTTCCTTAATAGTAGGGGGGTCATCCATTTTTTTAATTTATTGGTACTTGCTGTAGCCTGTCTATGGCCGCTTCATTTATGATGGAAGGTGTATTGAGAACCTTTTCGAAGTGCTCGGCCCAGCGTTTTAGGATTTCTTCCTTATTTGTCAATAGGATTGTCCCATCAGCATTTAATATAGGGGATGAGCCTGACTTTGTGGGTCCATAGATTTCGTTTATGGCATGGAAGAATTTCTTCATATCGTGCTAGTCAGAAAATTATTGTATTGTTTCCACTTTCTTACTAAGCCAGGTATCTTGCATTTAGCGTAACTGTTTTACGGATGTTAGTGAATGCATCTTTAGTGGACTGGGAGTTTAGGTTGTTCAGATACAATTTATGGAGCTTGTGCTTTTCATCTAATAGTTTTCTGATCTCAGTACTGTTTTCATCAAACCAGCCCTGATGCTTTCTCTCCATAGGACCGAGTATGCTTAATGCTGTGCTATAAATAGCTTCTTTGAAGCATTCCCAGCTTTCATCTACATTTGATTCAGTTGGAAGGGTGGACTTGAGGCAGTTCTCTATCGCATCTGCAAGCGACTTTTCAGTTTTGTCATCTGCTAGTCTGGCCGTGTTTAGCCTTTTTAGGGGTTTAGATTTTGCGGACGTCTCTTGGTTGAATTCGAATGTTTAGTTTTGTGATGATGAGGCGGTGGTCTGTTCCACATTCTGCACCACAGCAAGATTTGGTGACACGAATGTCCTGACGGTCAGATTGTCTGGTGACGACGTAATCTATGAGGTGCCAGTGTCTTGAGCCAAGCTATCCTCAAAAAGAGGGTACGACTGCCTGTCCACTAGAGGTGCTACCCCTCCTAGATACCCCATACTGTTTCTTAATCTCTTAATCATTATGATACTTACGAGTTTCACATATATAACGCCTGGGTTCTTTGATTTCATGATTCCATTGAAGTTTTTTAGTTGTTGCATTTTTTGACAAAATGCAATAATAAGCTCCAGCGCCTAGCTTATTATTTTCCTTTATTTTCTACAGAACACAAAGATTAAATAGGAATTTAAAAAATATATAAATATAATTATATTGAATATATAATTATTTTCATTATTGGTTCAATATCAATGGTTGAAAATTATTTTTAAAATAATGCAATTTTAGTTTTTTAATTTGGAAAAAATATATATCTGATATAGAACACAAATAATTTTTTTAATTACTCCTCTTTTGTTTGTTTTAAATTTCCATTCAAAATGCATTACATATAACTACTAAAGAAAATGCTTCATTGATTTAAAAGTTTTAAATATTACAACAATGCCTTATTGACCTTAGCACAAGTCTCTTCATTGCTGGTGACCTCACCATGAAAAGGGCCTTCACATCAACCATATGCATGTATTGATATGATTTTCCTTAGTCTTAAAATGATCGCTTATCTCGTGGATGACATTCGGTAGGATAGGGACATTGTTATCCATTTTACAAAAGTGTGTAAATGGTTAAAGATATGTAATTGTGGTAATGCTCTTTTCTTTATTGTATTAAACTTAAAATAATAATTACAAGGCAACAAAAGAGTATTATGTTACTGTAAAAATTAAAGATGTTTAAATTTATGCTATATAATATCAGAATAAAACATAAAGTCTACCTGTGATAAACAATCTTTAGAATGCTTCACAACATAACTTGTAAAAAATAAGTACTCAAAGTCAGGCCATTCTTCTAAAATAAAAAGAAAATGAATATACATTAAAACAATATTTTTATTAACATCAAGATAAGAAATCTTATGCATTGGGATATTATTATTTTTAAAGCAAAAAAAAATATAATAAATAATTATAACATAGAAAAATTTGCACAACAACATACAAAAAAGTTTTGTATATATATTTTACCAATTGATGGGATTTAAAATGTAAATCTTTACTGTTTTAAAACAAAATTAATTAATGGTATTACAAGATATGAATTGTAATTTAAGACTAAAATTTTACTAGTAACGAGAATTCCATGTAATATTCGCAGCTAGCCAGATATATTCATAATGAAATAATTGTAATTTCTTTACAGCTGCATAGCATTTAACTGAGAAATTTAGGCGGAGTGAAATTGTACGCTTGGCTTTAAATTAAAGGTGGACTCAAAGATAAGAAAATTACAAATCACAGTCTACACTAGGATTTGAACCGCGACCCCCGTTTTGAGAGCCAAACGCTTTATCGCTCAGCCATCGCGCCTCAAACGAATAGATCCACTTAAAATATATCCATTTACTTTCAATTTCTAAAATAGCATTGAGGCGCTGTTAACAATAATGATAATTAAATAATGTAAACAGTGGCGTCACTAAGGTCAGTGTCACCTAGTGCGGTAAGCTCAGTGTGTCACCTCCTTCTCAAGGGGAAAAATAATCTCCCCCTAAAAAAACAAAAAAACAATTGTTTCTTTTTTTACGTTGAACAATAAAGCTGTATGTATATTAATTGATTGGTTACACCCGAAAATGATTTTTGATTGTATTTTAAAATGTCGATTACAGAAATTTAAAATGTATTATTATTTATTTGAAAAACATGGAGTTAAACATTTTCATTAGAGGTTACTTAAGAGCTTTGAAATTATGCTAGTGTTTTACAGCTGCTTCCGTAAAGAAAAATCAAATATTCTACGCTCTGCGATACAAAGCCTGTAATACAAACAAAGAATGTTGATCATTTTCGTAGATTTAAATAAAAAGTTTAAAGTTTAATAGCGTCCATCGGAATCTGTCTGGAAAATGGTACAAAAATAAGACATATCGCAAAAATGTGTCCAGATTTAGCGACATTTCTAAATCAAAACAAGGTGTTGTGTCACAGCCTAAGCCTAAAGTGAAGATAAAGTTAGATGTGAACCTGGCCTAACTGATTTCATATAATGATTATCTTTTTGATTGATCTCATTGTTTTGTATAGGGTCAATCTCTTATTCAAAGCCTAATTAAAAAAAAAAAAAAAATTAAAAAAATTACTAAAAATGATTGTCATAAGAGAATCTTGAGATCATTCAACTACCTATTCTACCAGTATAGGCCTATAATAACATCCAAAACAGAGTACGACTAATGACCAGATATATTTTTTATTGAAAACATGAAAAGTATAAAATAAATACTGACATTCCACAACTCCAAAGAACAAATTACGCAAACCCTATCTAGAGATTAATCAAGTTGATCTAAAAATGTTAATTTAAATTACTTAGTCTATAAATAATGTCTTGGTGTCAACCGAAGGGTGACAACTAAATTAAAAAAACATTTGAGAAAACCTGCATATTCTTATTACCTGTCAAAAGGCCGTACTCTTTCAGACCTATCACGTCAAAAGAAGCTTATTCATCGGACACTGTCAAGAGGAGACAATAATGCATTTTACATTTCTTATCTGATCTTGATCCGAGCAGCACAAGAAAAGAACTTCAGGTCCATAGATTGTCATTAAATCTAAGCTAGGATCAAATAGTTGAATTAAAAAACCCGCATATATAAGTACAAAAATAATCCTTTTTTTGGGGGGGGGGGAGGAATTAAACTGTAAACTTACTATTCAAAGCATCCAGAATTTCGTTATTTTCAACAGATAATAATGTTGAGTTCATCTTTCTACATCTTGCACGGGCATCTTCATAACTAATTAATTCGTTAGAAAAGTAGATCCGCTTGTGTCCTAATTCTCTCCATTCGCAACACCATTTTTCTGATGAAGATATTTAAATTAACTTTTAAATATTGAGTGAGTGTTACAATAATTCTTATTGAGACATTAATAACTATTGTCAAAGATGAGTGAATAAAAAAGGAGGTGGTACGGTGAACAAAAGGGAGATAAGAGTGAGAATGAAAAGTTCTTTGTCTTTTACGAAATAGGTAGTTTTAAATTAAGCTAAAGTATACAGTTACAGTATTACTTTATCCATTCTGGGTTCAATGTTTGAGGCCCAAAAGAATTTAGGCCTACACTCATTTTGCCATAATGTTAATAATTTTAAGAATGTATTTGAACTTTTTATTGCAGAAAAACGGCTTTCACATTAACTGAAAAATTACTTGAAAATTTAGCTGCTGATAATTATGTTCCTAACTAGTGTAAATAAAATTAATTAGCATTATCCAAAGATAATATTACTAATTTTCTAAAAATTGTCCCTATAATTCAGTTTGTTTATATATATATATATATATATATATACACATGTACGAATGTTGACTGGATACTCACCGTTATTAAAAAAGACTTGAAAATAATACAAAACTAAGCTTTTGCAGATTAGTTATTAGAAAAGTAAGTCGAGACCTTGCGATCTATAGGGCAGATTATGATAAGATCATCTGTTTCTGTGGCCAACGGTTAACGAGGGTTTCATACGGCAAGCACAACAACCAACTTCCTTTGCTTTCCCTAAATAAAGTCATGCACCCATTAGATTTGGTTGGACTCAAGGCGTTCTAAAAATGCCAAAATTCAAAATTTCAGTCTTCATTACAATTCGAACCCAGAACCCCATGTTTGTAAGGCATGCACGTTTAATAATAAAAAACTTTTTTCCCCCACATATTTTAAATGTATTTTAAAAAATGGTATGGAATGTGTTGGATTGATAATGAGATACATTAGCATTAAATATATACATTAAATTGTTTTTTTTAAAAAGGAGTCATTTTTTATGTAAGGAAGTCAAATTTAAATGAATAATTAAACAAAAAAAATATTTTCAATGTCAAACTCGTAAAGTAAATGGCATCAATAATAATTGTTTTTAAATCAGAAAAATGGCCATCTAGTGAATGCGAATTGGTGTATTATCAATTTTTAGGATAAATTAAAAATATGATATTAGGCGTTTGTTTTCTTACCAGCAGCTATAGCTCCTTGACATAGAATTGAAAACACATAGAGGCTGGCGTTGAACAACAACATACCTAGCAGTGTGACCTAAGGAATAAATACAAAGGATAAACAAATATTGTCACAAATAAAATCAATGTAAATAACATTATAGTGTTTAGAAGAGGAATGATGGCTAGACGTATAAATTGGAATACAAAAAATCTATCCGTCCGTCCGTCCGTCCGTCCATCCATCCGTCCGTCCATCCGTCTATCCATCCATCCATCCATCCATCCATCCATCCATCCATCCATCTATCTATCTATCTATCTATCTATCTATCTATCTATCTATCTATCTATCTTTGAACACACACAGATATATAAATAAATTTAAAAAATGTATATATATATATAGAAAGAAAGACAGACAAAAAGAGCAAGGAAAGTATGAAATACCCCATTCTATTAAGAACTATTAATGTTTCTTTAGTTAAAAGTTTTTTTAGTTGAGTATTAAATATAATTTTGTTAACAATAATAAGACATGCCTTATTATCTTATAAAACTATTATTTACAAATTACTATTACCAATTTTCCCATAATCTGCATTATTTTGTCGTTTTCCACGAAGTGTTGAATCTATTTAAACTCGTGTTTTCGTTGTGTCGCATCATTATTAAATTTGGCAAATTGATGATACAAAGGATTTTGTGTTGTGTGAAAAATGTAAGAAAACATGACTTTTAGAGGGGATCCACTTACCTATGTATAGATTATTTACCAATATCTTTATTATCACTATTATAAATGTGAAAAATAAGAGTAAGTTAATTCCATTTTTAAAGCCTGAAATATACAAATCACCATGCTCATTGGTCGAAAGGCCATTTAAAAAAATAGTACATAACAGGGCAAAAGAGGACTTGAATATCATTTATTTCTACGGACTGATGTCCGCTATTTATCAATGTTTTCATCGGCTCTGTCTACACTTTCCTTGAATTGGTTTATTTACCTTCAATACTTGCATTTTCTTTTTCAATCATTTGCAACTAATTATTGTCAGGACATATAGGGATGAACAACAACAGTACATGGTACCAAACAAAACAACAACAAAACAATAACACTGTTACATATTCTGTATACTGTATTGCATTAGCCACCAGTCATGTAATTAAATGTACCTTTCTAGACGAGTATTTCCCAGAGTGGGATACGGGAAGATTTTGAAGGGATATGCGTTGTATCTTTATAACTATGCAGATTTATTTTTTTTAAATACCCAGTTATTTTTTTTCTGTTACTAAATTAAAGTGTGGTGGGGTGGGGTGCTAGGGGTACTAAGTATTACAAAAAATTTAAAAGGGGTATGAATAGCTCAAAAGTTTGTGAAACACTGTTCTAGAGCATAACATGATTCCAGAGGCGTTTTTTTTTTATTTGACCCTTTCTCACTGTAACGACACCTGTTGCCGAATGCCCCATTTAACTGAGCTAATAAAGAAAAATGCAAAAGTGTTGCAGGTTAAGTGGAGCGCCAACATCGTATTTCTCATAATTATTATATATGGCTGAAACCAGCAAATGTAGCCTAGACGAGTTCCACCGCACCAAAACCTTGACGCCATAACTAATGGGCTAAACGGGAATACATTGTTTGAAGTCTTGACGACTTCAATAATGAACCATAGATTCATCAAAGCTAAAATAAGCACTAGTTGTGTTTCATGTGTGAATGTTGTTTGTATTTGCATCTCTATTGTTATTGTAAAGTAGTTACGTAGTCAAACTGAATTTCCATTAAATTGGACCAATAAAAATTATCTTATCTTATCTTATAAATCTCATTTGAAATACATTTGAAGTTTTGAGTTCAATTATTAAGGTATTTTAAAAAACTTATCCAGTGCTCAAATTACATTGCCAATCACGAAAATATGGTTTAAAGCGATTACGTCTAACAGTAGTACTAACGTGAGCATTTTGATCATCAGTCCTGTATAAGGAAAATGTATTATTAGTTCTTCTGATTGGGAATTTTCTTAGTGTTTCAAATATGAAAAATGCCAAAAATGTGAAGTCTATTAATTTTTTAGTTTATTTTCACAACAAAGTAGTATCCCTATTACAGGAGTACTGCTAACAAAATGTTGGTACATGACCTAATTTATTACATTTATATTCACACCCCTCTCGGGTGCTTCATACAAAAATACGAGGAAAATTTACATTACTTTTAAGGAGGACACAACACACCGTTATCTGACTTATATGTGACTAAGTTGGTAAATCAGAATTTGTTGTTATAAAAATATGGCTATGTTTTTATCTCTGTTAACAAAATTATGACTTAGATTTAGAAATAATTTGAACGTAGATCTAGTGTTTATTTTCTTGACTATATTATACATTTTATTGCTAGAGTCCTGTTGTTATATAGATCTAGATCTATATAGATAGATCTGTCCAGATTCATCATCAAAGACATAATCTCTTTCTTATCTGAGAATCCAGATCTAGATCTATATCATCTGTAGATATTAGATCTAGATGATCTTTTGATGAATGATCATACTTTCATATTATTCATATTGACAAATATTCAATATTGTCATTAATAATGATCTAGATTATATAGATACAGATAAATATTCTATAGTCTATTACTACGAGTCATTACTCATACTCACTCGTACTACTTATATATACATCAAAATAGATAAGATATGGGGAATATACAATTCTAGATCTAAATCTAGTTTCTCTATTTCGATCTATATAGCCTAAGTCTAAGTAAATATTACATTCTATATTCTTCATTAATCTTTAGACTCCAAGACAATCCCTATTGTATAGTATATATTAAGAGACATAGATGTAGAATCATGATCTTTATACTGATTTACTGTTTTTGATGAGCAACACTACTGTCTACACTACAGCCATTGCCCATTAGTCTACTCATTTACTAGCTCTATTGATCACTACTCATATCTTGTATAGATCTAGATATAGGCCTAAACAACTAGTAGTAAGAAGGATTACTAGCCATTCTAGTTGGATCTATTTTCTTTTTTTCTTTACTCTCACACATGCCAGGAGGTACCAAACTGTGTTGTATCTAGTATTCACAGTAGCTATCAGAGATCTAGATCTAAATAGTATGGTCTTAACTTTTCTCTAAGTATTAAATAAGTGCACAAAGGATGCTAAATGTAACTTAAAGTGCTCTAATTGCTACCATTCATTGTGAAGATTCAAGTTTTTATCCAGATACTTCCACAATATGTTCATTGTTTTCAAAAGATTTTGTATCTAGTGCCAGAAGCTTTATTAATACATTTATCAGTAAGTTTTTAATTTAATTAATTTTTTTTTTTAAATGGCATGTAGGTCTATTTTAATTGTTAGAATCCATTTGCTGTTTTATTTAAAGCTAATTTTCTAGGTGATTATTAACACACTGTTGTTCTATTGTTGTAAATAAAATATAATGTATTGTCTTAAGCATGCGCATAGTATTTTAAAAGTGATAATTGGCTCATTCAGGCATATACCACTCTTTACACTATAAATACTTGCCAGAGAGGCACAGAATCCAGGGTCGGACTGGCTTAAAAAACCGGCCCGGGAAATTTGATCATGGCGGCGGCCCACTTCATCATTAGTTTCATATAAAATTTTTCAATAATTTAATATTACTACTAATTTTTAATTTAATTTAATTTTTATATATTTTTCTTTACTTTATATAATTATTTCATATATATAATAATAATAATAATGAAATTTTAAAGTTCAAAAACTTTCTGTAAGTTGTAAGAATGTTTTTATTTATTACATGTTCAAATTCGTAATTATGCAAAACAACATTAAACAGTTAAATAACTCCTAGTTTTAACAACCTAAACATAAGAAACACTAGAGTCTAAAATTTCAATTCCCTATTAACTAATATAATAGCTTTTTCAACGTTTCACTAGTCGATGCTAAAAGATCAATGATTTCATTGATTCTTGGAAGAAGGTCTTTCTCACAAGACATCAGCATGAATGATTGTAAAGTTGACTGGCTCAGCAAATTTCTTAATCTGTTCAAAATGTATTTCAATTTTGAAAACGACCTCTCACAAGCAACTTGTGATGAAGATAATGTCAAAACAAATTTGTAAGCCAGATACAAATTTGAATAAGCAAGACTATACAAATTAAACTTCTGGAGTACAAAATAACAACAAACAATACATTTTTTTTGCAAGATTTGCGTTTATTTCTGTGGTTGTTGCCTGGTAATTTTACTGATTCATACTGTTGAGTGTTGTTTGAGACAGAGTCGGATACTTCCATTTCAAAGATCAAATTATATTCATCTTCAAAAGTTGTTTGAAAATTTTCCCATTTCCTTGCAAAATCCAATAATTCAGTTTTAAGCTGATCTTTTGTTACAGAACCATCAAATTTTTTGAGCAACCCACTCAGGTGCTGCAGTGCATCACTGGGCATTCTTTTCAGAATTTCTGCAAAATTTCTTGGATCTAAACAAGATAAATCAGCGTAAAGACTACACAATGCTCAGAGAATCTCTGTTTTAAACTATTAATTACTTGATCCATAACCATGTTGTGAACATTTACACGAAATTTATATTTCGCACTTTCAAGTGGTTGGTTGGCTAGAATTCTTTGTTCTTTCAAAACAGTCTGCACTTCAATGTCAAGCTTTCTCTTTTTTAGTTCACTGTTTGCAAATGTTGAGAACTTTGTAGCTACTTGAAAAATAGAATGAAAATTTCTATCTACTTTGCTTAATTCATTGATACTGTCTTATAGGCTCGTAGTATATCCATTCCAGTTGTTTGCAAATATTCAGATAATGACGTTGTCTGTTCAAATATTTTCAGAAATAATTGTGCCGTTAGAATAAATTCAAAACTTGTCAATGAATCTAACAGACAACGGATATCATTATTGAATTTGTTTGATGTAGAAATATCATAAAATGTTTGTAGCATGTCAATGTACAAAAAATCGATAACTTATGTTTCTTGATTGCCATGATTGGAATGTTTGATGAAGAAGTTTCCAAATATTTTAGTAAGAGCTCTGTCTTTTGCCCACCAACGGGTTTCACCAATTACAGATATGTATTTCAATTTGCTAAATTCACGACAAACATGTAATATTAAATATGATTCCTGAAGAAAGACTGCACATGTGTTTAAAACCCCAAATAAAGTAACAACTTCAACCGCTTTTTTAGTGACGTCACCCATTACAAAATTTAAGACATGGGCATAAATATAATTATTTGAAAAATTTGTTGAAACACAAAAATTATGTGTAGGCTAAATGTTGTTACACTGCTGAACTAATAACTTATAATCATAAATGATAATCCATTATCGGCACCACCAAAACCACTATATTTGTTTAGCCGAACGATTTAAATTAAATCATTAAAAATATTTAACTAACCTTACGTAAAGTAATAATTTTGCTAGTTCATTTTGGTTATTTTCAATACAAACTATTATTTGAAGCTATCATATAATCAACGGTAATTTCAGTCAAAATAAAAAATATAATAACTTTCTTTTGGCAGTTGGCAGCACCGGCCTACCAGAAATTTCCAGCACTTTTTTTATTTTTAAAGTATATTTTCTTTCTTTTCCCATACGTTAGATTATTTCTAACTTGCCTACAGCATAATATATTAATGGATGTACATGATTTATTGAACTAAGTCACCATTATATTTTTAGAGATGTTTAAAATAACATTTTTTTTATTGCTGACATTAAATGCAATTGTTTTTTTTCAGTAGATGTGGATTTGAATCGGAAGATTTTGTTTATCAACAGAATGGATGCCACAAAAGTCACTTGTTACATCAGATACTCCACCTCTAAAAATTCAAGAAAGTAGGGCAGTTTAAAATTTATTACTTTTAGTCTTAGTCAAAGTAATGCATGGCTTATTAAATGTCAAGAAATATATATAATAATAATATTCTTTATTGTCTGATGAAATTGTTTTACAATTGTGGATTACAAAAAACATCACTTGAGTAGAACAAACATTTGTACTATAGCACACAAGATATTGCTATTATTATACAAATTCTTATTTTTTCATTTATTTTTTCTTGCAAAGTAAGCTAATATAAATTTTGTACTATTCACTTACACGCTTAATCATAAGTACTTCTAAAAAATAACAACTAATGTTTGTATGGTTTTCATATGTTTGTAAATTAAATATGTATTAATATAATTATCCATTTTTTAAATGAAACATTAAATACTAAAGATGGCTATTTAAATTTCTGATGTATTCTCATTTTATAAAACACAATTAGAATATTATCCTAAATTTCATCCCTTCATTGTAACTGTAACTGGCTTCATAAAAAGAAGGATTGAGTAATAAATGGGTTGCCTACAAATATTTGTTCAAAAATAGGAGCCTACAACTCTTCAGTTGTTATATCTTCATGTTTATCTTCATGTATTCACTTCCAGGAAACAAATTAGATACAGATTTCTTTAGATCTTAATGTCAACATGAGTTGTTTGGCTGAGTGGCACCCCTAGGCTTTAGTTTGCATGCTCGCTCCACAAATGAGATTTGACCAGAGTGCACTGAACATGCTGTATAATGCAAGATGCAAACTTCTGCATTTTTTAAAATAATCTTGAGAAATAAAAAAAGGTTTTGATTTATTTCAGTTTTAGAGCATTTAAAAAAAATAATGCATCAATGAATGCAGCTTATAGTGCTCTTTTCCTCATCATGGGAACTTGTGGACTAATCATTTGCTGTTGCATTTTGTTTTCATAAGTCAATGACAAAAAAGACTTTAAATGACAAAGATCTTCTACTCATTGCAAAATCATTTTTTCCAGGCTGTTAGTCTATGTGGAAGCAGATAAAATTTGTTCCTCTATTTGCTGTGCAATCTCAAAATCCATAAGCAGCTGAGAAAAAAAAAAGAAATTCAAATTAGTGTAGACTGTTACAAATATATATATGCTAGTATAAAAAATAAGACTACTTTAAAGAACTATGTTACAACTATGGAAAGCAACTTGAAGGCTGGCCCCAGTGCAATCACAAGAAATTTTTTTTATACAATTCTGTCTGTCTTAATGAGTTTTTTTTATTAAAATAAAATGTTTAAATATGATTAAAAATAATATATACTTAAGGTGAAACATTTGTTATTAGGGAAAGTAAAAAAAAATAGATCACCTTCAAATTGAAAGTTAGTGAGAATCAAATCAAGTTCTTCGAAGAAGCATGTTTCTTTGGAAAGAAAATGAAACATGCATTAAAAAAAATTCATTGGTAAATAAAATTTCTTTTAAGTGAATTGGATAAAAAGTAATAGAAATAAGAGATTCATTTAGCAATGTGCTTACACTTAAGCAGAGAATATTGGCTGTCTAAATAAGATATTGAAACTAGTGTCAGTTTCACAAGATAGGAACTGTACAGTTTGATAATTCATCCTCTATGACTCTCATCAAGAGCGGGGCAAAAGAAGGGTGTGTTTCGGCCCTAACACTAGTCGGAATCTTCTTTTAGTTTGTACTCGACAGCGCCTTTACAATCCTGTCAGATGGAGTATATATCAACAGTAAACTGGCTTGACCAAATCGAGGGTATGACGTATCCAGAATAAGGAGCTGATCGATGTTTGCCGACGATGAGGCAGTCGCTGCCCGTGTGCAATAAGAATTACAAAGGCTAGTAAATACTTCGACAGCTACAGGTAAATAGTTCGGTCATACAAAAATCTCACCAAGACAGAAAAAAGTGCATGAAACGTCACAGAATAAACCAACACCAGTAATTCATCTGAGCGCATCCATTGTCTTTCGAGACTAAATGAGACATACACTGGCTACGTGTAAATAACCTATATATATCGAGAGAGACATATAAATAGATAACGCTTCAACTTTAAGACAACTTTATGCTTACATCTAGACTTATTACTTTTATACTACACATATGCTATTTTTAAATTTATGAACGATATTTCATTTAGGTCTATTATAGTAAGAGCATATAGGCTAAATGAATATAGACTTAATGAAAATACACGAACTATACATGCTTAGCTAATTAAGAAAATAAGTTATAAAGCTTTAGAGTTATAGATCTTATCTTATCTTATATAATACAGACGTTGCTTTAAAAAAGAAGATGATTACGTCCTAAGCGTCATGCATTTAGTCATGCATATTAACCAATGACTTAAATTCTGCCAAGTCACTGGTTTTTCTGGCTATCTCAGGCAACCCATTCCATGCTCTAATAGCACTAGGGAAGAAGGAGTAATTGTACAAATTTGTCCTAGCATATGGGACGAGGAATGTGCCTTTATTTTTGTGTCTTTCAGAGTATTTTATTAAATTTTGTTTTTGTATTTGAAGATTATGGTTCAGTGTTTTATGTATAATTGCTACTTTACTTTTGATTTGTGCACACTTACCTCTGAAAAATCTTCGATGACAATTGAGTTTCCATTATCATTTGGTGTAAAAGTGGTGATTAAAATCTTTAGTAATAGTTTCTTTATATAGTAAACAAAAGTTTCTTTATATAGTAAACAAATTCAGCGGAAGTCACTCTACCAAAAGTATCATGCAACCAAGTGCAACCTCGGTGGACTTATTTAATTAAAAAATGTAGGCTTGGTGCGCATAGTTGGCAGTCCTGTATATATATAATCTATGGTTTTAACTAAGAAATAGAATAGAGCCTTTTTACATGTGCCCAATTTTGTTATTACCTTCTTTCATAGCATGTAACTGAACCCGAATATGAAATTTAGATGTGACTTAATCGAACCGAAACCATACTCGTTAAATATAACAAAACGGAACCATACTTGTTATCAAACCGAATTCAAACTTAAATCTAATCAATTGGAACCGAACCCGAATTTACCGTATGGGTTCGATTTCCATCTCTAAACTTAACCACACAACCCCAGCGTATCCATTATTAAAATTTTACAATACGTTTAAAAAAAGATGTAATAAACCTGCACAAAATATCAAATCAAAGTACATTTCTGTTTGCAAGTTTATATCGCATTTACCGTCAATCTGTCATTTGTAACTCCAAAATAGAAACAAAAAGAACTAATGAGGAACATATATATATATACCAGGGAAGATAGATATTGACTTTAAAGTGCTTTAAGAGTTTCAATTAGGTTGTACATTTTCAAAATGTCTATTTTAAAGTTGCAATCAGAGAACAAAACCAAAACATAACAAGGAAGTGAATATTGTGTTTCAATTATACAGCGCTACAGTTGTTCATCTATGTTTGCGTTTAGCTATATTTTTGCAAATAAATCCGTCACCGCTTCCTAAGCATAAAAAGAACAGTAAATTTCAAAATGATATGTTACACATAAGTTCAAACTTTAGAAGAAAAATAAATTTCTCTGTTTGAAAGATTTTGAAAGGAAATTATTTATCAAATTATTTTGAATACAAATAGATATGTCTATTTTTAAAAATTACAGGGCATTATATGCAGAGGCATAGTGAGGAAGGGGAGAGTGTCGTCAAATTTCGTCCACTGAGCGCAGTTTCTCTTGCTAGGCCTCGAATTATATGTGTTTTAAACATTCACATGATGTTGACTTTGTGTCCATTTTCGGAGATTTAAATGTGACGAAATTTGACATTTTTAGTTGTATTTTCTGAAAATGTTTTAAATTGTTACAGCCTTTTAGTTTTTTCTTTAGATTTGTTTTAGGGAACGGGGCGGAACCTCTCTATGTAGTCGATCTGGCCGTCTATAGTTGTAAGACGTCTAGGGCTCATCTTGTAGAGTACTTACTCTATCATGGCCACTTAAATTGGAGAAACAAACAGAGGGAAGGGCCAATCAGGAAATGCTAAGAGGAAAGGCCTATTTTCGTTTAAACTCTTACCCTGATCCCATTAAATCATAACAATATAGGAATAGGTATATGTATGTCATCTCTTAATCAGCATAAAGACACTTAGACGCGTTTTCAGGACCCTAAGTTGGGTTCGGGGTAAGTCAACCGTTTTACTGCATTCTGGGATTTTTAAAAGGTATTTTTCCTGACATCTAAATCTCATTATTCATCCTAGCTAAACAAAAATGTATTGTTCAAATTAAATTATATTAAGTCGGGACGGGGAAGGAGGGGGGTGAGCATGGAGGAACATCCAATGCACAAGTGGCATAAGTAAGTACGTTATAATTACCCAAGATCATCATAAAATCATTTGTCGTTCTAAGCAAGGTAGCATGGAGCTGGCCAGTCAAGAAGAAGACGCTACAGGAGAGCTAGTTGGCGCACGATCTGCATTTTACCTTTTCTTCGTAAGAAAGATGGATAAGATTGCCTCTGGGTGGACTTATTGAAATTTCTTTTTCAAAAGTGCATTTTTTATATCAATCTGGTACCAGACGTTGTTTGTAGATCTTAATTTAAAAAAAAAAAAGCACATTTGTATTGTTCATGAAATAAAATGACTACCTTCGTGGTCCTCTTGTTAGCGTTTCGAGTCTCAAAGGTAAACAAACTTTGTTTTAAAGAAAGATAAATTTAAAGGGTTGCAACCATTCCATATTTTCTCCCCTCCAACAAACGACGAAAAAAAAATCCAAATATTAAAAACCGCACCTATTAGGTACATCTAATTGTATCGAAGCAAATGTTTAGCTTTTCTACGTATGAATTTTTGTTTTGTTCTAGAACTAGCAGCAGTCTTAAAAAGTTCTCTAAAAACAAGAACAAAAAAACACCCAAAAACTTTTTTAAAGCTAATTTTGCTGACAAAGTAATGTGAAAGTATTAACAATATATCAACAGGAATTTAATTACACTAATAATTATATATATGTTCTATCTATCTATCTATCTATCGATATATATATATATATATATATATATATATATATATACCCCTATATATATATAATATACATACTTTTATTTAAAAAAAAAACAGAAATAACGATCGATTAAAACCTATTTCAATATCTGTACATGAATACTTAACAAAATTAGTCTTCAGCTGCATAGATACGTTTTAATACCATGGTACAGAAGGAAGGCAATTAAATAGTGAATAAAGAAATAAAAAATATACGGACACGGAAGTAGATCTAACTCTGCTGGGTTTTTAAAATGTTGAGGACACTTGTACTGATAGCGCGTGCCTCAAATGATATGCTAATTTAACAATAGCAATTAACTAATTAATACAAATCGGTTAAATTCTAAAATAATTTACCTAATGATGGATACTCCCTGGGTTGAGTGGTCTTTCAAGGAAAGTTAATATTGACCCGAACTCATACTTGAAACATTTTGTAATTTACGAAAATAAGTGATGGAGACACCTCTTTGTGTCCTCATTACTTAGTTGTATTGTGACATGGAATAGATGCCAATCACGAAATACACTAGAGAAACAAGCGTCCACAGTTGCATTGTGGGTAAAGAAATCTCGTTTTGATAACTGACCAAATGGTCAAGGGACAGTCGACGCCACGAGTATCCAGGAGACAGACGTTTTATACATCTTTAAGTGAGAGTATTACCAGCAGAGTGTTTAATGAAGTTCTATTTGGATTATATTGTATAATTATGTGAATTATTTCAAGTATTATCATTGATGGCTGAAGTTGCCAATTTATCATGAACTATCTCATTATGGTGATAAAATATTTCGTCTGCTAAGACAGAGTTTTGTTTCTAAATACACATGTGGTCATATTACTAAACAAATCTAGTAGACATACGCAACAACAAATTTGGCGTGAATAAAGATATTTAATTAATACGCAAAGAACACTCTCATATCAGAAGAGGTATCAATCTAATACAAATAATCTGACACACTCTAAAAACATGACACTCTTCAATTTAGAAAAATTGTTTATATGTTCTGTTAAATTTCTTTGTAGAAGCTTATTTGAATAACATTTTTTTTGCGCAATATTCATTCATTTATTGGCCTCCTTTAGTCGTAGAGTGACAATGGTTCATCTCACACACTATCTCATATGGCTGCGGAGTCCTATTTTGGAAAAACACTCCTGTCCAAAAATATCGCAGGTTAAGGTGGCTTTTGTTTCGGTGGTAGAGGAGCTGGACATTTTTCGTATTGTACGTTTTTCTTCCCGAGTTGTGACCCATGTACTTTCACTGTCCATAGCTTTTTCTGGTCCCTGTCTCTCTCCGCCTGGTGTGGTCTAGAGCTGTCTTCCCAATGGTCAGTATTGATGTTCACTGATTTGAGGTCCCGTTGTATTACATCTATGTAACGGGATGGGAGCAACCAGTTGTTCTTGTGCCAGTCGCGTAGGGGATGACGGGATGCGATTGTTCTACATTATAGCTTTTCGAAACTTTAAACTCTGTAACACTTATAAAGATACGTCTCTGGGTTACAGATTAGAGTGTAGATTTTCTGCTATAGCAAAAGATTGCACTTTTGTCAGTTCGAATTAAAATCATTGCCTTAGTGTTCTAATTCAGGTTTCATCAAATCCATTTTTCAGGCATAATAGTTAGACCATTAAAGTATGTAAATGTAAAATTAAATTTAAAGTTTGGCTTCATATTTAGATAATTTAGTATAAAAATAAAATATTACACTGCATAATTTTTTAGCATTTCTGTACTAAATCTAAGTCAATTATTCATTGCCGTTCAATGATATATTATTGTTACAGGGCTCTATAAATAAAATTACAATCATTATTATTATCTTACTAGAATACATTTTCTGGTCCATGTGGAACCTACATAGGTGGAATACGTGTTAATACTTTTAGTAGTGTGTTTAAAGCTACGGGGTGTTTCAAATGTATAATGAATAAAAAACTTAAGAGAAAACATTGAAAATACATTCATTAGAGGGAATGAGAGATGCAAACAAAAAACAAAAACAACAATATTGGTAAAATAAATGTCGAAAATTGTGAATAAAAAAGTGTACTTAATCAGCCTCTTTGACTAGTTCAACTTTTGTATTAGAAGTTTCGAAAGTAAATAATGTGTAAACACACCCTAACTTTATACATTTTCATAAAAAGGCTTATCTCTGAGTCCGAAGATAAACGAGGAGTGCAGTATTTTACGTGGCTGCGCAGTCCCATCTGCGACCAACATATTTTGCCACATCCATCGAAGACATAATCATTATCCGCGCTGGTAATAGAGATTATCATTTAGCGTCAACGTCTGTAAAAGGCAGTTATTTTCTCTTTCCTCAAATAAGTATTCCGCGGCCTTTGTAAGTGACCCCCAGCCTCCAGCTGTATCGTTTTGAAGCCGCCTGCAGCCAGGTGCTCTCTTCTATGTCAGTTAAAGCAAGTTGGCGCCTAAGGTGGTCCCAAAAGTGTTTCTCATCACAATTGTCTGAAAAAAAAAATGTTTCCCCTGCTCTTCCAAACTCTTGTCTCACATTTTTCTCTCACCTTTTATTTTATTTTCGCTGTTGGAAATAAATACGAGCATTGTTATTTGGGTTCAATTCAAGAAGTACCACTCTTACAAACACTTTCGTAGATTGATTTATTAGGAAAGACAAAAATAAAATAAAATGTTCCCAGGTCTTTATGGTTATTGTGTTTTGCGTGATTTAGAAATTGTAGACAAGGCTAAAAGAGCCTACAAAATGCGCAAATGTTTAATTAGACCTATTGATTCATTAAAACTTGTTCTAGTTTGCAAAGAAATCTTTTAGCGTACTGCTGTAAGCCAGTGACTTAAGTGGTGTCAGTTTCTTTTTCCTGTGACGTCATTCGAAGCACTTTCATTCATAATATATGTGTGACAAAAATTAATTGTACGATAACGAAACACGTTTAAAGCAATATAACGGTTGACCTCGAAATTTTTAGCAATGCGGCCAATCAATTTTTGTTTCACATTTATATACATATACCTTGAAATTTTAAAGAAAATCGTTGGGGCCATATAGATATAAATATCAATTATTCATTGTCGATTACAACATATACATCAAGCGAAAAATAATCAATTAGCTGTAATTAATTAAATTTATTTTATATATAGACAGAAGGATCAGTGAAGCTAAGAAGCGATAAACATTGTGCAGAGCAGTGTCTCCTTAAGTTTCTATTACAGAACCCTAGTGTTCCGCTAGCCCTGAATATGTGTTCCTCAAAATACTGCTATAATTAACTAGTAGACCACCACGTGAATTAATCTCTTTAAAAAAAAAAAAATTGTTCCGCTAAATACTCAAAATGTGCGAAGTGTTCCGCTAAGGAACAACATTAGGAAACACTTGTCTAGAAAACTAACTCGTTCTAAAAAATTTTCAACTAACAAAAACGGCCTTTGATTAGACTCAAGGCAGCACGGAAAGTCTTCTCCAACATTACTCTTTTCCATCCCACCTCACTGGTCCATAAAGGAGACTAGAACTTATCGAATTCAGCATGCTATAGAAGCAATAAAGTTGCGTAAAATATAAGAGAATAATTAAAAATATTTCCAATGGTACACATTTACTTTTGTAAGCTAAAAATATATTATTTTTAAATTAGTCTCCATTGAACAGTATGTAGTTTTTTTTTAAGAATATTTTTTAAAACTTGTTTTATTTTTGGTTTTGACTGTAAACTTATAATGGGAGCTGTAATTTTTTTTTTACCTCAAAGTTGTCAACAATTTTAAAATATCAGCCAGCAGACACAAAGAAATATTTAAATAATACTAGAAATGGTTAAGCGCTTGGCTTCCGAACCTTCAGACCCTGGGTTCGAATCTCGGTGTAGACTGGGGTTTTGATTTTCGGGATTTTTAGGGCGCCCCTGAGTCCACCCAACTCTAATAGGTGCCTGACCTTAAGTTGGTCGTTGTGCTGGCCAAAGGACGTTGGCCAGATGTAAGAAAAGGAGATTGACATCACGTCTGCCCTTGTAGACCGCAAGGTGTGAATGGGGAACTTTACTTTTTTTTTAATTAATAAAGACTGAACCATTACAAAAGTAAACCCCGGAAGGGGGGGGGGATGGCGTCTAATTCGTAAAAGTATTATTTTCGATGTATATCACCAAAGTTTAAATATCCGAAACTCATAGACCATGTTACAAATTAAACAGAGGTGTATTGAGTAAAATTTGACCTCGTTGCAAGTTACTCTATTGGCGTCCCCTTCCATTTTCCATGAACATCCCATAGAAATATAAGCTTATAAAAAAAAGGTATTTAATAATAATATAATATAAATAACATAAGAATATATTACTAATATTACCTAGCTTAAATTTACAATAATTTATTTGAGAGGCGTTATGCATGTGGCGCTCCCCCCCCCCCCCCCAGGTTGTCTTAGGGGCATCGTGCCCCTTTGCCCCCACCTCGCTACGCCACTGCATAAAGCTAAGCATTGAAACCCATTGTCACATATATATATATATATATATATATATATATATATATATATATATATATATATATATATATATATGTATCGTTAGTATTATTTAGCTTCAAATAGAATCTTAATATTGTAAATTGTCACTTAATAAATATCTCAAATTTTGATTTAGAAAAGAAATGGACAGAAACACCTTGACCCCGGGAGTTCTAAAATCTAGTCTCGTACACAAGTGTAGAGAAAATAAAAACAACTTAATTATCTCGACTGACCCCACCGTGAACGCCCAACGGCTCCTGTTGTTTTGACCTTTGACCTCCCTAAGGTATTTCCCTGCTGAGCACCACATCGCAAAATGCGGGACTATCTCATCAGAGTAGCCTGCCCTTTTTATCCGGTCCGCCCGGTGTACTTCTGTCTGGCGCGTTTCTTGTGCGATTGGCATTAGTGGAATCTAGCCGCTGTGAAAGTAATTCTACGTTTTCTCACCTACCTACTAGATCTGAAATATCACGACAGCGTGTTGATAAATTACATAGAAGATACGTAAGTAGCTTTTATTTACAGTCTGCTATGTTTAGATTCCAGGCTATTTCACCTAATGAAATTATTTAGCTGTTACATAATATGTCAAGGACCGTTAAACAGTTGATACAGTTTGCACTTTTAACAACGTAAAAAGGATTTTGTGTACTTTAAGACGTTTGTTATTGTATTTTTTTAAAAAATTATACAGCCTCGTTCTCTTATCTTGTTTTCTCATATCAATATCGACCCCCCCCCCCCCCAACTCAAACGAATGCAAGAGCTAGTAGAGACAAAGTTTCCCTCAGATGTAAGACGTTTACTATTTTAAAGCTAACCTATTCACTAATTACTAATTTCCTCTGTAGTAGTCATTCACTATAGAGTGGAAACTGTAAGGAACTAACAGTAGTAAATTAGTAGCATCTAGGTAAACCATGGCAATAGATAAGGAACTAAAAAAAATACTGTCTAGGTTTATCAGAAGATAAAAAAATATTTTAAGAAAAGGAAAGATGATTCATTAATGAAGTTGTATTCTAAGAATGTCCGATTAACGACATCCAAGTGTGCGTCTTAGATATAGGTACATCCACACGAATGGGGACTACAAACATATACATAACACGCACACACATCACACACACACATAAAGAGAACATACACCTACAAATCACATACATACCCACACATACAGAACTGGCAAGTACATTTCGCATACTCATGTAGAGAAAACGCACACACACGTATCACATAAATACATACACATATGCACGTACGTACATCTCACCTGCACACATTTAGATAGAACAAGCGCACACACACAAAATCACAAACACACACACAAGGAAAATGCACATACATATAGCAAAAAAAGGAGCTACACATATAGGCTTATAAAGAACCCGCACACACATCTTACACACACGCACTTTTAGACAGGACACGCACTCACACAAAATATCACACACATAAAGAATATGCACATACATATCACATACACACACATAGAGAACACGAACACACAAGTGACACACACACATGTACTGAACACGGACATATATTTGCACCTCTAAAAGTGTAGCTAAGACCATCGTGTATGCGGTATTCGTTCAAAACTTTCAAGTCAGTTCCATTAAAAGTAAAGCCAGCTCCCGCCTCCCTCTCCGAGCTCCCGCACCTTATCCACCCCCTCTCTCCTTCAACTCCTGCTCTCTTCCAGCCGGCATCTACTCCCAAGGCCCCACGTTCTCTACCCCTCCCCCCCCCCTTTCTTTTTACTCTGCATCCATACTTTAATACTACTCCGAGCTACGCCTGGGGAGAAATATTTCATGGACCAATAACTACGAAAACTGTCGTAGACTTGACATACTTATAGATAGAAAGCACACCTCTCTTGTATTACTCTATGTAGTACATACATTACTAGTTATTCATCTTTTTTTATGCTTCTATTTCTTTAATGTGTTTAAACTATTTATTACTTCAGTTCAATATTTGCCATTTACAGGAAGATTAAAATAAAATGTATAGTAATGTAATATAGTAATGTATCAAATTTCAAGACAGCCTCTTTTTAATTCATATATTTTGATGTGCATGATAATGTCATGCTTATAGTTAATCTTATTATATAGCGGGGACTGCGTACAAAGGGAAATATATTTATTACAAAAACATTGTCAAAGAGGCAAGTCCGTAGATTAATGAGGAATGCAGTATTTATGTAATCCACTAGATATCATTCTGTAGAAGTGTCCTCATTAGGTTTAACTGAATGAATTGTAAGTGTCCTAGTGAATTAAATGAAGTATAAGTCTCTTGATAAATTATATGAATTATACGTGACTAGATAAATTAAATGAATTATAAGTGTCTTAATGAATACAATGGATTATAAGTGTCTTGATGAATTATAGAGTATAAGTGTCTTGATAAATAAAAATATATATTATCAGAAGAATTAAAAAAAAAAAAACAACACCTGAAAAAGGTCTTGTTCAATTAAAGAGCTATTGATGTCTTCACAGATTAAAACAAAAGCTAAACATTAGTAGAGACTAAAAAAATTAAAGTTGCTTTTATATAGCGCTACTTTCATGCTTATAGCATGCTCAAAGCACTATGGTCCAATCTCATTTGTGCCTTTAGGCGCTCAGTAAACACAACTTTGCCTAAGTCGGGTGTCGAACCTTGAGCCCCCTTCATAGGTAGCCAAGCCAAGTTCAAGAGTACGTAGCCTCTCGTCCACGCTAGAATTCAATCGCCAGTGTCAAACGTCTACTGAACAAAAAGTGTATTAAACCTTTAGTGCCATGGTAGCGTTAAACAGATTCTTGAACTATTATCGAAAACACAGAAATAACCCACAAATAAACAAAAGCAGACACAATATGAAATGCTTGCATTTGATTGACTTACGCCTATATTTTTTTTTTACGACTGGAATTGGTTGAGATACATATTGTTTAAGAAGAAAAAAGGTACATAACAAGTATCAACTGCTAATTAAACTTTAAAAAAAAAAAGAAACTTGACGCGCTTAACGTGACCATATAGATATATATATTTATACTTGCAATCTGAATTTGTAATTTGAACCTTGATTTTTTCTAATGATAGCTACAGCTAAGTAGTATTTAATTTTTGTAATGAGTTAGTATTATCTCACACTTTTTTCCTTACTTTTAAACTGTCTTCCTTTTTTCATTCTTTTTCTTTCCAGATTTCTTTCTTTTTATTTTTTTTTATTTTTTTTTTTCATTTGCTTTATTGACTTTTATTTATTTTAATTGTTTTGTCCCCTGCTTTGTTTATTTTTGTTTCTTTAATTACATTCTATTTTCTTTGTATTCTCTTATTCTGAGCGATATGATATCTATGGCCGCCTGCAGTCGCGAAGCGACTATGGATCATCTCCATGAGATGAATGCCTGGGCATTAGCTGTAGTCGCCCACACATCAGTTCCCCCCTCTCCACGCAGCTGATGTATTCAAAGGAACGGCAGAGCCGATACAGTTTGGGGTCAGCGGCGTCGCAGGTTCTGCCAGGGTGTACGTGTGTACCGACATACGTCCTTGTGATCTATAGGGCGAATGATGTTATGTTTATCTGCTTCTGCCGGTTAACGGGGGTGTCATGTTGCCAGTACAACGACACCATCTTTACTTTCCCCAAGTAATGTCAGGTCCCCATTGGAGTTGGGAAGACTCAGTGGCGACCTTAAAAATCTCATAATTAAAAATCCCAGTCTTCATCAAGATTTGAACCCAAAGACTGCGCTTAACCACTCAGCCAAACGCACCCAGCTGACGACGAGTTAATTTTTAAACCAAAACTTACAAAACATTTTTTTTTCTTTTCCAGACTGCAGAACTTAAAAAATGGAACATTTGAAAACATTTCTGATAATTTCTTCTATCACAATATTTATTGACAATAAGTTCATAGAGTCAGCCCCGACGACACCTCCTGCTCGAGGAACGGTAGACTTTATTAAATACGCCTACAACTTAAACAGCTCTCAGCCCGCCTACTGGTCGTCACCTGAAGACTTGGTCAACTACACAATTGTCGATGTGGATGACGCAACGGAAGAAGCTATTAGAAATTTAGTGTCCGGCACTTGGGACAAAGACCTTGTGGGTAAGGGCGACGACGGCCGTAATTTGAACCAGACGGCCATCACTGTCCTCAACGTGAAACGAATTGAGAACCCTTCTCTCTTCTCTAAATATAACGCCAAGCGAAAAGAAATCCTGTTATCCAGATTTAGCGGGGTAGCCCCAGATGTGGCTAGTTTGGCAGGGTCCAGGGGCGGCATCTCTACCACCCAGCTTCTCTCCCAGGCAATGAAGGACGCTGTGTACACAGAGGTCAATGAGCATTACTTTTTTCATGGGACAAAGGTCCAGTACGTCAACAGCCTCGCCCTGAGCGGGTTCATCATGAGCTATGCAGGTCTTGGGCAGTTTGGCCGAGGGATTTACGGAGCAGAGAGGTCAACAAAGTCTGACCAGTACACTGGTAAGTTTTAGTTTACTAACTACGTATATCTTCTTGTACTTAAAGTGATTATGTTTTAATCAATGCTTTTCATTCTCTCTATGCAACATAATATTTACATTGTATATTTTCAAATTATATCATCGATAATTTCTTTACATGTCATACTTAGTTACTAACTAGTAGTTAAATGTGTTGTGACTACGTATTCTATCAAGAGGGCAGAATCTAACAATGTCGGACGTGTTGTAACAAGCATTTTTTACCATGTATGGTATGTATAGACATTTGTTCTGATGGATGAAAGTGGAACTACTTAGTAGACATTCATTCATCACACAAATTAGGAAACGATCGTCAAGCATTAATAAAGTATAAAGTTGGGGGGGGGGGGGGGGTGACTAATGCTTCATTTCTAATGAAATTCTCGCTGCCATTTGTATGAGGGCGAACAAACCTCCGAGCTTTGCGGATAAGGACATACAGGATTTTAGTTTTGAAGGCTGGCAAAGTCAAGGAATCCAGACTTGACTCGGGTGGCAATTAGCATAATTAAAATATTGCAGCCCTTGAATTTATTTTTTTTTGGTGGCTCTCGGAATTGTCAGAGCCATGAAGTCTGACACCAATATTGCCAGGAAAAAGACATAGCTCGAGTTATGATTGGAGTCGAACTCTTAACTAAATTTAGTGCAATTTCATTATCTAATGACACTGTTCACAGAAAAAAAAATCGACATGTCTACTGATATTATCAATCAAGTAATTCATGAACTATGAATCTTATCCACTTTCAGTATCTGGCATCCAGACCGATGACTTCACGTTGTAAATTGTTCACAATCAATGGTTTTCTTGAGATCTATACATACTAGCGATTATAAAGATTAGTTACTATGAAAATTTCTTGAAATAAAATGAACGAAAAGTTATGGTTGTGGGTCGCCGCCAAGTGAAACATTGTATTAGGGGGTCGTGGAGGCAAGAAAGGTTGAGAACCGCTGAATTTGGTGGACCAGGTGGGAGGTTTCCTTGCTGCATTTTCAAAAGCAATGAAAAAGAAAGTTGCTCGAAACTGTATTGGAATTCGTGCCTCCACGACGGAAAGCTGGCATGTTTGCAAATAAGCTTTGGAAGTGATTATAAAAATTAAGTTTTTGGTCTATTGCTAGTTCACATATTTCTTAGCATTCGACCTAATTCTCTTCACACGGTTTATCTCCCCTAACCCGGTTAGTTTCTATTTAAAATAAAATGTATTCGTATTAGTGACGATGTATTAGCTCTTGTTTGATTTTTTGTATTGATTCACGTGCCTCCATGGCTATTGACTAGTTGTGTACAATTTCAACTTGATCCGAAAATGGTCAGTAGCATGTATATCGTGTAGGCCTACAAGACTTTGTTCAGAGTGAATTGATATAGAGCCGATGCTTGTAAAGATAATGTCGTAGATTACAATATATGCTATCTAATAGGCTAGCTTTGGCTAACTCAAAAAGCACATGTGTGTGTGTTTGTGTGTGCGCGTGTGTGTGTGTATGCATATACGTATGTTACACACGTCAATGTGACGGTGTTTGCATCTATTTTGTTACTGTTATAGTCGTAATACGGAGGTAGTCAAACTGAATTTCCATTTGGTTTGACCAAAAAATTAACTTTTTTTGAGAAGCCGTCTAACGTTATAACTCCTTTATTCAAATATATAATTACACAAATAACTTCGCGAGAAAACATCACAGACGGATTGGGTGTTTTTTTTTTTTTTCATTTTAACCAAATCAGCTCATATAGCAATCTTCTCGTGCATGACGGCTAGACCGGAAGTGTTGGCAGCGGGAGGTTTCGAGCTTGGAACCATCGTAGTGACACTGGAAAGCGCATACCATACGACAAGACAGACATTATTTCTGAATTCTTTATATTTCTTCTATTAAAAGTAGTAAAAATTCATGATTGTAGCCACAGTTGTATGTAATAAACATGGCTTAACTTTAAAGCTGAACTGAAAAAAAAATGTCATCATTAGACAACAAGCAACACTATTAATCAGAGTGGTTAATTGTAATATCGAGAAATCTTATTTCACTGAATTAAAAACGTTAGTCGTACTTTTAATGTTATATTAAACTTAAGTAAAGTATGACACTGCCGAGGTATTTAGAGGTATTTACGTTCTTTACATCGGATTCAAGCGTTTGGTTTTATGTTAGATCTCTGTGATATTTCAGAGGGAAAACATTTGGTATAAGCCACTTATAGTGTAAGACAATGCATTAACATTTACATGCATTGATTTCTTGTCCAGATGCTACTGGCGATGTACAGAATATGTTACTGGTCAGAATGACATTGGGTAATATCTATCTTGTTAACGACACAGAGAAGAGACTAGGTAGGTGAAGTTGTCTTTTAAAATGTATTAATTTTCTTTAAGTTTATCTCCTTCTTTCTCTCTCTCATTCTGTCAGTCTGTCTTGTCTTTCGTGTACACTACAATTCCTCTCTCTCTCTCTTGTTTTTTTTTTTTTTTTTTGCCTGCACCATTATCATTCTTACATTCTCTTTCTCTCTCTCTCTTTTTCTCTCTCTGTTTCTCTATTCTCTCTCTCTTTCTGACTCTTTTTCTCTCTCTTTTTCTCTCTCTCTCTTTCTCTCTCTCTTTCTCTCTTTCTTTTTCTCAATCTCCACCCTGCCTCTGTGTTTTTTTTCTTTGCCTATTATTGCTTTTTAAAAATTTATCTCTTTAGCCCCACATTCTTAAATATAATCTTTCTCTATTTAACTTTCATTAACTCTCTGTATGAACTCATTTCTTTTTTCATTTTTCTTTTTATCTTTTACTTACTCACTCTCACTCTGTTTCATTTTACCTTACATTTTTTATTTTTAAAAATATTTTGTTTATTTTGTATTTCTTTTTTAAAATCTTTTTAACCATTTAAAAAAAAATCTTCTTTTTCTTTCTCTCTCATTATTTTTTTCTATCACTCTCTTTATCTTGTTTTCAGTTTTCATGTGAGCTATTCTCATCCTTCTAGTATTCGTATATCTTATTTTATATTTGTTTTCTTCTTCCAATTTTTTTTATCTTATCCTAGATCTAGTATCCTAATCAAACAAATATTTAATAATTTCTTTACTAAATCTAGTATCATACGCAAATAACATTTTAATCATTATTTTACTAAGTCTAGAATCCTACACCTATCAAAGTTTTATAATTACTTTTATCTAAATTTAGAATCTTGCGCGAATCGTCTACTTTCATATATATAATATAAACCTTGATATTTATCAAAAACGTTATGGACTCAAAACAGCCCACATATAGTTGGGCAGGCATTCTTAACAGATGATGTGGAAGGTAGGTCTAATGTATATATATTGTGTTCTCAGCACAATATGTGTGAATGAAACTATCCCAGCAATCTAAATCATTCTCATATAATTCCTTAAACTTTGTTTTCAGCTATATACTTGTTCCATTCCTTTACATTGTTATCTAATTATAGAACACTTTATGAAAACCTGTATATCACGTGACAACCAGGATAATTCACCTTTCAGACCTTGAGATCTATAAAGCAGAAGATGTAAAAGTCATCTTTGTCTATGGCCCCACAGTTAACGAGGGTGTCAAGGTTGTCATGTGGCCAGCACAATAATCAACCACCTTTACTTTTCCCCAACAAATGTCAGGTACACATTAGAGCTGCGTGGACTTAGAGGTGCCCAAAGATCCCTAAACAACCAGGACGACCAAGATGGCAGCCGCAAATTTTATCATGTCTGGCAAAGCCATGGTTCAGCAAACTTTTATTCAATTTCTCTACCGATGACTTTTTTTTATTCATGGCTATGATTTTTGTTACAAGAAGACATGCCTTATAAAATTAGTTCCTAAAATTATAATAAAAAGAACTGCAGTTTAAAAATTAATAATTAACATTATAATAAAATATAATTAAATAATAATTTATGGCCTGTTTACAACACAGAGACCACACATTCCCTGGAGGATTTATTTTCTTTCTTTATATTTTTCTTATCAAGGTGGTTATCTTTTGTTTTTCTTTTGTTGGCAATACTTACGATTAGTGCAAATATTAACATGAACACATGAATAGAAGAGAACAATATTTTATTTTAGAGAAATTAAAAAAAAACAAAAAACAATTGATTGGAGGGACAATAAATGTTTGTAAAATGTTTCACATGTTTCGGATGTTCCTTGAGAGTTTAAGATAATATATTTCCTAGTCCCACAGAACGACAGGGTTGGGAGCGGGTAGGGTTTGAACCCAGGACCATCGATAAATCTAAATGACAGTCCAGCGTGCAAACTGCAAGACCAGGCAGCAAGGCGGTTATCACTGTTGTTAAAGCATGCCATTTCTCTTTCTTAGTCTCTCACTAAAATCTTTTATCAAATTGATTTTGACACTAATTTTTCTGAAAGTTGAAACAAGAAATCACAAAGCAGTGTTCATTAAAACACACAATGTTAATTTGCCTGACATAAAACTTCTATTCGTTAAGTTAATAGATCTCCTATTCTAAAAAAAATATTTTCATCTTATTATATTATTTAAAATTATATTATGTTTTTACTGTAATTTCAGCTATTCGTAATGCGAGTCTGCCTCCTGATGCGGACAATAACGGCCAGCCAGCTACATATAACTCAGTCATGTCTGACTTCAGAGACGACGTTCTTGGAGTATTCAGGGAGTTCATCATCTACAATGAAACTCAGTTCTACCCAGAATACATCATTGAGTACAACAGAATGTCGGGAAGCTCTGGTTCCTCTTCGAACACAGTTATCTTTTCTTTATTCAACTTTATAGTACCTCTAGTTGTATTAAATCTATTATAAGTTAAATTTCGAAATTCTTACTATTGTTTTATTTTAGTGAAAAGTATAAGTAAAATATAAAAAATAAAAAAATTAACATAAGTATCTTTTAAATCAGTGAATATTAAAGTAAGGAATTTTTTTTTCCATACAAATTCTTTACTTATGTTTTATTTATTTATTTTTTTTGGTATGCGTGTTAGTTAGGAATGTGTTATATATTAAAACTGGTATGCAACTTTTTTTTGTCTAGGATTTACTACATTATAGATTTATTGGACCAATACTAATAGGTGCTTTGAAATGTTTGTACTGAGATGAGCTAATAAATACATGGGAGTTAAATTTCATGATTTTTTTAAGTTATTTAATTTCAATTATAAACTAAAAGATTTTCATTCATAAATTAAGATTATTACTTATGCTACTAGCCCGAATTCCACACATAGGGTTAATAGCGAGTAGAGTTCGAACACAGACCTTTACGACCAGGTATACTTAGTTAAACAGTTCAGTCTGCCTTAATGAATTAAGAACATTGTGGAAAGCAAACTCTACCAATCCATGTGGCAGACTATCTAATGGGAACAATGAATAGAAAATCAGAGAAAATTGAAGAGTTATGCTAGCTTTAGTGTTCCAACCATCATGAACTCAGCAATGACATGTTTGTTTCAACCTAGCAATGACAATCTTATCATCTGTTGAAGTTATGAGATCATTCAAAACGTATTCTTAAAGGTAAAATGAAAGAATTGGTACTTCTTGTCTTAATCCTATTGGGAGTTAATCTCTTTGTCTGGCTATAGATTAAAGGCACATTACTTGTTCCATATGATAGGACAAATTTGTACAAGTGCTCCTTCTTCCCTAGTGCTATTAGAGCATGCTATGGGTTGCCTGAGCTAGCCAGGAAAACCAGTGACTTGGCAGAATTTAAGTTATTGGTTAATATGCATGACGCATAGGACATAATCATCTTATTTTCTGAAGTAACATCTGTATAAGATAAGATAAGATAGTAGATGTTCATAACTATGCTATCACATTTATTTGCTATTTTTTATATTAAAAAAATTGAGGTTTGAGCTAAGATATCTTTATTCTTGTATTAAAAAAAAACACTTTAACTTATTGGTTATACAAAACTGTATAAAAGCAAGTAATTGGTTTAAATTCATACAATTTAAAATTACAAATGCAAAATACAATTTATCTGTATTCTCTTGATCTTTCTGTATTTTTAATTCTATCAATATACTTATTTAAACATGGGAAGTGTATACAGGAGTTCCCTATTATCATGTACAATTCTGACTCATGATCAATGTTATGTATATTCCAAGTTAAATTTTATATTGACATTTAGAGTTAGTTCAAAATTAACATATTTATAAGTATTTTACTAGGAAATATTTTCAGTTCTATGTTGTTATGAATATAACTTATGAAAAAGACATACAGACAATGATCACTTTCTTGACTTACATGTACAATCATTTTTTGTTTGTTTAGTTTTATTTAAAGAATAAATGCAGTTTTATTTTAAGATACACATATACTTTTTGGTTCATGTATCAAAATATTGTTATATAGAAAGTCTCTCACTATGTCTCATCACCATCATCAACATCTAACTCCATTGGAGTAGGCCTCTAAATATATATAATATAGATATAACATGTTACATATATGCAACATCTACATATTGTTTGTTGATTTATCTTAGATATGTTAGCATTATTTTCACCTATAAATAGCATTATGCCTAATTATTGTCAGTTTTTTTTAAAGATGTATACTTATTGTAATATGTCAAAATATTGTTATTGTTGTATCTCAAACTATAGACAATGTTTCAAAATTAGATGTCCATATGGCCAATGTTAACCTTTAGAATCATGTATGTTTGGCATTATAGTCATATCTTTATACAAAAAGCAAATTTATAAACATTATCTTATCTTATCTTATATAATACAGACGTTACTTCAAAAAAGAAGATGATTACGTCCTATGCGTCATGCATTTAGTCATGCATATTAACCAATGACTTAAATTCTGCCAAGTCACTGGTTTTCCTGGCTAGCTCAGGCAACCCATTCCATGCTCTAATAGCACTAGGGGAAGAAGGAGTATTTGTACAAATTTGTCCTATCATATGGGACGAGGAATGTGCCTTTATCTTTGTGTCTTTCAAAGTATTTTATTAAATTTTGATTTTGTATTTGAAGATTATGGTTCAGTGTTTTATGTATAATTGCTACTTTACTTTTGAGTCTTCTATCCTGAAGGCTTTCTAAATTTAGTGATTTTACTATAGGTGTTACTCTAGTCAAATGTGAATATTCATTTGTTATGAATCTCACTGCTCTATTTTGTGTCTGTTCCAGTTTCTTAATGTTTTCTTGAGTTGATGGGTCCCAAACAGAGGATGCATATTCTATTATTGGCCTGACCAAGGTTAAATAACATTTTAGTTTTATGTTCTTATTTGATTTATAGAAATTTCTTTTAATAAATCCTAATGCTTTGTTTGATTTTTTTTATAGTTTCATCAATATGTGGATCCCATGACAGTTTTTCATTTATTATAACACCTAGGTATTTTTCGTTTTTAGTCTGTGTTATTGGTTTGCCATGAATAAGATAAGTGGAATTAATTTGTTTTAGTTTTTTTGTTACTCTTAACAACTGACATTTTTCTGGGTGGAAAGACATGCTCCAATTTGATTCCCATTTCTGTAATTCATCTATTTCTCTTTGTAAAATATCTGTGTCTTGTGTTGTTTTTATTGTTCTATATATTATGCAGTCGTCTGCAAATAATCTGACTTTTGTTAATGAAGTAATGCAATTTGGTAAATCATTTATGTAAATTAAAAATAGTAGTGGACCCAAGACTGTTCCTTGATGTACACCTGAGTTTACTGTTATTGGTGTTGATTTAGAGCTATTTATTATCACAGTTTGTTCTCACCCTATCAGAAAATCTTTAATCCACTAATGCAGTGGACCATTAATGCCAAAATATTTTAATTTTTTAAGCAAACTATGGTAGTGAACTTTGTCAAAAGCCTTAGAAAAATCTAGTAAGATAGCATCTATTTGTTCACTATTATCTAAACCTTTAGAAAATCATCAATTAGTCCTATTAGTTGTGTTTCACATGATCTATATTTCCTAAAGCCATGTTGGTATGGTGTGAGGACATTTTGTTTGTCTAAGTGGTTTATGATGTTGCTACATATTATGTGTTCTAGGATTTTACATGTGATGCTGGTAAGTGATACTGGTCTGTAGTTTCCTGGGTCAGATTTGTCTCCTTTTTTAAATAGGGGGGTGACATTAGCTTCTTTCCAGTCCTTTGGTACTCTGCCCTGGTTAAGCGATGCCTGAAAGAGTATTTTGAACACTGGGGCTAGCTCATTGCTTAGTTCTTTGAGTAATCTAGCTGGAATACCATCAGGTCCAGACGCTTTATTTGGTTTGGTGTTGGCTAATATTTTTTGAATTCCAAACTACTATATCTTCTATGTTGTCTACTTGGTTTAAATTCAGTAATATGTCTTTGTCTCCTGGGTCTGAGAAGGCTGATGCAAAGTGTTTGTTTAGGATGTTTGCTTTAGTTTCATTATCATTATGTATTATGTTATGTTCATCTTTTAATGGCGCTATGCCTGTTGTTTCCATTTTCTTAGACTTAATGTATGACCATAGGTTTTTGTTGTTATCTTTAGATATTACATTGTTTATGTATTCACTCTGCAGCTGTCTGCTTACTTTTTGGGTTAAGTGTTTAATTTTTATATACTTTTTGTAAACTCTTTCTGCATTAGTTTCTTTAAATTTTCTATATAGGTTTTCCTTCTGTTTACAAAGCTTCTTTAGTCTATTATTAATCCAGCATTTATTTATTTTTTTTGATGTGTATTTAGTTGGTATATGATTTTCTATAATGCTTTTAAGATGGTTTTTAATGAAATTCCAGAGGTCATCGACTTTTGGTTAATGTCTTTTTGTAATAAGAATGTTTGTTGAAAGTTTAATGCAGCTTGGTGTAGTTGTGTTAGGTTACATTTATTCCAGAGTAAGATATTTCTTTTGGGTTTTGTATTGGCTACTGCTTTTATCTGACTGTGTATTTTTATGATCTCATGGTCTGATAGACCAGGGATAATATCATAATCAACTACTAATCCATGTCTATTGGTTAAGAAGAGATCTAATGTGTTGTTTAATCTAGTTGGCTTTTTAATGATTTGATCTAAACTTAGGTTGTGTAAAGTTTCTATGAAAAGCTCATTTATGTCCTTAAGGTTTTGGTGTTTATCTAAGGTTAGTCTTTTCCAATTTATATCAGGTAGGTTGAAATCATCCATAATCCAAAAAAACTGCATTTTTATTTGTCTCTTTAAGTGTAGTAATCTGATTACATAGTTCCTGCATGTATTCTAAACTAGAATTTGGTGGTCTGTAAATGCTGCCTATTATTAGGGATGTTGAGGTGGTATTAGTTTTACAAAATGTTGATTCTATATTTTTTGAGTTAGGTAAGGTAATTTCTTCTGCTATAAGAGTGTTTTTTATTGCTAGAAGAACTCCTCCATGGTTATCAGCCCTATCTTTTCTAAAAATTTCATAATTGAAAATTTCTGCATTATAAATTTCAGGATGTAGCCAAGTTTCTGTTCCTGCAATTATGTCTGGTGTCTCACATTCTAATAAAATTTCAAAGTCTGCTGTTTTGTTCCTAATGCTTTGAAAATGTATTACTAATGTTTTAAGGTATTTTGGTATTACTTCTTTAGTAGGTTTGTTTAGTGAGGCTGATGTATTAATTTTAGTAGATTTAGGTTTAACAGGAGTGGATCTGGCTAGTGGTTGGTGAGTTTGGTTTGGGATGGTGTTTAGGATATTGTATGGGTTAGAAGTGTCTGCATCAAAGGAATCCTGATGTAAACTGAGGTAACCCACACGGTACACAGTGCCATGATGCGTCTTTGTTGCCTAAGGCATAATACACAGGTGTATTCATACTGGTAAAGTTTGAATAAAATTAACAATTAATGACATCATATTGTACACGCCACGAAGTGTACCTCCTTTCCATTTTGAGTCCTATAATATTGTCATCTAAAAGTTCAATACCGTTATTTAAAATATTTGCTCAACTTTTGCATTATTATTTTCAATGCCAGTACATTTAAATAAGTGGCGTAGCTAGGGTTGGGGGAAGCAGCGGTTCAAAATTGAAAGTCTCCAGATGCCCCACTTCCAAATGTGTGTTTGAAATTTGTTTTTACATTAAATATTAAGCCATTATTTCATGTCATGATTTTGAATGTCAAAATGCATGGGCCCCTTAAGCGATCAAACCCGTGGGACCCCCAAAATGTCTAGCTATGCCACTGATTTTAATTATTATTTCATAAATTAAATGAAATGCTTACAAATAAAAAAATGTTGGTATCAAGCCAACTTAGTCAAAGTCTGCACCAATGTAGTTTGATTTATTGTGTTTACTTTTGAATGAAATCGAAACCCCAAGAAAAAAAGGTATAAATTCCATCGCTCTAAGAAGCAATATGTTAAGTCTTGAAATGTAAGTCTATTTTGTGTATTCTTTAAAAAAATTATTAAAAACACTCTATTGAGTTCGGAAGGCTAGTGGACTAGTGAATGAAATGAATATTTTATGCAAGGGAAGTAATATTAGCATCTTTGGTTTCAAGGAAGGAAATGATGCTGAATTATTCAGCTTTAATGGTATACTCTAAAACACATAAGATTAACCCAACAATTACGTATTGCTTTCAGTCCCTCGATACTTTAACCCACACAAAAAATCCTCCGTCACAATTTTTTAGTTGTATATTTTGAAAACTACTATTTATTAAGGTGAGGATATAAGAAATTTGAAAATATGAGTAATCTATTTCCAATGTTTGCATTTCTTTGGATTTGTTGACTCTAATTCATTATTATTTATTTATTATTATTATTTATTATTGGTGTATTTTCTCGGGAAATCATTTTTTTAAAAATGATAATGTCTCTAATTCCGAAGATTAAGGATGAGTGCAGTGTTTCACACGATTTCGCCAACCCACTTGCAAGCTGCTTATTTTCACGAATTTCGTGTTGACAAAGCCGTTGTCCGCTGGCGGTCTATTTCCGTGACCTGCCAAACGTACTTCACTAACTGCGGCAATGTTCATTTATTTTTAATATATGAACTTGAGAAACTGCGAGGAATCTAAATACTTCTAGATCTCCTTCTCACATCAAAGAAAATTTAAAATAAAAATCCAGGTCTTTACCAGAATTCGAACCCAGGTCCTCCTTTTCAGGGGCCCCTTAGTCACCGTAAAACTTATTCATATGTAATAACAGTGAAATGCCAGCGGTCTATTAGACATTGTACACAGATTTAAAATCATTTATTTAAAGACTTAATTCTAACCAATGTAAACCATAAACTGGGTATAGGTTTCTTACTAATGTAACTCTTAATACAAAGAAACATTTTGAGTCGAGCATGGTACTTCCAAAGTACCGTGACCCATGACGTTACGTAAAAAATCGTTTCGCCTCAGTTCGAGTATGTTAAAGATAATGATGTCAAACGCAATGGTGGGACTGTATTTAACTCTCTCCACCTGTAACGAAAACGTTGTAAAGCGTACATACCAAAGAACTGCAATCACAATATGGGCCCACTTGCTCATTAAAAATTAACATTCCAGTGTATATTTATGTAATACAAGTGTACTTGTTAGTGTCTAATTATGGTGTTAAATTGTAGATAATTACATGCGTCAGTAATGGAAAACATACGCTGTGCTTTTCGACTTGGTTAGGCCAATAATAGAATATGCATCCTCCGTTTGGGAGATAACATTAAGAAACTGGAACAGACACAAAATAGAGCAGTGAGATTCATAACAAACGAATATTCACATTTGACTAGGGTAACACCCTTAGTAAAATCACTAAATTTAGAAAGCCTTCAGGATAGAAGACTCAAAAGTAAAGTAGCAATTATACATAAAACACTGAACCATAATCTTCAAATACAAAAACAAAATTTAATAAAATACTCTGAAAGACACAAAGATAAAGGCACATTCCTCGTCCCATATGATAGGACAAATTTGTACAAATACTCCTTCTTCCCTAGTGCTATTAGAGCATGGAATGGGTTGCCTGAGCTAGCCAGGAAAACCAGTGACTTGGCAGAATTTAAGTCATTGGTTAATATGCATGACTAAATGCATGACGCGTAGGACGTAATCATCTTCTATTTTGAAGTAACGTCTGTATTATATAAGAAAAGATAAGAAGACTCATTGAAACGTCTGACAAAGTGAGGTCGCAAAGGTTTGGCTTATAGTACACTCAACAATTTGTCAGTTTCGGCTCACGATAAGTGTTTAGAAAAGTACATAGTCCTCTAGCTGAACAGGTTTTGGCATCACATGATTGCAAAATAGTTTTAAAATAACTGAGAATAGCACTTGTTATCACTAACAGCCGGGCTACAAGGCTACATTGAACACCTTATGTGTCTGAGTTTGTTACAAAGCTTATATCGAACCTTTCTTTCTGTCTGTCTCTCTTTAGCCATTTTTTTTAACTTTATTTCTCACACACTCAATCTCGGATCAAGTTGATATTTTGCTCAACTTTTTCTTGTACCTAATAAAAACAAAAAGAAATAAGACAGTCAATTTTCTGGGTATCGAACAATTGAAAAAAATTGTACTTAATAACTTGACAGATTTGGTGGTTTAAGTTGAATCAGTTTCATTTATACTTTGTGTACAGAACTATGTCGTCATTTGAAGCTAACATTCTTTTTTTTTTCATAGGCAATTCGCTGGCAGAGTTGTTATTGTATTAGATTTAGGAGGCTTGAGCCCTCAATTTCCAAATCAAATCGTATTTTTTATAATGCATAAAAAAGCGATAACGGCAACATTCACTCAGATACCCCTTCTTTCTCCACCCTTTTTCCAACTGATCCAGACAAATGATCAAACGAATTGAGAAAGCTAAACGCATGAAATTAGGCTAAACAAAAACAGGTGATAAAGAAATGTCTAATTCCACTGATTTATTATTGTTAGTCTAGATTGTTGTGGAAATCAGTACCGACTTTATAGATGCTACATTTTGGGTCACATAGAAAGCAAATAAAATGTTATCCTCAAACTTTTGAGACAACCCGTTAGTAATTGTATGCTTTAAATCAGGGTCGAATGTTCCGTTGATATTTACTTCAATCCTTAAAAACATTGCCGTATGAGGTAAGGAGATGTGTGCCCTGATGGAAAGCAAATTGGCCGTAAATCTTTGCTATTTGTAGCATTTAAAACTGAGAGGCTTCGAGAGAATGTGCAACGAAGTAGATACTTGGACAGCTTGTTGATCCTTTTGTAGATAAGATAAGCAATGGCGGATGTGCAACACAGATGTGATAAGAGAACCAAAAGGCAGGCATCATTAACAAAAGTGATGTGATTACGACATGTTTTCTGTCTGCACTTGCCGTTTGCCTTCCACTCTGATTTCGTCCATTCCGTAAGCAGTGGCGTGTCTCTCGTGATCTCCACGACATGATCTTTCTGCACGTTGACAATCATTAAGAAGTTAAAATCTTAAATGATCTTTTCTCTATAGCAGGTCACTGGCAGGCTGTTTTCTCTGGGTGGAAGAAAGATTTTATATTCCCTACCCAATGTCAAGGACAGATCTTTAATTGACAACACGCTGAAAAAAGGATCGATGTTCACCTTGACTTTACAAAAAACTGGGATTTGGAAGCTTTTCTTTTCAAACAGTTGTAGATTTGATAATTTGTATAAATTATTCCAGTTTCAGTGTAACGTAGATGGAATTCCTGTAAAAAAAAAAGAAAATTACTTCAGGAACACGGATCATTCTTTGGTATGTTGTAAGATCGATCTTCTCCTTAAAAAATCTAGCATACCAAGCGGATTGGAAGACCCTAATCGAATGTTAACTCTTAAAGAAGCTAGAGCCGCTGTGCAGATGACAGCACGTATCAATGACATTGATTACTGGATAGAGCTCAGTGAGAATATTAAGTTCGCCGCTCAAGAAGGCAACATAAGAGGGATGTATGAAGAGATCAAAAAGGCTCTCGGACCTGCCCAAAACAAGTCAGCACCTCTCAAATCAATATATATGTATAAAAATGCAGAAAGTAAGGCGTCTTCATGTATAGCCCGAATAACAATCAAAACCATTAGAACGATCTAGATAAAACTTGGTATAAATGTTTATTGGATACTACCGAAAAAAACAACAACTCATGTACAATATATATATATATACAGAGAGAGAGAGATCATGGGCGTAGCCAGGATTTTTTTTCGAGGGGGGGGGGGGGGGGTTGGGGGGTATTTTTGTCTCCTCCCCCCGCCCCCCCCCCCTCCCGAAAAAAAAAATAGCATGTATGTCTGTGTACATGATCTTTATTACATTCTGACCCTTCATTCTTTCGAAAGATGTTTAAATGTTTATTCCTGGAGTTAGTGAAAAAAGTGTACACCTCCGCCATTGACAGCGTGGAGCTCCCCCAGCGCTGGGTATTGAAAGCCAACAAAATGAATTTTCTGAGGTATCTACAGTAAATTTTCCTGCTATTAAAAAGTTTTATTTCAAAAACCTCAAATGCTATTCTCACTGCCTTACTGGCACTAAGTTGTACTTGGATGTCATCGCAACCCTTATGTAATTCATTTCGTCGGAGAACATGTCCCGCAAACCTCATGCGACGCTCTGTCACTACCTTACTAAGGGGTCGACTCCCTATTCGGTATAGGATTTCCTTGATTTAGACCCGATCTCTATAACTGACTCCTAAAATCTATCTTAGCCATCTTTGTTGAGCCACATTTAGTGTTTTTCAATTTCGACAGATGACTTTTCCAAGCACTTTATTAATGGAGCCCCGTCACTGGTAGAAATGTGTAACCTCTCTTGAATACGCTCTAGGAATTAGGTGACTGTATTTTGCTTTAGATTTTATATCGAAAAGGGATGTTTTCATCGTCAAAATCAAACGTTGTGAATTTTAAACTAAAAAATCTCTGGAGTTGTTTTTTTTTTTTTAATTCAAAACCCCATTTACCTACGGCCATAGTATTTGGTAACTGTAGTTTGCTTTGGAATATTTTTTTTAACTCAAAACCATCTGGAGTGGTTTGAAAATTTTAAGAAAAGCAAACTGTAGAAGAGGGGTTTAAACTCAAAACCCCCAATCGGCTTGGCTACGCTCAAATAATTTTTTTTTGTAATTTGCTTTTTTTATATTAAAAAGGTATTTTTTAAGCATCAAACCTCGCTGAAAGCGGGTTTAAACTCAAAGCCCCTTTTGGCAACTCTTATAGCATTTTGAGTGCGTTTTTTATATTGAAGAATTATTTTTTTAGCTTCAAACTCCACTGGAGAAGAGTTAAAATCAAAACGCCTTTGACTACACTCATATAATTTTGAGTGTATAATTTGCTTTGTTTTTTAATTTGAAAGAGGTATTTTTTACCTTCAAACCCCGCTAAAAGGGGTTTAAACTCAAAACTGAGTAGAAACCCATTTACCTACCCTCATAATATTTTGAGTGCGTAATTTTCTTTTTTTTTTTTTTATATTGAAGAGGTATTTTTTAGCTTCAAACCCTACTGAAGAGGAGGGGGGGTTTCAACTCAAAACCCTTAGGCTACGCTCATAGAATTTCGAGTGCGTAATTTACTTTTTTTTACATTGACTAGGGAGTTATAAAATCACAATCTTCCTGACACTGTGGCTCTTGGAAGTAGGGGATTGTCGTTTCCTTTTTTTTGTTATTTTGTTATGTTTTGTTATTAGAAGAGAGGGATTTATCTGCAAAAAAATCCAGGTATGGGGTTTTAAACTCAAAACCCCCTGATAGGGGTTTAGAACTCAAACCTCCCTGGTAGGGGTTTTAAACTCAAAACCCCCTGACAGGGGTTTTAAACTCAAAGCCCCTTGGCTGCGTTGGAGCAAGTGATGGTATAGTATTGAAATGTCAGCCAAAAAAAAAAATCAAAGCAAAAAATCTATTACTGAATTCTGTTTCCCCCCTTTAGGGGGGGGGGGGGGATTTTATTTCGGGAGGGGTTGAACCCCCAAAAACCCCCCTCTGACTACGCCCATGATATATATATATATATCGTGTGAGAGAGATAGAGGAGAGAGAGAGAGAGAGAGAGAGAGAGACAGATAGAGAGAGAGAGAGATAGATACATAGATTCATTCATACTTTTATATAATTTATAATTTCTATATATTGTGCATACATTCATATACAAAATCATAGTAGATATACAGACATGAAAAATACAGACTTTTACTGAAACATGATACTTTTTATTAAGAAAAAACTGTAAAAGTATACACTGAGTATTTTTTTACCGCATGCTGGAAAATGAACTTAATTGATAACTCTGCATGTTTGTGGTGATGTGGCAATCATGAACAGACATACAAATTCAGCACACAGTCACACACAGCGCCGGTTCGAATGAGCTCTTTTCCAAATCTTTCTTCCGCCTCCAGCATCGATCTACCACAGCTCGACGTAATATCTATTGTTATGACATGATTAGGAATTAGTTATTTGTTTCGGAAATAAGGGGAAAGTTTTACTTAGCGACAAATGACGTGACAGATCTTTAAAAAACAAGAACGCTCTTAGTGACGCTAGAAAGAGGATGCTTTGTGTAGAGCAGTAGAATAGAGATACGAATGTACGGACATAGCTGACATCGGACGATTCCCTTCTTAGTTATTAAATGTATTTGTAAACAGCATCAGCGTCAACTACCTATTTTGATTGTTTCGGCTTTTCGCCGGTGTTACTGAAGTAGTTTTGAGTTCGATAGTACCTCCAGCCAGACGTAGATCTACACTAGATATATCTACAAGCATCACCACCGCGCGGAGGCCTGAACAACGTGGCGACCCCCGACTCGGAGCTTACTGGCAGCAACATCGAGAAGAATAGAAGCCCTCTGTTAGGAGGAGGCAGAAGTTAACGTCATCGGCCTAGTCTGCAGCTAGACCCTGATTATACAGCCACGTCGGCGAAGGAAAGCCAGTGAGATCCTGGACTCGTAGAACTAGGAGGTAACGAAATATAGATCTAGATCTACAGTTGTGATTTGTAAATGCCCATACTTGTGGCATCGTATTGAAGCTTGTATCGAGAAGGCTACAGTTTGTGGAGGGAAGAAAACCGTCCTGTCGATTCCGTACTGAAGAGATATCGCCTGCCCGGCATAGTGAGAACGAACGTGAAGGTCACCTTCTGCAAGGCCAAGATCGACCGTTAGGGTCACGCCAAAGAACTTTTGACGTAGGAGACATCGTACTGCCTACGGCACTTAAGTACAGTAGTGCTAATTTGATCTACAGCTCGGCTGAATTCTGGGCTACACGTTAGATAGCCAGACAGCCGGTAGTTTAGCACTGGACTTTGACTTTGTCGCTGTATCAATAGTTGGACCGTTACAGGTTCACTTTGGACAGACGACCACTTGGAACCACCGTACCTGCGTCGGAACCAGCAGCCGGAACCAGACTCTACGCCACCGACGAACCGGAGCCAGACGACAGATCACCGTGAACACCAGAACCAGACGCCGTACCACCGAAGAACCGAAGCCATTGCAGACCAGTACCGAAGGACCTTGGAGAGCCGAAACGTTCGTTGTTCTTGTCTCACCGCTAGGGAAGACATCGCCGTGAGCCTTGCCGCCGGGACAGACATTAGCGTAGGAAGAGTGGACCCGAGACTGACTGTGGAGTTATCGCCGCTTCTTAGACAGATAAGTCAAGTGTTATTTAACTACTTTCTCCTTAGAATAATTAGAGTCTGTAGGGAAGTGACCACTCGCTAGATTATCACTACCAGGTTAAATCGTGGTGGATTGGGGATATCCTTAAAATTAGGTGTAATCTAGCAAGAGGTCCATATATATGTTTAGCTGTTAATGCGTCCTGTATGTGAGTGTGAATCATTTAGTTAAGCATTTTTTTAGTAACGTCACGTATTAATTGTTTGCAATACTCCCGTCCTAAGTCTTACTGTCAGACGAAAGTCTCATTCATAGATCTATAGATCTATAGTTTGTTGTTTATCGTATTTAAGTTATATTTTCATATTTTAGTTGTATGAGTTGTAAGTTATATACACTCCTGGCTGTGAAAGCAGGTAAGAAGTAACTAAGATCTAGCGTAATCTAGACTAGATCTGGGGAGCAATCGAGGTGAAGCCTGATTGCCCATTGGTAATTTTAGTATTTGTAAATAGACAGGTTGGTCTATTTACCGGCCACTCGTGTTGAGTAACACGGTGTCGGTTGAGGGTGCGTGTGTCGCACATCGTATTCAGTCGGGTCAAAGTGTGGCCTACACACTTGTACCAAGGATACTAAGTGTATCTTGAGAAAGTGTAGAAGTGGTTATTAGTCTACGTTGGTAGTTAGACGCCAAGGGTTTTGTTTGTTGGTATAAGAGGTACCATAACGTAGGATAAAGTAACAAATAAGGAATATGGCAACTACTTCAGGTTACGACCTAGAAGAATTTAGAAAAAAGCTAATTCATGAAGCCAAGACAGAATTGGAACTGCGAGGCAAAGAACTAACGGCCTATGTGCAGCAGATGGTGGCGGCGGAAGCAGAGCGCTTGGAGAAGGAGAGAAGTAGGGAAGCAGAACGCTTGGAGAGAGAGAAAGCTAGAGGCAGAGAAAAGGAAAAAGAAGAAGCAGAACGCTTGGAGAGAGAGAAAGCTAGAGGCAGAGAAAAGGAAAAAGAAGAAGCAGATCGCATAGAGCGGGAAAAGGTTAGAGAGGCAGAAAAGTTGGAGAGGGAAAAGGTTAGAGAGGCGGAACATGCAGAGAGGGAGAAGAAAGAAGAGGCGGACAGAAAAGTGAGAATTCAAGTTGAGCAGATGAGGATAGAGGCTGGTGTAAGTGTGCCCATCGAAGGGAACAGCAACAATAGCGCCAATATAGAAAGCCATTGTAGCGCCGCATGGATGAAAAAGAAAATACAACCTTTTGCGGAAGACAAGGACGACATCGGCGACTATCTGAAACGCTTTGAAATTAAACTAGCAAAGTTTAATGTCCATGAGAGGGAGTGGTCCGAAATCTTGTTGGACTTCGTACATGGGAAAGCCCTCACGATTTGCCAGAACCACGACCACTCGATGCAAAACAGCTATCAGGTGCTAAAGAAGGAACTGCTAAACGCATACGGGCACAACGCGGCAACATTCCGAAAGAAGTATTACGAAAACACTCCATCCAGCCAAGTTGATCCACAAACAACTATCAACGCAGAGAAGGACTTCTTCACTAAATGGCTCGGATTCGAGAATGTGGAGAACACCTACGAGGGGTTGAGAAACTTTATTCTGATTGACAATTTCATCAATAAGTGCGACCCTCAGCTACAGTCTTTTATAAAAGAAAGAAACCCTAAGATAATTGAAGACTTGGTAGAAATTATTAGGATCTTTAAGAATGCTTATCCAAACAACCCACTTTCAGTTAGAGACCACAAAAAAGTTATTGACCTGGTAAATTATGTAAAGGGAAATGATAGGTCCAGGGAACGTGGGAACATTGGTCAAGAAAGTTATGATAGGAGAATAGATAGACCTAGAGCGGGTGATAGAAACCTTAGGGAGGTTACATGTTTTAACTGTCAGGAAAAGGGACACATGGCATACCAGTGTAAGAAACATAGGGGGAATAGAGCTGGCAATATGAATACACAGGATAATAGTGGCACTAGTGATAGGAGAGGTAATCAAGGAAACCGTAGACAAGAGAGGGCTAATCGGTCACCAGATAGGGTTAATTTTGTAAGGAGCATCCAAGACAGGGATCGTGATAGTAGGGATAGTGAACCAGATGAAGAAATTAACTACGTTGATTGTGGGGAAGATAGGTTTAAATTATATCCGGGCATGATAAATAATAAACAGATAAAGGTGATCCGGGACACAGCTAGCAGTACACTCGCGGTTAGAGGGGGATTAGTTAAGTCCAATGATTATTTAGGCTATACCAAATCAGTCAGATTGGCAGACGGTGCAGTTAAGAGGTTCGAAGCGTGCAAAGTGTTCCTTCGATCTCCATTGTATACAGGGTATTGTGAAGGGGTAGCCATGCCGAGGTTATCTAGAGATGTTTTACTTGGAAATGTAGCAGGTGTCAGAGCCGCTTCTGATAAACAGGTTAGAAGTTGGAAAAGCAGATATGGCAACAGGAGGCGAGACAAACCTAGAAAGGACAGAATTTGTTTTAACTGCCATAAACATGGGCACATCGCTAAAGACTGTTGGAGTAGGGCAGAACAGTCTGAACAGAAGATTGCGAGTTTGGATAGGAGGCACAGGTCTATATCCGATGACTGTGGTAGCGGTAAACGCAAGGCATACCAAGGTAGAAGGCCGCAAGCGGGCTATAGTGGTGTAAGAAGAGATGTTAACTCCAGTTGGAGAGAACAAATGTATGGGTCGTGTAGATAGCCTGTGAAACATAACACTATACAACCGTAGTGTGTAAATAAGTTGATTGGTTTGATATTTGAAGTGTTTATTCTTAATTAATTGACTTACCTAGTAGGCATAGCTAGGCAGTTATTATGTTGTTGTAGTATTAGTTAGTATTAGATTGACTCATGTTAGTTATTTATTATGTATGAATATTAATATGTATGAATTGTATGTATGGAGGTATGAATAGATAGGGCATTTATAAGGCGACGAGGTATTGATACCAAGGGAAAGTAAGTTTTATAAGTTATTCCTTGTTGTTGATCATGATCATACATCAGTAAAGAGTTAGGTCGCGCTGGGACAAGTAAGTGGAGAGAGGAAATAAAATACACTTGTAAATGCCAGAACGAACATTAGGTGTATAGTGGGAGAACGATTATTGATAAATGTCAATTTGTCATATTAGGTAAAATGTCTGTCCTGACGTGTGAGGGAAAGTGGTGGAACCTCTGGAATGTGATGTGATAAAGTATGTATATACGGACTATGTCGGCGGTCATCTATGGCACATCACATTGGACAGTATCACTTTGTGACATTTGAGGGAAATATGTGTTCAGATCTACTTGAGTTTGGGACAATGATGAAGAAGTTGAAACCGAAATCAAGACTCAAGTTGTGTTGTCTTTTATGTTTCCCTACATTTTGGCCCTTGCACAATGTAAGACTAAGACAGTAGATAAAAAATTGACTGGCAATTTTTTTTAGCGGGAGGGGGAGGAGTTGTTATGACATGATTAGGAATTAGTTATTTGTTTCGGAAATAAGGGGAAAGTTTTACTTAGCGACAAATGACGTGACAGATCTTTAAAAAACAAGAACGCTCTTAGTGACGCTAGAAAGAGGATGCTTTGTGTAGAGCAGTAGAATAGAGATACGAATGTACGGACATAGCTGACATCGGACGATTCCCTTCTTAGTTATTAAATGTATTTGTAAACAGCATCAGCGTCAACTACCTATTTTGATTGTTTCGGCTTTTCGCCGGTGTTACTGAAGTAGTTTTGAGTTCGATGGTACCTCCAGCCAGACGTAGATCTACACTAGATATATCTACAAGCATCACCACCGCGCGGAGGCCTGAACACTATACAACACGAGCGAAGAACAAATACATTGTATGTCACATCAACAGTTAGGCCAATGGGAAAATAAACCACTTTTACTGACATATGACGTTTTCACTGTTTTATTTTGGTAAGCGTGCATCTGACCTCTTTTTAATTTTTTTTTCATTACTTTCTAGCATCATTTCCTTAGCTAGGTGGACAAATGTGTTGTTCTGCGATTGTTCTTCGATTCTTCTGCGATTCTTGTTCCTTTCTCGTGATATTTGTCATTTTATCTGATTGACATTCATTGTGGTAAAATTCACCAATTGTTCACTTTTCGTAAGATTTTGAGTTACCATCTTGTTTTGTTTTAGCGGCCCCGAAAGAGGAAATGACGCTATTAGTTTTGTGTGGTCTATCTGTCCGTCCGTCCTGTTTAGAGCTCGTCAACTAGAAAAGATATCATAATATTTTAGACCATTGAGAGTTCTGATGCAACGGCTACTTTTTTCTATTCTGAAATGCACTTTAAATATGTTTCCCCCGTTGATGAAGGCCATCAAACCACTATCAACAGTATATGTAAAACCGTCGGACAAAAAATAGCACTCTTAACGACACAATATTTACAGAAGATTTTGTTTGGTTTGGAAAGAACATTTTAAATGCTAGTTTATGTTCTTTTTTAGCTTTTATTAAAATATAATGGTTCAAACACAGACCTATATATACCTTTTCAGTAGTGTCTAATAAAGAAAGCTCGCGATGTCGAGCTATTGGGCTAAGTCGTAGCTATAGCGAGCTAATGTATGCAAAAATGCTTTAGGAAACAAATTTGAAGATTAATATATGAAATGAATGGACTATATTAAGTATGTTCATGCGTTAAAGTATAAAACTATCTATGCGAAGAGTAGATCTACCAGCTTTGACTTTAATCATATCTAGATATTGGCTTCGCGAGATTTTAAGTTCTGCGCATGCGAAACCTTTTGGTTTTGTTGAATGAAAGAAGCCAGCGATGAATGGGATATAGTGTAAGTCTAAACATCCATATTTGCAGATATAAGTAACTAAGTTATGTAAAAATGTTTATGAAACATTTTGTGAATGTCATTTTTATTAAATAATTGAATGAATGAATATTATTTTATATTTTCATGTGTCAAAGTAAAAAAAAAACCCACTACCTTTGCTATGTGTATTTCTACGAATTAGATCAAGAACAATAGTCTTATGTAGGTGTAAACATGGCTTTATGACCTAGATCCATGAAATAGTAATGCTTTAATACAGTAGGGGAACAATTTTTGTGTGTCTTAAGCTTGTTTATGGGCTACTGTACACAAGATAGTGTTCCTGTCAAATGCCAAGTTTTATCAAGATTGGTCTAACTGTTTAGATTTCTATTCGGGCAATTCGGGACATACATACATACATAAATACATACATACATAAATACATACATACATACATACATACATACATACATACATACACTCATATATGCATACGCCTTGTTGCGTGCTTTATATTATATAATAACACAAACTACAAACAGAATAGCTGGTCGGGATATATAAAACGACAAGATGACACTGAAGGAACTTCTCTATATTTGTTCTTTTGATAACTTATTCAGAACATCAATTCCATAATTCATAATTCAGCATTACCTTAAAATCATAGACTATATATATACAGGACTGCCAACTGTGCGCACCACGCCTATATTTTTCAATTAAATAAGTCCCGTACACCGAGGCGTCCTTGGTTGCAGTGTAGTGTTAGAAGAATGACTTCCGGTGAATCATTTTACTATATACAGAAACCATCACTAAAGATAAACACTAAAATTCAAAATATTTCTTATTTTGATAACAGTGCTAAAGACATAGCCAGATTTTTATAACAACAAAATCTAATTTACCAACTTAAAAAAGAGCATTTACATAGATAGTGTTCTAACTAGTTTATATATATATATATATATATATATATATATATATATATATATATATATATATATATATATATATATATATATAATTAAAAACCCATTAAGCCATTTTTTCCAAAAACAAATTATAGTAGTGTGTATGGTCGTATATGTAGATATAGTTTATAGCCATAGGTCACTAAGTCTGGGTAAGAGTTAACATGTTTACTACGTGTAGAATTAATTTTTATTGAAGTAGGAACAATGATTCTAGAATTCTATTAGGTGAAGACAAAATTTGGAATAATCAATTTTTTTATGGCTTTTAGAATAATTGGATGTTATTTAAGATTTAATTAGTTTTAAAAATTAATAACTTGCAGACCTGAAAATTTTATGCATATTTTTCAATTACTCATAAATACACTATTGCTTGTAATTTTAATGGCTTCATTCTCCATAAATATATATATATATATATATAATGCATACTGCATGCTATCTTTAAAAAAAAAACTACAAATAAATTTTAAAACAATAGGTATAGAATCTAGATGTAAATAAAAGTTGGTAAAGATGTCAGTGTGTAGGCCCAGGTACTCACTATTGTTTTTTTTTTTTAGACTGACTCACAGACTTAACTTCTATTACCCTTATAGACTTATAGGCTACCTAAGTAATAAATGACACTCTCAAAACTGTATTGACTCTTTCATTAATCGCTTATTTAACTCATATTAATAGTATACAATATAAAAAGAAATTGTCAAATGTGATGAAAAGAGAAATATATTATCCAAGTTGGCATTATCATTCAAACATCGTGAATGTCATAAAATAAGTTTATACCGGAAGTACCACATCTCACATTATGGTGTTGAACGAAACTTATGCTTAGTTACCCTTAGTGTTGGCAGTCCTGTATATATATAGTCTATGCTTAAAATACATAAACTCAACAAACAAAAAAAAAGCTGAAATAATAACACGTAATAACACTGAAATGTATTGATACAACTAAAAGCCTTACTGTCTTTTTAACATAAATTTCAAATATTAAGTTTCCAAAATGTATCCTATCTTATGAATTTTAAATTCAAAGACTTCAGAAGCTCAGGAACCCGCTACAGCTCAAGGAACGGCAATGACTCCAAAAATAGAGTTAGTTGCTATAAATTAAATGAATGTGTGACCTGTTTAAATGATTTCTTTCACTGTACATGTTTTTTCATGCCCCCTTGTTACAGACTATGTCATTCACAGACATGACAGTTTGGGTTATATTTTGTATTGCGCTCTCTATATGCGTATAGGAAATTTCAAATGACATATATTTATACAAGTTTAAATGAAATTAAAAAATCAGTATTCAAATTCAAAATTCTTTTTTTGTCTTGACATTACAACAAAACTAAAACTTTAATCGGGTGTAAAGAATAATTTCTAGTTAAACAATTATTAAACGCGACTAAAAAGCAATAATGAAAACATTTAACTCTTTCTCTCCGTAATTATCTTTCTCGTTCCGATAGATTTGTTATTCACTTTGCTCATTTGTATTTCAATATCCTGTTAGGATTAAACTTCAATAACTTTTTTATTTGTTTTAATTTTGTTTGTTTATATCAGAAAATGTAATATTTGGTATCGAATTGTAAGAGAAGGCGTGCTCCTGTTACATAACACAAATTAAAGTTTATAACTCCAAAAATTAATTTAGTTTAATAGGTTCTAATCAACGTTGGCATCGTCAATTAGGAGAGAAAGAGTTAAAACAAGAAGGCATGCTGCAAAACTTGTCAAGCAGAAAGTAGAAGAAAGCAAAGACATTGAACCACAGCGGATAAAATTAGATGGTGGTTTTGTGACCGTCTCGGGTTTGGTGTAGCAGTTAGAGGGTTTACTTTTTAGATAGAACGCAACAGAGTAGCAAAACCATACACTTCCTCGTGTGTAGTTTAGTAAAGAATTCTTCAAAGTCCCGTCATGGGGTGCGTAGAGAACAAAGAGATAGTTCTCCTCAAAGTATTGATACAAAGCGAGGTTAATCTTTCTCCTTATGTCTCGGTCCAATGTCCCGTTGACGTTAATTTCTATTTTGAAAACATCACCGTAATAGGAGAGGACATGCGCTCCAACATAGGAGGGTATTACCTCAGCAATGCTGGCTGAATGCACGGAGAATACGCACACAAGAAGGTCACTGGCTAGATCCACAATCGTATTGTTGTTAAAGTGACGTTTTGGTGGGTGTATGATACAGATGTGATACACTAATTGAAAGATACAGATATTGTTCAGAAGAGCAACGTGATTACGACATTTCTCCTGCCTGCACTTGCCACCTTCATCACACTTTATTTTTGTCCATTCTTTAGTTAAAGATGTCTTTCTTGTCAACTCAACGGAACCCTCTTTCTGCACGTCGACGATCATAGAGAATTGAAAATCTTTGCTGACTTTGTCACCGGTGCAAGCCACACGAGGAGTTTCGGCGTCGGGGGGAAGAAAGATTTTATTTTCACTTCCCATCAACAACGCCAGCTCGTTCATGGAAGACACGCTGAAAAAAGGATCGATGTTGACCTTGACTTTCCAAAATAGTGGACTGGAACCTTTTTTCTGAAAACAATGGTAGAGTTGATTGTTTTTAAAAGTGATTCCAGTGACATTGTCTGTTGCGTAGATTGAATTTCTGCAATGAGAAACAAAAAGAATTATTTTTTTTTTAGAAACACACTGACAGACACGAGAGTCTTAACTTATCTTATAAAATACAGACGTTACTTAAAAAAACAACAACAAGATTATTACGTCCAACGCTTACCCCTAAGTCTATCTAGTCATGGACGTTAATCAATGACTTAAATTCTTCCAAGTAACTGGTTTTCCTGGCTGACTCAGGCTACCCATTCCGTGCTTTTATAGCACTAGTGAAGAAGGAGTATTTGTGCACGATTGTTCTAGCATATTTAGATCTGATACATATATTTGTTTTATTTACTTGTTTGAGGTATACATTTACAATAAAAAATTATTAAATATGAACCTAATATTTTATCAGACGGTAACGATGGTGGGCAGGAGGCTGAAAGTTGGAACCCTGAGTTTAAGAAAAGCTGTTATAGAGATTTATTTTTTATCCGGGGACTCAATAGTTGCGTTGGCAAGAAGTCAATAAAATCCATTACTTTGTTTTTAAAAAAATCCAGTATTAGTTAGAATATATTCTCCTTTGTAGTATTTTTTGTTAATACAACGTCAACTTTTTTCGCCTGACATTTTTTTTCCTGTTTTAAATACATAGTTGAGGTTCTGTAAAAGATACCCAGCTCATGATATTGGCAAAGCTATTACAGATTTGAGCAATATGCCCAGACTAGTATTTTAGAATGTCTTATGATTTTTTTTTAAGTACGCAGTTCGATTCCATAATCTTTGTTTTTGGAAGATTGGCTTGTTAAACATGTACACTCACATAAACATATATCACCACTTTTGCCTTAACCTTTCCCATAGTCGGATAAACCGTAGTATGTTTAGGTCTTTCTCCATTTATAAATAAATAATAAATCATGGCTTTTATATAGCGCTACTTTCATGCCCATAGTATGCTCAGAGCGCTTTGTTGGTGCAACCTCATTTGTAGACCAGTGGGGAGAAGGGGTATCTTTTTTAACCTTCTTTTTCCATGCTTATCTCTCATTTGTCTTTGATATAATTGATATATAATGTTCTTTCTGAAAATATTGAAGCCTGCCTGGGTGGACCACTTCGGGGGCCGATTTTGAGTTTGTGTTTCCACTGTCTTTTGTAACCTTGTTTATTCTTACTCTCTTTCTGGCAGGAGGGGCTCGCTAGCCTTGGTTGGCTACCCATCTAGGAGAAAAAAAACTCTGAATCCAAACCTCCGCTGCCTTGCGGCTATACCCAAGCATGGGAAAGGCTTCGGGAGACAGCCTTGAGAAAAAATCAGGAGCTGGTGACCCTTAGGCAGATTGCTGCACACTGTGCTGTAGAATGACAGAGCCTGGGGCGCTACTGATCCCAAACTTGATCGGATATTCCGTTCCTTTGGTCTCATCAAATTTATATCTTACACCTAGGATATATTTATATATTTACATATCTTAAGAATGACAAATCAGAAGTTTAGTTTAGGTAGATCTACATCCTCCGTCTAGTTCCATTTAAATGAAACTGTCAATAACTCTGTTGGTAACTGTGCTGGGACATCGAGCAGACGTTGCCGAAGTACAAGCTCTATATCTATTCTTTTTTTTTTTTTTATTTTAGTTACAAATCTATGTCCAAAAGATTATCTAAAATCGCTCGTCTGACAATGTGTACATATCCGGAAGTTTTATTGCCGTAATATGTAATATATCTCTTTATTAATAATAGGCTATTAGTTTGTTAGTACGTTAACAGCAAGGCCTGATCGTGAGGTTGGCGTGCTGGACGGATTATCTGGACGGTTCTACGTTCATACACTGCTCGCTTCTATCCACGTTGTCCATCTGGAGGTTTGGATAAGGAAGTCAATTATCTTTAACTTTGAAGGAACATCCGAAACATACACAACAGAAAAAAAACATTTTTTTACAACGGCAAATAAATCTTTGAAACATTATTACTTTTAACAATCAAAACAAAATCACGTCTTAAATATTCATTGCGAATAAGGGGTATCCTAAAGGGATTCGACTCCAACCGGTGTCGCCACTGATTTTGTGTAATAACTCGCTTTGTAATCTTGTTGTTAAGGTATTCTACTCTCAAACATTCTGTTGCTTATATTTGTTTTTCAATCTTATTTTTTTCTCCAACTTAAAAAAAAGTATGCATATTGTCAAAGGGTTTAAATAACTTAAAATAACATTTCTAACGGTTACACTTTTATTTTAATCAATGAAGAGTGCACTAGGAAATGGCTAGGTTAAAAAAAAATAAAGTTTTAAAAACTTGCACTTGTTAAAACATACACACACACACACACACACCTTTAGTCTTTTGCTTTGGTTTCTGGTCCTTAAAAAAATGACAGATTCAGATAGGGATATATACAATCGATGGCGAGATAGAAATAAAAAGTCAGTAGAGAGAGAGAGATAGAGAAAAAAAGATTGAAAGAGAGAAAAAAAAAGAGAAATAGAGAGTGAGAGAAAGAGAGAGAGAAAGAGAGAAAAAGAAAGAGACAGAGAGAGAGAGAGATAACTAAAATATACAATGATAAACTCACCTCATGCTAGAGAAAGCACTGAACTGAACAGTCTGTAAGTTTATGGTTTTGGGACAATAATGTACCACGTACACATTAAGCTCATAATCACAAACAGCGCCGGTTTGAATCAGATCTTTCCCGAATAGTTCTTCCGCCTCCTGCATCAATCTAACACAGCTCCACGTTATGTCTTGACAACACGAGTGATGGACGAAGCAGTGGATGTCGCATGAACAGTCAGGCCAACGGACTAACGTCCCACAAGCTCCGAGACAGGATATCCTTCCTGTTCTATTTGGAAAACGAATATATGTCCTGTCCTCCTTAGATTCTTTAACCATCATTTCACTGGTAGAATTCAGAAATGCGTTTTCAAATGCTTCTGGTTTCTTTCGCTTAGTCTGGTTTAAAGGCTTTGATGCGCTCGACCTATCTTTGAAGTATTTAGATTGTATAAGTTTCGAATCCTTTTCCTTTGATCTGTTGTTTTGTACTGGGATCACTTCTTTTGGTCTAAATAGATTATCTCTCTTCAAATTGGTATTAGAATTGGCAGCTTTAGGAACGCAATCTTGATTAATTTGTGCACTATTAAAATCAGATGCTTCGAGACCCATTTTTGTTGCAGATTCTATGTATTCATCACTATTTCTTTTGTACCGCGCACTACTGTTCTCAAATTCTGCGGTAGTGTTTACAAAATCCAAACTCATTAAGCGTTCTCTGCTCTCGCTGTGTCTATAGCGATTTTCTTGTTCATCTTTAAATCTTCATAGTCAAAACTAGTACTATTCACTGGATCGTCTTCATGTTTCAGCGATATAGGCTGAGCTAATCGAGGTATAGCAAGAATGTAAGTAAATGCTATGAAGCTGTACATGTCAAACTTCTTAAAACATTTTACAGAAGCAAACGGAGGTTTGTGTTAACGTGAAACTAGACTTAATAAGTCAATACCCAAATAACTCTCTAAATATGATGTTTATACAAGAAATATGAACATCGAAAATTTAAGACTCTTTCTTGACAGAGGCGTTACATTCTGAAAATGGAATGAGATAATCATGAGATATCTAACCAGTTGTTTAATTATTATATCACGAAGAATTAAAAACGTTATGTTCTTCAGGGATTGCAAAAGGTCAATGGATCTTTCTGGATAAAACATGCTTAAGAAAATGTTGACCCTTGGTTTACCCATTTTTAAAGATCCATGACGCCCCTGCACTTCGACATGATAAGCGGTAAGAGTAGACACGACAAAATGTACAAACAAATTTCACTTCTGCTTTAATTAGATGGTATTATGTAGCAGATAACAGTATACTTTTTAAAATCAATTTAATTAGAACCCCAGGACTGAAATATCAAAAACTTATTCGCAGCTGAAAAGAGAAATAGCGAAAATATTGTCAAGAAAATAATCTTTCAAATTACGTTTTTCCCCCTCTTTCTTTAATTGTCTCTTTACACAAAATATGACTATTACATTTCTAAAGATATCTCTTACATTTATAAGTTTGTTAAAAGAAAAATTTGTAATTTTCATGTTTCTAATTTAATTTTTTTTAAAAAGATCCTTTTGTGATGAAAAAACTGATGGCAAAACCTGTTATGTTTCGCAGTTATCGACTAAAATTTTCAAAAAAAAAGGTATATGAAATCTACCGTCATATCTTATATGTTACAGACGTTATTTCAAAAAAAAAAGATAATTACGTCCTACACGTTTTATGCCAATCTAGTCATGCAAGCTAATCGATGACTCAAACTCTGATAAGTCGTTTATTTTCCTGGCTGATTCATGCAACCCTTTCCATTCTCTAATGACACTAGGGAAGAATGGACACTTGTACGTATTTGTTCTAGCTTATAGAATAAGAAATGTGTCTCTAGCTTTGTGTCTTTCTGAGTATTTCATTGGGTTTTGTTTTTCTATTTGTACATTATTATTATAGCTTTTATATTATTATAGTTTTTATATAGCGCTACTTTCATGCTTAGAGCATGTTCAGAGCGGTTTGGTCCAATCTCATTTGTGGACCAGTGGGGGGAGGGGGTATCTAGGAGTTGGTTTTCCGTGCTGCCTTTAGGCGCTCAGTAAACGCAACTCTGCCCAGGTCGCGTGTCGAACCTCGAGCCCCCTTCTAGGTAGCCAAGCCAAGCCAAGTTCAAGCGCACTTGGCCTCTCAACCACGCTTCCCACAAGCGTTATAACCACATTACGGTTTACTCGTGGTTTTACTCTCTAATCAAATAAGAACTATGTGTTGGTCTAAATCTCGATGCTCTTTATTGTAGTTGTTTTTTTTTTCTCGCGTTGAAAAATCCCCAAAAATGGAGGAAGCCCTATTCTAACATTGTCTTAACTAACATTAAATAGCATTTTAGTCTCATGTTCTTGCTTGATTGGTAAAAAAAATATAATTTAATTGTACTTTAATTTCTAAAGAAACTTGCTAATAAACATTCTAGGTGTTTGAGTGTACTGTGCGATCGTATTAGATGCAAAAAAGTCAATTTTAACTTCTTCACAAAGTAGTTATAACCTAAGAAGCCTACATCGATAAAGAAGGTCCACAGGCTGAGTACGCTTGAAATCGGCTTGGCTCGAGGTTCGACACGCGACTCGAGCAGAGTTGTGTTTACTGAGCACATAAAGGCAGCACAGAAAACCTTCTCCCATTCTCCCTTTCACCTGCCACAGCTTGTCCACAAACGACATCCGACCATAGCGCTCTGAGCATGATATAAGCATGAAAGTAGCGCTATATAAAAGCTATAATAAACACAAATTAAGAAAAAAAACCTTAAAAGCAGAATTGGGCCACAAAGAGTATCTGTCACTAAACTATGTAGTCACCACAAAAGTCAAGTTCCAACTGTTAGATAAACATACAAAAAAAATCTCTAATTACTCTGCTTTCGTGACGTTTCTAAATGCCACGTTCAAAAAACCGGTCAGCTATGGTACGTCGCTAAGCTAAAGAAAGTATTATATTCCAAATACATATAAACACGTTAGATAACCCGCGCGTGCAAAGCGCGACTTACTGCAAACATTTGGAACATATAGTACTAGCATCGGTACTACTTGTTTTCTTGAGGTTTATAATGAGATTTTCATAAAGCTTTGAAATATACATTTCACAACCACACAGCTTACTCTAGGATGTATAAACAACTACTGGTATGTTTCTTTTATGCTATGTTTATGCGTAGAATAAATTGTGTAGACCCCGCATAGCTGCCATCAGTTTTGGAAAACTTGTGAAATCGCTGGTTATATGCGCGAAAATACAATGGACTTGATTTTTTTCTCGCTGAGTATATGTCATCAGTGTCGGAAATATAAACGACCGTACAACCGAAAAAAAAACAAAAACAAAGAAAGGTCTGTCCTGGTACATAAGATTAAATTACTAAGTCTAAATTGATGTTCGGTTTGGACAAATAATTTTTTTGTCAAAGTAAAATCACTGTTTATTATGTCTCGAGTGATGTACAGTGTTATTAAGTAGGCTTAAAAAAGTTTATATTTATAAAACAACTTTGTAAATTAGAGTGGAGGGGATACGAAATATAACATTACAGTTGGCAAGCCACTAATAACTTTGAAAGAAAAAGATTTTTTTTTCTTTTTTATTTCTTTTCAAATCTTCCCTTTTTTAAAATTCTCTTTTTTTTTAAAATGCGATTTATTATTATTATAGCTTTTATATGGCGCTACTTTCATGCTTATAGCATGCTCAGAGCGCTTTTCGTCCAATCTCATTTGTGGAGCAGTGGGGGGATAGGGTATCTAGAAGTTGGTTTTCCGTGCTGCCTTTAGGCGCTCAGTAAACGCAACTATGCCCGAGTCGGGTGTTGAACCTCGAGCCCTATTCTAGGTAGCCAAGCCAATAATACTTTCATTTAAACTAACATTCATGATGAACATTTTAACCCATCATCGTCCAGACCATTAATTTAAAAAATGTAAGTAGTGTCGTCATTGTTGGACCGAAACGTTATTACGGTTATGGGTGGTTACTTAAGCGGACTTTCGGTAGTAGTGTGACTAATGCGCTGTATGCATTTTATTTTACTTAATTATTTACTTGAATAAAGGTTAAAAAACAAATTCTTTGTAGATAGACCGCCCAGTGCTGCAATGTGCTAGTGTGTAAAACTAATGACTTCAATGTATATGAAGTGAAATAATGATATTTTTGAACTTTTGAATATTTGAATTTTGAAACAAAATACAACTCACTGCAATAAACATGTTTTTGACACAAGTTTAATGCATGCGGCTTCAGAACGAGACAGCTGTAGGTCACTCACAAAAGCAGTGGGATACACACTTGAAACCAAACTAAAATCCTCTGCCGAGGACTGAAGCAGACTGCGAAAAGAAAATCTTAATCGACCATCGGCGGACAATGGTTATGCTAGCCGTGGATGTGGCAAAATGTGTAGGTCACAGATGGGGCTGCGTATCCACGGAAATTACTGTATTCCTCATTAATGTTGAAACTCGAAGACAAGACTTTTTATTTTTATGTATCTTCCTGATATAAGTGGTACACTCCTGCTTATAACGTGTGGCTGTGTTTCTGATGTAACCAAGTGTTAAATTAATATAAAATGATTTATTTGTCTTAGCTTATTAGATTCTGATGTGGAGCTGAGTACTTAAGCGCTTGGCTTCAGAATCTGAAGCACTGGGTTTGAATATCGGTGAAGTCTGCCATTTGTAAGGGTAAGTAAAGGCGATTGGTCGCTGTGCTGGCCACAAAGCAACCTACTTGTTAAGCGGTGGTCGAAGAAGCAGATGTTCTTAAACTATAGATTGCAAGGCCTGAAAGCGGAGTTTTACTTATAGATCTGGATATACCAAGAGAGTTCATCGCAGCTGAGGTTATAAAAAGAGGAGTGAAAATTAAAGAGATGGAGGGACAGAAGTACATTTAGTTGTAAATTTATTACAATTTTGTTATAGATAATCTTTAACTCTTATGGGTCTAAAGTCTATATTGAAGCTGAATCAGTTTATATGTTGTGAAAAGCTGTGTTCATTCTTGGTTTTTAAAGAAGCAAATAAACAAATAACAAAAACTTAATAAAAACAAAAACAAAAAAACGTGTCTAAAGGTGAAAAACTCAGTCCATAAAATCATGGACACTGTCAATGTAACAACTATTTCCCTTATGCGATATCAAGCATAACAATTAATTACCAATAATTAATTGACTAATTGAGTATTTTGTTTATTGGTTCATGTTTTGTTAGGTTACAATAAATAATTGTTTAAAGTATCAACTTGATCGGAGAATGCGTGAGGAACAAACAACGTTAACAATTAGTAAAAGGGGCTGAACCTAACAAATTTAGCCACATCTTTGAATACTGAAGTATTAGTTTTCATTAGTTTTACATAGATGGAAACCCTAACGCTGTGTCCCTCATAAGCAATATTTTTTTTTAATTTAACTCTTTCTCTCCTTAATTATTTTTTCTCGTTCCGATAGTATTCTTTTTGCTTATTTGTATTTCACTAACTTGTTATGGTTTAACTTTTTTGTTTGTCATCAGAAAATGTTATATTATATCCCCTACCATTGCTACGCCACTGTGTGTCATGATCTTTGGTGATTTATAATTATATATATGCATATATATATATATTAATATATTAATTACTAACACATATATCTCAGGATACCATAGTGATTTTCAAAACAACGTAATCTAGAACTTAAAACTTCTTGAATCATCCAAAAATACAAAACATCAATAAAAAAGAAAAAGTAAGCGATCCAAAAAGTCTCTATTCGAAGAAATGAATATCTTAAACTTTTTATTAGAATTAAGCAAAATATTCTTAAAGGTAAATACCAATTATAAAGTATTATTGAAGCAGAAGCGGAGAATGCGACGCTTCGCGGTTTAAAAAAGAAAAATAATAATAATAATAAAAAATACATAGACTTTTACTTTGTCTCATTAGTATCCAGATCATCCTACCTCGTTCAAGACCAGGTCACCTAGTCAAAGGACAAAATATAAAGAGAACAAATAGACAGCTAATTTTTCCTTTAAATTAATAATACAATAAACGTGAAACAGAAATAACAATAACAAATAAAACATTGTAAAATGAGTATCCAACATTCCAAGACAAGACTGTTCATGACTGTCGTTGTTCTGCAATACGCAAGGAGAATGCATTTCTGGAGCTATGAATCCAGGAAAACGTTTCAATATCCACCAGTCCCGACGTAATTACCTTGATTTGACCTGAACGCTTCTTATCATGTTATTTCAATGGATATTTTCAATGTCAAAAAGATCATTGCGCCTGTATAAACATGATAATTTTTATGAGATATGGCTTTGTGAAACAAACTAGTTCTGTCTTTTTGTTAACACAGCTTCTTGGGTACAAATCACGATCTAAAGATTACACACTAAACCAGATAATGTGTTGTTCGTGAGTGTGTGTCCTTTTGTATGTTGTATGTGTTTGTAGCTGTGTTTACATCTTTATGGTACTGTAATAGTACTAATACTGAGTTAGATAATTAACTAACTGATTTTTTTATTTGTTTGTCCCAATAAAATAATCTTATCTAATAACAAAATACATAATATACAGAACAGATTTAACGCTACTCAAGGTAGTTTTTACTCACTCAGATACCAAACTTCACACACTAGTTTACATAGATTACATAAAAAACGTAATATATAAAACACATGTTGCATACAACACACATAAGAATTCACACTACAACGCTACACACTGCATGCTACTTACAGCGGAAACATACGTGGAAAATAAAGATGACCTGCTTTAATCTTTGTAAAGACAACAATAGGAAAGCGGAACGACTTGTAGTAGTAATTGATAAAAAAAACGACAGAACTAGAGGCCTGAAACATGGACTAGAAGAAGATAAAATACATATGCAAAGTTCTAAAAGAAAGAAATAGATGACTCTTTTAAGCTGTTAAAACCCCAGAACTAGTGTTGTGAAGCGTGGAACAGAGAAAGACAAACAATAATATTTGCAAATTCATAAGTGTAAAGAAAGGACGACTCACCTTGGCAACTCATAAGATTGTAAGACGAAGCCAGAACAGGAGTTGGGGGAGTGTAGCAGTCAGGGGGTTTAATTTTAAGAATCATCAAAACACTGTAGCAAAATCAAACAGTACCTTTAGTGGAGTTTTGGTAAGTACTTACGAAACTCCCATTTTTGGGCGCGTTCTCGTTAGCATAAAGGCGTATTAGACTTGTTTCTTCGAAGAATTGGTGCAAACCATTCTTAATTTTCCATTCGACTTTCTGATCCATTGTTCCGTTGACGTCTACTACTATTTGAAAAACTTCACCGAAATGAGACATCAGATTTTCGTCGTTATTCGGTTTAAATTTGGAGTGTACTCTAGCTACCCTTGCTGCCAATACCAAGCTACTTCTTAGAAATATGCAACGAAGAAGATAGTTGGCTAGATCTGTAATCGTTGTGTAGTCGAGGAGACGAGATGGAGGGTGAATGATAGAAATTTGGTAGGAGAACTCAAACACACAGACGTCATTCCGAATAGCTATGTGGTTACAAGTTTTGTGATTGCATTGCCCATTTCCCTTACATTCTGATTTTGTCCATTCCTTGTGCACGGGCGTCACTCTTGTGATCTCAACCACGTGATCATTCGCTACATTGACGATCATGGAGAATTAAACATTTTTTCGGCCAGGTTTTTTGAAGCAGTCAACACTGGGTATTGGCCCTTTTGGAGGCAGAAATTATTTTTTTTGCAGTAGCTATTGTATAGTCAAGATCTTTAGTTGACCATACATTTAACAATGGATCGATTTCTACCTTCACTGACCAGAAAAGTGGACTAGAATCTGTGTTTTTAAAACATTGATAGATTTGATAATTTTTATAGATGATTCCAGTTTCATTGTCGGTAACGCATATAGAGTCTCTAAAAAATAGAAAGAAAATGTTCATGTGTGATAATTTACTGTAACAATTAAATCCATTTTATTTTGTAACTAAAATCATTATTTCAAAATCTATAAAAAAAAAATTTAACATACCTTTTTGTATTAGTATTTTTTTAAATACTACCTGATAAAATAGGTTAAAATGGTTAAAAGCAGTATCAGTTAGCTCCATCAAACATCTACCTTCTGAGATGTAGAACTTAAATATTTGACTAATGATGTTCACCTAGATAGTAAGTCTACTGTCAGATAGATAGATAGATAGATAGATAAATAGATAGATAGATAAATAGATAGAAAAATAGACAGATAGATAGAAAAATAGATAGATAGATAGATAGATGGATGGATAGATAGATAAATAAATAAATAAATAGATAGATAGATAGATAGATAGATTGATAGATAGCTAGATAGATAGATAGATAGATAGATAGATAGATAGATGGATAGATAAATAGATAGATAGATAGATAGATAGATAGATAGATAGATAGATTGATAGATAGAATCCACAAACAGAAAAGTACTTGCTCTTTAAAAATCTCTCTCTAAAATATATTATTACTAATTCGTATAGTTATTAAGAGATAAGGGAAGATAGTAAAAACAAAGAGAGAAATGCCGATGAGGTCTCTTCACCTGATGCTTGAGAGCTCACTGAATTGACCACTTTGCATGTCTGTCTTGTTGCATTCATTGGCCACATATTCGTTGAGCTCATAATTACGTACAGCGCCTGTCCGAACTCGTTTTTTTCCGAAGCGCTTTTCTATATCCTGCGTCAGGTTAGCACAGGCGGACGTGATGTTTTCACCAAAAGAGCGATGGACAAAACACCGGACATCAGACGAGCATGAAGGCCAGCTGAGAAATGACTCACATACATTAACACATGAAGCGTTATTTCCGTTATTAGCCACGTCATTTCTATTCCGTTTTTGTTGTACATTCAAGTTTTGAAATGTCGAATCTCTCAACATGTGCTGCTGTCTTGTTACAGGAGCCAGACTATTAATTACTGAATGGTTCATTAGTTTTACATCATCTGTATCAGGAGCAGTCGAGTCATTAGAATGTCTTATGTGTTCATGGTGAAATAGTCGTTTCTTTCTATGAAGTAAGCAATATATACTTGGTCCCAGTAAAGTTTCTCTCTTCAAATCAGTAAAATAATCCTTTAGTTGTAGATAAAGTTTCGTTATTTCTTTAATTGATATCACAATAGGATGAATTTAAACCTGATTTTACTGAATATTCAGAGCTTTGTTTCTGATCTATGTATGGCTTATTGTAGTTTGTTGTCTTCGTTATAATATTTTCAAAGTTCGCTGAAGATTCTGTGCTTTCTTCCTGTTCCAAGTATGGCTTGTTATAGCTCGTAATGGTGATAATACTGTGTTTTTTCATGTTCCTGTCAATCTCTAAAGCACTGTAGTATTCGTTACCAGGCCTACTACCCACTTGTTCTTGAAGTAATGACAACAACTCAGTTGAAGTGAAACAACTTCTGACATTGGTAGAAATGAATATTAAAAGTACAAACGTTGTCATTCGTTGGAGTATTTCCTCCCTTGAACAGTTTTTCCTTCTGAATGGAAATGTCTGTTGTAGGACGAGTAACTTTTATTTGAATACGCTTTATAAACAAAAAGACAGTACGTAAACAGAGGCGTATCTCGTTTTGAATAAAATTCGTTTGCTTACTCATTTTTCTTAGTCTTCCTTGTAGCGCTTAATATTTTTAGGGCGTCTAGACTTCAAATTCTTTCTTTGTTTAACATCAAAGTTTGTTTAACATCAAAGTTTGTTTAACATCAAAGTTTGTTTAACATCAAAGTTTGTTTAACATCAAAGTTTGTTTAACACCTAGAAAACTAAACAAATAGTAGCAAGGTAATCACCCACTTATTATAAAACAAAGACCAACAACGCCACTGCTCTGAGAAATGATTAGAAATAATTACTGATCCAGTGGATTAAGTAGCTGGTTTTTTGTTGCTAATCAATAGGATAAGATACAATACAATTGAATGAGATCGTGTGGCGTTAAAAATAAGATCCAGATTACCAGATTTTTAATTGAAATTAATATTATAATTTTTTTTTTTACTTTAGTAGTAATTAATTGGAAATGTTATACAAACAGGGTGGTCCGAAAGATATGATTACAGTTAGCACTCAGACTTTTTATTTGAATAATTCGACACTAGAACAGTGGGAAAACTCGTTACCAATAACACAGACTAAAAACGCAAAATACCTAGGTGTTATAATAAATGAAAAACTGTCATGGAATCCACATATTGATGAAACTACAAAAAAATCCAAAAAAGCATTAGGGTTTATTAAAAGAAATTTCTATAAATCAAATAAGAACATAAAACTAAAATGTTATTTAACCTTGGTTAGGCCAATAATAGAATATGCATCCACCGTTTGGGACTCCTCAACTCAAGAAAACATTAAGAAACTGGAACAAACACAAAATAGAGCAGTGAGATTCATAACAAACGAATATTCACATTTGACTAGAGTAACACCTATAGTAAAATCACTAAATTTAGAAAGCCTTCAGGACAGAAGACTCAAAAGTAAAGTAGCAATTATACATAAAACACTGAACCATAATCTTCAAATACAAAAACAAAACTTAATAAAATACTCTGAAAGACACAAAAATAAAGGCACATTCCTTGTCCCCTATGATAGGACAGATTTGTACAAATACTCCTTCTTCCCTAGTGCTATTAGAGCATGGAATGGGTTGCCTGAGCTAGCCAGAAAAACCAGTGACTTGGCAGAATTTAAGTAATTGGTTAATATGCATGACAAAATGCATGTCAAAAATAAACTTAATCAATTGAATCCCTGAGATTTTCAAAATGTCCTCCTTCAGCATTGCAACATTCTTTAAATCTCTCCATGACACTCAGGCACACAATGCGGCACAAATGTGTTCTTCATCCATTTCTGTGAATGAGGGATGAATGTAATCATCTAAAACAGTGATGCCCAAAATATGGCCCTCGGGCCATATCCGGTCCTCGACCTGGTTTTATCCGGCCCGCCGAAACGACGGTACAAATTATAGAAAATCCCCCCCCCTCCCACCTTTTTTTAAAATAAAATATTGAAAAATGTATTTTTACCTACGTTAGGGCTCTACATTTTTTTTTCTGGTGGATTGCTACCAAGACATTTATAATATGCAGGTTTTTGCAATGGGATAGCCGAAGAAACTAAAAGTGGACTTCGAATTTAGAATCTACCAGGAAATGTGGATGGATCTTTACCTTTTTTTTTTTGTGTGGATCATGAAAATAAACCAACAGAGTTGTTTTGTAAAGTGTGGCTGTTTTAAAGCAAAGCAACTTATTCGTGGATTATAAAACATTCTTAGCTTGACTGCAAATTAAAGATTATTCAACTACGCCTAAGGGACCGATTGGGATATTCACCAACGAAAGACAAGATTACAATGTTGCTCATATTTTAAGTAGAGAAATGAAGCCAGTTTCCGACGCTTATAAAAGGAGACGCTTTCAATATATGATTAATTAATGTACTAGATGCAAAAGTTTCTAATAAACTTGTTTTAGGTCTATTTCGTTTTGTACATTTTCGGTGATGCGGCCCTTGACACGAGTGTCGGAAATAAAATTGGCACGAAGGTGAAATTAGGTTGGGCATCACTGATTTAAATTATTTCTTGTTTTGGGGTTTCTTCTCCAAAACATTGTTCTTAACCATTAATGCGCGTGGGGTAGTTTGGTCTCAAAACATTAGAATCGTAATTCCATTGTGTATGTACTCATGGTAAAACAGCTTAGAACTTTAAGGGTTAATAACACCCTCTGTTGTGAACTCCTGGCTTAGGGCTCTGACCTGGACACATAAGCGAATATCTTTGAACAATTCCAAGAAACACCAGCGATGTATTTAGAACAGAATAAATATTTAATGAAAGTAATCAGAATGAACTTATATCTGTCAATAAAGGCATCAAATGTTGAACTATTAAATATACAACAAACTATACAACTGCCTTATGCTTTCCTTCTTCTAGTGGTATCAAAACTCAAGCCTCTGACAACAATAACAATCTTTGAGGGGACGTCACTCTACCCCAGCGGTTCTCAATCTTTTAAGGTCAGCGACCACTTTTTACTATCCCCCACTCTGCCGCCACCCCCTCTCCACACACACACATACACAGTAATAGAAGAATACACACAATACAATCCATATTTTCGATGGTCTTAGGCGACCCCTGACAAAATCGTCAATCGACCCCTCAAGGGGTCGCGACCCACAGTCTGAGAAGCCTTGCTCTACCCCAACCAATGGACCAAAGAAATAAGAACAACAACAAAAAACAACAAACTAACAAAAAGCCAACTAGAAATCGTTAACCCTTACACCCACGATTCTATCATGTGCCATCCAAAAAACGATATACAAACACAATCACCAAACCCCCACCCATCCCCAAAATTTTCTTTTTATCGGTATCAAAGTCAGGTGAACGTGGTGACCTTTCAATGCTGCCACTTTTTCCGAACCAACCAAACAGAACGAATTTTAATAGTAATAATAATAACGTCTATGGAAATTGTCCAAAATAACAATATACCCCATTGTTATATCAACCGAGGAGATAATAACAACTGACCTCATAGATACCTTCAAGGCCCTTAACATTCCTAGGAACATCTTCGTTGCCTGTCAGAGGGCGGTACTGCTGCAGACCTGCCACATCACCAGAAAATTCCTCAGTGGAAACTGTTATAGGGACTACGATGAATTTTGTTTCTCTTCAGCGAAACTCGACCCTGGCATCGCCAGAGAATGACTACTCGTTCATTTCTAATTTCCGTATGGAAATTTGTGCATTACACCAAACAAAAAACATTATAACTATAAAAAAACAAAGTGTACATTTAAACCAGACTCACTCATAATTTACATGTGACAAAGTTTATATTAGATTGTTTCTATTTAATGATTTGATTGCCATTAGAACAAAAGCGTGTTTGTGTCTGTTTGTCTTTCCTATCCGTGTCTTGTATCTCTTTTGTGATTGTAAAATCACAAAATCCTGACACAAAGGGTGATTCTTTATTTCAAGGATCTCGTTAGCTTTTTTATAGATGTTTGTCTTAAACAACTTCCCAAATGTGGTTTGTTTTTTGCCAATAATTTTACCAGCAGCATTTAGGATTCTATAAAGTTTATTTTTTTATATTTTTAATGCTCAGAATGTCATACCAGGCAGTGATATTGTGTATTTCTATTATGTTTTTATTGTTCAAATGTTCTCACTCTCTCTCTCTTACTATCTTTTTCTCTCATTCTCCGTCTTATCTTTGTCTCTCTCTTTCTTTCAGTCACTCTTTCAGTCACTCTTTCAGTCTCACTTTTAGTCACTCTTTCAGTCAATCTTTCAGTCTCTCTTTTAATCAATCTTTAAGTCAATCTTTCAGTCTCTCTTTTAGTCACTCTTTCAGTCAATCTTTTAGTCACTCTTTCAGTCAATCTTTTAGTCACTCTTTCAGTCAATCTTTTAGTCACTCTTTCAGTCAATCCTTTAGTTTCTCTTTCAGACAATCTTTCAGTCAATCTTTCAGTCAATCTTTCAGTCAATCGTTCAGTCTCTCTATCAGTTTCTGTTTTAAGCACTCTTTTGGTCACACTCTCTCTTTCTATTTCAGTAACATTTTCAGTCATTTAGTCTCTTTTTCAGTCTCTGTCGCAGCCATTGCATTGGTTGCTTAGCGCCGTGTTCATCACTAGGTGATGACTTCATTAGCGCTATTTAATTTTCCTGTGAAGTCCAGTGGAATGATCTCCCCTTGTTGCTTGTCACGATTTCTAGTGACGTTGAGTGAGTGCGTGTGTGACTATCGTCATAGATCGACAAGACGTGTTTTGAGAGCTCTTGAATTTCTCCTTGTACTTATGTTACTGGAAAGCCTTAGCATTTTGCCTTGGATATATTCTAAAGGATTATGTTGACCCCTGTTAAGGGTGAGGTACTTTCTTATTATATAGTTATTACTATTTGGATTCGATCGTATTTGTAATTCTATAATTAGACTAGAATATTTTCTTTTATCTTTCTATAGGGTCTTAGTCTCAGTGTCATGACTCAGTCTTAGTCTCAGTTTCAAGACTCAGTTTCAAGTCTAGGTGTTAGACTCTGTTTCAAGTGTTAGTGTCATGACTTAGTTTCAAGTTTCAGTGTTAGACTCAGTGTCAAGTCTAGGTGTTAGATTCAGTGTCAAGTCTAAGTATCAAGTATCAGTTTCCAGTCTCAGTTTTCAATATTGAGATTTTAGCTTGAGTCTACAAGACTGAGGTCTTAATCTCAGTTAGTCTATCTGGCGTTTAAGTTTATTTTCATGAGTCTGAGGTTCCAGATTCCAGACTGTGGGTTGCTGTGTCCAGACCTGGTGTTACAGTCTGAACTATGAATTTTGGAATCGTCGTCAGTGAACAGTATCTGATCTAGAGGCTAGATCTACGTGGATTGCCAGTTGTTGTGTTGAAAGTCAATCTGAACAAATAGTACTGAATATTTTTGATATATTGTTGATATGATAATTATTTTTATGTTTTAAAGAGACTAACTGGATCATATTAGATTACATCATATTATATATCTACTGTTATTCTTACCATTATTCTTATTCTTATATTAGTTCATTGTAAATATATCATTAGATTCAATTCCTAATTTTATTTAAATCATCATACACCTCGTTTATTAATTTACCTATAACAGAGTGTGTATGGTGTGACTGTCGGGCTGAACTTGGGCCTAAAATATTACAAGTCACAAAGTAATATACTTTGTAATTTAAAATTACTGTATTTTCTAATCACATTAAAACATTGATAATTATTCAGTAATATCATCCTACAAAAACCTGACAGTTTCTTTTTTAGTTTCCTTTTGTTTTTCCAGTCGCTCTCTTTCATTCTTTCTATCAGTCTCTCGGTCACTGTCTCTTTTTCACTCTCTTTAATTCTCTCTTTCTATCAATATCTCTTGACGTGCTTAGTTGTAGTCTAAGAAAAACGCAACGTGGTTAACATATACATTGTTTTTATCTCCCATGCCCTTTACTTCCATGATATCTAATCCTACAGCCTTTATCTCTATTTGTGTTTTTCATTTGGTCCATCTCCATTGTTATTTTAAAGAGTTTCACTTTTCTTTCTTTGGTTATTTTCCTCATTTTGCATTCCGATTCTCGTCTCTGTCTGTGCATGTTTATTTTTTTTTTATTACTTTTAATTAAAGAAACAAAACATTTTAAATTATTCCTCAAGTCTCTAAGAGATTCAATTTCACTTTCTGTCCAACGTGAACGTGACTGTTGAAGTTAAAATATTATTTTTTTCTACTTTGACACATCACGTGCGAGAAATAAAAACCATAACCTAAACACACACTCAAACAAAAGAGTCAAATATACAGAACTGGCTTAGTAATTAATTTCTATATAGAGGCTTTCTTAATTTTATTTTAAGATTCCGAAATAAATAAATCCCACTCTTTAACTTGATTTGAACCTGGGACCCTGGACAATGGACAAAATTGGTGTCACTTTATCATTCAACTGGGGCAAGATCTCTGTTGAGAATAATCCAGCCAATTCTGTATTATTAATCTGTGTTTTTTTTAATCATTAAAAGAAAAAAACATCTCAACTTCAAAGCCTGACTTAAGTGTGTTAAACGTTGTCTCCCACGCTTGTTCTTACTGCTCGTTGATTCATACACCATGAATAGGAAGTGAAACATTAGCTGACTCATCACATGAGAGAAAATCTTATTACTTTCATTTATTGGAAATTAAAATAATTTCAAAAATTTATATCCTGACAAAAAAAATACAAACAAAAATCAATGTATAAGTTACCAAGAAGATTAGATTTAATAGGATATTCCAAATCTAGGTTAATATGTAAACGCAATAAAGAGTCTGTTAATGACTGTTGCCATTTTATTTTAAAGCATAATGTGAGATGTCTAGTTGTTTTAAAATGTTTAATTATTAATTTGTTGTTTTGTCATGTGTCAGTTTTAAAGGTAAGTCTTTCTAAATTAACATAAAATATAAACAATTAAATAATAATACAGACATAACATAATTTTAAAAAATCACCTTTCATGTCTCTAGATTTGTAGAGGAGATGAGATAAAAAATTATGTGTTCCTATGCCGACCTCTATGAGATCTGTACAACCAAGAACGGCATTGAATTTCATCAGTTAAAAGTCATGTATTCATTAGATTTGATTGGACCCTTGGGGTCCTACGAATCCTAAAATTAAAAATTCTTCACCAAAATTCGAACCCGAGATCCTTGGTTAAGAAATGTAAAACTTTACCACTCAGCTGGAATGTATAGCAATCCAATATTGAATAAATAACTTTTTAAGCGTTTTTGTTCTTTTCCGCATACATAAAAGATTACATAGAGAGTTTGTTTAAGTTCAATTGGTAAACTCAGAGGAGGGTCCCATCGAATTCACCCATGTACCAGAAATATTCAAGCTATTTGTCCTGTTTTGACGTTATTTTTAACTTTAAAGCAAACAGGACAACACGTCATCAATAATAAGACTTTTCAAACTCATTTGGAAAAAAGATTCGAAAGCAGAGCTGCGTTAACTGATCAACTAAAAAAGGCCAGGGGAACCTCCCAAAGATGTTCCTCTCTTATATCACATATCTGTGAGCTTTAGATGTACCAATGTGCGAATCTATGAAAGAAGTATGAGTTATTAGTAAAGAAGTCTGAGACGTTTTTTTAAAAAAAATGTTTTTTTTTTCATTTCAAAGTGGTATATTTTTATGAAAAATCTGTCCTTATTTTCATTTTAAACTGTTTACTTTTTGAAAAGAGAAAAATCACCATTGCATCAGAATTTTGATAGGTCTAAAATATCACGATGTCTTATTTTCATTTTCTTTCCTAGTTTATGAGATCTAAACGGGACGGACGGACTGACAGATTTACCACACAAAACTAATAGCGGCTATTTCCCGCAACCGCTGAAAAATGTACCAGAGTGTATTGAGCCTTTTATCATGAAAAACTCCTTACATGAGAACTAAGAAAATAGCTCATCATTTTTATTTTAGCTTTTTTCCCATCATAAATACTGCCATCATATAACTAAAACACAAGATGATTATGATTCTTTAATGAAATTTTATTGATTTAAATGATTTTACCATCTTAAATTATACACCTTGTTGAAACAAACAAAAAATAATAATTGTCATCAAAATTTTAAATTCAATTTGTTATTCGACCCTCTCTCGTACTCAGGTTTAGAAGGACAACTACAATTGTGTGACAGCTCAAACCCATTAATGCAATTGTTTCCTACACTATAATGATACTCAAATGAAAAATTATTATTCAATTCTTATATAAATAGCTTAATTTTGTCTACATGTAACTAATGTTAAAAAGAAATGTAGATTGTACAGCGTTGATTATTTTAAATTGGGATTCATTCCTTCCTTGTCAAACAACCGGTTGCTTTAATGAGTCCCTCCTGCCCAAAGCTTACTGATTTAGACGACAATTATTCGCCTTTACCCCTACTCCTGTTTGTTCACGCCAAACAAGATAGCGAATAGAGTAGGAGCCAGTAGACGAGTTACAATCGAGTTACAAAGCTTAACATGCCACTAAGAAGTCTTAAGCTACCCTTCAACTATAAGTTCTGGTCTCAATAACTGTGCTACGCTTTTGACTTTAACCCATAGTCTCAACTTTAATATACTATGACTAGTGTGAGTCAATACGTCATTGCAGTGGTTCTAAAGTTTTTATTTATAAAGGAAGAAACTTGAATTAAAGAAAATAATTAGGTATTGCATACAATAATAAGGAAAATAATTAAATAACAGTAGTTCAGTGCCTGGTGAAAAATATGTGTTTGACTAGAGTGATTCACAAGTCAAAAAGTTATTACGATGGTTATAATGTTTACACCTACAAAGGAAAAACTTGAATAAGTCATTAAAGTAAATGTTTATGTAATGAATACAATAACACGGAAATTAATTAAATAACAGTAGTTCAGTGCCTGGAGAAAAAAGAATAAAACAAGGTATTTAAGATTATGTTTTCACATAAGCATAGCGGGGCCTTAGTGAGTCCGATGTTTGGTAAGCAACGCTGTTTAAAAAACATGATTTTATATTTTAGCAATAATATTAAAGTGTGAGTCGAGATTACAAAACCACTTTAATTGTTTAAAAGGTGAATCTGCCACAAATGAATTCTTTAAGCATGGACTAACGAAACAATTGGGGCGTATCTTTAAGTTAAAAAAAATCGAATTTCAGAAACTATGAGATGTATTTAAAATGCAAAACGTGACAGACGAGCGACTCATGAACAGACTAACATGCAGATATACAATAATTACAGCAGCTATTTCCTTTTTTGGGGGGGTTGCTAAAAATATACATTATAATTTCTTCTTCTCTCTACAGGAAACTATGTGCACCCTTTTGAACCAAAACGTTCACACAAAGTCAGTGAAGCAAACGACAAGATAACCGTGCATGGCATCCTGGTATCCCCAACTGATTATCATAAGTAACAATGTTACCGGAACAATTCTGAATGTTGTCAACAACACAATAAAACAAACTGAACACATAACTTTGAGCTACGAATTTAGTGAACGTGGGTGCAGCGATTGTACAATTTTTAAATGTTAAGTTATTGACTTTAGAGGATTAAGTTACACCAAGTATTTGGATTTTACTGACACGTGTAAGTGTTGTGAGATAAGCGTCTTTGTAATATTCCCATTCTACATTATCAAATCCGTTTGCGCCCTAATTTGCTGCATAAATAAAATAATTGAATTGGGCATTTCAATACTAAGACACGTAGGCCACTATTTCGATCTCATATATTGTTTTTAATGTGATAAATGGTTACCATATCTTATTGTCTACCACTACCAAACGTTATGATTGATACATCCTAGATGTTATTATTCTTAGAGGCGCCTGAAAGAAATGGGGCCTGTTAGTTTCGTGTAGTCTGTTCGTCCTTCCAGTTTAGATCTCGTAATCTAGAAAAGATATTCAAAGTCCCAAGTCATATCTTAGAACTTTCAAAGTTATGATGCAACGGCTACATTTTTCTTTTCTGAAAGCAAAGATTTTAATTTTTAAAATTAACTATGCAAGATAATATTTCTAAAAAAAAAACAACAACACTATTTTTAAAACTGTTCACTATTATTAATAGCAAACAAGAGGGATTATTTAGTAAGAGAGAGTACCATGCACCATAATTTAACACATTTTGCAAACGGATTTAGATTTTTCGTCAAAGATTTCTGAATAAAGTAACACATCACATACTGACAACTACGTGTGATAAAATAATGATTACTTTTTTATTCAAGAGAAAAATATACTTCTTACTAATATTGGTGGAACATAATTTAAGACAACCATTAATAAGAAGTGTGTCGTATTAAACATGTGAACTGTACTGCAGTAACAGTAGGACATATCACAACGTGTATTTTTTTTTTAAGGGAAAAATATTATTTGTTGAGGCTTTGAATGAGAGATTGGCCTTTTGAAAACAATTAGATAATGACTCAATAAAATCAGTTAAGCCAGGTTCTTATTTAACTTCACAATGTGAAACTATCCTTTAGTCTGTTGGACCATTGGGGCACCATAAAAAATCTGTCAACCACTTTTACTCCTTTTCTTTCTGCCCTTTGCTTTGGATAGAATTTCATTCACTAGCAGGCCCGTCCATATTCTTTGATGTTGTCTTCCCATCACTTTCTCTGTCTTCCTCTTCATCTTCTTCCTGGTACTGTTCTTCGAAGGAAGGTCTTTGCGAGCCCTGAGGACCTTGTGATGTGGCAACAGAATATGAGTTTGGGTTTTTTGACAGAGTTTAGCAGGGCATCGTCGGGTCCACTTGCTATATTAATGCTGTTTCTAATTTCTTCATTCATAAAACGGTCGTTGTGACACCGAGAATTTATATATCTTTATCGGATCAGTTCATTGAATACTTATAAATACTGATAGTGTGATATTAATAACGTTAATTAATCTCAATATTAAGTCGTTGATCGAAGTCACAATACAACCGTATTTTAACACTTTCTATACGACAACTTTAATCCTTTCTGTATCGACGAATAGGCTTGTAGTTGTTGATAGTTTGTAGTTTTTAGTTTCTGATATTGATTCTGAAAATGTTGAAACCTATCTTTTTACCTACCTGAGAGGACGACTTTGGAAGCCGATTTTGAGTTTGTGTTTCCAAACAAAATGTCTTAATAACCTTGTTTAATTTAAACTTGGTTGTAAATTATAAGCGTGAAAAAAAAAAGACTGCTATCGAAAATAGCTCGTACTATTTTTTCTTACCTCCCATTAAAATGGTCTTAGAAAATATAATATTACCACCAGTTTAGTTTTATCAAACTTATATAGTCTACGTTCGTAGGTCTGTCTTGTCAAATATTTTACACGCTTTTTCTCCCACTTTCCATTCTCAGATCATTTAAATTTTGGAAAAGTATTAATTGAGAGAGAAAACACATGAATTAAAAAAAAATAAATTATTTTATCTATAAGTTTTAATATGGAAATACTAGTAGGAGGCGGAACACATGTGACAGTAAACATAAGGTGCGTTTGTCCGTTCGACATATCAGACACAGAAATCTTAGAGCTGTTCAACATGCACAGTATCAATGCGACAGTAAAAAGGTTCCAACTTGGATGTGCGGGACATCTAGTCCGCAATCGCCTTCCCAAACGACTTCTGTACTGGGAGTTTGTGCAGGAAAGCGCTCCCTGTGAGGTCAATACAAGCGCTATAAAGACAATCTAAAGAGCTCTTTCAAGGAATGCGATATCGACTTTCACAACTAGGAAACACAAGCTCTCGATTGCTCCTCATGGTGTGACGCTGTGAGTCTTAGAGTCTCAAGATTTGAAGAAGAGTTGTCAGCGTGAAAAAGCGCTAAACCAACAAAATGCTGAGAAACGAAGCAGGTCTATCTGCAACTGACCTAATCTACCTATACCAGGTATGCAGCCGGTTTTTAGAGTGAAGATTGAACTTTACAGTCATATTCGAACCCATAGGAAATGAGAACTGTGCTCATCTTCGGCCTCGAAGATATATATAGATATAGATATATATAGTTTTGTATGGTTTGTCAGTACATCCATCGGACACAGTGTGTAGGTTTTTTTCTCTTGTAAAAGCTACAAATAATCTGCAGGCTATAATTTTTTTTTCATTGAAAGCTTACTTTCAGTATATACTTGAAAACATTTTTCTTTAAAGCAAGATATAAAATCCTATTTAGAAAAATCTGTATCAATTAAATATAAATGAAAGGGAAACCCTCCTACCAAAAAAAAAAGTATTTCTTGGAACTTTAAAATCAACAAAAATATAAAAAAAACTTTGTAGGCCCATCTCTTTATATCGTATGCTTAGAACAATTTCATTACGTCTTTAAATCAAAGAATCGTTATTCAAAATAGTTCTATACATTTTTACATTTAAAATGTCTTCGTTTTTCTAAACAGACTACAAACAAATGAAACAATCACACATTGAAGAGAAGATCAAAGAATTCAAAAATCTCTTCAACGCTCTGCTTTTATTGTAGAATATTTATTTTTTTACCATAAACTTTCAAACATATTGGAGGAAAATATATCATAGGAGGACACAAAAATATATCATAGGAGGACACAAAAATATATCATAGGAGGACACAAAAATATATCATAGGAGGACACAAAAATATATCATAGTAGGACACAAAAATATATCATAGGAGGACACAAAAATATATCATAGGAGGACACAAAAATATATCATAGGAGGACACAAAAAGAGATCAAGATTTACAAACGAGGAGCGTAAATAAAAAAAAAGACAATGTGAACGTTAAAACTCAATGTCCAAAGTATGTGTATGACAAATGCTAAGATATATCATCATCAACAGGATGTTCATTGCGAGCCTGAGGAATTTGTGATATGGTAATAGAATTTTAGTCTAAGTTATTTTTTGACAGTAGTTAGCAGGTCATCGTGGGGTTCTATTACTGTAACTAATCTTGTTTCTAATCTCTTCATTTGTGATGCGCTCTTTTAAGTGATACCTAGGATCTTTCTGTAGCTGACAAAGACTACGGCGAAACACTACAGCTAACCCAACAAAACCTCTGCCACACATACGTTTAGTTTGTTTTGAAGGAAGTTAAATTGTGGTTGTTAATAGTATTGAATTCAAAGCTTCTGAAATATGTGCCGAATATTTTGAGTTCAAAGACTCAAAAAAAACAAAGATTTACTGCTGCAGGGGTAAACGACTGTATAGAAAATACGAAAAACATGCATATATGCAACCCTGCCGGACCAAGTAAAACAAAGGACGTTTGGGCCACGAGGCCTTCATCAGCTACAAAACAAACAAAAAATAAATAAAAAACAATTAACACAAAATAGTCTTAAGTTAACTTATCTGTCCGATGTTGTTCTCTATCGAGGCAGAAAAGAAATGAGCTGCGCTGGTGTAAAAGCGCGGGAAAACGGAAGGGGGCGGAGATGTCAGGCAAAGATGAATGGGAACCTGGCACTTGGCCATGTAAGCGACGTAATTGTCAGACCTGCAAACACACACTCGCCACCCCCACCATCACCTGTCCTAAAATGACCATCAAGATCAGTGGCAAATTTAACTGTAATAGTAGAGGAGTCATATATGCTATAATATGCTCAAGGTGTCAGATGGTTTATATTGGAAACACAGGCAGGACCTTAAAAACACGACTCCAAGAACACCTTAGAGACATTCGTAACTTTGCTACTAAGCCCGTCTCTATCCATTTCAATAACACACATCATAGGGGTACCACCGACCTCCTCGTCACTGCCATACAACAATGCAATGACAAAAACACCCGTCTGCAGATCGAAAACAAACTTATTTACATGTCAGGCACCCTCCAACCTAATGGGATCAACAACCAGCACACTTTTATTTAATAAGCGATGGGCACTAACACTACGGTACCCCCTTTTCCCATTCATCTTTGCCTGACATCTCCGCCCCCTTCCGTTTTCCCGCGCTTTTATACCAGCGCAGCTCATTTCTTTTCTGCCTCGATAGAGAACAACATCGGACAGATAAGTTAACTTAAGACTATTTTGTGTTAATTGTTTTTTATTTATTTTTTGTTTGTTTTGTAGCTGATGAAGGCCTCGTGGCCCAAACGTCCTTTGTTTTACTTGGTCCGGCAGGGTTGCATATATGCATGTTTTTCGTATTTTCTATACAGTCGAATATTTTGAGAGCTGCATTTTTAACTCCTTTGATTATAAAAAAAAAAATATTCACTGGTTGACTCTTTGACCTTTTAAAACCTTATATGAGTTTGTTTGAAAATAAAAACTCTTTTAGTAATCTAATTTTTTTTTCTGAAAAGACCTATGCCATATTCTGATCACCCCTTTAGGTCTCATCTACATGTCCTTCCTATAGTTACAACAGAAACTGACAACACACTCTAAAAAATATATATTTAAGTCAGCTTTTCACTGTATTTGTTCTTAAATTCTATATATCTGTGTACATTGATATATGCGTGAAATTATAATTTTCTACGGGAGAGGTGTAGGAATTGAGATGGTTTAAAAAATGTTCATTTTTATGTCTTTTTTTAGTTTTCAAGTATAAAATACTTGTTTGATTATGGAACATTCTGTTTCATAAAGGAGAAAGTGTATTTACATAACAAAATGTTACTGGTTTATTAGATGAGAATTATTTGTTTAGTTAATCAACGCAATTTGAAGCACAGTAAATCTATATGCTATGATATGTTGTAAATTGAATGTTCAAAAATATAAACTTTTGAACACTTAAAAAACAGGTTATTTGGCACTTTGTAATAACCAAGAATCGCAAGTCGTGTCAAGGTCTAGGATTGGATCACCGATTGTGTTTCATATCTGTTTGGTATCGGATCTGAAACTAAATCAAATCGGGATCGATAATGTGGTCTATGACGTCAATGTAAAGAACGATACTATATTGTGCGTCAGTTTAGACAGGATATATAGGCAGAATAGGTCATTACTCCTATATACAAATCTATTTTAGAAATAGTTCATTATTAAATAAAAAGAAATATAAAATAACGGCGAAACCCTCGGAGAAATGTTATAAAGACTTGCTTCTAGCCTTACAAGAAATGGGTAAGTAGCATTCTTTTTAAGTTTCAATTGTTTTTATAGATGTGTTGTTGTTTTTTTCTCACTTTATTTCCCTATCTTTTAATAATAATAATAACAATAATAACAATAATAATAATCTTTATTGTCCGTATGGACGTTATATTTCAAAGAATCAACACCGTGCGGAAGCCTTAACAATGGTATAGGACCTGAAAAAGGCTCTAATATAAATTTAACATTTAAAAATAAACGAACCAAATCGATACAAAATAGAAATACAATTCACTAAAATCAAGATAGATAACTTTGCAAGATATGAAGTTACTGTTCCTTTTATCGGAGACGTTTCCATTAGAAAAACATTTTATTTAATCCAAGATAGAGGTAAGTTTTCATAGAAAGCTTCATAATGAAGACATATATGTAATCTTAAGGTCCCTAATTTACATATGATTAATTGACATTTTAATAATCCTCAAACTTGACGTAGACGAACAAATAAGAACATTTAATCAGTTACTACCTTTTCTGTGCCTAAAAAACTAAACACCTCTCACGATCGAAATGCAGCAGTTCAATTTGCCGGACTATTATTTATCCATTTTTTCCATACGCAATTGCGATCCAATCTTTTTTCAACTTTCTCGCCATATATTTTTTTACACATTTATATTTTCTTTAGAAGTAATGAGTAAGTTTCACAGATTTTAATAACACCAGGTTTACTCGGTAGATTGTCAGACTCTAGTCTACATTACAAGTTCAGTGTTTCAAGTCTCTAATCACATGATATTATTTATATTTCTAAATAGTGTTATTTTCACAACTTATAATTAATAATTCGATAAACATAAAAGTTGTAAAATTATTTATAACCTTGATCCTAAAATATGTTTCAACACTTAATTATATGTGACATATACAAGAATACAGTGGCCAAACAGGGGCTTGTTGAACTGCAAACAGTTTTAATGAACGTGCACAACAATAAGGAAAGGTGGTTCGGACAGTGTATTATGTGAAGATTTGCAGAATGTGATAAGGGAAAAATAATCCTGCTAAAAATAATTCGACACTAAAGCCGCGTGGGGGCCCTTCTTATGCCTATAATGTCCCATCGAACCCGTGCGAGGGTCCATCACAGCGCATATGGCCTCCGTTAGGGTTGGACGGGTTAGCGAGCCTTTGTTACGTCCCTACCACGTGCAGTGTACAGTCTCTCGACCGTACATGTGGTAGCCCACTGAGAGCAGTCTCTCTTTCAGTCTTTCAGTCTCTCTTTCAGTCTTTTGTCTCTCTTTCAGTCTTTCAGTCTTTCTTTCAGTCTTTCAGTCTCTCTTTAGTCTCTCTTTCAGTCTCTCTTTCAGTCTCTATCCAGTCTCTCTTTCAATCTTTTAGACTCTCTTTCAGTCTCTCTTTCAGTCTCTCTTTCAGTCTCTCCTTCGGTCTCTCTTTCAGTCTTTCAGTCTCTCTTTCAGTCTCTCTTTCAGTCTTTCAGTCTCTCTTTCAGTCTTTCAGTATTTCTTTCAGTCTCTCTTTCAGTCTTTCAGTATTTCTTTCAGTCTTTCAGTATTTCTTTCAGTCTTTCAGTATTTCTTTCAGTCTTTCAGTATTTCTTTCAGTCTATCTTTCAGTCTCTCTTTCAGTATCTCTTTCAGTCTCTCTTTCAGTCTCTCTTTCAGTCTTCCAGTATCTCTTTCAGTATCTCTTTCCGTCTTTCAGTCTCTCTTTCTGTCTCTCTTTCAGTCTTTCAGTCTCTATCCAGTCTCTCTTTCAATCTTTTAATCTCTCTTTCAGTCTCTCCTTCGGTCTCTCTTTCAGTCTTTCAGTCTCTCTTTCAGTCTATCTTTCAGTCTCTCTTTCAGTCTTTCAGTCTCTCTTTCAGTCTTTCAGTCTCTCCTTTAGTATCTCTTTCTTTCAATATCTCTTTAAGTGCATTTTTATTCAGTCTAATAAAACACAAAATGTTTAACACAAGCATCGTTATTATTTCTCCTCTTTTCTACCATGAATTTTATTCATACAAACCTTACCTCTTTCTTTTTTTTTTTATTTGATTCATCTCCATTGTTACTTTTACATTTAAAGAGTTCTTCTGTCTTTCTTTCATTCTTTGTTGTTCTTTTCCTCATTTTTGAATCCTTTTATTGTCTCTCGGTCTGCAATTTTTAAAAATTACTTTTAATTAAAGAAACAAAACATTTAAAAGTATTATTTAAATCACTAGAAGGTTCAGTTTCACTTTCTGTTTATCTGTTCAAGTTGAAAAAAAAAAACACTATCTCTTGACATCGACGCATACATATACACACAGGCGAGAGGGAAAAAAACACATAACCAAATTACACACACAAAATGAATTATGAAATTTACAGATATGTTAGTAATTAATTTCTATATATACGCTTTCTTAAATTATTTTGTTAAAATAACTTTCACATTTCATAAAATTGAAAAAAAAAATTAAGCTTTTATGTTTTTTATTTCCCCAGAATATGTATTAGTTTTATGAACTAAGTTTTTTTTAAAATAATTTTTGTTTTTCAAATGTATAAAGTTTAAGCCTTATAATTTGTGTATTGCTTACAAGTATGTTAAATTATAATAAGTTGAAGTGACTAAACAGGATCCGACTTGCGGCAAGATGGGTTCTTTAGCGTTTGTCGGCTACACACCTAGATCTAGAAAGAAAACTGAATTCAAATCTCTGCTGCCTAGCTGCTATTCCCATACATAGGAAAGGCTTCTGGACACAACCCTTTAAAAAAATCATTAGCCGGCGAGACTTAGGCAGTTTGCAGGCTCTTATGTATGCATCCTATAAGAGCTAGTGACGCCGCTATACCAAACTATATAGCAGTTACCGTTTCTTTGGATGCATCTATTTCGCGGATTTAGGTAACAGCTGTGTATGTGGGCGACGTCGTTCCTACCACATCGAATGCCAAGGCATCTTATTTCCATTTAGTTTCGCAACTAAAGAAGGTCATATTGCGGACTAGTTGAGTAAATAAGAATACGTAGCAGAGAATCGAAAATTTCTAGAACTCATTGAAGGCTATACAAATAAAAATCTCTATATCGCAAGGCCGCCCCTGTCGTCAACCCCAAATCACCCCCTCTTTAGTGTGTTAAAAGTTAATGAAGACTGTTGATCCTGTCACTTTGCAAAGTTAGTACACACTATAAAGATTCGCATTTTTGTGTTGTATCAATATTTGTCACGATCCTTCTCAAGTATAAATTTAAAAAAAAAGGAAAACATCTTTTTTCACAGAAAGAAAGCTTATGGGAAGAAATTCCGCTCTTACAGCTATATCTCTTGATCACGTAGACGTTATTTCCCTTATTCGAGCTCAAGCAAAATAATTAATTATCAGTAAATAATTTTATTTAGTTTTCAAAAGCTGATACATGTCTTTTCTGCACCAATGAATACTTGTGCAAAGATTCAGCTTGATCTTAAAATGGGTGTTTGAAATTTGACGTTGAGAAACTTGTAATAGACAGACAGACAAAACAGGACTGACAGACAGACAAAACAGGACTGACAGACAGAGTGAGTTGATAAAAACTTTGTAAAGACAGATATTGATCTAACTTTCCTTAAGTGAAACAGTACACACTTGTCTCATTAGTCACTAAATGAAGCTGAAAAAATATTCAGAGTAGAGAACTTGACCTACGATAATCATGGTTGTAATTCTATATGTCGGATGCTATCCCTTTTTCACGAAAACACATATAGCTAGTTATACAATTTTTTTTACGAATTGCTGTATATGTCAGATCATCAGATGGCAAACACTGAAGGTGTTGCCTCTAGGCTTACTAAAATACTCTTCTATCCATATTTAACAGAGCAACATTATTCATGTTGTTACTAGTCTTTGGCTACTAGAATCATATTGTTGGTAGACAACTAAACCGTTGTAAGCTTAATATATCTTATATAATAAAACTTCCAAAAACTTGAATAACTTTGTTATGTTAGCAATACTAGGCCTACATAGAACTTTATTTATAATACAGACAAAATTAACTTGTGATAAATAACATAAATGTAGTAGTCTAGTAATCTTTTTTCCTAAAACAATCTAACTCACTATAATAACACAACTTTTCAGTCTCACGTTCTAGAATAGTCTCTCCTAACTAAGCCTAAATGACGACAAGGTCACCTAAGTTGCATCATTCAAAACCAATCGCTAAACTCTTCCCACCGTCACCCTAGAAACACTCTTACACACACATTCGTAAATATTAAATCGTAAACATTTTACCGTAAACCAAGAGAGTTAAATATTTGATCAACATTTATAGAAATGTTAAGGAATAAAATGTATATGCAACATTACTCTTTCACAACTTGCACTCTATAAGGCAGATGATGTATAAGTAATCCGTTTCTGAAGATGTCATTTAACCAGCACAGCGACCAACCGCTTTTACTCTTTCGCATCTGTTATCATGTATACACTAGTGCTGAGTTGACTTAGATCCCGAAATATATAAATCTCTGTCTTTACAGGATTCGAACCTGGGACAATGGACTATACTGTGTTAGGCGCTTTCCGCGGTGTCTAATACAAATAAACCGAATGGAGGTTATCACACTCAATGTAGTACGTAATTCATTAACACAGACGAAAGACCGAATAAAAGTTAGTTGACGCTGATAATGAATGTCGAACAAGTTTAATAGCAATGAAGGGACATCTAACTCTATACGTTCATAAAATGCTACATATCCTGGAAGTAGTCTGTTTACGTCGCCTGATATTTCGTTCTATCTCTAAAACCTATTTTTGTTTTTACTAATCATGTCATTGTCACTTGGTCAAAACGTCCTCTACTTCCGTATTCGTGCCATAACAACCTAGAATCCGGGCAACATATTTTGTGAATAAACCAGCCGATTCTGTATTATTTATCTGTGTTATACATGAATGTGGCAAAATATGTAGGTCACAGCTAGGACTGTTCAGCCGCGGGAAATACTGCATGTCTCACTAATCTTTGGACTCAAAGACTAGCCTTATTATTATTATTTTAAACACTAAAAGAAAAAAAAATCTCAACTTCAAACCCTGACTTAAATGTGTTAAACGTTGTCTCCCACGCTTGTTCTAACTGCTAGTTGATTCATACACCATGGACAGGAAGTGAAACAATAGCTGACTCATTACATGAGAGAAAATCTTATTACTTTCATTAAATTAAAATAATTTCAAAAATCAATTTCCTAAAAAAAGGACAAACATCAATGTATACATTTACTAAGTAGACTAGAAATATAAGGATATTCCAAATCTACGGCAATATATGAATGCGATAAAGCGAATATGAATGGCTATTCTTATTTCTAAAGCACATTGTGGGATGTCTAACTGTGTACAAATGTTTTATTTTCACATTGTTATTTTGTCATGTGTCAGTTTTAAAGGTAAGTCTTTCCTAGATCACATCAAATATTAAGAATTAAATAATAATACAGACGTAACGACTAATTCAAAAAACAAAATTATTTTTGATACATCGAGATCTTGAGGACAGATGAAATAAACGTTATTTTATTTCTATGCCGGTTGTTAACGAGAATTCCATGAGGAATTAAAAAACAACAACAACCGACTTGAATTGTTTTAGTTAAAAGTCAGGTAGCCAATAGATTAGGGTGGACCCTGGGGTCCTATTAATCCCAAAATTCAAAATTCTTCACCAAGATCTCCGCTTAGAAATAAATAACTTTACCTTTCAGCTGCTATGTATGGCAATAACATATTGAATTAATCAATCTTTAAGTGCTTTGCCCTGTTCCACATTCAAAATGATAACATAAAGAGTTTGTTAAGTTCAATTGGTAACTTCAGAGGCGGGCATCATCGAATTTACCCATGGACCAGAAATATTCAAGCCATGGTCCTGTTTTGATCGTTTGAAGTAATAAAATTTGAAAAAAAAAAATCATTTGACGCTATTTTTAACTTAAAAGCTAATCAAACAGGACAACACGTCATCAATACTAAGACTCTTCTAGCTCCTCTGAAATAAGGATTAGAAATAGAGCTCCATTGAAAGCAGTGCTGCGTGAATGAATCAACTAAAAATAGCTATGAAAACCTCAAACATAGGTACATCTCTTATATTACATCTCTGTGACCTTCAGATGCAATGTACCTGTGCGCGATTCTTTAAAAGAAGCATGAGTTGTTAGTGAAGAAGCCTGTAAAAGTAAATTAAAATTTCCTTTTTCAGACCTTGTGCTCTATAGAGCAGATGATGTAAAGGTCCTCTGATTCTGTGGCCTACGGTTTACGAGAGTGTTATGTGGCCAGCACAACGACCTACCGCCTTTACTTTTCCCCAACTAATGTCAGGCTTCCACTAGAGCTGGGTGGACTTATAGGCGACCAAGGATCCCGAAATAAAAACCCCAGTCTTCACTAGGATTCGAACCCGGATTCCCCACTCAGTAGCCAAGCGCATTACCGAAGAAGCATGTGTCCTTGTTAAAAAAACACTATTTCTTTTATAATTTAAAAGAGATATTTTTTATGAAAATTTAAATAATTAAATGTTTCACTTTAATTTCACTTTTGTACAAGAAAAAAAAAGCCCTTGCATCAAAACTTTGTAAGGTCTAAAATATTACGATGTCCGATTAGTATTTTCTTTTCCAGTTTATGAGATCTAATCGAGACGGACGGACTGACAAACCATACACAACTATTAGTGGGCTTTTTTCCTTTTGCTGGCCTCTAAAAATAGCACCTATTTGTATTAAGCCTGTTATTTTGAAAAACTCGTTATTTGATTGATTTAATTAATTTTACTATCTTAATTATAATCCTTGTTGAAAGAAAATAAAAAAGGTTGTCGTGAAAATTCTAAATTTAATTTTGTTATTCGACCCTCTTTCGTACTCAGGTTTAGAAGGACAACTACAATTGTGTGACAGACCAAACCATGTCTCCACTAAGACTGATATAGCTCCATTACATTCGTCCATACAACTGAGATTGTGTTTAGTAGCTAACATTACAAGGAGCAAGTTTCCTATTCTACGTATTAACAATTGTTTGATAGGACTCAATCATAATGATCAATGCCAGAATTTCGCCTGGCAAAGAGAGTCCACAAAACGTAATGAGTTGATCTTAACTATAACGTTACTTAATGTGACTGTACATGAGTATGGTGACAATGACATTTTTGTACATACTGGCTTAGGTGCAATCGGAAGTGAGACACTATATTTTAAATGGACAATCAATCCAACTGGTAAGTGAGAGTTTACTTAAATTATTTTAGGATATAACCACTGTCTTATAACATCTATAGATATTTTTATGTACATTCTACCTATATCTCATTTTTTTTATTTACATATCATCACTCTTTCCTAGAGAACACACAGACACACTATCACATAACTGGTTATTTTCATCATCGCCTTGTATTAATTTATATAAATAGTTGTCATTTTTCTTTCTTTTGACCTCAACTTTTATTTTGGCTTTTCACCTATTCTCCATGTATCAATCATACATACACAATGATATTTAAAACAATATTCTACACTTCGAACTCAAAACTGTTTCAATTACCGATAGATACAAAGAAAATTAGACGAGAATAATTGAGTTCTAAATAGAAAAACTCTAACTCGCTTTTCTTTACATTGCTAAACAAGTATTAGTTGATATGCCCTCAAACTCTTAAGTGGCCTCAGTGAATACTGTCCCCAACACTTCTGAGATCATTAAATGCCACCACAATTATAATTGACACCATTAAATATCCCCATAATTATTCTGTTTATATATTTGATTGATTACTGTTTCTCCACTTTAGTATTATCGCGACTGTTGATGATTCTATTTTGTAAATAATTAAATTGTAGACAAATATGTCAATTTCGAGGGGCAATCATTTACACCACTTTATGTCTTACTTGAAATAATTAAGAAACTTCTGTTATAGCATACACAAATATATACCTTCATTAATGAAATCCGTACTTGGCTTCCCCCCAAAATATTATTAATATATATCTGGTATAGTAAAAGTAAAGTTCCCCTTTCAGACCTTGTGATGTATGGGGGTAGACGTTGTAAAGGTCATCTGTTTCAATGGCCGACAGTTAAGGAGCCTATCATGTGGCCAGCACAACGATCTTTCGCCTATACATTTCCATAACTATTCTCAATAGAGCTGAGTGGACTCAGAGGTGCCCTAAAAATCCCATAAGTAGAAATCCCATTCTACACTAGATATTCTGTTGATACATTTGATTGATTAACTTTTTTCACTTTTGTATTTTGGTGACTGTTGATGATTCTATTTTGTTAAAACAAATGGAGACAAATATGTCAATTTTACGCCAATGTATAACTTACTTGGAATAATTAAGAAACTTCTGTTATATCAAGCACACTTATATAAACCTTTATAAATGAAATCAGTACTTGACCTTTCCCCAAACAAATATTAGTATTACATATATAGTAAAGTAAAAGTTAAGTTTCCCTATTCGGACCTTGTGATCTATGTGGCAGATGTCATCGATGTCACGGTTAACGAGATTGTTATGTGGCCAGCACAATGATCTAACTATTGTCAGGTACCCAATAGAACTGGGTGGACTCCGAGGCGCCCTAAAGATCCCGGAAGTAAAAATCCCAGGATTCGAACCCGAGAATCTCTGTTCCGGAGTCAACCCCTTTATATTACTGTTATAGAAATCACATGAAATGTTTAATATTGCAGTAATTACATGGTAGAAGGCTTTACATGTCTTTAACAAGTCTTAAAATACTTTCAACTAAAGGTTCTGGTCTCTAACTGTGCTGCTCTCTTAACCTTAACCCCAAGTCTTAATAAAATCACTTAAACTCATGACGAGCGTGAATCACAAGTCACAAAGTCATTACACTGGTTCCAAAGTTTACATTTACAAAGAACGAAACTGAAATAAATCATTAAAGATAAGAATTATGTAATGCATGCAATGATAGGAAAAATTAAACAAGCTATTTACCTGAGGAAATATTTGTATTAAACAGAATATGATTAAAGTCTTGAAAAAAGAACATAATAATAAATTAAATATTGTTTGTGATTTTACATAACCATGTAGTCGGCCTCGGTGTGTCCGCTCTTTGGTAAGCGAGGCATTTAAAATAGGCATGATTTTATATTTTAGCACTTTGAACTAATTATGAAAAAAGATTTAAAAAAAACATTTTTATAACAGATGAATCTGTCACTAGTGATTAATTTTGACATTTTCATAGTAAAAGAGAAACTAGGCGTATCATTAAGTTAACCAAAAAAAAATATCATGTGTGGATATCAGAAACTGTAAAATAAGATGATATTTAAAATTCAAACGTAACAGATAAATAACTTACAAAGAGACGAACAGATTAACAGGCAGATTATTTTAGGGTCGTTAATAAAAGGAATTATGATTTCATGTTCTCTCTACAGGGAACCATATTCACACTTTCGAAGCTAAACGTTTACAAACAGCTGATGAAGAAATCGACAAGATAACCTGCAAGGCATCATGGTATCCCCAAATGATAATCATAAGTAACAATGTTACTGGGAAAATTCTGAATGTCGTCAACAACACAATAAAACAAACTGAAAACAGATCTTTGAGTTCCGACTTTGTTGAAAACGAAAGCAGCGATAGTACAGTTTTCAAATGTGAAGTTATCAGCTTCAGAGGAATTAGCAACTTCAAGTATTTGGATCTAACTAACATATGTAAGTGTTATGAGATAAGCGTCTTTGCAATATTTCGATTCTACATTATCAAATCCGTTTGGGTATGATAAATGTGGATATATAGATTAAACATTTTGGGCGTTTCAAAACCACCGCACAAAGGGAATTTAATTTAATCTCTGTAATACATTTTTTAAAGTGATAAATGGTAACCATAGTTTATTGTGTTGTTCTTCCAAATTTTTATAACTAATATTTTTGTTGTTGTTAACATTTTTAAATTTAAAAATTAGCTGTAAATTGTGAGCGTGTTAAAACTATAAAGACTGCTATCGAAAATAATTGATACTATTTTTTCTTACCTCCCCTTTAAATTATATTATAAAAATAGAATGTTTCCACCAGTTCTATCTTATATCCACTCACTTCGTCTGTTTGGTCAAATTATTTTACACGCTTTTTATAACTAGTTCCATTCTCGGATTAAGCTGAAATTTTGCACAATTATTTATTGTAAATGACAATACGTGAAAAAATAATTAAAAAATTACCAACTATTTAATCAATTACTTTTAATAAATTTTGTTGAAATATATTACGAATCAGCACATGAAAATACTTGACACATATTATATATTATTAGCATAACCTTAAAACGGGAAAGGATATAGTCAGTTCAGATTCGAATCTGTGATCCCCATAACGATAGTCTGGAGCGCTAGCGACCTTCAAGATTATATAATAAAGACAGTTTTACAGTCTACTAATTCAAAAACATTGCTGTTAAACAAATCTGTTATATAACATAACTATAGCTTTTTTTTTTTCTATAGACAGTATCTCTGAATGCATTATCTCTTCTTGGTTTTAAATCGTTTGTTTCATCGTCCTTTAGGTTTACCGAAACTCTGTGAAGGTGAACACTTTGTGCACAGTGTGAACTCAACATCTGGTGTGGCGGTCAACGTAACGCTGTGCCTAGTTCACAATAAAGAACTGGGAAATCAAAATATAAATGTATCGTTTTCACCAAAAGGGAATGTTGCATTTAGCCTGAAAGTCATTCACACGAGACATAACATCTACAACATAAATCTCACTTTGAGCAATTTAACAAACAAAGATAGTGGAGACTATACCGCAAAGATAACAGTGTCCAATATAAACATAATGTTTGAGCAAAAAATACAAATGTTTATTTATGGTAAGATGTCTATGTTTCTTCTTTTGTCTGTGTTTGTTTAGTGGAACATTGAGAAGAACAAGAGAAAGTACACAATTCGTTTTGATCTTGGAAATGACTATCTGGAACTTTTAGGATGCACAGTAGACTCTATATACAGCTTTTTTTCACTGGCATACAGATTAATCTTGCTATTCAGCCAAACACTACAATAAAGATTATAGAAAAAAAAATTATAAAGAAGCTTATATTTCGAAACATATAGTTTCAGTAGTCAGATATATATATATATCAAACAGTAGTTTTAAATTAATCAGGTAAATAATTTTAGTACATATAGGGTAAAATTAATAACATTGTGTGATAGGAATTATTTTTAGCGGCCCCCCGAAAGGGGAAAAGACGCTATTAGTTTTGTGCGAAAAATCTGTCGCTTGGCTTCCGAACCGGGAATCCCGTGTTCGAATCCTGGTGAAGACTGGGATTTTCAACTTTGGAATCTTTGGGTGCCTCTGAGTCCACTCAGCTCTAATGGGTACCTGACATTAGTTGGGGAAAAGTAAAGGCGGTTGGTCGTTGTGGTGGCTACATAACACCTTGTTATTAATTGGCTTTGCTTAACTTAACTTTAATGCTTATATCACGCTTAGTGCGTTATGGTCTAATTACTTTTGTGGAGCAGTGGGGTGGAGAGACCATATATGGGAGAAGGCTTTCATGCTGCCTAATTGAAAACCATAGAACAAGCATTTCTGGAGCTAAAAGTTGAACTTCAGCCTCAACGATGGAAGGCCCACTATTAGCTACAGAACAATCTATGTTCACGTAAAAGTAGGTTTTATACATTGCTTTGCTACGTAGATCTTACTGTCTCTTAATATAGTAAAATCTATCAATGTATTGACTATTTAATTGGTATTGTTTTTAGTGATTCTTATGATATTCCGACAAAATAAAGAAACAAATCAAAATGGTTGCCTGTTTGCAATGCAAAAAAAAATATATAAAAAAATAGTTGAATATGTGAAAGAGAAAAAAAACGAAGGAAAGGAATGACTTAGATACAAAATTGTGTGATTCGATCTAATTTGATGAGAAAAAAGAAATATATCTATGGATTTACTAAAGCTTAAAAATAATCCCTCTCTATAAAAATAAACATATATAATACATAGATAATTTAGTGCATAAATAATGATGAATAATACTTTCTCTTTAGATCCTCCTCAGCTCTGTGAAAGGTCAAACAATAATACAGTCATACACACTGATTTATATGGAAATCTATCCATCAGCTTCTGTGTTTCAAGTACCAGGCCTTTTCAGAACAAAATACTAGTGAACAAACGTGTTCTAGATCATCGACTAAGTTCATCTTTTTACAAGAAAAACATGTCTACTACTGAATATAATTGTACTCTACATCTTCACAACGTATCGCCTTTGAACGCAACGAAGTACAAGGTTTCTTTATTTACAGACCTAGGATTTGAGTTTCTGTACGTTTTCGACTTAAAGATCAACTGTAAGTCTAGTATATTAATTTTTATTTTTAGTTCTGATAAACATATATTGGAAATTAAAGACTAGAAGTATATTACTGAAATCAATTTTTGTTACCATTTTATTTTGAAGATCCACTTTGCACTTCTTAAGCAATACAATCCTGTAAGAAGGAAAAAAAAGAGAACGTTATTTAAATAAATACAGTGGAGCGAAAATAAAACCTAAAGAAAAGAAACAAAGGCAAAAGAAGGGAATCGAGAGAAAACATCAAACTGCTATACAAATTAAATAATTTCAAGGAATGAAATATCCCTCATGCCAACTAAAAAAGTATAAATTAATTTCTGCTACAGCTTATTTTTTTTTTTTTAAGTCGAAAAAAAGGCACACAAAAATGTATAGTTTTTTTGAACCACTTATTAATAGCTAGCACATTTATACACCAAATTCATCTACGCGTAATATTAGTGTAATAAAATAATTGAGTCGTCATAGACTCCCAGAACTTTATTACAGTAACAAAAGTAAACAGATCTAATTGAATATAAATAAAATATTCAACTAACCCTGAAAGATTAAATTTTGGTTTAGCGTGGTATGTTGGTACCTTCATTCGACGCAATGTATGTTTTTTTTTTCTTCTCTTGTAGGAGCTATATATAATCTGCAGAATGATTACCTTCATTCGCCACACGAATACATTTTCTTAAAGACGAGATATAAAATCTTTGCTTATTAGAACGAAATTTATAATTTAAATATAAGTGACTGGAAAAAAAAACACTAATAAAAAACAGTATATCTATGGCCCCCTCCAGTCGCGAAGCGACTATGGATCATCTCGGTGAGACGAATGCCTGGGCCTTAGCTGTGGTTGGAACGATGTCGCCCACACATCTGTTCCCCACTCTCCACGCAGCTGATGTATCCAAAGGAACGGTAGTGCCGATACAGTTTGGGGTCAGCGGCGTCGCAGGTTCTGCCAGAGTGTAGCGCTGGGTGATGCAAACTGCCTTAGGGTCGCCAGCTCCAGTTTTCCTTCTCCTAGGTGGGTAGCCAGCCATGGATAACGATCCCCTCCTTGCCCGAAGCTTACTGGTTAATGGGAGCCTCACAGTCTCGGTTGACATTGCCCGTTATATGTACACCTCAGGTTAAAATGGTGAAAAGACACGTGACACTCCTGATATAGAAACAGGAAGTAAGAATGACTAAATTGACTTTTAGTTCAGTTAGTACTATCTTTCTGTCCGGTGCGGACAGTAGTGACTTAGAGAGTCGAGTAGTAACTTTGATTTAAGTAGTACCTTTTGGGCAGTTGAAGCCAGTAGTCTTTTGAGACAGTACATGTATTTTGATAGTTTTTCTCTGGACTTAGAGGGTCAAGTGACTGACTTAATCCTGTGCACTCCCAGGAGAGCACAGAACCGCAACCACACCTCTCCACCGAACTCGATTCTGAGAAGCTTTCTTCATCTGCTCCCATGTCATTCCAGTACCCTCAGCTTCACTGATGACTGACCTCTTCCAGGTTTGCTTGGGTCTGCCCACTTTCCTCTTTCCTTGTGGGTTCCAGTCAAGTGCCTCCTTGCAACATTGGTAGCTGGTTTTCGCAAGATGTGTTCTATCCAGTTCCAATTTCGTTTTGTGATGTCTTGGGCTATGGGCTTTTGTCTAGTTCTCTCCCACAAATCGATAGTAGTTATCATTTCTGGCCACCTAATTCCTAATATCCGGCGTAGGCATCTGTAAACAAAAGTCTGGAGCTTTTCCATATTTGTTTTAGAGAGTCAAGTAGTAACTTTAAAGTTTATTTTTACCCGCTGCGATGAAGTGGGAAGCGTGGTCGAGAAGCGCTTGAACTTGGCTCGGCTTGGCTACCTAGAAAGGGGCTCGAGGTTCGACACTCGACTCGGGCAATGTTGTGTTTACTGAGCGCCTAAAGGCAGCACGGAAAAACAACTGCTAGATACCCCCCCCTCCACTGGTCCACAAATGAGATTGGACCAAAAGCGCTCTGAGCATGTTATACGCATGAAAGTAGCGATATATAAAAGCTATAATAATAATAATAAGATTTAGTATATTGAATATGTGTAACAGTGCCCTTATGAGGACGTGACTGTATTGCATTGCATCATTTTTGTAACTACCATGAAGTGTGCAACATATTGTTTTATTAAATAAATGTTATATCTCGCCCTCCAAAATTGGACTCATTCAATCTATACCATTTGAGTTGGTTACGTGTCACGTTTGACTCCAGGAAGTAGGAACCCAACATTCACATTCTTCAACATTACACCATTTTACCTTTTAAAGGGAGGTTTAAAAAAAAAAGAAATACGGGCTTACACGGGAGGAAGGTAAATAACAACAAGACAAAGTAAACGTTCAAAACTCGACTTACAAAGAATGTCATGACAAATGCTAATAGATCATAACCAACTGGAAGCACTGAGGAACTTGTGACATGGCCATTGAATTTTAGTTTGCTTGTTTACAGTAGTTAGCAGGCCATCGTGAGGCTCTAGTACTGTAATAATCTTGTTTCTCTAATCTCTTCATTTCTGATTCGGTCTTTTAAGTGATATCTAGGATCTTTCTGTAGCGTCACAGCTGACAATATCAACCGGCTAAACACTACAGCTACCCCGACAAAAAGTTTGCCACACATACATCTACTTTGTTTTGAGGGAGGTAAAATTTAGGCTGTTAATAGTATGGAATTCAAAGCTTCTGAAATCTGTGCCGATAATATTGGAAGCTGCATTTTTTAACTCCATCGCTTAAAAAAATAAATAACTCACTAATGAACTATTTGACCTTTTAAAACCGGATATGAGTTCGTATGAAAACAAAAACTTTGTAAGTAATTTTTTTTTTTCTGGAAAGATTCCAATCACCTCTTTAGCTCTCATCTACATGTTTTACTAAAAATTAACAGATACTGACAACACACTTTGTAATACGAAGATTTTAAGGTAGCTTATTCCTGCAGTATTAAGATATATGTCATTTATTATTCGGTTCTTCTTGAATTCTTTATATCTGAGTACATTGATACATGCGTGAGATTAGAATTGTGTTGTGGGAGGTGTGGGAATTGGGGTTTGGTAAAACTGTTTCTTTTTGTGTCTATTATTTATTAGTTTGTAAGATTAAAATAATCGTTCACATATGTAGCTATGTATTTCATAAAATACAAATTGTATTTAAATAAGAAAATGTTACTTGTATAATAGCTTTTGATTATAAATTCAATCTGCGGATTTTGATAGCATAAAAAGTCTATATGCTATGATATGTTAAAAGTTAATCTACTGTAAAAACAGGTTGTCTAGATCTTTGTAATAACCAAGAATCGCAAGTTGAGGCAAAGTATAGGATTGGATCACAGACTGTGGTTCATATCTGTTTGGTGTCGGATCTGAAAATAAATCATATCGGGATCGATAATGTGGTCTATGATGTTAACGTAGAGAACTATACTACATTGAGCGTCAGTTTGGACAGTATGTATCGGCAGGAGAGGTCTTCACATTACTCCTATATACAAATCTATTTTAGAAATAGTTCATTATTAAATAAAAAGAATTATAAAATAACGGTGAAACCCTCGGAGAAATGTTATAAAGACTTGCTTCTAACTTTTCAAAAAATGGGTAAGTAACATTCTTTTTTATTGTGTACTTTTAAATTTATTTTTGTACTATTTTTGTCTCTGTATTTCTCTCTCTCTTTTTTTTTTTTACTCTACCCTTCTCTCCACCTCTTTTTGTTTTTCTCTTTTTTGCGACTATACAAAATCTGCTAACATACGGAATAACTTGTTGGCAAGGCAACGCCTCATCTAAACTGTTGCAACGTCTAGAAAACATCATTTAAAAAGCATCAAAAATTACACTTACAACATTACCACATTTAAAGGAAGTTTTTGAACAAAAGTGCCTAAGAAAAATCGAAAAAATCTTGGAAGACAACGGCCACCCGCTCCATCAGAACTACGCCAGGTCGTCGCGAAGTGGGCGACTGCTGTCAATCAAAACAAGAACGGAGCGGTACAAAAACTCGTTCGTACCTCACTCGGTCAGACTCTATCACCGCCACTAATTGATCAGGGAACATGAAATGCACCAAGATACCTGTGTGTAGTCGCTGAATGAACTCTTTACGTTGTCTGTTGTATTTGTGTGTATTTTTCTGTTGTGTTGTCTTTATATGAGAAAAGAGTCCTTGTAATCACAACAAATTTCCGTAAGGATCAATAAAGCAGTCTTAGTCTTAGTCTTAGTCTATAGCTTTATTTCTCGTAATTTCTCTCTCCTTTTCCAACTTTATCACTCTTTTTCTTTCTATCTCTTTCTTTTTCTTCTCTTTTTCTCTGCCTCTTTCTTTCTTTGACTGTTACTTTCTATTACATTTTGTCTCTTTCTGTCACTTTGTTTTTTCGATCTATTTCCCTACACTTTATTGCGCTACCTTTAATCTCTTTCTCTCTCTCTCTCTCTCTCATTTTAAATATCTATTAATCTCTCTCTTTCTTGCTTACTCTTTTTATACCTACACTACCACTCATTCACCTCAGACATTGCCTCCTGTCATAATTTTAGAACCGTTATTGCAAAAAATATGATAAAATTTTCATAAATCATATCTGCTGCAATGGATTTGTTAAAGGCCTTTAACCTTTGACAACCTTAATTGTGTACCGCACGCCCTGGCCTTTTAGTTTTACAATCGCTATTACAATAAAGGAGGCGCGGTGGCAGAGTGGTCCCGGGTTCTAATCCTGGTGAAGACTGGAATTTTTAATTTCGTGAATTCTGGGCGCCTCTGAGTACCCTCTAATGGGTACCTGATATTAGTTGGGAAAGCAAAGGCGCTTAGTTATTGTGCTGGCAACATGACACCCTCGTTAACCGTAGGCCACAGAAATAGATGACCTTTACATCCTCTGTCTATAGAGCACAAGGTTTGAAAGGGGAACTTTACTTTTACTTTTCGTTACAATAGTACTGGAAAATATAAATTACTCAAACTGATTTTACATGTAAATAATTAAACTGTATTAACTAATCTTAAGTTGTTATTTTTTTATTTATTAAAAGATGTCCCAGACTTCGAGGATTGCTGGAAACAGCAGCTTAAGAAATATTACTTTCTGAGACTAGGATCCAATGTTACAATCACTTTCTGTATCAAGAAGTCACAATATAGTATAAATAGAGCTGGCATCACCTTGAATGCTATAGGACATAAAAAATGCGGTAATATAAATGTGTCATTACATGAAAACGAGCCAAATCAATACAAAATAGAAATACAATTCATTAACATCAAGATAGAGAACTTTGCAAGATATGAAGTTTCTGTTAATTTCAGTGGAGATGTTTTCATTAGAAATACATTTTATTTAATCCAAGATATAGGTAAGTTGTCGTAGAGAGCTTGATTTAAAAAACCTCTCTATATTTATATATAATCCTTAGGGCACTGATTCTAGTTATGATTGATTTTACATAGTCACTATTCACTAATTCTTCGATCGTTGACAAAAAAACAACGAACATTTAACCAGCTACTCGTGGGTATGACTATAATAACTAAACACTTTCCACGATCGATACAGCAGCGGTTCAATTTGCCGAAAACGATTATTTATTCACAATTTCAATCCAACCTTTTAAAGTTATTTCGCTATATTTTTATTCTTTACAAATGTATATTTTTATTTTGATTACTGTGTAAATTCCAAAGATCTTAATAACAACCGGTTGGCTTAGTCGGTAGAGTGTCAGACTCAACATCATAAGTTTAAATCTCTAATCGCACAGTAATATATTTATATATATATTTATAACCTCAAAGCTAAGATACGTTTTTAACACTTGATGAAACGTAACATATACTAGAATACACTGGCCAAACCTGGGTTGAGATTCTGGAAGTATTATTGAATGTGGAAAAAAGAAAAAGAAGGGGGGGGGGTGGCGGATTACGGCCAAAGTATTGTGTAAGCATTTGCAGAGTGTAATCTCTCTCTATATATATATAATAATAAATAAATAATTTCTAGCTTTGCAACTGTTTAACAGCATTGCCATCAACTGTCTTTGTTTCAACTTTATTCCCTCTTTCTTTGATCATATACCATATTGCTATATCAACCGAGGAGATAATGACAACTGACGTCATTGATACCTTCAAGGTTCTTAACAATCCTAGGAAGATTCTCGTTGCCTGTCAGAGGGCGGTACTGTTTGCAGACCTACCATATCAGCAGAAAATTCCTGATAAAGGGACTACAATGAATTTCGTTTCTCTTTAACGAACCTCCACTCCGACAGTGCTACAGAATAAATACATATACATATAATAAATATATTAATAATAATAAAATTAATACCATTCAGTATTTTTACATAACCTGTTTTTTTTTTTCCTTTTATAACTTACAGTAGATAACACTAAGATAAAGCCACATTTCTCGTTACATATGCATGGAATGAGTTACTTGAGCTAGCCAACAAAAAAAAAGTGACCAGGCAGAATCTAAGACATTGGTTAACGTCAACTCCATCTCTCCGTAATTATATTTCATGTTCTGAAGGAATTATTAATTTTCCCATTTTTATTTCACTAGCCTCATTAGGGTTAAACTTCAATAGTAATTTTATTTTTATCAGAACATGTTATAATTGGTATATATAAATGTATGCTCTTCTAATAGAAAACAACTAAAAGTTTAAAAACACCAAAAATAAGTTAATGTAATTGGGTAAAATCAACTATGGTATCGTCAATCAGAAGAGAAAGAGTTTAACATGCAAGAATAGATGCACGACGCTTAGGACGTAATCATCTTCTATTTTGAAGAAACGTCTGTATCATATAAGATAAGAAGAACTTTTCGCGATGTTTTAATAAGGAAAGTGTAAAAGGGCTATGGTCATTCCACAGAACTAAACATAATTAATTCAATAAGACTGCATTCGAAATGTATACCTTTTTTTTTATATTTTATTATATATATACTCCAGAAGTTCAGAAGTCAGTGTGTAAAACTGATTCAGCTAATCAAAGACACATAGATAACCCCGCAAATAGTACGTTTTGTCTGAAGACATTTGGCACTCTCGACACAAGTGTAACCATAAATAATGAAACATTTTCGATCTCAACCAATAATAACAGTAGAATTCTGGTCGCCAGAAAATTGGACAAAGGAGAAGGTATCAACTATCTACAAGTTCAGATATTGGATGAGTCCCTAGAAAAATATATCCTACAGATGCCATCATCAAGCAAAGAATACACACTCCAGTTAGGTTTGTGTTTTTTTTTAGTTGAAAGCTCTTTGTTTGTTTAGGTATTTTTAAAAATCTATATAACCAGTAAGTAATAAAAAATAATCTAAGTTTAAAATGTTTAAAATTTCTAAGTATCTAGAGCTAATATGCTTAGATAACCTCATTATTTGTGTTGATGATTTGTAAAAAGTACTTGAATGAATGTGACGTAAAACATCGAGCTTTTCATTGTCTACGCCTACTAACGGAGAAGTCTTTGAAAATTCAGTCTATTTATTAGTCTGCGTTTATTTCTCTTTAAAAAAAAATAGTTTAATTGTTTTAAGTTTCTTCTTGGTCTGTGAATGGGTGTGAGAGAAATAAAGTGGTTACTTAATTTACGAGACGAAACCCTATATATTTAGCCGTATCTTTGAATACTGAATATATTTCTTTAGTTGGTATTAGTAAAATAATTAATAATCAGTAACAAATGTATTGACTGGTAATTGCTTCGTATTGATCATTGGCTTTTCTACGCCAGAAAATCTGTAAATAGTTTCATCTTGATCGAGAATGAAGGTAGGAGAAATAACATGTTCAAAATTTTTACCAGACAAACAGACCGATTGATAGACAATAGATATGTACACAAATTGAGTGAGTTGACTTAAGCTTTGTAAAAATAATGTAGGTCTATATATATATATATATATATATATATATATATATATATATCATGGGCGTAGCGAAATGAAATCCCCCCCCCCCCGCAGGGGAGGGGTGAGGAATTAAGTGACTGATTTTTTCCTTTAGTTTTGTTTATTTTAGGTGAGATTTTAATACTTCTAAACCATCACTTACCCCAGCACAGCACAGTTTAAAACCCCTTACCTGGGAGTTTTGAGTTTAAAACCCCTTCCAGGGGTTACGAGTTTAAAACCCCCTACCAGGGGTTTTTGAGTTTAAAACCCCCTACCAGGAGGTTTTGAGTTTAAAACTCCCTACCAGGCTTTTTGCAGTTAAATCCCCCTCTTCTATAAAACAAAAAAAAAAAATGCAAACGACAATGCCCAAATTCCAAGGGCACAGTTGAAGATTTTGATTTTAAAACCCCTTTAAAAATTACGATAAACCCCCTCTTCGATATGAAAAGGCAAATTACGCACTCAAAATGTTATGAGCGTTTCTAAATGGGTTTTGACTCAGTTTTGAGTTTAAACCCCCTTTCAGCTGGGTTTGAAGGTAAAAAATACTTCTTCAATATTACAAAAAGAAAGTAAATTATACACTCAAAATTTTATGAGTGTAGTCAAAAGGGTTTTGAGTTTAAACTCCTCTCCAGCGGAGTTTAAAGCTAAAAAAAACATTTTCATTATAAAGAAAAAGCCAATTACACCCTCAAAATATTGTGCGTTACCAATAGAGTTTTGAGTTTAAACCCCTTTCAGAGGGGTTTGATGCTAAAAAATACATCTTCATTATAAAAAAAAGCAAATTACACACTATAATTATTTGAGCGGAGCCAAGCCAATTGGGGGTTTTGGGTTTAAACCCCTCTCCAATACATGGCTTTTTTTTAAAGATTAAAACCCCTCCAGATGGTTTTGAGTTTAAAATCCCCTTACAGAATGTTTTGAGGTGGAAAACCTATAGTATCAATATTATTCTAAAGCAAACTACAGTTACCAAAATCAATGACCGTAGCTAAATTGGGTTTTGAATTTTTAAAAAATACAATAACTCCAAAGATTTTTTAGTTTAAAACCTCCAACAGATGATTTTGACGATAAAACATCTCTTTTCGATATAAAATCTAAAACAAAATACAGTCACCTAATTCCAAGAGCGTATTCAAGAGAGGTTAGACATTTCTACTAGTTGCGGGGCTCTATTAATAAACTGCAGTGAATAGTCATCTGCCGAAATTGAAAAACACTAACTGTGGCTCAACAAAGATGGCTAAGACAGATTTTAGGAGTCAGTTATAGAAATCGGGTCTAAATCAAGGACATCCTATGACAAACTGGGAGTCGACCCCTTGGTAAGATTGTGACAGAGCGTCGCATGAGGTTTGCTGGATATGTTCTCCGACAAAGTGAATTACACATAAGAAGAGCTGCGATGACATCCTCGTACAACTTGTTTCTACACATTCATGGAGGTCCTCATAGCAGGTGGGAAGAGGCTTCAGACATTACCAGTGACAGAATTTTGTGGAGAAAGCTTGACGGCAAATGCGCCGAGGTTCTAAGTCAGTAAGAATAGCACATTAGGTTTTTGCAATAAAACTTTCTAATAGCAGGAAAATACACTGTAGATACCTCAGAATATGCATTTTGTTGGCTTTTAATGCCAGAAATAGTGTTTGGCGGCGGGGCTTCGCTCCCCCCGAACCCCCTTGCTAACAATGGCGGAGAGTCAAAATTTTTTCCACTAACCACAGGAAGAACCTATTCTAGGGCACAATAAACGTCTTCCGAAAGAATGAAAGGTCAGAATGTAATAAAGATTATGTACACATACATACATATAAAAAATTTTCGCGGGGGGAAATCCCCCCAATCCCCCACCCCTACCCCCGAAAAATATCCTGGCTACGCCCATGATATATATATATATATATATATATATATATATATATATATTATATATCAGTTATACATAATTGTGTTTTCTTTTATAATATGTAAACTTTTTGAAATATATAACAAGATATTGACATTTCCAGCAATATTTAGTAATTGTGCATCCTCTGTCTACATTGACTGTGTGAACCAAACAGAGACCAATAGCACACTGACACTCTGTAAGTCTGTCAAAATAAGCAACAAGTTTGAACTGTCCTGGGAAGATAGACTCATTACAAACAACACCAAAGCAGAATCACACTATGAACTAAAACCTTTGGGTTACAATGAATGGTTCCAGGTCAACTTAATAGCAAACAAGATTGACTGCCAGACACAAAAGAATTCCACTGCTAAAGTAGGGTTGAGATCTCAGAAGGTTCATGTTAATGTCACAATATTAAGGTCAACTCGACAAAACAGTAAGTATTTTCGATCGTGGCAACAAAGTTTAAATTTTAAAACTAACTTTAAAAAAAAAATAAAACTTTGATCTCTGTGGGAAAAAATATTTAATAATGTCAACAAGGTCAACGTACTGATAGACCTAGATCTAGGTTTAGTCTTTGTTATAAATTTAATTCATAAATGTTTTTAAAAAAAAGACACCCGTTGACACTGTCAATCAAATATATTAATTTATGTATTTACAAATAAATTTCGGACACCCATTTGCCCCCCCCCCCCAGGTAGGGGCAGGGGGGTGATCTTAAAATTCTCCCGCCCTCTTTGTTACGCCACTGGGCAGATTGCTACATATTGTGCAATGATTGCATTGCACGCAGGGGGCCGAAGTTTAGGGGCGGCCAAATCAATTATTCCAAGGATAATGTTTTTTATATAAATTTTTAGTTTAATAAAACAATTACTTAAATATTTAAATATTTTATATAAGTTCTATTTATTCAATTATCCTTGTAAAAACTTAAAAAACAAAAAAACATAAAAAAAAAACAATATTCGTACATAGTATTAGTTTTCATTGACACTTATGAAGCAGATCAGTCAACATATTTGTCTGTGTACTTACTACGTAGATCTATAACCATTATTGTTGATTTGAATAGTCCGCCCTGTAAGTAAATCTAGTCATTAAAAATTCAATGTTTAAAACATGTTCACTTACCTTTTTAATTGCTGTTACTTAAGCACGTTAAATCCCAGTACATAGTTTTAACAGTTATATTGAGTTTTTGTTCACAAGAGAAGTTAGTTAAAGTTATTTACAGTTTATTTATTAAAAATATACCATGCCTACATCGGTTCAGCTGTATTAGCAGTTCGGAGCTACAAGCCAACGACCGACCAACAAGGTAGTGGGGCGGCAAAAAAACATAATTTATTTTCATTGTACTTATTAATCCATGTCTGACTATTATTAAAGCTATTTAATTACCAACGTTTTACAAATTAAAATATAATTAAAAGACGTCGTTCTATCTTCTAATAAGACCCTCTCATATGTAGACTATTTTCTCGAGATTTATGCAAAACGTCTCGCCAATGTGATTCATCCGGATTTTCTTGTCTCAGAATGGTCGAATCTCTTTCAACTTTTGCACTTTATTATAGTGATGACTTGTGGAAAAAAATGGTCCATGAAGATAATCCTAAAATTGCAGAAGTCTATGCATTACCTAGAATTTTCATTCAGATTGACAGGCACTTGATTTTTTTTTTACTAAGATGACAATTGCATTCTGAAAGAAAACACATCAACATTGGCGTTTTCGATTTTCTCTCTTCTTACTGAAAAAAAAAAGTTTTAGACTCCAGGAGAAACAATTACTGAAGATGACAACGCCGGAATGCGCCTGGCCCCGTCCCGATATCAGACGCCTTGCCAACTTTAGCGGAAACCCTCCACATCTTCATTTCCATCTCCAGGGAAAACTTTTTACAATGCTTAAAAAGTGTATATGCAACACTATTTCTGAACAAAAAAAACAACAACAAAGGAGTTATTTTGTGAAATTTCATTATGTAAATTTGGATTCTAAACATAGTGCTACATTAATATGAGTGAAAAATAAAATCAAGTAATTATGTAACAATTATGAATATGTTTCTTCTCTTTTCAATAATTCTTTAAAATAAATCCACGGACCTCACTGTGGGAGCCTACATCGCTCCTCTAGGTTCCCAGCTTCTATGGAGGGCTAGAAATAACATTTTCTTGTGTAGGGGTCGCACCTGGAAATGTCTGAGAAAAACTGCTTTACTGTTTTATTTCAAATCATTGTATAATTAACTTGTTCTTAGGATTATTTATTTTGCATTAGCTCAAGAAAAATATGCAGCGCTGAGTTGCTTCATTTTGACTTGGTGGTGTGTTGGATAAATTTGTAAGCACTTCCGAATCCGAGTACTTCAGATGATTGTGAAGACAATGAACATCTCTCCAAAATACAATCGTGAAAATTATTCTTAAAAAATTACGATACATTGAAAAAGATTCACTTTCATTGGCTTTTATATTTCGAGGAATTTATTCTGCTTTTTATGGTCCTTAAAACTCCTTTTGAAATACATTACAATTTGCTGGGGTTTCGCCCAATTACTGAGACAACTGGAGAAGGACTTTGTGACATCGTAGAAGAAAACAAATCTAAGTTGAAATTGATGGAGGGATACTACAACGGTTCGAATTTGAAAAGAATGGTCTACGAAAATGGATTTATATCAAAGGGCGCTTTTTGGACAATTTTCAGCTCTGCATAATGATTTTTTTCTAGAAAGAAAAAAAGGTTGGTGGTATCAATTAAAAATTTGGCACTCAGGCGGCCACAACTCTCGAGGCGGTTCTGAGGGCAGTGCAGGTAACGATCATTGAAAACAATAAAGCAATTATAGAAAGATAGATAGATAGATAGATAGGAGTCTTTAACAAATTATGTTTTTTCTCAGCATGCAATGGGTGGGGGAAATGCATTTCCCTTATCAAATCAATAAATTCTTATTGGACCTTTCTGTAAGGTTCTATGAATCTACGTGATCAGACGACATTTGGAGGGGCCTGATACAGAGGCGTAGTGGAGGAATCAAAGGAGGCACGAAGTCCCTATCGCACCTTCATGTGAATGGCACACGCAGCCTATATTTCTATGTGATGTTCAAGCTAAATGGGGGCGGGGGCACAAATAATGTTCCTTGCCCCGGATCCACGTTTTTCTCATTACGACTCTGGCCAGACAGCACTAAGACATGGATCGGATGCACCCATGTTTTGCAGTTTGAGCGCCACTAACTTCAACAATGAGTGCATTATTTGTTGTTTTAGAAGAGTCAGCCTTTTATATTATACTAGCAAAATACCCGCGCTTTGCAGCGGGAGGATTATTGCATTAACATTTCAAATTTGCTTTAATTAATAGGCCTACATGTAACAACAAAACATTCTCATTTGTGCCAGGAGTGTTACCGCAGGGAATGTAGCGCATGTATTTTTTGGAATAACCGGAACAACGCAGTTTTTGTGTGGCTTTTTGCAATGTTAGTCCGATAAGTAAAAATAATGTGTCATATGTACTGCCTTAAATATTTCATTACTAAGAAGAAAAGTAAACCTTTTGAAATAGAGAAGAAACATACATGTACCAATACACAGTTATTTGTTGAGGATCTCTTTGTACACCACGTTGTCAGTTCGGCCCTCCGGCTGCAGTATGACCAATCCCCTCTGTGTGCCATGGTGGACTCATCCCAGACAATCAGCTTGCACTGTCTTAGCACTTCAGCCATGTTGGTCTGCTTTGATATGTTGCACGTGGAGGGCGAATCAGTGGTGTGGCTGAGGTTGAGCGGTAGCTTGAAAGCTGAATGAGCAGTTCTCCCACCCTGAAGAAGAGTTGCTGCAATGCCAGAAGAAGCCACAGCTACAGCAATGTCACCTTCCGCTCGGACTTTCGCAAGCAGAAGGTTTATGAGGAATGTCTTGCCAGTTCCTACTGGAGCATCAAGAAAAAACACCGTGCCAGTGCCCGAGACAACGCTCCTCATGACTTGCTCGTAAACTCTCTTTTGGTCACCATTCAGCAAAGGCTCGTTGTTTGAGACTACATTGGCCAACTCCGAGGTGTCGTAAGAGGTTTCCCTCAAGTACTCGGGATTCGACGTAACCTCTGCCAGTTCTCTCGAAGGTGAAGGCAGCCCGTAATGATCGACAGAGAGACCTCCGATAGCAATGACGTAGTTCTCAAGCAACTGATAACACTTGTTGTAGATCATAGGCAACCACTGTTGGACTTCTGTTCCTCCATGATCTCTTTCAGTCTGTCTCCTAACATCTTCTGCCATGCTGTCTCTATGTTTTTCCCAGAGATTTAAGGGGTTCTCCATTTGGCAGAAGACCAGCATTACAGCGAACAGTTCACGGATCTTTTGAGGTGAGCGAGACAGAGCAGCTTCCTGGAGAGTCTCGTCCCAGTTGACATCGTCCTGTAACAAACCAAGTGCCCTGCAGGCCGACTTGTAGGTTGGATGGACAACACCGTCAACTGTTCTGAGAGATTCGAAAGAGTTGGGACCTATGATTTTGTAGAGCAGCAATCGAAGGTGGTAACATTCAGAGTTGTTCGGGTGCACAGTGTAGACCCTTCCAAGCACATTATCTTTCTTCACCCCCGAATGTCCTGGCAATGGAATGGAAAAGGCAGGATCCATCAGGGGGCATGGAAACCACCCGGTAAGCCACAGTCCTTTGATCGATCGTGAGCATCTCGAGAGACATGTTCAGTGGGGGTACGCTTGGAGCGATAAATAAAACGTGAGTGTAAAATACCAGCAGTCGAATGAATGAGTCGGGATATAACAACGCCAATCGTGGACGCTACCTTGCTGTAGCAGACTACAAAGAAGACCTCGATGCGCACACAGAAAGGTGACGCCGTCCCTTGTAACGAAGATACAACAAAAGCCAAGCGAAAAGAGTAAACCGCCGTACCAAGAAGCGAAGCCAGTAACAATCGTCGACAGAAAATTAAGAATGAGCCTCCCACATTTTTGCCCTCCTACGTATAAAAACACTAAAATAAACAGGGAAGCCGCGTACCAAGTTTCGTGAAGATGGCTCCATAAATACGAACGTTCAACATGGCGGACGTTGTCGACCGTTACGACCGTTACGCGTACGATTGGGAAACGAAACCTGCTGCACTTTTGTAAGTAAGCTGTAGGGAATGCGCCTGCCAAATTTCACCCTTGTACCTACACGGGAAGTTGCAGAATTAGTGATGAGTCAGTGAGTCAGTGAGTCAGGGCTTTGCCTTTTATTAGTATATTATATTGTTATAAACCTGGAGGTGGCACAGAGAGGGGTAGTGGTGTGAGTGTAGTCAGCCGACGAAAATCGCCCCAAGCCAGCGCTAGACGAGCGGTCAACCGTGACGAGTTACGACGGTCAGCCGAGTCGAGTGTCAACAGGACGGTTCGGGAAGGATCGCCGTCGTAAACAGAGCTTAGGAGCGTCACGAGAGTTGTAGTCATCTGACCACCTAGAAACGTCGAGCGGCGTTCTGTCCGGTTCGAGAAGGCCAGTAGGAACCCTATATAAGAGATGAGGTGTCGCAGTCAAGACGGTGGAGAAAAGGGGCTTAATACAGCGAGGTTCAGAAAGGAGATTCACGACAAGAGTTCAGAACACGGTCGACTACAGCACAGTTCAACGGTGTGGTTCTGTACGGAGCATTACGACGGTTCAGTGCGAAGTACTATCAAGTACAGTTGAGACGAACGGCGTCTTGATCTTGGTCTGTGATCGAGTCCGACACAACGAGCCTAGTGTGTGAAGTCAGTCCTGAACTGTTCAACCCAGTGCAAGCCCGGAACGAGACGGAGAGGCCAGTGCAAGAGTTGATACGGCGGTACGGTGTTATCGGAGAGATATTTGTACAGTCTTGTGTTACGTGCTGCCAATGGTACAGTATTGGCTGTTATTTATTCAACTATTAAAGTGTTACGTTACTTTGGAGCCCTGAGTTGTCAAGTTCTTTAAATTGGTGGTGTATGGTGCAGTTTGCAGAGAGCCTGGATAGTGAGATTCGTAACAATATGTTTGATTTCGTCGCGTACGAGTCTGTAGTGAAAAACACGTTTATCTTCTTTTCTCTTGTTGTTATTAAAACTTTTTTTCTTTTTATTATTTTGACCTCCCTATCAATAGGATCGTTTCTCTTTCCTTGTTAGCGGCTCCCGTAAGGGGAAAAGCCGCTATTAGGTTTGTGCAAAATGTCGTCTGTACGTCTGTCACACTCATATCTCGAAAACTAGAAGAGAAATGACAACTATTATTTCACCATGCGTTGTGGCTTGCAACGTTTAGGTGTAACGGCTACTTTTGGTTTTCTAAAAGCAAAACGTTTAGTTTATCAAAATAATTTTGCAAGCGATTTTTTTTTTAAGTAAACCAAATCTAAAACAATTATGTAAATGTAAGGGAGGCAATATTACTATATTCGAACAAAGAAGGACACATTTATCTGTATTTTCAGTATCAATAAGTCAAATATATTTATAAAATGTACAAGAAATGTTTACAACAAATATAATTATTAGTTAAAGGTGTTTTTTTTTTCTGGTCATCTAGCTGCTCAAATTAAAATAAAACACTTATGTTTCTTTATAAAGTCTAAGAATGCACTTTGTATGTAAATATCACGCACATTTTTTAATAGACTTTCTATGAAGCGATTTTTGTGCAGTAGCGTAACGCAGCGACATGATGTGGTGTTAAACTATTTACCTAAAAAAAATCAGATATTGTTTATTTTTGTTTGTATAGTGCCCCCATCCTGCGAGAAGTTAATTATATTTAATTTAGAAGGAACATCCGAAACATTTAAAACTAAAAAAAAACAACATTTTTACAACAGCAAATGAATCTTTAAAACATTACTTCTTTGGACCACCAAAATTAAATCACGTTTTGAATATTCCTTGCGAATAGGCGGGTCCGACAGGGATCCGACTCTGACGGGCGTTGCCTCTGAGTTTGTGTAATAACACAAACTCTCTTGTAATCTTGTTTATGTTGTATCTTTATCTCTTAGTCAATATATATATATATATATATATTTGAAACTTTGTGAAGACAGGGATTTTGAATTTCGGTATTTTTAGGGCGCCTCTGAGTCCAACAAAGTCTAATGGGTACCTCACTTTAGTTGGTCGTTGTGCTTACCACATGATACGCTGCTCGTTAACCGTTGGTTACCAAAACAAATGACCTTAACATCATCTGCCCTATAGATTGGAAGGTCTGAAAATGGAGATTCACTCTCTTTTTCTTTTATTTGCTCTCTCTATCTCACTCTCTTTTTTATTATATTTGCCCTCTCTATCTCACTCTCTTTTTCTTTTATTTGCCCTCTCTATCTCACTCTCTTTTTCTTTTATTTGCCCTCTCTATCTCACTCTCTTTTTGTTCTATTTGCCCTCCTCTATCTCACTCTCTTTTTCTTTTATTTGCCCTCCTCTATCTCACTCTCTTTTTCTTTTATTTGCCCTCTCTATCTCACTCTCTTTTTCTTTTATTTGCCCTCCTCTATCTCACTTTCTTTTTCTTTTATTTGCCCTCTCTATCTTACTCTCGTTACCTTTTAATTGCCCTCTCTATCTCACTCTCTTTTTCTTTTATTTGCCCTCTCTATCTCACTCTCGTTACCTTTTATTTGTCCTCTCTATCTCACTCTCTTTTTCTTGTATTTGCCCTCTCTATCTCACTCTCTTTTTCTTGTATTTGCCCTCTCTATCTCACTCTCTTTTTCTTGTATTTGCCCTCTCTATCTCACTCTCTTTTTCTTGTATTTGCCCTCTCTATCTCACTCTCTTTTTCTTGTATTTGCCCTCTCTATCTCACTCTCTTTTTCTTGTATTTGCCCTATCTATCTCACTCTCTTATTCTTGTATTTGCCCTCTCTATCTCACTTTCTTTTTCTTTTTCCCTTTTTATTTTTTTCTTACTTTTACTTTTAATCTCTTTCGTTTTCCACAATTATTCTGTATAGATATTATGTCTTGCAACGGATGGGAAGGCTGCCTGGTAGTTCGGTTTGCGCCCTGGGCTGTCGTTCGGACTTATCGATGGTCCCTGGTTCAAACCCTGACCGCTTCTATCCCCCTTCGTGCTGCGGGAGGTTTGACTAGGATATAATTATCTTCAACTCTTAAGGAATATCCGAAACATAGAAAAAAAATAAAACAAACAATGTGGGCTGGTCTCGGAGAGTCTGGAAAAAAATTAGGATTCAAGAAAGACCTCAAAGCGCGGACATTTGGAATTGTCCACTTCTTAAGCCCCTAAACACCTTATCTACTAGCAAAATATGTCCTGAATCAAAGCTGTGACCTTCACAAGAGGCGCCTAAATTCAAAATAACGACCGTTATTTATGATGAGTTACTAGTCGATATAGTGAGGTTATTTGATTTATTTAAGTTAGTAGAGCCTATGTGGGTCTAGGAAATTCCTTTTCTTAATATGATTTAGTAGAAACTCATTAGATGGTAACTACTTGTCATTTTATTTTCGTTACAGATACAGTCTCTAAAAGCTTTGCAAAGAGAACCACACTTACCCTGTTACCACTCTTGTTTCTACTCATCGTTGTACCTATCACTGGCGTCTTGTGTTATGTTTGTATTTTCAGAGCTACAAAAAAATATCAGTTAGGTAATACATTATTGGAATTAGTGTTAAATGGTGGATTATTTATCTATCTTTCTATCTATGTCTCTCTCTTTCTCTGCTCTCTTTAGCCGCCTATCTCTCTGTCTTTCTTTCTGCCTCTATGTTATTATCTTCCTCCTTCTCTTTCTCTGCCACTATTTCCATCCCTACTCTATTTCTTTCCACTACCTCCTTCTCTTCCTTATCTCTCTCTCTCCCTCGATCCTTCTCACTCTATCTTTCTTTCTTGTTCAAATAGATATAGTTCGGGTTTCCTCTTCATTACATTTCTAGACTTTGTTTTTCTTTGCAATTTCCGTTCTATTAGTTTGCTGCTATTGTTCATGAGTACATTCTTTAAACAAAATTAGACATTCAAATTAATTCTTTAAATAAAGTAAGGCAACTCTTGAATTGAAAAGACTTAACTCAGGTTTTTACAAAATAAAATTACATTTTTATGTGGCCCAATTCCGGGCAATATTATTATTAGAGAAGATGGATAGTTGTTTTTGTTTTAACTAACATCTATATTAATAACAAACAAATAGTTTTTACAGCCTTAAAAATTCTACGCTTGACTGCTTGGCGACTTAAAGTCCAATAGCGCTTTTTAAATATTTCACAGACCGCTGCCGTGAAACCAAGTAAATTGACCTCGCATTTTCGCTTAGTCTTCATTTCTACTTGAATTACTTAGCGCGAATTTGAACTTTGACCGCTTTCACAGATCACTGACATCGGGGCTCTTTATTACAGTCAAGTGCATGGCGACTTGATCGTCTAATAGCTTTTTTTTTTTATGTTTCAAAGACTGCTGCCGATAATATGATTAAAACGAACTGACCCATCCTTTTCTCTTCATCTATATTTCTGATTGACTGACTTAGCGACTAATTTGAACTGCTTTTAAAGACATATTACAGTGGGTCTCTAAACCATAGTATGTCGAGCGGTCCGAATACACTTCCCGCCTTTTGTTTTTTTTTTTACTTTTACTAATAGAACCCTTAATCAGTCTCGGCGTATAGAGATTGTTGGTCAGTCCTTCATCTATCTCTTAGTTCGTTTGACCGTTGCGGCACCACACAAGATTTGTCGACCGTCTTTCTCCATTCATTTCTAGGACGCTGAAAATTTTACCAGTATGGATTTGTTTCTGTGAAATATAATGTTATGTTTCTACTATGAACTTAGAAAAACAATTGAAATGTACACTTTTAAAATACATGAAAATATACTGAAAAATGTCTGTACATGGATCGTCAAATAATTCATTACTTAAGGTATTTGTTCGAGAGTTACGCTCTTTCATCTGTCGTTATAATTGTCCCGAGTTCGAATTATACCCTCTGCTGTCTTATATGGCTGTCCGTGTAGTATGCACGCTGGACTGTCGTTCGGACTTCTCGATGGTCATGGGTTGATGATCTGCCCGATTTTATCCCCCCCCCCCTAGTTCTGCAGGGGGTTTGGAATAATTTTTTTTATTTATCTTCATTGGATTCGAGAGTATACCGCAAGACCAGGCAGCCAACCGTCTTCTAAGTGGGGATTTGAAATATGTATATTAGATTTATCCATCTGAAATAAGTAAATATAGTTTTAGATTATGCATATATGTTGTTTTACATGTTTCGGATGTTCCTTCAGAGTTGAAGATAGTTTACTTCCTAGTCCAAACCTCCCGCAGGACGACGGGGGATGGGAGCGGGCAGGATTTGAACCCTCGGCCATCGATAAATCCGAACGACAGTCCAGCGCGCAAACCGCACGACCAGGCAGCCATCCTCACTCGCTTTCTTTCCGCTCTCTCTTCGTTTCTCTCTCCCTCTCTTTCTATCTCTATGCACTGGTACTCTCTTTCTGCTTAAATGTTTTCATATGTTGTTATTGTACTAGTAGTATAATAAGTTTAATGTGACATATCTTTACTTTCTATTTTAGGTAAAATAAATCAAGATAGTGACTTAAAGTAAGTTAGTGCATCTTGGTTTTGAGCCACGTAGTTAGTCATTAGTGAATCGGTGGAATAACCTTGATCAAATTAAATTAACCTTAGTTTTCCAATTAAAATAAAGAAATTCTATGCAATCACTGGCTTTTTAATTTGTCGTAAGTTTTATTTCTCTCTTGCTCGCTTTCTCTCTTTCTCTACTATATCTCACTCGCTTTCTTTCCGCTCTCTTTTGCTCTCTCTTCATTTCTCTCTCCCTCTCTTTCTATCTGTATGCACTGGTACTCTCTTTCTGCTTAAATGTTTTCACTCTTTTGCATTATGGTTTTAAAGAATACACTTGTTTATTATTCTAACATGCATTGCTATTTTAACTACCTTACAGATATTATCACTTTCTTTTACACGCCTTTAAGCATATTTTTTTAATGTTTCTTTAATATTCTACAAGCCTTCTTTTTTTATACATTTGCACTTCTCTCTTTCTTTTTTTTATCTAATGTATCTATCTATCTTTATTTATTTATACAGCATTATCTTATACCTCCCGATTTCGTTGAGAGTATATGGAATACAGCCCCCGCTCTTGTTCTATTTGCTCTAGATCTATTTATGTCTCTCTGTACTCTCTACGTAAAATTCACTTTCTCTTACTGTGGCTAATTTGTAAAGACCTTTGGCTTTTGAACTGAGCATTCGCGAGGTCCAATGCCAGTGAAGACAGGGATGTAATACCGGATTTTTATGAGATAATCGGAGGTAGTTGGTCTTTCGGGTGGCCACATGGCATCCTCTTCATCAGTAGATCATTGACACGAGCGCTAAATTATCTTTCCATTAGTCAGCAACATTTTTTGTCGAGTTTTAAACTCATGTTCTTTTTAACTTCTTTTAGCTCTTTCTAAGTATGATTTACTAATCACAGTGGCGTAGCTAGGGTGGGGTCCACAATTGAACATCTCCGCGGAAAATGAGTCTTCGAAATTTGTTTTACATGAAATATTACGCCATTGTCTTATGTCAAGGAGTCGAATGTCAAAAAGCCAAATTCAAGCCCCCCCCCCCCTTCTTATCGTGCCATCATATCCCTAACTACGCCACTACCTTCTCACTTTAGAATAAGACACTTAGTGTTAATATACATCGTTGCTCCTGTATTTAGAAATCCAATTGATTTATTGCATTTTTATTATTCCAGCACTAGAAGACTGGAAGGTAAGCAATATTTAGACTTAGGGACGGACTGGGGGTTAAATGACCCCCCGACATTCTGTATCACTTTGCTCTCAGATGGATTGCTATATTCAGTATATCGTGTATATCTATCGTTACTTGCTCTCATAATAATTTAAGTTTCGATAATGCACCAAATACTTCACGCAAGCTGCTAAAATAGGTCAAGTTATACCAACGATTGTAAACTCCAAACTTAATGAGACTAGAATACCTAACTACGTGATTTCAAAACAGTTTGATCGAATGAAAAGAGTGAAACAAGCAACATGAATGATTTTGCTTTAAGAATAAAATAAAGGCCCTCATCAACAAACTTAAGCCTTATAGTGCTGAGTTTTTTTTTTTTTTTAATAGAGTGAGTACATAATAGAATTACAATTCTAGTGTTTTGAGACTGAACTACCACACGTGTCTAAAGGGTTAATCAACAACCTAAAATATGGAACATTGACGTCAGTTGCAGGTGTTCTTGTGTCCTAATGCTTTTCAATCTATTCTATAAACATTCTGACATGACGAAACATCATTCACAAGTTATTTGTGTAAGAACGCCATTGTCAATAAACTTACCTCGTTGACTTGTTTAAACATTTATTACAAGACAATTCTCTTTTTTCTGACCTCCATCGCTGACAATTCTTAATCTTATATTATACAAACATAGCAAGCGAAAGACCGGACTGCTTTTTGTCTGCACCAGAATACTCTCTACCACCTACCCGAATGCAATATGTTAATGGGTGGTTATATAGCTCCTTCTTCGTGGTCGAAGATGAGCACATTTCTCATTTCCTATGGACTCAAAGATGGCTGTAAAGTCCAATCCTCGCTTTAAAAAAGCCGGCGAATATGTAACATAGGTGGGTTATGTCAGTTGCAGATAGACCTGATTCTTCTCTCAGCTTTTTGTTGATTCGGCGCTCTTTCGCCCTGGCCACTCTTCTTGCTTCAAATTCCTAGATTCCGAGACTCACAGCTTCTGACAATGAGGAGCGATCGAGAGCTAGTGCTTCCCAGCCGTAAATGTCAATATCGCATTTCTGGAAGGGACACTCGAGAGTGTCGTTGTAGCGCTTGTATTGGCCTCCTTGGGAGCGCTTTCCTGCACACAACTATCCTTACAGAAGTCGCTTGGGAAGGCGATTGTCTGGCATGCGAACTACGTGTCCCGCCCATCGAAGTTGGGATCTTTTTACTGTCGCATTGGTACTGTGCATGTTGGACAGCTTTAAAATTTCTGTGTCTAGTATGTGGTTAGACCAACGCACCCTATGGATACTCCTCAGACAGCGTAGGTGGAAGGAGTTTAGCTTTTTGGCGTGGCTGGAGTATAGGGTCCATGAGTCTGACGCATATAGGAGTAACGGGAGAACTACAGCACTGTAGACTTTCAGTTTTGAGGTATGCTGAGTCCTCTCTGATGCTGTAGACCTTAAGTTTTGTGGATATGCTGAGTCCTCTCCGTTGCCACACTTGTTCTTGAAGTCTGCCAAAAGCAGCACTGGCACGAGTAATACGGAAGTCGACCTCATCATCTAGGTTGGCGTTTGCTGATATGGTGCTTCCCAGATAGAAAACTTTTTGACATTTCCTAATTTCTGGCCATCTATGACAATGTCTGGTTTTGTGACAGCTTTATTTGGAGGAGGTTCATGCAACACTTCAGTATTTTTCAAATTAATGGTTATGCCAAAATTTTTGCAGGCGTCAGTGAAGAGGTACATGCTCTTTTGAAGGTCTTCTTCGTTTGCGGCATTTAGGGCACAGTCATCTGCGAATAGCAGGTCTCTGATGCAGTCGTAGTTTATCTAGGTTATAGTTGCAAGAAATATGCAAGTGTATCACATAGTTACATTCTGTTATTATTAACATCTTATGCATTCAAAATGTGCTTTTGTAAATAATGAATTATTTACTTTTTAATATAATTGTTACATTAATCGTAATTGTAATGAGTCAAAAATATTAAAGGGAGGTGAGAGTAAGTAAAAGAAAGTGGCACTACGTGTAAATCCTCTTTTTATTTTAATTTTAGCATCCGTGGTTTATGTGCACATAAAATAGTTTTACAATATCTTAATTTTAAAATGACATGCTTTTTTTATTTGTAGATATATGTTCACATTTACAGAGCTCTTAAATTTATCGCGACATATTACTCTCACCCCTAATAAAGCTAAAAATAAGTAGAAAGTAACCTAGATTAGTTTGTTACTAAATATAATATTCACATATCAGTTCATTTCCTTGCCTGCACAATAGCTAAATTCATTACAAAATGAGTATAAAGAATCGTATTAACTATTTTAAAAAATTTCATTGATTTCCTCAGCTAAATACGTAAATTGTCACGTGACCTCACATGATGGGCAGCTGTCCTTTGTAGATGTAGCTCCGCAGGACACTGTGTGGTTTGTCCATCCGTTACCTGATTTGACCAAAGACTTGTATGCCAACATAAGGCAACTACCATCAGAAACAATCACTGCTGGCGCATGCTGCTTTGATGTTAGTGTCACGTTCAAATAATTGATTTTCAAATAGGCCTAGTTAAGTGGACTTGATCTAATACATTGGTTATTTTTAGTGGAATACTAACTCTTCTTTTGCAATCTCTTATCAATCAGCTTGTAGTCTTAATCAAGGAGTTTCGCGTTCTAATACTTTTTTTAATTGTTAAAACATTTAATAATCGAATTTTACTTTACGGAGACGCGATGGCTGAGCGGTAGAGCACTTGGCTTCAAGACCGGGGTCCTAGGTTTGAATCCTGATGAGGACTGGGATTTTTAATTTCGTGAACATTGAGCCCCCCCCCCCCCCCCCCAGAGTCCCCCATCTCTAATGAGTATCTGTCATTAGTGCTTTTTGGAAGTAACGTCTGTAATATATAAGATAAAAAGATAAGATATTTCGATTCGCAATGTTCCCACTAAGAGGATGAAGAGGAAACCGTGCCACATTCTTTTTCGACCGTTGCCATCGCTGAACACCGTCTCGACAGTTCTTGGAAAATTACAAGCTAATGGTCTGTATGGCGAAAACCGTGCATTACGAGAACAACAGTGTTCCTACACATGCTTTTAGCAAGAGATGATTTGAGCATCTCATGTCCTCCCTTTCATACAGTTTTAATGATAATGATGATGGGGACAGTGTCCAAACATATCCGCTAGAGCTGTAAGAGTGGATGGAAGGACAACTTTTTTCTCTTACGTCTCGAGTGGGTTCCAAGTGTATTGATGAGCGAGATGTTGATACATCTGTTGACTTGATCGTGAATCTAATCTGACTTGAATCGATGTTTCTGTTTCTAGTTAATTAAAGGGCATAGGTTATATAGTCTGCTAAAGAAAACACTTCCTTTCCTAAGTGTTACTACTAGAGGTCTTCTGTCGTCCGTTAGTTTGTCTCTAATCTATTTCCGTTCTCTGTTTTTAATGTGCCTTTGCTCACCCCAATTAAACATGACTTCTAAGCGTCTTACTTTTAAGTCATTACAGTATCTTTATTTTTTCATCAGGGCTCTACAAAACAATTATCCGAAGACGGTTTAGTATACGCAACCCTTGAGCATATGTCTGAAGGTCAGAGTTTACAAACCTCCAAGACCACACAAAGCAATGACAGTGTCATTTATGCTTCGTTGGACTTCGATAAAATGAGCAGATTGGCATTACAGGTCAAAGAAAAGAGGAAGGAGTAGAACTCAGTCAGTTATGAGTCAAGATTGACGGCGCACACATTTGTAAATAGAAGGAAATTGACATCTCAAGAACAACATAAAGCTGGCCTCTACTCTTAAAACGTTCAAGACGTTTATTTTTTTTAAATGTTATCGTTAGTTAAAGAATTAGAAACCTGTTTATTTACTTAGTATTTGTATTCAGTTTGGTATATGTTTTGCCGTAGGAAGACAACGTCTATTTCACCTTATTTTATGCAATTGTTGAACATGACTTTTAAAACTGTTCATCTGACTTAAGGCGATAAGATAAATCCTTTGAAAATATGCAAAAGCAAAGACTTGTTAATATATGAGCTATCACTGTTGAAAGTTTCTGTTAACTATTTATTTCAGCATAAAGTATTCTTTGAAATAGAAATATATTTACATTTTAAATTAGAAAAAAACATAAGAAATACTTAAAAAAAAGATTATATTAAGTCTAATTATATCAATTTGTTTGGATCAGTTGTGTAATTACATTACCTATTGACCTAGACATAATAAATCTGTACGATAAGAAATATGTTTACGAATTGTTTATGTTTATCTTTTTGCTTTTTCATTGAGCTATAATCTTATTACTTGTGTCGACCAATTAAAAAAAAAAAGGGGGGGGGGGGATTAGGAGGTACCTTGAAGAATGTTTTCACGATTGTACTCATTATGCATACACATGTTTACGGAAGGCTCAATTCCTCAAGGGGAATAATTCAACTTATATCAACACATCAGGTCAGGTAGGATTTATTTCCCTTGTTCAAGATACCAAACAAAATAATTACCAAAAGTTATTTATTAATTTGATTTTGGGCTTTTGTTTTTATTCTTGTGTTGTCGGGTTAAAAAATAATTTAGCAAAACTTTAGCTTAATCCAAGATTGGGTGTGGGAGAATAAAGGAGTAAAAAAAATTGGCCCGACAGACAGACAGACAAAGTTGATAAAGATTTTTAAAAATATAGGTGTTGACGTGCGTCAGAATAAATAGTTATGATCTATGTACAAAGTTACTACGTAGGCCATCTCTAAAATAAAAATATCTTAGTTCACCTCACAGGCGAAATAATTTGACTTCACAAAATGTTTGATGTGCTAATTTATTTCCCATTGTGGGTAACACAGTGTAAGTAAGATTTAATTGTGACTGAAAGGGCGCTGCTTTAAGTCAGAATGATTACATTGTCGGCATATGCTATCAATAAGCACTTCAAAAAGAGCGCCATTTGCGTATATAACAATAAAGAACAATTTATGTACCAAATGGGTTTTAATAGAGGTACAAGACTCTATTGTTTTTGTGCAGATAGATGTGTCCAACCTCCTCCTTAATGTATTCAGAACATTTAAAAACGTTAAAGCTTTATTTAACATTTAATTTTGTCATCATCAACTGTCACCTTCACCATCACCTTCACCATCACCTTAGCCTTCACCTTCACCATCACCTTCACCTTTACCATCACCTTCGCCTTAACCTTCACCTTCACCATCATCTTCACCATCACATTCAACTCTACCATCACATTAACCATCACCATCATCTTTACAATCACCACTACCTTCACATTCGCCTTCACTATCACCATCACCATCACCATCACCGTCACCTTCACCGTCACCTTCAACCTCACCTTCACCATCACCTTCATTATCACCATCACCTTCACCATTACCTTCACCATCACCATCACCTTCACCATCACCTTCATTATCACCATCACCTTCACCATTACCTTCACCATCACCATCACCTTCCCCATCACCTTTACTATCACAATCACCTTCATCATCACCTTCAACTTTACCTGCACCATCACCTTCCCCTTTACCATCGCCTTCGCCTTCACCGTCACATTTACCATCACCATCACCTTCACCTGCACCATCACTTTTACTATTAACATCACCATCACCTTCAACATCAGCATCATCTTCACCATCACCTTCACTATCACCATCACCTTTACCTTCACCATCATCTTCACTACCACCTTCACCATCGCCTTCACCATCGCCTTCACCACCACCATTACCTTCACCATCGCCTTCACTATCACATGCACCATGACTTTACCATCACCTTCACCTTTACCATCGCCTTCACCATCACCTTCACTATCACCATCACCATTTCCTTCACCATCACCTATCCATTAATCAGAGAAGCCCTTGTGGCATCACACATTGTCAGCTTGTAAGTAGAAAGTAAGTTACCAGCAATACGTTTATCTATTTCATCCTTCAGTTTTTCTGGGTGCATAAAATGTATTAGTATCACTAAGTTGGTTAAGGGCCTAATAGATATTAATATACCATAACGAAAATTATAGGCGCCCAATAAAAGTCTGCATAAATATATAAAAACAAAATGTGTTAACAATATAAAACAGTAAAAAAATAAGACAAAAGTGTCAGTTTATGCATAAACTCTATAACGATCTATATATGCAATATCAAGTTTCGTATTTTGTTTAAATAAAGATGTAAAGACTTATCTTATTTCATTTTAAATGATCACATCTTAGTACTGATGTTAGACATAAAGATTTGATTTCTCAGTGATCTTTTTAGTAGTTTCGTGGGGGGGGGGGGTACATTCAGAAATAAATGTACAAGAAGACTTTTGAATGTAGCTATCCTTTATAGCGTAGAGGTCAAGTGTCCATTTATGATAGATTTGCTGATTTAATGCCAGAGTGAATAGATATTGATAGTCTGTTAGGCCGTTTCTATATTTCATTCGTCGATTTTCCTCTTTCCCTTTGTTTTAATCATTCTATGTCACTGCATCTCGATCTTTCATTCCATCCATCCCTTTCAATGTCTCTGTCCTATATCTCACTTTCATTCAGAGTGTTCCGATGTCATATGTCACAGGGGACTAGATAGAGCCTAACTTATAAAGTGCTGGTGATGTGTGTGTGCGCGCATGTTGGTATATGAATGCTCTTCGTGTTTGAATCTAGTGTTATTGTTATTTTAGTAAAGCTGATGTACTCAAAATGAATTTCTATTTGTTTGAACAAAGGAGAAGGTAACAACTATACACAAGTTCATATATTAGATGATAAATAAGTATTGATATATAAAGTAAAAGACTATAAACTGAGCCTCTAGTGGCTATAATTTTAGAACGAAAAAAAAACATTTCCATAGTACCAAAAATGCTATGCAAAAAGCATTTACTAAAAAAAGAATGCTAAACACATATATTAAGTGATTGTTACGCTGATTCATAATACTTTCACTATACCCCTCCATGGTTCCAGACATTTAAGTTGGAGTTTCACACCCCTGAACTCCGCTTATCAATTCAAGATCGCCTCTTTTCTAGAAATGTTAAGATACTAAGTTGATCTCATCATCTTTTTTTTTCTCCCTACTATATCTGTTCAGTGTGTGCTGTGTCAGGTGTGTTGTTAAGCAATTTACAAAGCTACTTGCTTACATTCATTAAGACTTTAATAGCCTTTACATCATTTGCAAAAATATTTATAAACTCTTTAACATTACAGATTTAATTTCAGCTCTGGGTTTAATCTAGTCGATAACAAAAGAAAAGTTGTTTTTTTCGCAAATCAGAGACTATAGTGTCCCCATCAGAACCATTTCGTTTGCCAACTGTTGTTCTTTTCCTTTTGCTCTGGATAATGTCCTTTGCAGATCATATAAAACTGGCACACACCAAGAAGAAAATCCCCTTAAAATATTCAAGTATATCATTCGACTGACTGACTCATTGTAACATTTCCTTCAACTTGGCTACAGCTTCTTTTACAAAACAGAAAAATAAAATTACTACACATTACTTCAACATGTTTAGAAATCTTAATGGCCACTTATTTAATTTCCGATTCTACAAAATTAACATTAATTACATGTGAGATTTCAATATTTAATGCGTGAAGAATTGGATTCATTTGTTGAACGGTAAGTATTGGTAGGCATCATGATCTTATAGTGTTAGCTACTAGTTAAGTAAATTCGATGAAAACGTTTTTTTGAATCAAAGCAGTGTCTATATTCGTGCATGCATCTGGTATACATCTGAAAGTAAAGTTTTATGTTTTGCTTGTTGTATTAAGAATGATATAACACTTAAAACATTTTGATAGAATTTTATAAACTAATTAAATATGTTTAGTCAAAATAAAAAAAGATCTATTTATTAATTGTCAAAAACATGTTCCAATATTTAGCCATTGTCTTTTTTTATTGTATGTTATTCTCGAAGTGCATATTTTTACTTCGGTTGCACGCCCTTAATGTATATCTAAATCTAAATCTAGATCTAGGCTTTATTCATTATGATTAAGATTGTCAAGTGTATGATGAGGATAAGTGAAGACTACGTGTTATAAATATTTTTTTAAAAAATTAAACATACAGCTAAAGTGAAGTTGGTTAAAAAAATCTTTATTAAAATCAGTATTTAGTTAATAAATAGAAAATATATTTTAAAACGATCCATTGATAATTTTCCATTGCGCCCTTCGATGCAACAGACAATTAGTTAAGCCGAGGAGTTTGGAGAACAGAATATAACTGGTACGATTTCACGCAATCAATATCAGAATTAGCTTGTTTGTCCTTTATACTTTTATTTACAATGTTATATATCTAAATAAATATATACATATTGCTTGTTCTGAAATATTACATATTAGCTCAATGTCACATGTGTCATTTAACAGGAACATTAAAATATATAAAATGAGATTTGTATATCTATCAAGTATTATCTTTATTTTACTTGTCCAAGGAGGTAGGCTTTTAAAACTTCAAACTATATGTATGTATTTAGTTTATTTTAGAATATTTGTTTAAAGTTTAAGGCCATAATTCCTTGAAACACAGCCATGGCCGGCCATAGTCCACTGCAACCTATGCGACCGCAGTGAGCCCTGCACTTTAATAGGCCCAGCGCTAATTCTAGGTGTAATTTTTTTAATGAAACCATTATAACGAATATAGGAGCTCCAATAAATCTCTTGTATTGCGAAATATAAGAAAAGTCCTGAGATTATTAAATAAAAAAAACTCCTAAAATCTCCTGAAATATAGTCAAAATTGTCATTTGTGGGTATAATTCAATATGGAAAACGTCAATCATACACATGATAAAAAAACGGCATTTTACAATACCCGTATCATTGCATCTCGCTCCTCTAGCTAATGAAGAATTACTTAAGGTCAACAATTCATGAAGATAGATTGAACAAAAGCAATTCTAGCAATTGAAAGTGATGTATTTAGGAAACAACACTTAAATGCAGTCCGTTTCGCATAGAGCCCCGCGTTTGATAGGGCCGGCCCTAAACACGAATCGATACAGCTATTTAGTTTGAAATCATTCTACTTCATCTAGAAAAGTTCAGTACAAAGAACAAAAATCTTTATTCAAAGAAATTGGTTAAGAAAAAAGTCGCGAACAGCGGTTTGTAGTGCATAGGAGCTATAGTAATATTCGTAATATAACTTTCTTAATTTTAGATCAAATGATTTTAAAAGGATACATTAAAGGAAATGGGTCTCGGAGGTCCTTAGTTGTTGTGAGTCACTGAGTCTAAGAAGTACTTCAGAATTTGTAGTAATAAAAAATTCGATTGTATAGAACTAAGTGATATTATTTTTACTGCTTTATAACTTCCGGGTATTGGTAATGCTCATTTGTAAATTAATGAATAAGTTGAAAAAAAATTTTTAAGTTCACATTCTTGACTTAATTTGTTAGCATTTGTGTAAATCAATGCACTCACCAACTCACAGTCATTTAACATCAAAAACGAGAAAAATGTTTTGTGGCTTATAAATTTATAAAAATATAGACTGGAGAGATGCTTTTAGGTTTCTCTGATTAAAAATTACTTGTTCCTTCATTGCCATCAGAAACAAATAAAATAATTCGTCAACAAATACACTCATCAAAAGAAAATAAATCAGTTGTTCTTGAGATTTTAATTTTTCTTTTTTTTTTGTGATTTAGAACAGTTCAGGCGGTTCAACATCTTTTAAAAAATATTCTTAGTTTTTGAATTATTGAGGAGAAATTTTATCGTTAACCAAAAGAGGCGTCAACATTTGAAAACAAAGTTAATAATGTAGATAATAACTGCCATTATTATTTACACTATCAGTAAAATAATTTCAAAAATGTATACCTCATTTTAAACCAATGAAGTGCTTTATTAAGTATTATTTTTCTTTATGAGTATAGTTTGCAATTTGTGTCCAGTCAAAAAGGAGGATGAAAGAATAACGATATCTTACAGTTTTAAGCATGTTTTAGGTGGAGGGTTAGAAATACAACTGTTTAAAGAAGGAGCAGAGTGGCCTACTTTGGCTTGCTCCTCTAACTTAATATGCCAGGATTCGGAAAGATTTAAAGCCAAACTAAAACAGAAGGAGGAAGAGACCTACGAGTTTACATTTGCCATTGAAAACGTAACGTTAGATGACATTGGAGAATGAAGTTTGAAATAAAGAGAATTAAAAGTTATACGACATAAAACACCACTGTATACATGCTACCTCTCGCTAGACGGTAAGTTATACTTGAAAAACAAAAATAAAGTTCCCCTTTCAGACCTAGTGGTCTATAGGGCTGGTGATGCAAAAGTTATCTAGTTTTGTGGTCTATGGTTAACTAGGGTGTCATGTGGCCAGCACAACGACCAACTGCCTTTACTTTTCACTAACTAATGCCAGGTACCCATTAGAGGTAGACTCAGAGTCGCCCAAAGACCTTTAAATTAAAAAGCACAGTCTTCACCAGGATTCGAACCCGGGACCCCCGGTTTTGAAATGAAGCGCTTTATCGCTCACCGTGCCACCATACTTGGTAAAGCTCAGTTTTAAAAGTTTAAAAAAAAAATATTCTTGTAGATAATTTAAATTGTTTGCCAAAAATAGAATTCTAATGTACGGAACTTCTTTATGTTAGGAAAATTAAGGTAAACAAGAGGCTAGTATAACCACAACTGATAAGCACGAGTACAACTTTGAAAATGACAATCATAATATTAATTCACTAATTACGATTATAGTCACTAAGCTGACGGTGAAAAAGTACAAATTCGATACCTTTATTAGTTTGAATCCAATATTTTTAAATCAACACTTTTAATATTTAGTTGTATAAAGGAGGTACTTACTTTTAAAAAATGTTTTTTTTATGTTTTTCTTGTAAATACATAGAAACAAATAAGAAAGCAGAAAGCCCACTATTTTCTGAAGTGCAAAGTTATACATATGCTCCGTAAAAACGTAAGTAGTTGAGCTAGATTTGCAAGTAAAAAAATATATTTACCAATTTAATTAATTATTTACTAAATTTTTAACAATAATTAATACTTTATAATTAATCATTATGTTTTTTTTCTTCACAAACTACTTTAGAACTCTATGTCCAACACTTTATTTATGTAATTACAGCCAAACACTGCCCGAGTCGGGTGTCGAACCTCGAGACCCCTTCTAGGTAGCCAAGACAAGCCAAGTTCAAGCGAACTTAGCCTCTCGACCACGCTTCCCACTTCCCAATTATGAATGTGTTTACAGTAGAACGTCGTTTATCCGACTCAATTGGGACCGGACACCGTTCGGATACGCGATTGTTCGGATAACCGAAAACCGAAGCGATCCATGCAGTATATGCAACCGGACACTATACGAATATTGAAAATCATCACATGCGGGACACGTGCGTGAAGAACGAGCAAAATAGGTGACAAATGTCGCAATTTTACCTTTATTGTGGAAAATAATCACTTATTTTTCGTATTCATACAGTATATGTGCATTACAGTACATGTGGTTGATAAAAAAAAAAAAAAAACTGGACCGGATATTTGACGCTCCGGATAATAAACGTTCGGATAAACGACGTTCTACTGTACTTTCAAAAAACTGTTTAATGTTATATACTTCAAAAAAGAGCCATTCTTTCTTGTATTTTTATTGTCGGGAATATAATTGTTTTTAAAATTCTTTAACTGAGGAGAAAACATTTTGTACACTTTGTGCCAACGTTTCGGTGGGCCGGTTGGAAGCTCATCGCGGGCCAAATCTGCTGTAATGTGGGCATCAATGATTTAAAATATTTTTGATTCGATAAGATTACTGTAATAGTCTCTGTCTCCGCGAAATATGGATATTTCTAGTCTCTCTTGTGAGGATTCCTCTCTTTGAACTTCCCCGGGTATTAGCTCAAACTAGCCCCCCCCCCCCCCCCCAGAACCATTTATATATATGTATAAAAAACTAGAGAGAAAGGAAAAATATCATTTGATTATGCATTGTGGCTTGCTAAGCTTAGGTGAAACGTCTACTTATATAATATGGATAACCATTACTTTCTTTCTAAAACGTTGCAAAATCTCATGATCGAAATCGGTTGCTTAGGATTTAAAAAAAAAAAAAAAATAAATCCATATATATATATATATATATATATGTTTTAAATCGCACTTCTTTGTTACACTACTTTTAATTTTCTAGCTAAAACGATACAAAATCTAATTATCGTTAATATTAGGTTTCTGATCTTTATGGAAAGCAACTTCCTAACACCAAAGTTTGGTATATAAAAATATTTCAACAAAATTTATGGTATTAGACTATTCTTGGATAATATATATATATAAACAATTTATTGGAATTTTGTCAGTCGTAAGTGACTATCTAAATGATATTCTTATGAAGTGCCTTTTTTTTAAAATATAAAGCACAGCAATTTAAGTGTCTTTAAAAATATGATGATTTAAAATATTTTTATATCTATTTTATAGATTCAAAAATCCACGAACAATATATTTTTCCCATCTTGATAGCAGTAGTTTTGGTTCTTATAATCGGTAAGATATTGACGCACTAGTTTTTAAAGCTTAAGTTATACAAATATTCAGTTATGATTTTATGTCAATATGAATACTACTATCTCTTTTGTTAAAGTTTGGCATACACTGATAAAAAAGTACCCATCTGTGTATTTTATAGATTTTCTAACTGTATACTGCATGTTGAAGTATGGCTTCATAGAAACATTGTTTCCTTTATCTTGTACTATTTCTTGTACGGTATTGCAAGTAATCTCTTATTATTCTAGCCGACACATATAATTTACAGTTGGCTTTGTATATTTTTAAAAAAATCGTATTAGTCTATAATTTATTTTATATGTTACAATATTTATAAAAAAAATATCGGACAATAGAATCGACTATTTATTTAAGTAAAATTTTAAAAAATTGTTCTATTTGAAAACATATTTTATATATCTGGTTTTACGTAGTAGCTGTCTTAATTTTAATCTTCATAAAAATGTGTTTTTAAAAATCTTTTTTCATTTTCTCTCTACAGTTATCGCCATGATTATTTTCGTTAAATGCTGTGACATCTATAAGAATGACAAGCTTCAAAGTTTTAATATGATAGCACCAGACGAAATGAAAGTTTCACTGTGACAGCCTAAGCTGTAGCTGCTCCATCACATGACTGTAAGGTCGTCGTGTTTTATCTGTTGCACTCCACCTCTAAAGAAGATAAACACATACACAAGTGACATTCTCCAAATATAAATGAAGACGAATTTTTCGTTTCGCAAGAATTTGTTAAACTTTTTTTAAAAAAAAAATGTGCATATGTACTAGAAATGGTATTTTACTTTCAAAACACTATATAAATATTTTTAAAGTAATACTATGCTATGTTGACATGTTTAATAATTGTAAAATAACTTACGCATTGATTTTTATTCTGTTTCTTTTATATTAGCATACTTATAATAAAAACCTGTAAACACATTATAGCGTTGATAAGCAGTGTAAAATACATCAAATGTGTTTCACCCTTTTTTATTCTAAGCATTTATTTGTGTATGAAAGCTTTAAATAGTATCATTAAATTGTAACTAAAGAAAAACAGAATGTTTCTTTTCAACATCAAAAGTAGGATTATTCATTAAATTTAAAGAGATGCTTTTATGAAAAAAAAAAATTTTTTTTGTTGAATTATTGCTAAAATTATTTCATTATTTCTGACTCATATCACCACTGATACCAACACTTACGTACTTTCAAAATATAATATTTCATCAAATTGGTTCTTACCGTTTCTTTAAAAACCAATACTTTTAGTTATCTCGCACAATAATATCTTTTACTAAATAATGTTTTTTTTCTTATTGTTATTTTAATTAAAAAATACCGGGTCTTGCCCAGATTGGTTTATTAAAGTAAAAGAAAGTGACTCCTATCAAACTTTGACATCTATGGGGAAGATAATGTAAAGGTCATATGTTTCTATGGTCAACGATTAACGACCAACCACATCTACTTTACCGAACTAAAGTTAGTTACATTTTAGAGTTTTGCCAACTCGGATGGGGGGGGGGGGGAAGAGTACCCTAAAAATCCTAAAATTCAAAATCTAAATCTTCACCAAGATTCAAACCCAGGGTTTAAGGTTTAGCCAACGCGCCCTCCCCCTTGATTAGTTTATTATCGTATAATTAAAATCTTCAAATCTTCCATATATTTATATTGATTTACCACAGAGAAAGCAAAAAATTATAAAAACCAAAAGAAATATCTTTTTTTTAAAGTATATTAAAGTACATCTTGGTTTGAAAAGTACACGAAAGCAAATGCTAACTTTTTAAAGGGGGGTCAATTCCTAAAATAAAAGCAAAGCAATAAAAATTCATCCACATAAACTATAGTTTTATTGAAAATATTAATGTCGAGCTGAAGATACTTTAAATGAAGCAGTCATGTAGCTAATTAACTGTCATTGTTTAAGAAACATTTTTTGACGTAAATAGAACTATATTATTAAAAGGGCAGGTCTATCAGATGACATGAGATGGAGAGATGTGTATTTCAACTGTTTAACTCTCTTGTAAAAAAGAAACAATTGAGAAAGGGACAAAGGTATTTCTCCTAAGAATACCTTTGTTTATTGTTAATAATGAAATCAATGTTGGGCAGAAAGATAAGACGGTAGGTCGTTAATACATTTGGGCAGATGCCCGTTGGCGACAGCTTGTCACCAGCCGACAAAAGTCAGATTAATGGAAGTTCCACCTAAATAAAACAGAACACTATTTTCTTATAAGCTATGCCCACGGAAGTCAAACTGTTCACCACATTCTTACAAGGGATCTTTTATAAACTTCACAGCATAATACTTAACAAATACATTTTCCAAAATAATGTGATACTAATCAAATTCATTTTTAAAACAATGTGATACTAATTAAATACATATTCCAAAATAATGTAATAGCCTATAAAAATATATTATGCTACAAATCCCCTATACTTAATAAGTGATTATCATACAACATAGGACCTATTTTTCGTATGGCTATCTATCTATCTATCTATCTATCTATCTATCTATCTATCTATCTATCTATCTATCTATCTATCTATCTATCTATCTATCTATATATATATATATATATATATATATATATTTATTTATTTATATATATATGCTACTTGACAAAATTCGCTTATGATGCTCTCAGTGAGCTCAAACGTCAATGAGTATTTTAGAGACATAGAACACATTGAAAAATACTGGGTTTTTTTAAATTAAATATAAAAAAACTAAAGAAACGATAATTGATTATCGTCGGGAAAAGAAGGAATACGATATTGTTTCAGAAGCTGGAGAAAACGTAAAAATATTTTGGTATTATCCTACATAATACATTAAATTTTACTGAAAATTTGGATTTTATCAGCGAAAAAGGTCAGCACAGATTACGATTACTTAGAAAAATGTTATCATTTAAAGTAAGAGAAAAGGCATTGTCAATGTTTTATCACGATCACATCTGGTATAATTTGAGTTTTAAAAATCACTAGCTGGTTTGGCAATCTGAACATTAAAAATAAAAATAAATTTTATAGACTCTTAAATGCTGCTGGTAAGTTCATTGGCAAAAACTAACCCTCTTTTGGGCAGCTGTTTGATAAAGACGAATTTTTTCTTTGGCACAGGTTCTTGTTGAAATAATGGGAATAATGGGAAAAACAAGTTGGAGATTATTGAAGTAAACGGCATTAAGTTTCTCATTGTGTGCACTAAATCTTCTGGCATCATCTACATCTCATTGATGTTGTCAGCATTAGAATGTTATAAATGCTGTTAGGGTTATTTTTTTTTAGCAGAACTTGCAGGTAGTAGTATTTTATTTTAGATATTACAGCTATGAAGTCTATGGCATTTTAAGTCTCTTGAGCTAATATTTCCCTTTGTAACTTCTTGTGTGATTAAAGAGGCCAATCCTTGATACACATCTGCGGTCACGGGTTGGGCATCTGTAATCACCAGGCGCTGTTGCATTTTCAGCCTTCTTTGCATTTTTGTAATCTACGAATTAAAAATCTACAATTTGAAGGAACATTCAGAAGAACCAAAACACACAATCCAATATATTGCTTTATCAAAAGTTTATTCTAACTATTTTATCGCACAAAGAGAGTAAAAATATACAACATAAACAAGGAAGTTATTGTAAAGTTCGCTTTTGTATACTATTCTCTTTCTCTGTTTGTTTCAAACCTTAGTTTCGTATTTAAATATTTGTTCTAATTCAGTCTCGAGGTTTGACTGTCAACGTTATGAAAGAGAGAACGATTCAAATGAAAACATTTATTTTCACATGTCTACCTATCGAAAATCGGAAAAAGGGGTTGCAGCTTTTAAAGTGTGGCGAAGTTTTGGGCTTCCAAACCGAGATCTCTTTAGTTTGGGTCGCGGTTAAGACTGGGATTTTGAACCTGGAGATTGTAAGGACGCCGCTGAGTCCACCTAAATCTTATGGGTACCTGGTTTACGTTGGAGAAGTAAAGAAGATTGGTTAACCGCGACATCCTGTGGCCAACGAAGCAGATAAGCTTTACAATATATGTCCCCATAGATCGCAAGGTATTCAATTATAAAGTTGTTTTTTTGTTTTCTATTAATGCTACAGTTTCTTTTAAATGCCATTTGATTTTTTCTCATTCATCAATCAAATAATTATAATACAAAGCAAAAAAGAAAACAACATATTTACGTTAAATTCTATAGACGTACATTAAGATAAGTATTTAGTACGTTTTAAGAAGCCAAGTTGAATAACCTGAAGGTATCTCGGCTCGTCCCACTGCCACAATGAATAAGTGAGATACATTTTAGAAGTTGCTCAGACATTTTGAGATTAAACTTAGCTTAATGTAATTAAGATTTATGTGTGTCAGAATGGCCGCCTTCTCAATTCAGACTGCTTAGAATAAATACATATACATAGTAAACCATATTCACTTTTTTTTACCGCAATAAATGAGTTTGAACAATGGTAATACCTCTAATCCATTTCTCAATATCTTTTCGTTCTCTGACATCAGACTCTGCATCTTTATTGTGTAGCAAGTCAAATCGTCATTTGACATTAATTTTGCTATCAAATTATCGTGTTTAAGGTAGGTGCAACGTTTTTCCTAAGTTTACTAACTAATATTGGGTTTGTTTCACTATTATTAAAGTTGTTTATATTGTTGTTTCTCAAGTATCCCTTAAAGTTCATTACTTGTATATCGAGAATTTACAGATAAGAGTCATTCATTGGTTGCTTTAAAATTGTGAAGCCAGATGCACACCATTATGAAGAATTTGTTCTAAAAAATATTTAAGACATTGGACTGGACTTTCATCTGTGCAGAGGTCGATTCTATGATAACACAGTCCCAATGAGTGGCCGCCTGTCTGGCCTGCAGAAACGTCTGTGAGACATAAATACAAAGGCAACGTTTCTGAACTGTTATTTTTTAAAGTCAAGTGAATCAAAAGGTGCACAATGACGCAAGAAAGACTTAGCAGCATGACGTTAAAGTCAAGTCAAAACTACAAGACAGCATTGATCTAGATGATGTTGATGATATTCTGTACCAATATGAATTTAGAGTTTTATATTTATTAAGTATATATTCTCATGCCATAATGTTGAAAGTCAAAATGAATGGCACCCTAAAAAGGTCAAGCCTCCTGGACCCCCCAATTTCCTAGCTACGCCACTGCTGGGGATTTATTTATAGGCATGTCCATTTCATGTGTACTAAAACACACAACACACAGCAAGCAATATAATTTGAAGTCACAAAATAACAACGAAAAAGGAATGACATTGATTTTTTTATATAGTATTTATTTCAATGTAATCACATCACACAATTTAACTGTATTAATAATTATAATAATACTATTAAAAATGTATGAAACATATATTTAGTTTATTTCTCATATTTTACATGTTTCTTTAGAATTAAGAAATATTACATCTTTACTATTCCTAACCAAAACCTGTTGCATGACTGAGAGGGAAGAACGTTGCAGGGTTCAAACCCATGACCAGGAAGACGAGATACCATGACGCATATCCGACTAGCAGGCATATATCCAGTAAACTTTTTCACGATGAATTACACATTGTAATTTTAAAAAAAATATAATAAAAAAGGACAAATAAAAAGCATAGTGTCACTTTATGATCTATAGAGTCGGAAATGTTTAATGTTTAATTTTTTTTTTTCTGTTTATTTGTAAATGTATAGGCATGTTGCATCGCTGCGATGCCAAAGTAGTCTCTATACTTTTAAAAATAGAAATGTACTTGTGATTTCCCAAATAAGAATTTATTTAGATTAAGATAATTAACAATATGAAATTTCGTTTCGACTATATATTCTCATTTACAAAATTCTCTAAAATGAGAGATAGATAACTAGAAATATAAATTCAACTTACTTTTTTGTGTGTATATCTTTGTTTGTATAGGTTTTCAAGGATTACTATAGCTAGATTTTTAAATGCAGATAAGCTCCCTTGCTTTATTAAAATACCTCTAAAATGCCTGCCTTTCTAAAGCCTAATAAGCAGGATAATGCTTTGCGAATTGTTTTCTTAAGTGTTAAAACTGGCCAAACTACCACCACTGGATTCTGGTGGGTAGGCAATCCAGCTTCTGAAGCCTAGACGTGGCACCGCGGTGAAAACGTCTAGTAGAACTAGATACGCGAATACCTATAGCGAACCAAGTTGCAGTAGGGTTACCTTGGGCTAGCGTTTTTTTTTCTTACCTCGGGTAAGGATGGAACAGAGACCAAGCAACCAAGTCCAACAAAAAGTCCGCCACGCCCTTCCACAACGGGGCTGTCATCAAGAGAGTAAATAGGACTTGGATATCCTTACATGAGACTGTCACGGTGAAAAAAGAAAAGAAAAATGAGGAAATCTCTTAATTAGCGCTGTCTTCGGCCGCCCATAGGGGGAGTCCTTGTCTTCTGAGTGCTAAGTATATGGCACAACCCAGCCTAACAATGGACAACCTAAACATGGACACGACATGTGATGAAGAGTTCCCGGTCCCCGTATCGCATTTAGACTAAATACTTTTTAACGGTCGATTGCGATAATGGTGCCACCGATTCGCTTTAGGGCTTTATCAAAGGTGTACTTGTACATTTAAAGAGGACAGCTATCATTATGGAGCTCGTCAGCTTCATAAAATATTTCTTCTATAAGATAACATTTCTAATTTCCAATGTTTGACCGAAGGTCCCTTTATTCATTTCTGACGTGTCTGCCTCTATAAGTATGTCCTGATACTCACTCAAAATATTGATATGTGTGTTTATGGTATTCATAAATTAACGTAAGGTAAATGAAACAAACACAAAATATTAACCACATTAAATAAATATTCTAAACTATATGTACAACAATTTCCCTATACGTATATATGTAACACAACTGATCTTTTCTTTTTAAATTATAAATGTCTTATTTCTTGTATCCTCTCTTTCTGCAATGGAAAAATAAAACAACAAAATAAATATTTAAGACATTTTTTTAGCTGAAAATGCTATAGTTACTTTACTTATAAAGATATAAAATGCATATTAGTAGGATGAAAACTACTATAACTATTGTATCTGTCTAGTATGATGCAAATCATCTATTCATTATATTGGGTACGACTTTCATTTTTGTAGAATGTTGACTCTGGCAGTGTGGAATTTAAAGGTTGACCCAGAGTTCACATAAGTTTAATTGAAAGGTGGACCATGGCTATCACGAGTAGTGGGATCCTTGTCAACCCGTCAACGGGGTTATAGATTGTTTGTTTGTGTGTGTGCATGATTCTTTAATGATGGTGACGCTTGGTTGGTGGCTATGATGCAGGATAAGCAGCATTTTCGTAAGCATCCTTGGCTAGATCAGACGACTCTAGACTGCCAGAGTTAATGAACGAGTTATGTAGATAACTAGATTTTAAAAAAACAAGGTTACAGAGACAGGTTGTGTGGGAACACAAACTCAAAATCGGCCCCCGAAGTTGTCGACAAGGATTCGAGCATTGGACTTCCGGTTTCAAGTGCTTTACCCCTCGGCCACAGCATCTACATATGTTCATTTAGCGTACACATATATTTTCTAAAATAATAAATATTAACCTTATTTATACATTTAATATTAATAACATGTTGCATTGTAATAAGAGAAACTAAAAAAACAAATATTTTTTAAACAAAGTTATTTAAAACTGTTTCTTCGGTGTGTTTACTTAGATGTATCGGCACATGTTACTTTACATTGAGTGACAAAATGTATAATTGGTATTTTTAACCAATTGATGACCCTTTTCAATGCATTTATTACAATATCGTTGATACAATCGCCGCTATTTTAAGAGCTATGAAAGTAAATTAGATTATAACTACTGTCTGTGAATCATGTCTTACCTTGCTTTTGTACTAGTCTTGTTCGCACTGCAGAAATAATGAATAATTTTTAAAAAATTCTAAATTACATTATAAGACAATATAAGACGTAAAAAGGAAAAAAATGGCTACAATTATTCTTCTCTAAGGTCAATCTCGCAAACTTTAATTACATCATACTATGTGGATTTAGTTTTTTGTGGTGTTAGCTATGCCAGGAGAGAATACTTGTTTAAAAATGAATATCTTTGTATAAATCGTTAATAAACCTTATAATGATTGTTAATATTTGCAGTGTGTAGTTAGGATACAATAATGTTATTTATAAGTGTGTATTTGACAGTTTTGACTTACCTTTCAAACTGAATTGTTACATGTTTGTCTTTTTCTTTTGGATATCTAAATACAAATTTTACAAATTAATAAATTCAAACTAAAAAAAACATGGAAAGACATGACGATGACAAATGGACTGTACCATATTAACATTGATTTCTACACATTTTTTTTTATTTTTCGGATGTTTCTCCCTATTGTAAGATTATTACATATTAGCCTAAGTCTACCATAGGACAGAAATGTGCAGGATTCGAGAAATAAAAATAAAATATGCAACGACCTTGCAGCCGTAAAAAAAACATATTTACAATCATAAAAAAAGAAGCACGTCTTACATTTTATTCCAGACGGAACACAGTACGGATTGTTTAGAAGTGAAAAAGAAATCCAAGTAATTCTTTAAAATATATCTAATTTTTTTAGACAGCCAAAAAAAGTTCTTGGCTTGAATATTTCTTGTACGGATCTGGATTAGCCCGGTTCTACTCTCTTGTACAATTATTTGGTAGAGCACATTTGTTCGTTTTTTTTGTTTGTTTTTTTGAGAACTTTATGGTGAAGGTTTATCTGAATAAAGATGAGTAAACTACTTTAAGTAGCTTAAGAAATATAACTAATTTCAAATTCCAGCTACCCTTGATAGATTACCAATAGGTTTTATGCATCTTAAAGAAGACTATTTAACTAAAGCACACAAAAAAAAAACAACTGTGACAGTAGTATTGTTGATTACAATGCTTTAAAAATAATAAACTGAAACGTATGAAATAACCTTAAATAACAGAATGATAGGTTTATCATGACCTACAAATTTATGTTTTTTCATTTCTTTCTTATCACGAGACATGAAAATCGTGCATACCTTGTAGCGGTAGGTGATAAATTGCTACCTTTATCTTCTTTTGGTTTTCTTATCCAACGGTACACACATATCAAAACTGCAACTAATACAATTATTGCTGCAGTTGAGAAGACAATGATTAAAATAGAAGACGTACTGACTTCTGCTGCAGATGATTTTGAAACTGTAATACACACATATAAATAACATGTTAATCATGCTTTTTGTAATACAGCACTAATATGTATTTAACTATAAGTATTCAAAGATGTTTAATCACAAGAAATTAATGTAGAAAATGTTACGTATATCTACATTTACATAATTTTAAAAGTTAGTTTAAAATATGTCTAGGATACTTTTAATTACCTATATTAATAAGCACGTCGAAGTGATTAGAATAGTGTTCTGAACCACATACAAAGTAACCAAGTCTGTACTTCATTGTTTGGGCTGTAGTATGTGTATAGCATTTAGATCTAGTTTCATGAACGTGACCCTCAGCAAATACAACAACATTACATGGGTATCGCAGGGAGTGGCAGCAAAGTGTAAAACTCTCAGATTCCAAAGTCACTGTTTTGTTTGTAGATGTGAGTTTCATTCCGTCGATTGTCAGATGTACTGAAGACAAATCTGAAATATAACACAATTACTGAACATAAATTTCCATTTAGTCTAGTAAAGTTTCACTTTCAGACCATGCAGTCTATATGACATATGATGTAAAGGTCATTTGTCTCTTTGGCTCACGGTTAACGAGAGTGTCATGTGGCCATCACAACGACCAACCGCCTTTACTTTTCAACATCTAATGTAAGGTACTTATTAGAGTTGGGAGAACCCAGACGCTCCAAAAGAGATATACAAAATAATTGTATTGTTTCTTAAGTGCATCCTTGAATCTTTTTCTGTCATAAGCATAGCCAAAACCGAACCTTCCCCCCCCCCATCTAGAAATGGGAATTTTGGGACTTTTTTGCCTTAAATCTTTTTCCTAGCTGTGCAATGCAATTTTGAGGTTAAATCTCATCATCAATAAAAATAAAAGTGAAAATTAATAAATACAAATAAAAGCAAACTATATCGAATTCTAAGTGGCCAAAAGGAGCTGTATAGTTTACACCCCCCCCCCCCCTTTCCAAAAGGTTTTGAGTTTTGAAACCCATTCTGAGGGTTTTCAGTTTAAGGTTAAAAACTTCTCATTAGTATAAAACTAAAAAAAACGGCATTCACCAAATTCCATGAATTCGGCCAAGTGGTATTAAGTTTAACTATCCCGTCCATGAGCATAGCCAAAAGGGTTTTGCGGTGAACTCCTCTTCCCAATAAAAAAGCAAAGGCAAAACAATAGTTACCGATTTGTACATGTCGCTGGACTCCATTTAGTATGCGTGAGATTCGATACCTTACCAACATTTTTTTATACAAGAGTAGGAGGATAATGCACTGTAAAAACCTGACAATATGCATTATTCAGTTTCAAATACCGGAAAAAGGCTTTGCCAGACCCCGCTGGAAGAACTCATAGTGATCCCCCAGAACCCTGGCTGGCAAGGGAAGGGTGTCCACTGTCGTTCCACAAACATCAGAGATAACATACTTGGGTTGCCAAACAAAAGATTTAAAGAATGAAATAATGGATTAAATAAAGATTTATTATGGGAGAAAGAGGAAAAAAATAATCCCCATTCCTCCCCCCTTGCAAAAAAAAAAAAAAAAAAGCTAAAAAATCCTGCCACGCCCATGTATTCTTTATACATAATGGGATAAAAAAAAACTTAGCCAAAATATAGTTAAAAAATGAAGCAAAAAAAAAGGATGATTGTACAAATCATTTCACAAATATAATTTTGTGTTTATAAATATAATTAAAAAATGTTATTACTTACTAAATAGCTTGGGAAGCTCTACATCCTTACTGTAAATATCTCTTTTGTCTAGCTGCAATTTTAGCTTTATTTTAGCTTGATCATAAAGCTGAGAGTTGATCGTTGTGTTGAGAACTACGTCAAAATCGTTTGGCTGGTTCTTTTTAGGAGTGCAGTAGAAATTAGTTCTAAATAAGCAGTTGTTGAGAAAAACGTAATCTATCTGAAAGCGAAAAAATAAATTTGTAACCTGGTATTTCATTGTAATGCTTTCTAAGAACATAGCTAAACGAATCACTGACCATAGTGCTGATTTAGAAAATAAGGTCTCACATCTGTAATTGCATTTTAGGAATAATGATATTTTAGCTATTGTCCAGTTTTTATATATTGGAGTTTAGTAATATTTTATTACTGTATTTAAACACTCAAATCATTACCACAGAAAAATAAATTCTTCACTTTGAGAAGTATTTCATAAGAAGGATTTTAAAATCAGACTTACAGAATAATGTCAAGTATTGTCAAGTGCTCATTAATTTATGAAACAATTTATACAGCTTTTACCTCAACAAATTCCTTTTCTTGTGGACTTTTTATCATGATTGCAATATTAGCATGCGAAACATTCTCTTTTTCAAGTACAGAAACTTCACCGTTCATGACCAATGTATCATTCAGAGTCAAGAAGTCTTTGCATTCTTCTACGAGATCCTTACGATTAAAATCGTTTAAGACAGCCTCGTTTTGCAAAACCCCTGGAATATGTGGAAGTGCATATTATACCTTTTTTATCACTAAAACATATCTATTACACAATACGGTGGTATGTGTTAAGCAATAGAGACAATCAAATGTTAAGCGGAATTTTTTAAAACTTGATTCTTGTGATGTGGAGCTAGTTACCTCGTGGGCTAGGCCTCTGGCCTCTCTTGGGATGGGAGAACCCATTGAATCAGCTTATGGTACCGTGACCCATGACAAAACGGGTGTGATTAAATGATAAACTAGTTGACAGGAGGATTTAGACTGAGGTATCAATAAAAAACCAACCCTTCCTCCTGGCCACGGGATAAACTCCGGATCAAAGGTTCCTAAAAAATATTTATCTTACTTACCTTATCTTATTTACATTTTGGACATTTCGAAGATAAACGGTTATGTAAAAAAAACAACTAAAAATAAAGTTTATCACATAATCATACCATTAGTCCAGATTGCAAAAATTCGTAGTTCGAGCAATAAAATAGTTGTTATAGCTAACACATGCGTCATTATTACAATTGTAGGCCAGATCTCAATCTCAGCATTAGCATAAAACGAAACACTTACTTACATACAACTAGAAAGAAAGTGGAAAATTTAAATAATTAAGAATGCATTTAAAACTTTAAACCCCCCCCCCCCCCCGCCCTTATCTGTGATAATACTGAAAAAAACAAAGACGTAAACTATTGTGATGGTTAATAATTGAGTTGTAAAAAGTAAGATTAAAAGAAACATGCAAACAAGTGCTACTATAAACATTGTGAAATAAATATGTATTTCTATACTTAACGTTTTTAATCTAACAACACATTCTTTCAATCAGTTTCAATGATTTGAAAAAAAATCATATTTCTAATTCCATTAAATATAATTACACGCCCTTTACAGTGTGTCGTTGATAACGTTGCTGACTAAATCATTCGATCATTTCGGAAAATTCCAATAATGTTTTAGGAACCGTCTCTTTTTAGCGGCCCCCATATGGGGTAAAGCCGATATTAAGTTGCCGTAAAATGTCCCTCAGTCCGTCTGACCGTCAGTCACATTCGAACCTTATAAAAAACTAGAAGAGGAATAAACAAAAAATACTTCATTATACGTATTGGTTTGTAAATTTGAAGTGCAACGGCTACATTTTTTTTCTAAAAGGAAACCATTTAGCTTATAAAATTAATTATGCAAGCGATTTTTTCGTAAAATACACCAATTCTAAAACAATACATAAATGTAAGTGAGATAATATCAATTTTATGTTAACAATGAATGTCCAATTAACGTTTATAACAGTAACACTTATTTAAGTATATCTATAAAATGTGCAAAAGATGTTCACAAACACATATATATATATATTCATTAACTATATATTTTATGGTACACTAGCAAATAAAATGAAAACACGACACATACGTTTGTTTATAAACGCTAATAATGCACTTTGTATGTAAATGTCACGCATATTTTTTCGAATCGACATGTTATGCAGCGATTTTCGTGCAGTATCTTGACGGCCGCATCCACATTGTACTGAATCAGTCCCTCAAAAAGTTTTACATATCAGATTTTATTAAGTTCATGTAGATGTCCGTTAAAAAAGACACTTTTTTATTTCTACGTCCTAAATATGTTAAAATGTATGTCTCAAAAAAAAAAAAGAATATTTCCTAGACTTAATCAGCGCACTTCACTGGACAAGAACGTCTTCATATTAGGAATGTACTTGTGCTAGGAAATCTCTGAAAGCTGTGTTTTTTCAATGCTTTTCATTTGATTCTGTGCAGAACGCAAGCATCGTCACATCCAGATTTAGCACTTTACCGTCTGATTGTACAACTTGTCTAATACCCCTTGCTGCCAGTCCGCTGTGACATCCAACCATACTGGCGTATCAATAGTCACCCTAAACATTTAACACGCAGAAAAAAAAAACGATCCTACAAGATGGTTGATAGTTGAACTCCATTAAGACTTCGTTAAACAGTTCTACACTGTTCTACTCAATATTCGTGTAAATCCTAATTTCTTTGCATTACTTAGCAATCTTCTCTTTGTACTCAAACCCTTTGCAACTTCTTGTGTAACTAAAGAGGCCAATCCTTGATACACAGCTGCGATCGCCCAATATATATATATATATATATATATATATATATATATATATATATATATATATATATATATATATACACACATATATATATATAATGAAAATATATTTTGTTCTTTTTTGTTCTATATATATTCATGCTGAAATGTTATAAGGACAAAGGCTTACATTTGATCCTATGTGGTTTCACATTTTTTCTATATTTAGTATCCTCTTCTGTATTTCTTAAACTAGGATTCATCGCTACATAAAGTGAGTCTAAAGTCACATTTATGTTTCTTAGAGCTATCTGAGTTTCGCATCTCGACGTGTAGTAGTCTGGCTTGCTTGCCGATACATTGTGATAACACTTCATAAGTCTGTGTATTCTTGCCGACTGATGTAAAATACAAACAACATATAAACAATTTAGATATAGAACAATAAATTGATTTACATTGTTAACTTAAAGCCGTTTTTACCTCCCCCCCCCCAACAACATAAAAAAAGGTTGAAAAACCATATTTATTATGAGTTGCTAACAAAGTCTCAGTATAAAAAAGGATTTCAGCCAAGGTTGAATTGAGGAAGACGCAGAAAAGGCCTTTCGGAATTTTCATAGGTAATTAAGGGAAAATATAGCGAATGTATTTGTGTAATCAGGGACGAATTTGAGTATGTGAATGCCCCAGGGATAATTTTTGTGAAAGCCCCTACAATTTTTCTAAAGCTCTAATAGTAATTACTTATGAATAAACATATGTATACCCTGTATATGAAAGTACGCTATATTTTGAAGAAAGATATAGAGTTCTTGAATATTTATCTCACATTTCTTTAAAAAAATATGCATATTTTATTTTTTAAAAAGTATTTATGTTTTAGTTTGTGGAGTGTAAGGCCTTGGTAGTCCCACTTTCATAAATCCGGAGCAGCATTTTATTCCGAGAATGCTACAAGCATACTCTTCTAAATCGCATTTTTGCCAGCCGTAAAAAATGTGGAAAATTTTTTTTTAAAGATTCTGAACCATCGGATATTTTTATCTCTTTTTTTAAAGGCCCCATTCTAGAGGAGTCCCCATGGGAGCTTGCCCTAACTTTAATTGTGCCCTGTTTGCAATGTATACCAATAACCCATACAACCTGCCTGCTTAAGTTAGTAAAAGTTAGTTAGCAGAAGATATGACTATATAAGATAAGATAAGATTATTTTTATTTATCCAATTAAATGGAAATTCAGTTTGACTACAATTGACCAGCTCAGCGTAGCTACTGTAACAATATTATTATTATAGCTTTTATATAGCGCTACTTTCATGCGTATAGCATGCTCAGAGCGCTTTGGTCCAATATCATTTGTGGACCATTAGGGGGAGGGGTTATCTAGGGATTTTCCGTGCTTCCGACTCTGCCCGAGTCGGATGTCGAACCTCGAGCCCCCTTCTAGGTAGCCAAGACAAGCGCACTTAGCCTCTCGACCACACTTTCCACATATAGATGCAAATACGAACAACATTTACAGATGAAACACATACACACTCACAACTAGCGCTTTATGAATTAGACATCTATGTTTTTCTCGATGACGACAGATGATCTTGTATTACTATGAACGATGGGTGAAGGATCGTGTGTGTTTTAGAAAGGCATCTCTCATGAACAATTCTTCAAAAGATGGTATATATATTTGAGTGACTTACGCTGCTTTTTTAATTAGTCAATTAGTTTATGTTTGTGCGCTAGTGACGTGTAGAGAAATGATTAGCCTTCTATCGTGACGTAAACGAAAGTATGTCATTTACGTTTGCGGTGACGTAATTTAATTTGACATGCACGAGAAGTTTTAAAGGTGCTTAAAGACTATCTGTTTACCAACAAAACTTCAATATTACCATATAGGTTAGTACTTTGACAAAAACACGAGAACTCTTTATTTAATAATTACATTTTCGGACAATGTCCCTATTATATGTTACATCTTTACATAACAAGCCAACGCAACTGCTTTAAATGTAGTATATATTAAATTGATTGTAAAATATTAAATATTGTAATAATTTAGTTGTTCTCAATGCTATACACATTATAACGAGTGCGATATCATTCCATATGAACTAGAAGATGGATTCAATTTTTAGTTTCTGTTATGAAGATAAAGAATGATGGATAAAAAAGAACGTTTATAGTTACAAGACTGGATGTTAGAAAACAGCGGACCAATTGATTGAGGGTAAATGTTCAATATAGTACAGGATATCTTGAGGTTATCGTTTTGAACAGTTTCTTCACTGATGCTGTTGTTGCCTCTGGCTGAGGAAACCAAACATAAGCAAAAAACAGTTGTTTTTAAATAGTGCACATTCTGTTAAAAAAAACGTAAGTCCACGACGACAATGTGGAATCTGTTAAATTGGCTTGTCGCCAACAGTATGGCCAAGATTGAAGAGACCCGGAGTCATAAGCATTTTTTGTCTTATACCGACTCTGGTTTTTAAAAAGAAGCAAGAAGAAAGTATATATTTTATGTGTTTTTGTTACGACTATTCTGTGTTTACTATTTAATCCTTGGAATAGTAAATATAAGTATTTTTAACTTTCATTTTAAATTTGTAATCATATAATCATATCGGGCTTTATTAATGTGGTTTCCCCTTTTACGTAATTGTTTGTATACATCATTTTTAATACTAGTTCATGATATAAATATAAAATATGCAAATGACAACTTCAATAATTTATATGAAATAAAAATGATTCATATTGTGTTTACAGTTTCTGAGAGAATTAGCAAAGTATTAACAGAGTGAAGGAACTGTCTTTACCATGGGTTGATAAATTGCATGTGTACAAAGGATATGGCCATTTCTCACTTGCTGGCAACATGTAACGTAGAGACCATAAGGCTGTATCGTCTAGGGATACAGATGAGAGTGTTAGATTGAATGTATACACTGTCCTGTTGGTTTGTTTCAAAGTTGTAATAGTGTTTGTTGGCAACGCATCAATACACAGCAAATTGACATCTTTTTGCCATGTGCAATCCACAGAATCGCTGAAGTTATGCTTGAATGAGCCGACAAAACTGTACGATTTGCCTTCCTCAGCCAAGGGACAACCTTTGTTTTTCTCTTAAACAGAATATAAACATAACAAAAAAAAGTTTGAACATATTGTATAAATAGTTGAAGCAAAGTGGTAAAATAAGTGTCTCTGCTTCGTAACTCAATAAAGATTGGGATTTTTTATTTTCAATATTTTAAGGACTTCTCTAAGTCCACCTAACCCTAAATGGTACCTGACTTGAGTAAAGTAAAATGTGATAGGTCGTTGTGTTGACCACATGACACCTTTGTTTTGCGAAGGACAAACAAGCACCTGCCCTATATATTTCAAGTCTTTTTTTTAAATTAATATATTGCAATTTTGAGTTGGGATGACAAAAATTTGTGTAATTAAAAAGTAATAGATAAAAATAGAATGGTATTTTAAAATATGAGTGAAATGGCAAATAATAAGATATTAATTCGTTTCAAATTTCACATAGTTTTATATAATTAGTTTACATTATACGTTGAAGCCTAAAGAAAAAAACCTTCGAGCTCAATTCTCATATTAAAAAAATCCTCAAATCTTTAACATACTAATCTAACGAAGCATAATGAAGCCCGAGATTCTCACAATTCATTAAACATTGCGAAGAATTAGGATTTGACACGACAGGTATATTTATATTGCCCCAAATATATTTTCAGCAAATTATGTAGTATGCTTTATGTAGGTAACCCTCTCTTTCTACTATAAAGGCTATTCTTCTATCTTTGGAATTTATATCTTTATGCTTTTTAAGCACTTTTAATTTGTGATGTTTAAATGTTTTATACGGTATAATTACTTAAAATATTATCGACTTCATGCTTACCTGCAAACAAAATAACAATTAAGGCAACATTGGCGATCCTTGCTTTATGAAAATAGTAACCTATCATTATTTATTTATTTATTTAAACTCAATTTTAAACAAATCTCGTACTTATACAAAACTGTATATAAGTGAAACGCATTGTTTTTGTTTACAAAATATGTAGGCTGTGAAGCATTTTTCTCTCTTCGCTAGAACTAGCTGGATACATGATCGTCATCATGACTACACCTTTCATAACATTTCCGTCCTGGACAACTGCAACACTTTCGTCACTTTATCCAAGCATTCATTGATATTCTTGGTAAATAGTTTCAGTGTGACTCATAATGTGTTTCTCTTGACTATGAAGTATGGAATCTATAAATGTAAGTGTAAAAAAATAAAGAGGCCAACTATTTGACGGATACAAATACTTATTGTAATTTTGTTTACTTTAAAATAAAGTGAATTTTTTTTGAAGAAACCTTTTTTTTATTTAATGACTCAAGATAAGGAACAATAGTTTAGTCAAGCTCACTATTTCGTCATGCAATCATTCCTTTTTAACTAATACATCTATCTGTGCATCATTTTCACTCTCTGTCCCTGTTCATGTCTCTGTCTGTCTCTCTCTCTCTCTCTCTCTCTCTCTCTCTCTCTATATATATATATATATATATATATATATATATATATATATATATATATTTGTTAAGTCTCTCTCTCATCTAACCAGGCCTTCTGTAAACACTGCTGAACACAACACATCACACACACTGCCTCTAGTCCGCGAAGGCTTCTCATCACATGACCATATCACGGGTCAAATTTATGTGCAAAGTTCATCGACATCGACCTTTTCCATCGACATAGCAGTTCTACTGACCTGTGTCACATGTGTCAGATGATCATTCTGTCAACCCGAATCGCGCAATATAAGTAACATTGTCTTTCAGACTATAAGATCTATAGGGCAGTAAATGTCTTCTGTTTATATGGCCCACGATAAACGTCATGTGCTAAGAACAATGACTAAGGGCCTTTACTTTTCCGCAATAAATGTTAGGTTTGTTGGCCTCTTAAGATCCCAAAGTTTAAAATAAAATCGCAGTCTTCACCAGGATTTGATCCAGGGACCCCATAGGTTCTGTAGACAAGCGCTTTGTCACTCAGCTACCTCTGATATTTAGATACGCTGTATATAAAACGCTAGTAACTTTGAATTCGTAACAGGTTAGGATAATAATGACACATTGCATAACATTTTAATAGCCCACATCCTTGTCAAGGAAGAGCGAGAAGAAATGAAGAATGTATACTTTCGATGACTCATGATGACAGTAAGTGTAAAGAACCTCAAGAACGTGTCTACACTAGTTGACCCGCTATTTGACTAATTGCAGATGTAAACCACACTCCTAGACGAAGTTGGCCACTATCTCTATTGTAGATTTAAGTACAATTGACTGAGAACGTTGAGAAAGAAAAGAGATTCAACCACATTGAACACACTGAATTGTGTGAGTACCACTGCAATCAATGACACGTATCCTTTAGTTATAATGCTAACAATTTCTTTATATACAACACTAAATTATGTTGGCCCTTAAAACATAAACTATTATTTTTATTACACATATTGTTACATGACAATTTAAATAAAGTTTACCATAGTATGGAGAATGGATAAGAATAAGAACAGAAATTTTAATTGCTGTATACGCGAGTCTCTTAATTATTATTATGTTTTCTTTTTTTTTTTTTACATTACAAGAGTTTTTTCTTGATATAAACTGATGATTACAAGCACTCGCTAGTTGTGACATGTACAGAAAGTATTTTGACAAAGAATGAAACGACATTGTGTTCTATACGATAGAATGAATATGAATAGGAACAACTCGAGATGGCGACCGAAACACTAATTATACTAAAATAGCTGCAAACTCATTGTTAAACCTCAGCAACCTACTTAAGTAAACTATATTATGTTGAAATTTTATTGTGCACAGATATAAAAAAGCACAAGTTAAATATTTTCATCGGTATGAATATTCTTAAACATCTAACATTTAATGTAAACATTGTACACATCACCTTCAACAATTAGCGAACTTTTTTTCATTAAGTTCTACAAAGTTAAGAAAAAAAAATGGATATTTAAAAACTAGACTATATTAAAACATATTACATTTTTTTCTAATTGACAAAATAGTATGTTGAGCTAAACAGGTATTTCAACTTTTAAAAAATGCTAAATTATTATTTAAAGTTAGTCTGATGACGTTTATTTCGTTAAAAAGCTCTGACAATAGACATTTCTAGAAATTTATGTAATTTACTTTATATATATTGGAGGCGTGGTGGCTGAACGGTAAAGCACTTTGCTTTTGAACCGGAGTCCGGGGTTTCGATTTCTGGTGAAAACTGGGAATTTTTATTTCGCCTCTGAGTTCACCAAGCTCTGATGGGTATATGACATTAGTTGGGAAAAATAAAGGCGGTTGGTCGTTGTGCTGGCTACATGACACCTTCATTAACCGTAGGCCACAGAATCAGATAACCTTTACATCATCTGCCCTATGGACCAAAAGGTCTGAAAGGGGAACTTTTTTACTTTATTTACGATGAGATATGCTAGAAAGGTTAGTTCATGACGTAAACGTGTGCTCTTTAACAAATAGTTACATGTTTTTAAAAGGTAAATAAGTGTCATAGAATAGATGCTTCTAATTGTGAAAGATACCATCAATGGTGTCTTTTTTTTCAATTATTTAACAATGTTTTTTGTGCTTCAAAATTTGCTTCAGAAAGTTAAAAGATAATTAGTGCTATTAATTACCTAGGAATATAAATCATAAAACATACATTATGAAGACTACACAATATTGCTAAAAGAAAACACAAAAATGTTTTTCATTAAAACACTCGAATTTATTTGTTATTCATTATACATAAAAAATTAATTAATTTATATGACTAAAAAATCGTATCACATGAAAAACTCAGTAATAACTAATGTGTGTATTTTCCAATGATTCCTTAAAGGGACCATCATCTATTAAGAATGACCCTAAAGCTTAAAAAAATGGTTGAAGATTGTGTCATTCAGAAATATTGAAAAGGAGGGATAATTTAAGTTTGAGATGCTGGGTTGTTCTAAGCACGATATTTATCTCTCACTCTCTTCCTCTTGAGGGGTGTCAACTGTTGTATCAATAAAACTCCAAATAGAGCTATTAACGTCAAACGATTGCAATGAGTTGGCTGCTTAGGTAGACACCGTTGAATGTTGTCATCATCAAATTCTTAGAAATGAGACACTAGTCTCAGAGGGTTGTCACGTCTGTGGCTGGCTTGTTGTTTTCTCTGGGGACTTCTGCAGAAACTGCTTGCACGTATTTCTAAAGACATTGGTTGGTTTGTTCACAATATAAGTGAAACGTTTTAAATACATACCAATTCAACACATACAAAATAAGATAATGATTAATATTATACTTTCAGACCTTAGGATCTATTTTTTTTTCTTAATAAAGTTAACGAGGATATCACGTAGCCAGATCAACGACCAACCACATTAACTTTCCAAAGTATATCAGCAACGGATTACAAATTAGAGTTGGTTTGTATAAAAGGGGTCTCAAAGATTCCAAGTTTGAAAATCTTAGTCTCCATAGGCATTGGAACTCGAGACCTACAAATTCAGAAACCTAGAACTATACTACTTGGCGATCACGCTACTGTTTAAGATATTTACACGTATTAAATACATTATAAAATAAATGAATTGCAAGGAGAGGTTTAAAAAATGTATATTAATCTGAAAATTAAAACAAAACAATAGTTTATTGTTAAATAGTAGTACATTATGCAAGCCCGAACAAATTAAGTTATTAGATAAAAGACACAAAATATTTTCAAAACCATATTTCATCTTTAGCTCAATCTTATCAGAGCTTGTGATGTAGTGGAATATTTTTCTTGGACGTCATTAGGAATCAGTTTGTTAATGGAAATGCATACTTACCTGTTACGTCATGGTCTATCAGCTCTCGTCAACCCTCTCGTGTTGCATAAGCTATTTTTTATTCTAAATAGTCTGTGTGACGTGGTGGACTTTTTTTTTTTTTACTTAGACTTAATTAGGAATGAATTCAGAAACTAAATGCTATAAGAAAGTGAGAAAAACATGTTTAAATAACCCACGTCAACTCTATCGTGTTAAAAAATATATTTTGGTATAACCTAACCGAGAAGTAGTGGAAAGTTGTTTTTTTGTTGTGTGAGTTCATTTAAGTATAGCTATTAAAAGTGCAGCAATGTACTATTAATCCTTGACAACTCTTTCGTGTTGAAATTTAAGTTTTTATCTATCTAATTTGATTTATAGAAATTCCTTATAAAAACCTTAATGCTTTTTAATATATTAAAATAATTTCATCAAAATGGTGAAGCCTTGGTAGTTTATCAATTATTTTTACACCTAGATACTTTAAGTTTTTAGTCTGTGTTACTGGTAAACATGAATAACATAAGTAGAATTTATTTGATTTAGTTTATTTGTTTGTTACTCTTAATAACTGTCATTTTTCTGGATGGAAAAACATAGACAAATTTGATTCTTATATCTTAAATTCATCGATTTCTTTTTGTAAAATGTCTGTTTTTTTGTGTGTGTTGTTTTTATTGTTCTTTCTATAATGCAGCAGTCAGCAAACAACTTGATTTCCGTTCCATTTATGTAAATTAGAAATAGTATGGGACCTAAAGCTGTTCCTTGAGGCACATTGAGTTAACTGTCATTGGTTATGATTTAGATCATTTTATTGTTACAGTTTCTTCTCTATCTATCAAAGCATATAGCAATGCTAAAATATTAAAATTTTTCTAAGCAAGCTATGTTGGTGAGCGTTTGAATTTCAAGAAATTCCGACTATCTAATTACGGACTTTCCAAACTTTCAGTTTCTATTTTTTTGTATTTGTAGAGGCCTCCGTAAGGGGAATACCCTCTATTAACTTGTGTTGAATGTCCGTCAGTCCGTCCCGTTTATATCTCGTAAACTAGAAAAGAAAATCAGACATCATGATATTTTAGACCTTTTAAAGTTCTGATGCAACGACTTTTTTTTTTCCTTTTCTGAAAGAGAACAATTTTATTCCTACAATCAACTATGGAAGCAACTTAAACAAAAAAAATCACCATTTTTACAACTAGTACTAATAGTAAAAAACACGGGAGACTATTTAGGAAGGGTACTCACCCTTTAATATATTTTCAACACATTTATTCCTAATGCTTTAGTTTTCCTTGTAGACATTTTTTTTTAAAATGTATTATTACATTGTGTATTTTCTATTATAACAACTACTAAGAAATTTTAAAACCTAAACATAGGGAATTTTTTTGTTATTGTTGAAGTTTACATAAGAGATAGGCCCTTTACAAAGAAAAAAAAAAGATTAATAAGATAATCAATCAATTACATCACCTTCACGTGCAATGTCTCTTGTGCACTACGAAAGATGTGTCAACGATATTTCTCCATCTCTCTCTCCTTAGTCTTTAATGGAATTTATTTCACTGACTGTCCATTCCTTGATGTTGTCTTCCCATCGCTTTTTCTGTCTTCCTCTTCATTTTCTTCCTGGTACTGTTCCCTGAAGAAAGGTCTTTGCGAGCCTGAGAACCTTTTGATATGGCCATAGAGTTTGAATTTGCGTTTTTTAACAGTGGTTAGCAGGTCATCGTTGTGTCCATTTACTGTATAAATCATGTTTCTAATATCTTCATTCGTGATGCGGTCTTTGCAAGTGACACCTATGATTGAACTCTAACTTTATAACTATCAGTTAATTGAATACATATGAATATTAACAATGTAACAATAAAAACAATATTTGTACAAATATTCTTTCATCCATAGTGCTATTAGAGCATGGAATGGGTTGCCTGAGCTAGCCAGGAAAACTAGTGACTTGGCAGAATTTAAGTCATTGGTTAATATGCATGGCTAAATGCATGACGCGTAGGACGTAATCATCTTCTTCTTTTCTGAAGTAACGTCTGCATTATATAAGATAAGATAAGATAATGATAGTAACATTGATGAATCTCCGTATCCTGTAGCATCAAGTCGTTAGACAAACTAACAATACAACAGTATCGGCAACACTTTCGACACGAGCAAGTCTCTTCTTTTTGCATTGAAGGAGCTAAGGTTGCAGTTGTTAATAGTTTGTAGTTCATAGTTTGTAGTTCATAGTTTGTAGTTCATAGTTTCTGATATTCTTTCTGGACAAATTAAAATCTTCGATTTTACCAGCCTTAATGGACCACTTTGAAGACCTTTTTTTGAGTTTTGAGTTTTAAACCAAACTGTCTTTGTAAATTTGTTTGGTAAGGATTTCATTATACTTCCTTGAAACTTTGAAAACATATTTTAAAATCTCATTAAACAATCTGTTTAAAACTTTTTAATTTTTAAAGCTAACTTATGCATAAGGAATGTGAGATGAATCAGCATTTCGATGTGGAAGCTACACAGAAAATTTTAATATAATATAATATATAATAATAAAACTACTTAAACTACTTTAACTAAGTATAGGATATCCGCACAAGCGCGCACACACACACAAACATATACACAGTTTTATATATATATATATATATATAATCTTGTATTTTATTCTTTAATGTGAAAAAAATGTGGCCATAACCATCTCTACGCTAGTCTCGCTTAGTATCTATACAAACTATTGGCTATTAACCTGGTGATCAATAAAGCGAATTATTAAAATAACGAGTTTGTAGGTATAAATAGAATTGAATATATTACCTTTGACAGAAAATTGTGCGCGGCATTTTGAAAGGATTTTACTATGATTTAAAAATAAATAATGTTTTATGAAATGTAAAAAAATAGCTTTTGAAAATACAAATGTTTTAGTGTTGCAGCGCGAAAATATCGCCTCATCGAGATCCAAAGTGCCACAGATTGTATTGGGTATTTCCCTTATTATTTGTTGATCATTCCATTAAGACATAAAATCGAGGCCTACGTAATGTAAATCGTCGCCTACCCATTGTAAGTGAAAATATGTACATTTATCTTAACATGCTACATTGTTTTTACTTAAGAAAACAAAAGTCATATTATTAAACTAGAAATATTAATTAATTATTTTTTAAACTAAGACTCTCTAACTTCCAAAACTGGCCAGGCAAGTCTAAATTTAGACTAACACTAATGAATCGATGCAATTAGAAATTTTTTTTTTCCGTTTGTTTGTGTTGAATGGAGTTTTATGCTTTTAGCTTTCTAAAAGGCTATGTCGCAGATTGTCCTATCCCTGGTCTGCATCAGGGAAGGTTTGGGTGGGGGCTTGGATGGAAGAAAGAAAGTAGTATCTGCGTACACGAAGGCTCAATGTTTATCAAGGCTCCTCAAGCCAACACAATAACCACTGAGAAGTGCTTATGAAACTATACATATTTATCAAGGGGAAGTCTTATTGTCACTTGCGAGACATCACATTCAACAGTACAGCCTAATTACACTTGGGTGAATAAACGTAACAATAAATGGGTACAAGTGAACTTGATTTTGGATACACGAGAGGAGACGTTGAACTGTGAACCCAGAATCGAGACTCAAGTGGAGTTGTCTTTTGATGTTTTCTCATATACTTCAGCCCTTGCACAATGACAATAGGTAAAACATTGACTTGGTTTTTTTTTTAGTGGGATGGGGGAGTTGTTATGGCTTGAATAGGAATTAGTTATTTATTTCGGAAATATGGGACGGTTTGACTTAGAGACAATGGCATGGCTAGTAAAAACAAGACTGGGTTTTAGGCAGAGCGAAATATCAGCCCATGTAAATAGACTACTTAGGACGCCTTAGAGGTAGAAAGCTTTTTATGAACGTAGAGAGTTAGCTGACATTTGACGGTTTCCTTCACTGCTATTAAACTTCTTGGTCAGTATCCGCGTGGACTAACTTCTTTGAGTGTTCGGCCTTTCGCCACTGTTATTGGATTTCGTTGAGTGTTGCCTCCGTTTAGTTTACCTGCTTTAGACACCGTGAAAGCGGTTACAATATACATATATAATTTTCTTCATTGTCAACCCATACTTTACATTGTACATCATGATAATTTCATGGAAAGATATATCTCTCTAATTTCTGCAAGTCGGACTAGAGTTTCCCCACGTAACTTTCACGTTGACCGCGAGCGAGGCTCAGAAAAAAAAAGAGGGGGGCATATGCTACCCCGGGGGTCGGCTCGTAGTATATAATGTATCAAGTTAAAGTTACTTGATGTAGTCCAGGAAATAAAAAAAAATGTTCTACTAAGTTTTCGTGATGTACTATGATGACAATGTATTCGATAAGTGCATTTTATTTAATAATACAATGACTTGAAATGAAATACGTTTAAGGCAGTGTTTCTTAATCATTTCCGGGTGGTGAGCCCACTTTGCCTTTTAGAAGCTGGGAACTTAGAGGAGCAATGTACGCTCCCACAATGAGGTTCATGGGATTTTCTATAAATGTAATGGGAAAAAAAAACTAAACTTGATCATAATTACTACACAATTTTTCAGTTTTATTTTTCATTTATGGTAATTTAACACAATGATTAGAATAGTCCGTTGTTTGTTTTTTTGTTTTTTTTTTGTTTGTTGTTTTTTTTCTTTAAATAGTGTTGCCTACATAATTTTTAATATTTTTAAAAGTTCTTTCTTGAGATAGGGTGAAACATTCGGCGGTTTTCCGCTGAAGTCGGCAAGGGGTCTGATTTACGGTCCAGGTCCCGGCTCAGTGTATTCTGGCGTTATCATCATCATTATCATCATTATTCCATTGGGTTCCTCGTGGAACATAGGCCTTAACAAAATCACGCCACTCTCCACGGCCTCTTGCTAGTTTTTTTTATGGTTTCCCAGCTCTTTCCGGTCCTCTAGGCTTTTTTTAGTACACTGCGTCGCCATGTTCTTTTTGGTCTTCTTCTACGTCTTGTTCCCTGGGGGTTCCACTCTAAGGCCTGTCTAGCTCTGTTGCTGGTATCTTTTCTAAGGGTGTGACCAATCCATCTCCACTTCCTCTCTGAGATCTGCACCTCTATATTTTTCTGCCCACTCAACTTCCACGGTTTGGTGTTTTCTACTTTGCCGTACAAATGTATTTTTAGAATATTTCTAAGGTATCTATTAATGAAGGTCTGCACTTTTTTTGTTGTCGCTTCAGTTGTTCTCCATGTTATCAGCTTCAGAAATTCTTTCTCCCATCGTGTTCACCTTTTTGTCGTAATAAGAAGAAAGAATATAAAAGGCCATTAATAATGGGTTTTCTTTTAGATGTAACTATTCATCCGAGTAAAAAAAATTGTAATAAAGAGACAGTCTGGTCAATAATATTATTCGAGGGGCATTTTAGGTAAAAAATATATAAGCTATATAATAATAATAATAAGGCTTGTCTTCGAGTCCGAAGATTAATGAGGAATACAGTATTTCCCGTGGCTGCGCAGCCCCAGCTGTGACTGTGACTTGCATATTTTGCCATATCCAGGGCAAGCATAATCATTGTCCGCAGGTGGTCGATTTAGATTTTCTTTTCGTCGTCTGCTTTTGTCCTCGGCAGCAGATTTTCTTTTGGTCTCAAATGAGTATCCCACGGCTTTCGTGAGTGACCTCCAGCTGTCTCGTTCCGACGCCGCATGCAGCCAGGTGCTCTCTTCTATGTTAACCAAGGAAAGTTGACGCCTAAGCTGGTCTTTGAAGCGTTTCCGTGGGGCGCCTCTGTTACGTCGACCACCTGTTAGCTCACCAAAAAAAAGACTGCCTTTGGCATACGTTCGTTTCCCATACGGGATACGTGCCCTGCCCAGCGTAGTTGTCGGACCATTAAAAGTCCCTCTATACTGTCCATACCGGCGTTCGCAAGGACATCGCTGTTTGTAGTGTGGTCCTGCCACCGTATGTCCATGATGGAGCGTAAGCATCTTTGGTGAAATCGCTTAAGAAGTCTTAGTTGTTTTTGATATAGTAACCATGTCTCAGAGCAATATAGAGAGAACCGCCGCCTGTGAGCTAGCAGGGCGCAATCATCATCATAGAGAAGCTCCGTTATGACCATCTCCTTTGTTCTTGTATGGGATAGTAGACGTCGGAGATTGAACACATTGCCGTCAGAACGAAACCGGATGTAGATGCCTTCCTGCAATCGCTGCCTCATTTGGCTCAGCATTACGCCAAAGAAGATAGCAAAGATATAAGCTATATATATATATATATATATATATATATATATCACATTGACGTCTGTAATGGGCATTATCTTTTTAAGATCATCTTCGTGCTACATAAGACGTCTCTGTCGCGGACCTTTTTTTTTTCAAACAAAAATCGTTGGAAGAAATGTGTCCAATCCAAAGTACGAAAACCCAAAAGAATCCCTCAAGCGGAGACGTTTTGAAATATTGTCTTCAATAAGTGTTAACCAATTTGTCTCTTACGCCTCTCACAAAAAAACGGTCTATACATACGTTTCTTTCATGTGTAAATATTGGTAATATTCAGACACGGATTAATAAATACAGTGAAATTAAAATATTATGTTTTCGCCGTCCACCTCGTCCCTTATGTTTGTCGGCCGTTGGCTTGTTGCTTCAAACAGCTAGTAGCCTACAACAAAATGTAGATCTGCATCGATAATGGCCCAAATATCTGTATTGTTGAGCTAAATGTACTTGTAATTTGAGATGTCACAACCTGTGACCTAAATTGTCGTAGATGTAATTGGACACTGAACACTGTTTGTACTGTAGATATACAAAATCGAGCAATTATAAACTAAATCAAATGAACATAAAAATCTTTTAAAACTTTATAGATCTGGAATCAGAGAAATATTATTCAGCAAAAGACAAACGACCTTAGAGTAAAACTGTAGGCATGTATCTAAAAGATCTATAAGTAGAGCTTTTAATTAGACTTAGATAGGGCTCATTATACCTAACAATTTTTAGATCTGCCCTACACCTATTCATCATAATCACTTGAGCAAAGAACAAGACAAAAAGACGTAATTAAGAAATGTTAAAAGAAATAAATGTTATGTAGTATGCTTACAAAATTATGCATACACATTTTTAAACTAATACACAAAAATAATATAAATACGTATTAAATATTGCATTCTGTAGTTCATATTATATTAATTAACAAAAAACACACTCGATTTAATGTTTAACACGTTACAATTATTCTAGGGGTTTTTTTTGCCCACACAGCACTAAACATAGCAAGACAGCCTTTCATAGAACAACTATTCGCTGGAGGATAGATAACCTAAGTGTATCACAAATGATAATGGGAATTCCAATTATTTTGTTTTGCTATATCATTATCATAAGTGCCTGCGAAGAAGGTAGGGCTAAACGTCTGACTTTCATATAGATCTAGTTATTTGCTGTTTAATTCAGTTTAATAATGTTTGTAGGTCTTTAGAACTCTATACAGTTCGGGCATATTTTGGTAATGGTCAAATCTGATCTCGAATCTATATAGGATTTTCACATGTACCAATGTCTCAATGTATAGAGATAACATTTTATTTTTGTAGTTTACAAAATAATTATTCCCTCTTCCTAAACTATACGTGTCTTTGTGTCAGGATTTTGTGATTTTACCATCACAAAAGAGATACAAGACACCGATAGCAAAGATAAACAGACACAAACACTCTTTTGTTCCCCTGGCAATCAAATCATTAAATAAGAACAATCTGGTATAAACTTTATCACATGTAAATTATGAGTGAGTCTGGTGTGAATGTACACTTTGGCTTCTTATAGTTATAATGTTTTTTGTTTGGTGTAATGTACAAATTGTAAGACAAATTTCCATACGGATAATAAAGATTATTATTATTATTATTATTATTATTATTATACAAGACTTATTATTTAATAAACAGATTGAAATAATTGAACTATTTAGACTATGACTAAGACAAAGACTGCTTTATTGATCCTTATGGTAATCAGTTGTGATTACAAGACAACAACACAACAGAAACATTCACATAAATATAGCAGACACAACATAAGGAGTTCATTCATCGATTACACGCAGACATCTTGGTCCATTTTATGTTTACTGGATAGAGAGTGGCGTTGATATGGTGTGACCGAATATTTGGATATTATATTTGGATATCATACCAACTAGTATAGATTTTAAATAAATATCATTTAAATTTAAAATAAAATGTTTGCCTATTAAAGTTCATTTTTAACTTTTACAGTGAAAAACAAGCTAAATACAAAAAAAGAATATATTTAAAAACAAAACAAAGCTCAAACGAAATGTAATTGTATCAATTGGTTGGCATCAGCCATGTAATTAAATGTGTAAATCTGTGCGATTTGAAATATTTTTATCAATTGTTTTTGTTTAGCTCTATTTCATGATCTTAGCTATCGTTCTACCACATATCTGCACCAGTTTTAACTGGTTGGGGGAAGAAAGCAAGGGGTGTCTGAGTGATCGCTTTATATAAAAAAAGGGAAAACCTGAATTCAAACTCGTAGGCTTAAGATTTCTCATACTTTTCAAGCCAACACGGTAACCACTTTACGAGTGAAAAGCTTAAGAAAAATAAATATTTAAATTTATATATATATATATATATTACGTAATCAAAGGTTTTGTTGTGATCTAACGTTTGTTTTTTTTTTAATGAAAAATCTTTTAACATGTTCACATTCTTAATCTGGTAAAAAAAAAGGAAAACAACAAACAAACAAAACGGAAAACTTGTGGGTAGACTCCTTTTTATAGGAACGACTCGAACCATAAGTACACATCTTGATTGACCACAGCGATTTATTTTAGAATAATAATCTAATATTTAAAAATGGTCTCTGGGCCTGGGAGGTCTAAGCAAGTATTCCCGCATGTTGTTATATAAGATTAAAATAAATAGTTATTGGTTCAGGAAAAATTTGCGCTTTGTCTTGTGTCTGGAAATATAGACCTGTCACCAAACTAGAATCAGTCTTTTCATTTAACTTTATTAAGATTAAAGTGATAGCTCTTACAAAGAGTTATCTTCTTCGCAAAGGAGGAACTGTATTTTTTATGTAACTTGTTTCTTCTGTTCTTAAATTAATTTGCATTTTTATTTACATAAAACATTTTTGGAAAAAGTTTTAGTGGAGTAGAAGAGTAGGATGTAAAACAATAATCATAAAACCTAATTAAACAAAGCAGCGAGATTAACGATCAGGTATATAGATATCTTTTTTAAAAATATATTTGCAGAAAATGAGTATCCTTTGAATTAGTGAAAATGTAAGCAATTTAAAAGATTAAAAGAAATGAAGTAATTGACTCATTGGAAGAATTTAAGCTAAGTAGAAACGACTTAAGACTGTGAATCTAGAAATGAGTATAATATTTAGTCACTTTTACACAAGGAATTTCATTTCTACCTATGTGTCATGTAAGTGGTTCAACTGTTAAGGCGTAAGTAAACATCGCTGGCATTGGTGTAGCCAGGATTTTTTTTTTTGGGGGGAGGGATTCTTGTGTTTGTATGCGTGTGTGTACGTAATTATACTTCGTTACATTCCGACCCTTGATTCTTTAGGAGGCTTTTTGTGTCCTAGAATAGGTCCTTCCTGATACAGTGAAAAGGCCGTATACACCGAGCCTTTCTTTGAAGCGCTGAAAAGCATTATTTCCGATATTTAAAACTTTTTTATTTTTAAATGCCTATTCTGATGTATCTACAGTGCATTAACCTGTTACTCTTTAGTGAAAAAACAATTGTAGGGGGAATGGAATGTTATTTCGGAGGAGGTAGAACTCCAAACCTCCCATCCTCGGCTATGTTCATGATCACTAAGAAACATTTCATAAGATTTTATCAAGATTAATAATAATATAAGTACATAAAAATATATTTTTTTAAAGTTTCTATTATTGTTATTAAAAATGGTTTACTTTCAGACCAAGAAATTTAAATATTTACTGCAGATAAAAACAATACATACAAAATTTGGATTCAATTTTAAATTATTAGGGAGGATTGATGAATTAAAGCTCACACTATGAATAGTCTATGTACAATCATAATGAAAAAATGTCTATCTATCTATCTATCTATCTATCTATCTATCTATCTATCTATCTCTATATATATATGTCTGCCTGGCTGTTTTTTTTTTGTTTTTTTTTTAATAAATATATATGAATCTATGTACTTAATATATGCTGCAGAACTATACATAGTGTAAATACTATAATTTACTTACAGAGGCATTCTGCTGTGTTAAAAATGAGACTTTTCTGTGTATCGTTTTGTATTTTGGGATTGTCTTTTGAGTGCGGTCAGTATTACTTAATTTTCATTATGGTTTATGTATAACTTTGCTCTTTCATTTCCATTGAAAATATGTTATTTAATTTTTCACGACCTCTATTTCAATCATTATCCTTTCCAACATCCCATGTTTTTTTTGTTTTGTTATCTCATTATACAATTATCTATTCCTGCGTACTAAAGTTTTAAGCCGTCATTTCTTAACAAATAATGAAGTATCGTTTCTCGCATGGATTTAAGAGCATTGGATTTTAAGATAAATAACCCTAACATCTTTAGTGTTCGTAGAGATGTAATAAGTTTCAAAAGCTAAAAAAGCTGAAATATGTAATGTTAAAAGAGATACAGTGACAGAAAAAAAGAGGGAAAGAAAAAATGTAATTAAACTTATCCTAAGTTATACAGATAAATTTTGGCATTGAAACAACTTTTACACATCTTATCATTGTAAATTCAAACTTTTTCGCATGTTTCACAAGACTAATTTGTATTTAGTTTGCTACAGTAATATTTTAATATTTTAATCTCTACTAATCTTTCTCTTACTTTTTCTTTAGGTTTCCTTATATGGCCTCCAAATTATTCAATATCGTAATTCCCTCTGTTTATGTATAAATTGCTTAAAGAAAGGAAGCATTATTTAAAAAAAAAAAAAAAAAAAACAATTTGACTGAGCTTGACTAAATACATTTGAAATTCTATGTGGTTGCTCATGATTCTTGGAATACCTTACTTAAGTTTTAAATTTTGATTTCAAGTTGAAAAAAGTGGTTAATATGTTTAAATATCATTATGCATAATACTAATATATTATAAACATTGAATATATCACATTCTCAAAAAAGTTATTTTCTAAAGTTATATTATAAATATTACTACTAATGTATGATTTTTTAATTTGATTTTAGAATGCTACAGAGAAAATCTTGTTGTAAAAGTAGGAGAAAATGCTACAATTCGTGGGACTTTCAACCATGCTTTCAATGGACCACCCAAATTAAAATGGTATAAAAAAGGAGAATACAAGACATACTCAAAGTGCTACCCTGACTTAACCTGTGACGACTTTAGTCCGAAAACATCAACTACAATAAGACACTTAGAACAAAGGACCTTCGAATTTGAATTTGTTATTAAGAATGTTAAAGAGAATGACAAGGGAGAGTGGTATTTGGAATATTTGGGACAAATGGAAGTTACAAAACCATTGTATATTTGTAACATTTCATTGCTTGGTAAGTTAAATTTTATACGTAGTTTGTTTACATCTTTTTGTAGTGGTCCTTACTTTATATTTTTTTTATAAATAGCATTTCTACATTAATACAAAAAAATGCGTTACACTATTACTGGTCTTTTAGTCCGACCTTCCTCCCGTCCAATTTAGATCTCAAAAATTAGAAAAGAAAATGAAAATCGGACATCAAGATAAATTATATCATTGAAAGTTCTGAAGCAAGTGCTATAGTTTTTCTATACTGAAATTGAACCATTTTATTGTTCCTCATTATACACTTCAAAACAATCTAAATCATACTAAATAGAGCCCAGATCTAAATTTAGATATAAATGTATTAATTTAAAAATAAATGTACATCTATAAATTATAAGGTAAAAGCTAAGCTTCTGTCACCTTAGGGGTGCAGATTTATTTATTATTTCATTAAGAAGTGGATCAGACGCGAAGAGCATAATCTACACCATAATATTGGGGTCTAGATCATGGGCGTAGCCAAGATGATTTATATATATATATATATATATATATATATATATATATATATATATATAACAGTGATGCCACTAGAATCAGTGTCAACCGATGTGATAAATTCAGGGCTTGACCCTCTGTCCCACTCACCTTTAAATGCTTTCGCCCTGAAAATTCCCACTAAAACAAAAGTAAGGTTGTTCTTTTTATAGAAACATAATACAGACATTTAATGACAAACTCATTTTCCATGAGTCTACAATGCGCTATTTCTCATAGTAAGAGCTTAAAAAGTATGCTGGTGAAAAAAAAAATTAGGATTGTGACTTGCAAAACTAAAGTGTGAGAAACATTTGAGACAGTGAAACATGTAAATTTAAAGTGTGTTTGTCCGTACTCGTCTAGTAGCGGGCTGTTTCGATTATGCGAAATATGTGTATAAAACAATAGTGCTTTGTTCTGGAGAAATGTGTCCACTAAAACAAAAAAAGGAAGTAAATACTCAAAATGCATTGAAATTTCTGCTTCAAAAAACCTTTTATTTTGCTTTCTTGTTGCTTTCTTGTTCTACTTTGAATATGCAACGATTTCACGTATCTTGATATTTGTGAACTTTGGTAATGCTTTAGTAATTTAAATGCTCAATAATCGATTTAAACAAGAAGAACAATGCAAAGAAATTCAATTTTTATCCGTAAAAAGACCGCCTTCTTCCGAGTGTTAGATTTCGGCCCTTGTCATGTATATATATACATATAGATCTAGATCAGCGCCACATTTACATATATCTCAGTATAGTAAAGTAAAATAAAGTTTTTCTTTCAGACTTTGAAATCTATAGATCAGATAATGTTAAGGTCATCTGTTTCTGTTGTCTACGTTAATGAAAGTGTCATGAGGCCATCACATAAATACAGAGTTTGATACAGCATTGCTTAGTTTGTAAGGTAGTACGGGGATGTACTGCGAATCATTCTACAGTCGGTGTAACGAGTGCCAAGAGTACTTTGTGGGCTGTTAATGTATTAATATAATAAATAGATACGTGTTTGGAGCCTGATTAATCAAGTTCTTTCTAGCTGATTTTTAAATTTATTTAAAAGAAGGCCTATAATTTTATTTACATGCATTACATGCATTACATTTTTAGCGGTACTTTACAGGGCAAGAGCCACTATTATTTTTGTGTGGTTTGTCTGTCCGTAAATCCCGTTTAAATCTCAGAAACTAAAAAAAAAATAATTAAAATTGGCCATCATGATATTTTAGATCTTTCTAATGCATTGGCTATTTTTTTTTCTATTCCGAAAGTGACCCATTTAATTTTTAAAATTAACTATTCAATAAGATTTTTAAAAAATACAACAATTTTAAATGAAAAACATCAGGGAAGGTAAGTTTTTTTTTATTTAATGTCACATATTTTATTGATAGATAATCTAATCTTTCCGTTTATTTTTACGTTTCTACGTAAATATAATATAAATTACTATACCTAGATCTATAAGTAGATCTAGAATAATCGAGATCGAAAGAGTTCTAGATCAGAAGCTCCAGATCTATTCTAGTCAAGAGATATTAGTCTGATTTAGTTAAGTAGATTTATACCATAGTATCAAACACTGAAAGTACAGATACATTATTAAAAGTCGACATTTGAGCTCTGTACACAACTACACTGGTAGAAGGAGCGTATGTGGTCGTGAACGGCTTCCAAACTCAGTGGAGAGCAGGACATGGAAAAGTAGGGCAGTGGAGAGTAGAACATAGGAGCGTAGGAAAGTGGAGAGTAGGACATAGGAAAGTAGGGCAGTGGAGAGTAGGGCATAGAAAAGTAGGGCAGTGGAGAGAAGGACATAGGAAAGTAGGGCAGGGGAGAGTAGGACATAGGAAAGCAGGGCAGTGGAGAGTAGGTGATAGAAAAGTAGGGCAGTGGAGAGTAGAACATAGGAACCTAGGGCAGTGGAAAGTAGGACATAGGAAAGTAGGGCAGTTTAGAGTAGGACAAAGTAAAGCAGGGCAGTGGAGAGTAGCACATAGGAAAGTAGGGCAGTGAAGAGAAGGACATAGGAAAGTAGGGCAGTGGAGAGTAGACATAGGAAAGCAGGGCAGTGGAGAGTAGGACATATGAAAGTAGGGCAGTGGAGAGGGCCATTTTTCGTATGGCACACTCTTCTTTTAGAGCTGAGGCCCATGTTCTTTCACTGTTCATAGCTTTCTTGGACATAATCTCTCTCCGCGAAGTGCGGTCTAAGGCTATGTCTTCCCAATTGTCAGTATTAATATTCAATGTCTTAAGATCATCTTTGATTATATCCACTTAACGAAGTTTGGGTCTCAAAAAGGACAGGAAAGTAGTCCGCATACTGGTAAGTAATAAAACCAGTATATTTAAAATATATCTATATAAAGATATATAGAAATTTGAAATATATTTTAACTGTCAAGATAAGATGAGCGAGTAAAGACATCACCCTTTTCAGAGCTCAACAAAGCCATAGACAACATTGCTGCCCGCAAAGCACCCGGATGCGATGGTATCCCCCCAGATCTTCTAAAACAATGCAAAACTACTCTAATCCAACCTCTACACGAACTGCTTTGTAAATGTTGGCAAGAAGGTGCTGTGCCACAAGACCTGCGGGATGCTAAAATCATTACACTGTATAAGAACAAACGTGACGGAAGCGACTGCAACAATTACAGGGGAATCACCCTCTTAAGTATTGTAGGCAAAGTCTTTGCTCGAGTGATACTTCCCAGGCTACAAAAACTCGCTGATCGGGTCTACCCAGAATCACAATGCGGCTTCCGCTCAGGGAGATCCACGATTGACATGATTTTCTCCATCCGCCAACTCCAGGAAAAGTGCAGAGAACAAAGGATGCCTTTATACTTTGCGTTTATTGACCTGACAAATGCCTTCGATCTAGTTAGCAGAGATGGCCTCTTTAAAATTTTACAGTTAATAGGCTGCCCACCCAAGCTACTAAATGTAATCATATCTTTCCACCAAAATATGATGGGCACAGTGCAAATCAACGGTGCAAGCTCTGAAAGTTTCAGTATAAACAGCGGAGTTAAACAAGGATGTGTCCTGGCCCAAACCCTCATTGGAATACTATTTTCACTGCTAATCCACAACGCGTTGACAAATACACTGAAGGCATCTATCTCCATTCCAGATTTGATGGCAAACTCCTAAATATTGCCAGACTGAGGGCCAAAACTAAAATCAGAGCCACCCATCAATCATTATCCTTTCCAACATACCATGTTTTTTTTTGTTTTGTTATCTCATTATACAATTATCTATTCCTGCGTACTAAAGTTTTAAGCCGTCATTTCTTAACAAATAATGAAGTATCGTTTCTCGCATGGATTTAAGAGCATTGGTTTTTAAGATAAATAACCCTAACATCTTTAATGTTCGTAAAGATGTAATAAGTTTCAAAAGCTAAAAAAGCTGAAATATGTAATGTGAAAAGAGATACAGTGACAGAAAAAAAGAGGGAAAGAAAAAATGTAATTAAACTTATCCTAAGTTATACAGATAAATTTTGGCATTGAAACAACTTTTACACATTTTATCATTGTAAATTCAAACTTTTTCGCATGTTTCACAAGACTAATTTGTATTTAGTTTGCTACAGTAATATTTTAATATTTTAATCTCTACTAATCTTTCTCTTACTTTTTCTTTAGGTTTCCTTATATGGCCTCCAAATTATTCAATATCGTAATTCCCTCTGTATATGTATAAATTGCTTAAAGAAAGGAAGCATTATTTAAAAAAAAAAAATAAACAATTTGACTGAGCTTGACTAAATACATTTGAAATTCTATGTGGTTGCTCATGATTCTTGGAATACCTTACTTAAGTTTTAAATTTTGATTTCAAGTTGAAAAAAGTGGTTAATATGTTTAAATATCATTATGCATAATACTAATATATTATAAACATTGAATATATCACATTCTCAAAAAAGTTATTTTCTAAAGTTATATTATAAATATTACTACTAATGTATGATTTTTTAATTTGATTTTAGAATGCTACAGAGAAAATCTTGTTGTAAAAGTAGGAGAAAATGCTACAATTCGTGGGACTTTCAACCATGCTTTCAATGGACTACCCAAATTAAAATGGTATAAAAAAGGAGAATACAAGACATACTCAAAGTGCTACCCTGACTTAACCTGTGACGACTTTAGTCCGAAAACATCAACTACAATAAGACACTTAGAACAAAGGACCTTCGAATTTGAATTTGTTATTAAGAATGTTAAAGAGAATGACAAGGGAGAGTGGTATTTGGAATATTTGGGACAAATGGAAGTTACAAAACCATTGTATATTTGTAACATTTCATTGCTTGGTAAGTTAAATTTTATACGTAGTTTGTTTACATCTTTTTGTAGTGGTCCTTACTTTATATTTTTTTTATAAATAGCATTTCTACATTAATACAAAAAAATGCGTTACACTATTACTGGTCTTTTAGTCCGACCTTCCTCCCGTCCAATTTAGATCTCAGAAACTAGAAAAGAAAATAAAAATCGGACATCAAGATAAATTATATCATTGAAAGTTCTGAAGCAGGTGCTATAGTTTTTCTATACTGAAATTGAACCATTTTATTGTTCCTCATTATACACTTCAAAACAATCTAAATCAATCTAAATAGAGCCCAGATCTAAATTTAGATATAAATGTATTAATTTAAAAATAAATGTACATCTATAAATTATAAGGCAAAAGCTAAGCTTCTGTCACCTTAGGGGTGCAGATTTATTTATTATTTCATTAAGAAGTGGATCAGACGCGAAGAGCATAATCTACACCATAATATTGGGGTCTAGATCATGGGCGTAGCCAAGATGATTTATATATATATATATATATATATATATATATATATAACAGTGACGCCACTAGAATCAGTGTCAACCGATGTGATAAATTCAGGGCTTGACCCTCTGTCCCACTTACCTTTAAATGCTTTCGCCCTGAAAATTCCCACTAAAACAAAAGTAAGGTTGTTCTTTTTATAGAAACATAATACAGACATTTAATGACAAACTCATTTTCCATGAGTCTACAATGCGCTATTTCTCATAGTAAGAGCTTAAAAAGTATGCTGGTGAAAAAAAAAATTAGGATTGTGACTTGCAAAACTAAAGTGTGAGAAACATTTGAGACAGTGAAACATGTAAATTTAAAGTGTGTTTGTCCGTACTCGTCTAGTAGCGGGCTGTTTCGATTATGCGAAATATGTGTATAAAACAATAGTGCTTTGTTCTGGAGAAATGTGTCCACTAAAACAAAAAAAGGAAGTAAATACTCAAAATGCATTGAAATTTCTGCTTCAAAAAACCTTTTATTTTGCTTTCTTGTTGCTTTCTTGTTCTACTTTGAATATGCAACGATTTCACGTATCTTGATATTTGTGAACTTTGGTAATGCTTTAGTAATTTAAATGCTCAATAATCGATTTAAACAAGAAGAACAATGCAAAGAAATTCAATTTTTATCCGTAAAAAGACCGCCTTCTTCCGAGTGTTAGATTTCGGCCCTTGTCATGTATATATATACATATAGATCTAGATCAGCGCCACATTTACATATATCTCAGTATAGTAAAGTAAAATAAAGTTTTTCTTTCAGACTTTGAAATCTATAGATCAGATAATGTTAAGGTCATCTGTTTCTGTTGTCTACGTTAATGAAAGTGTCATGTGGCCATCACATAAATACAGAGTTTGATACAGCATTGCTTAGTTTGTAAGGTAGTACGGGGATGTACTGCGAATCATTCTACAGTCGGTGTAACGAGTGCCAAGAGTACATTGTGGGCTGTTAATGTATTAATATAATAAATAGATACGTGTTTGGAGCCTGATTAATCAAGTTCTTTCTAGCTGATTTTTTAATTTATTTATAAGAAGGCCTATAATTTTATTTACATGCATTACATGCCTTACATTTTTAGCGGTACTTTACAGGGCAAGAGCCACTATTATTTTTGTGTGGTTTGTCTGTCCGTAAATCCCGTTTAAATCTCAGAAACTAAAAAAAAAATAATTAAAATTGGCCATCATGATATTTTAGATCTTTCTGATGCATTGGCTATTTTTTTTTCTATTCCGAAAGTGACCCATTTAATTTTTAAAATTAACTATTCAATAAGATTTTTAAAAAATACAACAATTTTAAATGAAAAACATCAGGGAAGGTAATTTTTTTTTTATTTAATGTCACATATTTTATTGATAGATAATCTAATCTTTCCGTTTATTTTTACGTTTCTACGTAAATATAATATAAATTACTATACCTAGATCTATAAGTAGATCTAGAATAATCGAGATCGAAAGAGTTCTAGATCAGAAGCTCCAGATCTATTCTAGTCAAGAGATATTAGTCTGATTTAGTTAAGTAGATTTATACCATAGTATCAAACACTGAAAGTACAGATACATTATTAAAAGTCGACATTTGAGCTCTGTACACAACTACACTGGTAGAAGGAGCGTATGTGGTCGTGAACGGCTTCCAAACTCAGTGGAGAGCAGGACATGGAAAAGTAGGGCAGTGGAGAGTAGAACATAGGAGCGTAGGAAAGTGGAGAGTAGGACATAGGAAAGTAGGGCAGTGGAGAGTAGGGCATAGAAAAGTAGGGCAGTGGAGAGAAGGACATAGGAAAGTAGGGCAGGGGAGAGTAGGACATAGGAAAGCAGGGCAGTGGAGAGTAGGTGATAGAAAAGTAGGGCAGTGGAGAGTAGAACATAGGAACCTAGGGCAGTGGAAAGTAGGACATAGGAAAGTAGGGCAGTTTAGAGTAGGACAAAGTAAAGCAGGGCAGTGGAGAGTAGCACATAGGAAAGTAGGGCAGTGAAGAGAAGGACATAGGAAAGTAGGGCAGTGGAGAGTAGACATAGGAAAGCAGGGCAGTGGAGAGTAGGACATATGAAAGTAGGGCAGTGGAGAGGGCCATTTTTCGTATGGCACACTCTTCTTTTAGAGCTGAGGCCCATGTTCTTTCACTGTTCATAGCTTTCTTGGACATAATCTCTCTCCGCGAAGTGCGGTCTAAGGCTATGTCTTCCCAATTGTCAGTATTAATATTCAATGTCTTAAGATCATCTTTGATTATATCCACTTAACGAAGTTTGGGTCTCAAAAAGGACAGGAAAGTAGTCCGCATACTGGTAAGTAATAAAACCAGTATATTTAAAATATATCTATATAAAGATATATAGAAATTTGAAATATATTTTAACTGTCAAGATAAGATGAGCGAGTAAAGACATCACCCTTTTCAGAGCTCAACAAAGCCATAGACAACATTGCTGCCCGCAAAGCACCCGGATGCGATGGTATCCCCCCAGATCTTCTAAAACAATGCAAAACTACTCTAATCCAACCTCTACACGAACTGCTTTGTAAATGTTGGCAAGAAGGTGCTGTGCCACAAGACCTGCGGGATGCTAAAATCATTACACTGTATAAGAACAAACGTGACGGAAGCGACTGCAACAATTACAGGGGAATCACCCTCTTAAGTATTGTAGGCAAAGTCTTTGCTCGAGTGATACTTCCCAGGCTACAAAAACTCGCTGATCGGGTCTACCCAGAATCACAATGCGGCTTCCGCTCAGGGAGATCCACGATTGACATGATTTTCTCCATCCGCCAACTCCAGGAAAAGTGCAGAGAACAAAGGATGCCTTTATACTTTGCGTTTATTGACCTGACAAATGCCTTCGATCTAGTTAGCAGAGATGGCCTCTTTAAAATTTTACAGTTAATAGGCTGCCCACCCAAGCTACTAAATGTAATCATATCTTTCCACCAAAATATGATGGGCACAGTGCAAATCAACGGTGCAAGCTCTGAAAGTTTCAGTATAAACAGCGGAGTTAAACAAGGATGTGTCCTGGCCCAAACCCTCATTGGAATACTATTTTCACTGCTAATCCACAACGCGTTGACAAATACACTGAAGGCATCTATCTCCATTCCAGATTTGATGGCAAACTCCTAAATATTGCCAGACTGAGGGCCAAAACTAAAATCAGAGCCACCCATCAATCATTATCCTTTCCAACATACCATGTTTTTTTTGTTTTGTTATCTCATTATACAATTATCTATTCCTGCGTACTAAAGTTTTAAGCCGTCATTTCTTAACAAATAATGAAGTATCGTTTCTCGCATGGATTTAAGAGCATTGGTTTTTAAGATAAATAACCCTAACATCTTTAATGTTCGTAAAGATGTAATAAGTTTCAAAAGCTAAAAAAGCTGAAATATGTAATGTGAAAAGAGATACAGTGACAGAAAAAAAGAGGGAAAGAAAAAATGTAATTAAACTTATCCTAAGTTATACAGATAAATTTTGGCATTGAAACAACTTTTACACATTTTATCATTGTAAGTTCAAACTTTTTCGCATGTTTCACAAGACTAATTTGTATTTAGTTTGCTACAGTAATATTTTAATATTTTAATCTCTACTAATCTTTCTCTTACTTTTTCTTTAGGTTTCCTTATATGGCCTCCAAATTATTCAATATCGTAATTCCCTCTGTATATGTATAAATTGCTTAAAGAAAGGAAGCATTATTTAAAAAAAAAAAATAAACAATTTGACTGAGCTTGACTAAATACATTTGAAATTCTATGTGGTTGCTCATGATTCTTGGAATACCTTACTTAAGTTTTAAATTTTGATTTCAAGTTGAAAAAAGTGGTTAATATGTTTAAATATCATTATGCATAATACTAATATATTATAAACATTGAATATATCACATTCTCAAAAAAGTTATTTTCTAAAGTTATATTATAAATATTACTACTAATGTATGATTTTTTAATTTGATTTTAGAATGCTACAGAGAAAATCTTGTTGTAAAAGTAGGAGAAAATGCTACAATTCGTGGGACTTTCAACCATGCTTTCAATGGACCACCCAAATTAAAATGGTATAAAAAAGGAGAATACAAGACATACTCAAAGTGCTACCCTGACTTAACCTGTGACGACTTTAGTCCGAAAACATCAACTACAATAAGACACTTAGAACAAAGGACCTTCGAATTTGAATTTGTTATTAAGAATGTTAAAGAGAATGACAAGGGAGAGTGGTATTTGGAATATTTGGGACAAATGGAAGTTACAAAACCATTGTATATTTGTAACATTTCATTGCTTGGTAAGTTAAATTTTATACGTAGTTTGTTTACATCTTTTTGTAGTGGTCCTTACTTTATATTTTTTTTATAAATAGCATTTCTACATTAATACAAAAAAATGCGTTACACTATTACTGGTCTTTTAGTCCGACCTTCCTCCCGTCCAATTTAGATCTCAGAAACTAGAAAAGAAAATAAAAATCGGACATCAAGATAAATTATATCATTGAAAGTTCTGAAGCAGGTGCTATAGTTTTTCTATACTGAAATTGAACCATTTTATTGTTCCTCATTATACACTTCAAAACAATCTAAATCAATCTAAATAGAGCCCAGATCTAAATTTAGATATAAATGTATTAATTTAAAAATAAATGTACATCTATAAATTATAAGGCAAAAGCTAAGCTTCTGTCACCTTAGGGGTGCAGATTTATTTATTATTTCATTAAGAAGTGGATCAGACGCGAAGAGCATAATCTACACCATAATATTGGGGTCTAGATCATGGGCGTAGCCAAGATGATTTATATATATATATATATATATATATATATATAACAGTGACGCCACTAGAATCAGTGTCAACCGATGTGATAAATTCAGGGCTTGACCCTCTGTCCTACTTACCTTTAAATGCTTTCGCCCTGAAAATTCCCACTAAAACAAAAGTAAGGTTGTTCTTTTTATAGAAACATAATACAGACATTTAATGACAAACTCATTTTCCATGAGTCTACAATGCGCTATTTCTCATAGTAAGAGCTTAAAAAGTATGCTGGTGAAAAAAAAAATTAGGATTGTGACTTGCAAAACTAAAGTGTGAGAAACATTTGAGACAGTGAAACATGTAAATTTAAAGTGTGTTTGTCCGTACTCGTCTAGTAGCGGGCTGTTTCGATTATGCGAAATATGTGTATAAAACAATAGTGCTTTGTTCTGGAGAAATGTGTCCACTAAAACAAAAAAAGGAAGTAAATACTCAAAATGCATTGAAATTTCTGCTTCAAAAAACCTTTTATTTTGCTTTCTTGTTGCTTTCTTGTTCTACTTTGAATATGCAACGATTTCACGTATCTTGATATTTGTGAACTTTGGTAATGCTTTAGTAATTTAAATGCTCAATAATCGATTTAAACAAGAAGAACAATGCAAAGAAATTCAATTTTTATCCGTAAAAAGACCGCCTTCTTCCGAGTGTTAGATTTCGGCCCTTGTCATGTATATATATACATATAGATCTAGATCAGCGCCACATTTACATATATCTCAGTATAGTAAAGTAAAATAAAGTTTTTCTTTCAGACTTTGAAATCTATAGATCAGATAATGTTAAGGTCATCTGTTTCTGTTGTCTACGTTAATGAAAGTGTCATGAGGCCATCACATAAATACAGAGTTTGATACAGCATTGCTTAGTTTGTAAGGTAGTACGGGGATGTACTGCGAATCATTCTACAGTCGGTGTAACGAGTGCCAAGAGTACTTTGTGGGCTGTTAATGTATTAATATAATAAATAGATACGTGTTTGGAGCCTGATTAATCAAGTTCTTTCTAGCTGATTTTTTAATTTATTTAAAAGAAGGCCTATAATTTTATTTACATGCATTACATGCATTACATTTTTAGCGGTACTTTACAGGGCAAGAGCCACTATTATTTTTGTGTGGTTTGTCTGTCCGTAAATCCCGTTTAAATCTCAGAAACTAAAAAAAAAATAATTAAAATTGGCCATCATGATATTTTAGATCTTTCTAATGCATTGGCTATTTTTTTTTCTATTCCGAAAGTGACCCATTTAATTTTTAAAATTAACTATTCAATAAGATTTTTAAAAAATACAACAATTTTAAATGAAAAACATCAGGGAAGGTAAGTTTTTTTTTATTTAATGTCACATATTTTATTGATAGATAATCTAATCTTTCCGTTTATTTTTACGTTTCTACGTAAATATAATATAAATTACTATACCTAGATCTATAAGTAGATCTAGAATAATCGAGATCGAAAGAGTTCTAGATCAGAAGCTTCAGATCTATTCTAGTCAAGAGATATTAGTCTGATTTAGTTAAGTAGATTTAGACCATAGTATCAAACACTGAAAGTACAGATACATTATTAAAAGTCGACATTTGAGCTCTGTACACAACTACACTGGTAGAAGGAGCGTATGTGGTCGTGAACGGCTTCCAAACTCAGTAGAGAGCAGGACATGGAAAAGTAGGGCAGTGGAGAGTAGAACATAGGAGCGTAGGAAAGTGGAGAGTTGGACAAAGGAAATTAGGGCAGTGGAGAGTAGGGCATAGAAAAGTAGGGCAGTGGAGAGTAGGACATAGGAAAGAAGAACAGTGGAGAGAAGGACATAGGAAAGTAGGATAATGGAGAGTAGGACATAGGAAAGTAGGACAATGGAGAGAAGGACATAGGAAAGTAGGGCAGGGGAGAGTAGGACATAGGAAAGCAGGGCAGTGGAGAGTAGGTGATAGAAAAGTAGGGCAGTGGAGAGTAGAACATAGGAACCTAGGGCAGTGGAAAGTAGGACATAGGAAAGTAGGGCAGTTTAGAGTAGGACAAAGTAAAGCAGGGCAGTGGAGAGTAGCACATAGGAAAGTAGGGCAGTGAAGAGAAGGACATAGGAAAGTAGGGCAGTGGAGAGTAGACATAGGAAAGCAGGGCAGTGGAGAGTAGGACATATGAAAGTAGGGCAGTGGAGAGGGCCATTTTTCGTATGGCACGCTCTTCTTCCAGAACTGAGGCCCATGTTCTTTCACTGTTCATAGCTTTCTTGGACATAATCTCTCTCCGCGAAGTGCGGTCTAAGGCTATGTCTTCCCAATGGTCAGTATTAATATTCAATGTTTTAAGTTCATCTTTGATTATATCCACTTAACGAAGTTTGGGTCTCAAAAAGGACCGAAAAGTAGTCCGTATACTGGTAAGTAATAAAACCAGTATATTTAAAATATATCTATATTAAAGATATGTAGAAATTAGAAATATATTTTAACTGTCAAGATAAGATGAGCGAGTAAAGACATCACCCTTTTAAATTATGAAAAAGTCAGTGTTAAAAAAATACGCAAATTTATCATAATGTTGACCATTATATAAATTACTGATCTGTTAACATTTTGCTTAAAAATCTTTAATATTCATTTATATTCCATTACACGAACTTAGAAATAAACATTGAGAGTCCTAACCCAGCACCTCAAAAAGGACAGGAAAGTAGTCCGCATACTGGTAAGTAATAAAACCAGTATATTTAAAATATATCTATATAAAGATATATACAAATTTGAAATATATTTGAACTGTATTAGCATTACGATGTATGCTTTATTATGTTAGGATTATTGTAAGAGCTTTGTTGTTTTATGAATCATACGTATTTATTACTGGTATGTTTATTGTGTTACTAGTAAATCTCTAACACAGCCAAAAGACAAATAAAACAAAACACAAAGACAAAAAAAAAGCACAACAAAACATAGTAATCCATTTCCTTGCCATGAGTTTGTAAACATTGTTTTAAATCTTTGAAAAAGAAAACAAATGTTGTTTGGAATTTCTGAAACTATTTGTAAAACTATTGTGTTTGGGTAAGTCAATTCACTATAAAATCCTATTATGATATTGGAAATTTTCACGTAAGCTAAACACTAATAAAGAACGCTAACTTCTTTGTATCCAACTAAATACAAAAATAATTTAACTTTGCCCATAGCAATTTCCTAATCATTTACCTTAAAATGCTTATGGGATACACCAAAAAAGCTGGCTATTTATCGTTTTTCCGACATCTAAGAAAATCTCCAATAACATTTTTTTTTTCTTTTAAAATATCATATTTATTTTATTTTCTCGATTTCCACCATATTATGAAGTAAATAATTTAAATATACATCAATTCTTCAAATTTAAGAGTGTTTCAACTCTATTACATTCATCAACATTATTATAACTTTTATTATTATAATTTAATTATTAATTGCATGTTCCACCTAATTACTTATACAATTTTAATTATTAAAACATATAAAAGAAACATAAAAAGGGAAATATCCGGATTAGCTATTAAAAACAAAACAGATATATTATTAGAATATTGAGTACTAAATATTGAGTAATTATAGAAGCACTAATTATCATTCGACAGTTACGCTGGGTCGGTCAATTATCACGCATGGGAGACGACCGAATGCCGAAGGTGAACTTCTATGCCGAGCTTAAAGAAGGACGGCGTATCAGATGTAAGCGATAGTAAGATCTACTCAGGTGCCATTTCGCCCTCAACGGCATAGAGGAAAGTAGCTGACAGCAGACGGCCTCTTAAATAGACAGTAGTAGATCTGCTTGACACACATTTTAAAGCCCTTATTGAAGACAGGCGCAGTAGACGGAAATAAAATTTGAATAGACCGCCAATGGATAACGGCTTTGTCTGCATGAGATGTCAAATATGAAGCTCTTAACCTGGGTTTGTGTAGTCATGTGAAACACTAAACTTATCCTTTATGATTGGACTCGAAGAAATAGCCATTAATTGAGTAAATTCAGAACGTTAAGATAAACAAGGTTACAAAAGAAAGTTTGTGTGGAAACACAAACTCAAAATCGGCCCCCGACCCAGGCAGGTTTCAATATTTTCAGAAAGAACATCCAAATGAAATTATATCAAAGACAAATGAGAGATAAGAATGTTGAAAAAAGGTAAACATATCTTGTGTAGTGCCCCAACGGTCCCGCAGATCAAAGAATAGGTGAAAGTAAATGTAAAGTTAGATGTGAACCTGGCCTAACTAGTTCCCCTTTCAGACCTTGTGGTCTATAAGGCATATGTAAAGCTAATCTGTTTTTGTGGCCTACGGTTAACGAGGGTGGCATGTAGCCAGCACAACGACCAACAACCTTTAATTTTTCCCAACTAATGTCAGGCACCCATTAGGGCTGAGTGGACACAGAGGCTCCCAAGGATTCCAAAGTTGAAAATCAGTCTTCATCAGGATTCGAACCCGGGACCCCCGGTTCGGAAACCAAGCGCTTTACCGCTCAGCCACTGCGCCTCCCCTGACCTAACTGATGTCTTATAATTGATCTAATGTTTTGAAAAGGCTCAATCTCTTATTTCAGGGGTGGGCAAATTACGGCCCGCGGGCCACATACGGCCTGCCGGAGTGTTTCATGCGGCCCGCCGACACCTACAGAAATCATGTGTGCCCACAGTATATACATATGAAATTGCAAAGATATTTAAAATAATATCATTATATATTATTGAAGCTGTCTCATAATAAAAAGTTTAAAGTAAACGAAGATTATGCTTATTGGCAAAACATCAATACACTCAATAGAGGTCACAATCTCTGATCAGTATGAAGAACTGTGTTAAGTGTTGGGTATGCTTGAAAAAAAAAAGTAAAATGTAACAACTGAGAAAAATATTTTTTTTTTTTTATATAAAACCATAAACTCTCAACAGGAAAGTTTGCACAAAACTGCATTAAAATTTAATTTAGTTGTAAAGTATAGAACACAAATAAAGGTAGTAAAGTAAGAAATGTTTACCACGGTTAGTTTCAAAATAGCAACTATTTAGCATGCACAAGGCAAATGAGAGTATAGAAACTCGAAGAAGAAATTGTTATGTTACCCGAAGGACATTGACTGTACCAATAATTCTATTGATGAGTGGAAGACTAATTTCTTATTATCAACAATATCCTTTCCAATGCAATTTCTACAAGCTAGCTAAAGAAAACAGGTTTTGTCATTTTCCTTTGCTGAAAGATAAAACTATTTCTAGTGCAAGGATTAAAATTACAACACTAATTAAGATTCCTTAATTGTGCAATTTATAAAAGCAAATTTTAAGACGTCATGAATAAGTTTTTAATACCTTCAGTTCACCACTTAGTGAAGAAGCTGATTCAGCTCCAGAGGACAAACCTACAAACAAAGAGACGTTTAAGTCAGTACTTCCACAGGAGTCTTATGGGTGCCAGAAGCTGTTCACACTATTTATGTACTCATACATCTGTTCTTCTAATTTTACATGTTGTGGGGTTTAATGAGATTAACTTGCAGCTTGCAGATCAAGCAGTTCTCCGAATAACCTTTGTTCTATAGGAGGGCCTTGTGGCCAGAGTCTCTTTCGAGTCTCTTGATTTAGTATGCACCATTGAAGGACATGGTCAGTTATCTCTGGTGTTGCTCCGGTAGGTTTAGCTCGTTTCAATATACATTCATTGTCTCATTCAGTGAACAAGCATTTTTTTTTGTGTGGGAACTAAACTAAAAAGTATAATCACTGGTCGACGTTGACTGACTGTAATTTAACAGTAGTCACCAGCGTAACTGCTAATACGCTAGTTCTACAGTTCCGAGACATTATGCACGAGTGTAATTGTGAAATACTTCACATTCAGTACAACTGTATATTTGTGATATAAAAAGGGAACAACAATTTGTTAAAAAATCGTAAAATTGGCTTAAAAAATTAATTGCTAACTCTTGTAATTCCTCAAGTGCTGTGGAAACAATAAAGAAACTTCAATATAATACAGCGCAAATTTAGAAGGCATTTTACACAGTTATCAAGCGTATCTTTCGAATTTGTGTGTGTGTATATATATATATATATATATATATATATATATACGGTGAACCGTCAAATTAGCGCGGACAAAATAGCGCCGATAATATATATATATATATATATATATGTGGCCCGCCATTTCCCAATTTTTTAAAAGATGCGGCCCTCGATACAAAAAGGTTGCCCAGCCCTGTCTTATTCGAATACTCTACAAAAAAAAAAAAATTCCGCACTAAAAAAAAAGTTTAGGAAAATGAAATTTATAAGATTATTATTCGTTTTAAATTAGGTCTAACTTATAATGCATACTAATTAGCTTTTTCTCTTTCAAAAACTGCTTGCATAACTAATTTTAAAAATAATATTTTTCGCTTTTAGAAAAAAATATTAGCCGTTGCATCAGAACTTTGAATGGTCTAAAATATTGTGATGTCGGATTTTCAATATCTTTTCTAGTTTACGAGATCTCAACGGGACAGACGGACAGACATTTCGCACAAAACTAATAGCTAACGCTATCTTCTCGACTGCCTTATGTCGGATCGATGTAATATCTCCCTACTGGAGTACATCGTTATATTGACGACTTTTGTATGTAAAAAAAGCTTAGCGATAAGAGTCTTAACTTAAACAAGAGGATGTTAAGACGAACATTAAAAATGTGCATATGATTTATATAACTTGAATAGCGCTCACGTTTTATCACTGTCTCCTATATTAGACTTATATGGCATACGTGTTGGCCCTTCTTATTAAAGTATTTTTTTCTCCATTTTCAATACTTTTGTTATAAAAAAAAAGTATGTTTTATGCGCCAGAAAAAAAAAAAGAACTTCTAAAGCTATAAACGCAGGAAAAGTTTATTATCTTACTGGGTTTATGATGAACTATTTCTAATGCTATTTTAAAAAATAATATATTCTCTTATGCCTATACCACTTACTTATATATTAATTACAACTTTTTTTCCGAGAATTTCTTTTTTAATAAAAATTTCCAACCGCAAATTTCATTTCGATTTTATTAAACACTTTAAGGCTTTTACAGATATTCCACAGGCGCCAGATGGCAACGGGATCTAGAAACTGATTTATTTTTTTTTAGGGATACCACTGTTGAAAATATAATGCATCTGAAATCGAGACATGCTTCAAAAAAGAATTGTTCTTAAATGTCATAAACGAAAAACGATTAAAGGCTAACTATTGAATAAGTTTCTCAGTTCATAAAATATTATTGACAAAAAATAAATCCTTTTTCATTTACAAGTCGAGTCAGTCTGTCTGTCTGGATGAAATCTGTCCACGTTATTTCTCCCACTGTTCATTGTCAGTTCAAGTTGAAACATTGCACAACAAGATGACAATACACGTATAAAAAAACTGAACATTTTATTTAATGAGTGAGTCGTAATAAATAAATATTGTTTTTATAAAGAAATGCACTCAGCTAAATCAAGATATAAGGTAGTTTGCTAAATAATTTTTAACTATAGACCCTTAGAAAAGATACCAAAAAAAAAAGAGCTAGACAGTCCTGAGAGTGGAACCCCAAGGTCACAAAACTTACGGAAAAACAAAACAGAACGTGTCGACGAAGCCAAGATGGCAGGAAAGAGCTGGGAAGCCATTAAAAAACTAGCAAGAGACCGTGGAGAGAGGCATGTTTTTACTGAGACCCTATGTTCCATAAGGAACGTAAAGGAAAGATGTTAAGTGTTCATTGGTATCAGAATTCACAATCCTCTTTCCATTTAATGAATTTTTTTTCCTTTCATATTTAGATCCTATTTTTCTAAAAAAAATATTTGTACCATTTTTTTATTTCACAAATGTAGATCTAGATACAAAACATCTAGATTCCAAAACAAGATTTATTTTATCAATATTAACAAGACCATGATATGCATATTTCTATTATGTAAATCTATAGAGCTAATACCAAAATTAATAGACGCAAAATATAATATTCTACAAACCTCAGTCACTAATGATTCTAGATTGATATAAAAATTAATTTAGCTTTTAGATTGCAAAGTTTAACGAAACCTGATAAAATGATAAGGCGTAAATGTTAGCAATTGAATTTTAATATATATATATATATATGAAATTAGCTTACCTAGTGCAAATGTGAGACGATCTTAAGACGAGTAAAGACTTTTCGTTGTTGTGAGGTAAATTTTGTTTAAATATCAGTTTTTTTCATTACTATTAGATCTATATCTCATCTCAAGTTAAATTTTGAATAATTACAACTATATTGAGTTTTTGTTCATATTGAATTTGTTCATGTTATTTAAGGTTTATTTATGAAATTTAAAAAAAAAAAAGCCTATATCGGTTCAATTCTACTAGTCGTACTTGAGGTACAAGCCAAAACCGAACATCAACCGGGGGGGGGGGGGGGGGGAAGTGGGCTGCGAAAAAAAATGTTTAGTCCACATGCCGACTTGAGCAGAAACCTGCCGTATCTTCAACTCTACCTCCAAGAAGAACTTTTTACAACGCTTAAAAATGATGTAGGCAACACAATTCCCCACCCCCACCCCCCAAACAACGTTTCAGTGAAATTTTATGACGTTTATTTGGTTTCTAAACACAATGTTCAATTAAATATGTAATGAAAAATAAAACCTAAAAATTGTGACTAACTTTCTTTTCTTTTTTTTTTATTACATTCTAAAAAAAAAAAATAAGGGGGCTCGAACGAAAATGTTTTTACCTTGGGGGTCGTATCCCTGGAATGTGAGAAGCACTGCCTTAGTATGTTTTATTTCAAGTCATTGTTTAATAACTTGTACTTTGGATTATTTTTTTGCATTAAACTCAAGAAAAATATTCAGCGCTGAGTTGCTTTATTTGTTGGATAAATTTGTAGGCAACTCCCTAACTAAAGTCTTATAATTGATGTAATTGTTTTGAAAAGGCTCAATCTCTTATTTGAATGTTCAAGAAAAAAATTAAATTTCCGTAACAAAAAAAAAGGAAATGTAGTTTAGAAGATTACTATTCGTTTTAAATTATGTCTAACTTATAATGCATACGACCAACCGCCTTTAAATTTTCCCAACTAATGTTAGGTACCCATTAGAGCTGGGTGGACTCAGACGTGCCCAAAGATTAAGAAGTTGAAAATCCTAGTCTTCACCAAGATTCGAACCCTGGACCCCCGACTCGGAAGCATAGCGCTTTACCACTCAGCTACCCCGCCTCCCTGACCAAAAGTCATTTAACCATAGCTTACTGGGCATGTTATGAGCATAAAATATAGGCTAAGCACACACAAAATAATATTTTCCATAGCAGAAATTTACTATCTGTAATCTAGATTTATTAACAAGCAAAATAAAAAAAAAAAAGGATTTAAAAAGTACAAATAAAACATCATCGATTTAGTAGATATTAACTCTAAATGTCCACTGCGAATTTATTATATTATATAATATTTGCAGCTCCAATGGTTCTATAGATAACTAAATTAAATAATTACCCAAATCGATTAAGTAATAGTTTAACTTCCTTTTTGTTTTTGTAATGAATAAATAAATAGTTGTGCGAAAACTCAACTGAAGTTAATCCGAAAATGGATATTGCGAGAAAAAAAAAGTGTAAAAGAGCCCACCCAGACAGACAGAGACATCGACAGACTGTAAACGTTAATGTAGGTTTTAGTAAATATAATTATATGAATGATTCAAAATAACTGATTTAATTTCACTTACTATAAGTTTTTTTATATATATTTTACTTGTTATTTTTTTTTTTAGATTCTGTGAAACCAGACAGCATCAATTCAACAATTGTAATAGTTACAGTTGAAATGACATATTTATACATATTCTTTAAATTTGGTAAGTAAATAAATCTGGTGAATATTATATTTATGCCATTGTCCTCACAATTTTACGATAGTAAGTAAATCATAATTTAGAATATAAATATGCTGTATGCACGTTTATGCATAGGGTTAGGGTTTACTGGGCGTTAGGATTACGGTTTGGAAACCCCCCCCCCCACTCCAAAGTTCTGGATCCACTAGTGAATACAATCAATGTTAACTAATTCGTAATGCAAAGCTATTGATTATTGCAATGCTTTATTAAACAATTTTAATACGTGGAAAATGTTAGCGTTTCGGAATATCCGCTGTTAAGACATATAGGGAATTTTCAGACATTTACTCTAAGACTTAAAAAAAAATATTTCTAAAAAAAAGGAACATAATCGCGGTAATAATTGAAGGTTAAAATTATAGGCGAATTCTTTTTTTTTTAAATTAGAAAAAGGAAGGTTTAATAAATTGTTTTTGACATTATTTATCTATTATTGAAATTAGTTGATTAATTAAATATTGTATAAGCCAAAGAAATTGTAAAAGAAATGTTTGATATGTTCCACAGATAAATACGTACTAATTGAGAAATGCAAAATGTACTCGATAGTAAATGCAAGAGGAAGTAAATCATGCAAAGAAAGGAAACTATGTCAAGACAAACACATAACGGTTCAATCTTTACTTATTCAGAAAGTGTAAAACCTATTAAATGTACAATTTACGTCTTTTCTAAGCATCAATTCTGTATCTATAAAACACAATACACATCACACGATTCAGTTGTAGGCCAGTGCACTACAATGTTTTCTTTGTTTACGTGTGTGTCTATGTGGGTGGGTGTTGTGTGTGTATGAGTTGGCAATGTGTTAGTTTTTACTAATTGTATTAGTTTTACAAAATGTGTAATTCTTTTTGCAGAAGTTATTCAGAGCGGTAAGTTACTTCATGTTTATTTCTAAAGCAGTATCACGATAAAATCAGCTGCTACTTTTGACACGAATTATAAGATCTTGACTATGCACTCAGATCTTCAGCATAAACAAATTAGTGCACAAAAAATACTACATTGGTTTACTTACTGGGGTATATTGGTGGATCTGCATCTGCAACATTTTTATAGCTTTTTGAGTCATCTCCCAAATAGCCTGTATAGTTTAAGTCGTACATCTGTGAACGTCGGAAAGTTTGTAGGATCCCTTGTGATTCCATCGCACCAGAAGAGCCTGTGTGATTAGCGTCACATTCAGCTGCGTGGTTTGCTTTCCAAGCTACAAACTGTTCAGGAGTACGTTTCTTTTTGCTTTTGCAACATTTATCACAATAGTTACTGCTGGTAAATGTGTCGATTACTTTAGGAGCACCTCCAGGATTAACGGAAAGTACAGTTGCAACTCCATTTTTTGACACGAAACCACGCCTCTGTCATGTTCCATCGCACGACACACTATGTACTATGTAATATGTATGTATGTAGTATCAGTTGACCGAGCCTCGCTAGGATGAATAATTTAAGGTAGGATATATACCCGAAGTAATTTTGGGAATATTCTTGTAATTACGAAAATGAACGATCGGATAAAGACTACTAATCTGAAGAGTTGTTTTAGTGTTCTGTTAGTTCTAATTGTAGGCCTAATTGAACATGTCGATTAAATTTAAAGTCTTTTAAGTCCACCTACAGTCTAGACAAACTACAGCTCACATCCGTCTTATAGTTTTACAATCAATCTTTTGCGTAAAACTATTGTAGGCCTACTATTATTGGCTTGGAAGAAAGTCTTTACAGTGTAACTTCTCTACATTTTAGGGTAAAACATGCACTTAGTGACAAAGTAAAATGGCGCATTTTTTCTTATTAGACTTAAATCATCGCATTAGTTTTCTAAAGAAACGTTTCCGAGGGGCACCTCTGTTACGCCAAACAATATGCTCGTTACCCATACGGGATACGTGCCCTGCCCAGCCTTACTGTCTGACTATAAGAAGTTCATACCGGCTTTTGCCAGCCATCCATCCCAGTGGTGCTATGGCCTGCTTTTACACATCCCTCCATTCAGATCTCTCCTGGGCTTTCCGTCAACAAGCCCTAACTCCAAGCTTTTTACCGAAGTTTATAGTTGAATCAAAAGAGGCTGCAGCGTACGCAAACTCGTTGACCGCTAGATGGATATTATATTTAGTGTGAGCAAGTAAGGCGTAGAGAAGCTGTGGTATGACCATTTCCTTTGTTTTGGTACAGGACAGTTGACACCGAAGCATGAACACATAGTAATAATCACCAGCAAAATAAAGAGAGAAGTAATTTGAATCTAGAGACTCTGGGCCGGACTTAGACCACTGCAACCTATACGGTCGCAGTAGGCCCCGCGCTGTAACTTATCTTAAAACTTATAATAAATGGCAGGTTTTCCGCGGCTTCCTGATTTTCCAGGGGCTCCTAGAAATCTCCTGTAATTACAAAATATACCAAAAAGTCAAGGAAATCTCCTGAAAACTTCAAAAAATTTCCTGAAAAATAAACAAAAGCTTCATTTTTGGGTGCCAATTTTATGCGCGATACTAAACGGCATTGTAAAACGAATGTATTTTCTATTGCAATATCTTAATTTTTACCTTATGCTTATCCCTACCCAGACTGAGCCCCGTGCAATCCGTTTCGCATTGGGCCCCGCCATCGCTAGGACCGGCTCTGTAGAGACTATATAGTCAACATCTTGATTTTAGAATCTGGTCCAGATCTGAAGTTTCCAAAAAATAGGAGCATAACTTTAGACACTGCAATGAGATCTAGATCTAGATAAAGAGCTGAAAAAGTTAGCCTTTTGGTTAAGGAAATGATGTAGGCCTACACATCCGTGGTGAGACATAGCGGATCAAACAATATTTCTCTTGTCCCTTTAGTTTCAACAAAATAAAATATATTCACTTTAATGTTTGTTTTTGTCCTCAACAACTACAAAATATGTAGGCAATAATAGACTGGGAGGCACGGTGGCTGAGCGGTAAAGCGCTTGATTTCCGAACCGGGGTCCGGAGTTCGAATCCTGGTGAAGACAGGCATTTTTAATTTCTGGATCTTCGGGCGCCTCTGAGTTCACCCATCTCTAATGGGTACCTTAGTTGGGGAAAGTAAAGGCAGTGGTAGTTGTCCTGGCCACATAACACCCTCGTTAACCGTAGGCCACATAGGCAGATGACCTTTAAATCGTCTGTCCTTTAGACCACATGCTCTGAAATGGGAACTTTTCTTTTACTCAGTGTTTTAATAATAACATTTTCAAATTCCAAATGTTTCTAATCTTTTTCATGTTCACAGGATGAGACTCTCAAGCTTGTAGGAAGAAGAGAATTATGGAGACGAGCAAGAGCTTGAGGGAGGCTCTTCGTGGCATTGAATCCAAAATAAGGAGCAACTCTTCAAAGAAAGGACGTCTTGTAGAACATTTTCGCACTGATGAATGTAACTTTGATGATGCTTTTATTAAGATCAAGGCTTATGAAGAATGTACTGACTTAAAAATGCAGAAAAAAAGACATTACCAAATAGAATGTTCTAAATTGCTCAACACACAAATGCCTAGAAAAAGAGACATCAATCCACATAATTAGAAACAAGAGAAACTAGAGAAATAACTCTACATTTGTGTAGTACAAATTATTTAACAAAGATTTTGAATTCATTTTTATTTACCTCCTTATTGAAATCAAAGGATATTGCACGAAAACGGAACCTTTATAGGATTCTGAGTAGAAAGACTAACACACTAAAATATTAACTATAGAATTAAGGTTTATGAGTTCAATGTTAAATTAAACGACGCAAATTAAAGATATTTTACATTTTGGACATTCTTTGTTCTCTATTTCAAATACTTTGTGTTACTGGAATTTCGTGTTCACTTTGCATTTCTTATTCAATGCTTTATGTCGCTGTAGTATGCTATTGGTATCCACATTGAAGTTTCAGAAGAAAGTAATGATAGTGCTGGGCACATACCTATATAGTTCTATGTATGAGATATTCAACGGTCGTTTCGCCACTGAAGGGATAAAAACAATGTCGTAAACCTTATTCTATTCAAAACTATCATAAAACTATGTTAACATATCAGAGGTTAATACATCAACTTTTAATTTAATTTTATTTGTATTCATTGTAAAATATATAAGCAAACATCTCTTCAGGTTTTGAACTCTACTTGCTTCGATCGAGATCAAGATCTAAACAGAATATATTTTTATATAGGTATGTTATCTCTGATTAAGTAACACTGTACCGCAGTGTGTCTCTAAAAATTTAGAAATAGCCTATTGAAAAATAAAAAGTTTATATCTGTCCCAATCCGCCAATATATTGGGGTTGCCCTGATTGGTTGCGAAGGTCGTTGTCTAGGGGTTTGGACCACCGGGAAGAAACTCCAAACCTTAAATCAGTCTCTTTACGACAGGATCATCTCAACATGTTATAGTGGAGCATTATCATTCTTTAAAGAAACACAACTCAGAAGTATAGTTAATATCACGTATGCACTATCTTACATAAATACACTCGACGTAAGGTCATCAGATCACTTCAACACAACTACTACATCGTCCAACACGTACTATGATGGGAAAACATTTCTAATCGCACAACTCTCAACTAATTCTCTGTAACTTTAATCTTTAACTGTTGCAATATCCGCGCTCTCACTCTTTCAAAGCCCAGTCGCCAACTAACGAAAATTTTGCATCTCTCATATACCCCTAGACATGGGCCTGTTGACCAGAATCTGACCATCTAGTGCAAGTCATGGAAGAGTAAAAATATAAATCTAGCCCTACCATTGCCTTGAAAATTACGGGTTGTAACAGTAGCAGGACCACGTTTGGCTCTGGAGGAGGGAGAACTTTCTGCCTCTTAATTACGAAGTCAGAAAATTACCTTTTTTTGTATTCAAAACACAAAACATTGATTCATAAAGGAGAGCAACTAAACTAGCAGTATTCAATATTTAATACGTTTATTTATATTCTAAACAAAGTATAAATTTTTATGGAAAAAAAAAATACCTGAAGATCATGTTATATTTATGCCTCAAATATTTTTGTCACATTTATTTCTTTCAAAAAGCCCTCCCAAACCCCCACTGTGAGAATCTACAGCTCACAGGTCACAATCTAGTTAAGGAGGGCGCAAGCAAAATTATTTTCAATTGAGAAATACTGCAACTATTGATAACTTCAAAAACCAGAACACAAAATTTTATAAAATACAATATCACAAAAACTCAGTGGCGGCCTTCATCGAATTCACCAATGGTCCAGGAATATTCAAGCCCTAGTCTAGTTTTCATCGTTTAAAGTAATAAAATTTCAAAATTTATTTGGCGTTATTTTTCACTTAAGTTCAAACAGGACAACATGCCGTTAATAAGATTCTTATAATTCTTTTAAAATAGAATTTGAAATAGAGCTTAACAGTAGAGCTGCGATAACTACTAACCTACGAACAGCACTGAAACCTTTCAGATACGTACCTCTCCCAAACAATTTCACTTTATATATTGGAGTAGACGGGCTAGGAAATTTAAAAACGAGTCCGCAAAAATAACCGGTTTTCCATCCGGCCCTTTAAATCAGCCCGGACCTGAATTTCAGTTTTGCTGGCTGGGTTTAGATTTAGATACATGAACAAATCTAGATGTAGACTAGATCTTGAATATAAACTAGGTTCAATTACTTATGGGACGCTGACCCAGAATTTTGTACCTTCGAGCGAGAAAATACTCACACCTAATTATTAGCGGTTCTGACGCATTTTGATTCTGATGTTCAGCACACCTGCTACAATCCCTAAATATTGACTAGGAATGCTTTGCCTGAGCCAGCAAGGAAAACCAGTGATTTAGCAGAAATTAAGCAATTGATTAACATGCATGAGTAGATGCATGACGCGTAGGACATAATCATCTTCTTTTTTGAAGTAACGTCTGTATTATATAAGATAAGATAAGAAGACTACATCTAGAATCTAGATATGGAATCTTGATCTCGACTAGAGTTCTTATGACTTAACACGTTTAATCTTAAGAATTTCTACTAGACTTTATCATCCCTGTCAACGTGATTCAAAATGATCTCTTCTGAATGTAAGGTTTTGTTGAAATAAGTATTCATTCTTTAAAATATGTAAACGTCTTAATTGGAATAACTTTTCTTATACTTGTTGTTTCGAACTTATTCGGATCAGAGCATTAATTTCACACTAACAGCTTTAAAGTAAAAAAAAAAAAAAAAATAAAGGCCTAGTTTTCAATTTGAACACCATGGATGACTTCAATACAGAATGTACATCAATCGATGAATAACGTCTATGACGAGACTGCTCAATTGTCAAATGTAGTTTTTCTTACTTACTAATTGACAATATCAACATAAACCTATATACAAGATAAAGAGAGAGAGAGAGAAAGAGAGAATCGTAAAGCAAACAAAACAAATCTATATTCAAAAGCCCTTTTAATACAAATAGTCTTAAATCTGTAGACTATCATATGTATTCTCATAAGGGAATAGGTATTGATTCTGTAGAGCATAAAGGCGATTCTCATCGATCACTTGATTGTTCTGAAGGGTAATACAATCCCGATATGTCATTGACTGTTCATACTGCATCTGAGGCACCTGCACTTGGATGTCTTCTGAATTACTCGAGCATCGGCTGCACTCTGAAAGGAGAAAAAATTCGTTTAAACGTTAACTTAATTCGTTTTACTTTGTTCAACACGGTAATGTCCATGGACTAGAAATGAGATATCATTCCAGTAGAACAGAGGTTCTCAAACGTTTATTTTCTATATTTAACAAAAATTGTTAACTATTTTTTTAATGAAGATAAAAAATCTATTTTGTATATGTTTATAAGTTGGACATAATTTAAAACAACAATTAATAAGTAACTTTTCATATTATCGCGTGAACTGTGGTGCCTCATAAAAAACACAGTACACTTAACCCAAGGAAAACAATTTTGTTTTAAATTATTTTTGTTAATACGGATTTTTTTTTTTTTTTAGAAATAAGAGAATGACCCTTTACAAAACAATGAGATCAATGGGATATTCATTATAAGTCATCCGTTAGGCTAGGTTCACATCTAACTTCACATTCACTTTCACCTATCCTTTGGTCTGCTGGACCGCTGGGGCACCACACAAGATCTGTTAACCTTTTTTCTCCATACTTCTATGTCATTTGTCTTTGATAGAATTTCATTCTGATAATATTGAAACTTGCCTTTTTACCTGGGTGGACCACTTCGGGGGCCGATTTTGAGTTTGTGTTTCCACACAAACTGTCTTTGTATACTTGCTTAAATTTTTTTTACGAAAGACTTAAAATGATTTTTATTTGTCTAATTTAAAATTGATTTTTTTTTGTTGCAAATTGTTTATATGAGACAGTATTAAATTTTGCAAAAGATAATTGATATTACTAGGACTAAACGCCTCGGTTCTATAATCAGTTATAAATTATTATTATCAGAGAAAATCTTACTTGTTCGTTTCAGAAAACATCCCAACAAGACAGATAAGAAAAAGAGAACAAGTAATGTTGCCCCGATAATTATATAGTTCTTGTAATGAAAAGTTTCTTCTGAAAAAAACATTCTGTACACAGTTTCGTTTCTAAGCTTAAAATCTTAATCAATGCTAAATCTGTTAGCGTAATTAGAAATTTAAAAAAATGTTTACCTTTAAAGACAAGTGTGAATAAATAGATCATAACAAAGTTTACATTGGTCTTGAGCTCAATGACATATCTAAGTGGATGATCCCGAGTTATATTGTAGATGTAGACATTAATATTAAAACGTTCAAATGAATTCCCATGTACTTCAAGTCTGTTTCCTAATCCATCAAAATTTTCATATCGACTAACGAGCAAATTGTTAATGAAGATGTTTTTCAAAATCGCCAATTGGCCAGCAAGGCAGGTTGATATAACCGTGGAGGTGTATTCTGCCACGTCAATTTCTGTGTTGTTTTCCTTCTTATTACAAAGTTGAAGTGGTGCTAAAAAAAAAGGTTTTATTAAATACTTTTTAAAAAAATTTGTATTCTAGATATAAGATAAGAAATCAAGAGTTAGAAGGTTGTTTTTTTTTGTTTTTTAGATGTGACTCAAGAATATTGTCCTTTGCAATAGTGTTACTGGGCTAATTTGTCCAGTGTGTCAGATAGTCATGTTCATTCATTCATCAAACTCCATTTGATTGAGGGCTCGAGAGGCAGTTATATTCATTAGGTGTCTTCATATTATTTAAACAATGTCATGTGAGAATTGTCTGTTTATTTCATTACAAAAGTGTTTAGTTTAGCTATAATGCCTGGTCGTACGGTTAGAGTCTCGACGCTTCCGGATTCATAGCTGCTCGCTGCCATTCCCCATCGTCCAGTGGATGTTTGGATTATCGTTACCCTTGAAGGAAGATTTGACACACACACAAAATACTACTCTAGATAGATCTTTGAAATAGTATTACTTTGGATAATGAAAACAAATTTATCCCTTAAATATTCCTTGCAAATACGCGGATACTTATGGAATCCAAACGGGGGCCGCCTCTATATGATAATACCAACTCTCTTTGTGATTTTGTTACCAATTGTTTTAGTTTAGCGCTATTTCATACGTTTGGCTTTCTCACTACGTTATTATCCTATAAGTTTTTTGGACCAATTGGAAAAATGGGGGGGGGGGGGAGAAAGAAAGGGATATCTGGGTGAATTTTACCTTCATCATTTTTTATAAAGCGTTTATAAAAAAAGGCGGAACGACCTAAATATGGACTCATGCCTCCGTCTCCCATTCTTACATTCTTACCACTATGTTCATTAGTTGTGCATAAAACAAAAAGATTATGTAGTTGTCAATAGTTTGTTTGAAACTTACTTTCAAGCGGTTACAAATTTAGCTTAAACCATTACTTCAGTCAAGTACAATTTCTTTCCCTTGTTCAAGATGCCAAATAAATAATTAACGATAAATATTTTATTAACTAATTGGATGATTGGATTGGATATTATATATATATATATATATATATATATATATATATATATATATATATATATGTATGTATGTAGGTATGTATGTATGTATGCATGTATGTGTGTGTGTGTATGTACGTGTGTGTGTGTGTAATTTTTTTTTTGGCAGGCAGAGGAAATAATTGCGTAAAATTTCTGCTTGATCCGAGATTGGGTATCGAAGAAAAAGCGTGTACAAACTTTTTACCAGACAGAGTGAATTGACATAACCTTTGTATAACAATGGAAAAGGCCTATTTTTTAACCCGCCTCATTTCCTCTTTCTCAACCCCTCGAGAAAACATTCTTCCTGAGTGAATGTGTAAATCTTCTCGACTTTATAATATTCCAAAGATAGGATTTTTAATCTACAATCGGAAGACGAAGCGCTTAATGTTTAATAACATAAATTAATTAAAGTTTTTATTTATTAGTCCAAAAGGTATTGTGCTTAACATAAATAGTATCTTGTTCTCTAGCCAAATTGAATTATTTTGAGAAATATATAACGGTTATACCAGAGTTTCCCCAATGTAGCCTTTGAGGTACTAAGTCTTTTCCAACGATATATATCAACTATACATTTCTAGGGAAATAGTTGAACTTGTTTTTGAGAACCGTGTCCACTCCACCGTGGAAAAATGTGTTACTTGAATAGAGGTATTTGTATTTTTTTTTTTCATGTTTCAGGTGTTCCTTCCTAGTTGAAGACAATTTTTTTTCCTAGTCCAAACCTTCCACAAAGCAACGGAAGATGGGAGCGGGCAGTTTTTGAACATGGGACCATCGATAAATCTGAACGACCATTTGGTTAGGTCAAATTTTTAATCAGGACTTGTAAATGTACACGATTACAAAGATGTTTAAAAAGACTTATTTCTTACTCTGAAAGATACGGAGGTTACTAATCTCTCAGTTTCTTTGTGTTGGACGTCAATAATAATCTCACTAAACCCTTCGTCACTGTTTCTGACTCCAAGAACTTCGTCGTCAATCATCAAGAGATTTTTCTTTTGCTCATGGAATCTGTTTCCTAATGCGTGCATTGTCTATGCCTTGAATGTTTAATTGAATAGTAGTGACCTCGTTACTATCAGCATAGACTACATTTATTAAACACACAGTGAAATGTGCGTCGTTATGTAGGATGATATCCAAGGAATAGTGTGGTGTTTTCCTAGTACAGAAACTGACTTTACCTAAACGAAAATAATTTGCAGTCGTTAATAAAAACGCAAACTTTCGTTTCCTAATAATAATAATAATAATAATAATAATAATAATAATAATAATAATAATAATAATAATAATAATAATAATAATAATCTTTATTATCCATAAGGAAATTTGTGTTACAATTTGTGCATTACACCAAACAAAACAATATAATTATTTTGGAAACCAAAATATACGCTTCAGAGTCTATGACTAGAATTTGTGTGGGACTTTTCCGTATTGTAATTATCAATATGTTAACTCATTCTCTTCTGTTAAGTCAAATGTTATTATGTTGTCTTCCCATCGCTCTCTTTCTCCGCCTCTACTTCTTTGTCCTGGTAAAATTCCTGAAGGAAGATCTTTGCGAGCGATGAATAGATTGTACTATGACAATAGAGTTTTCGTTTACTTTTTGTTCTACATTCGTTAGCTGGTCATCGTAGGTCCAATCGCTATAATAACCTGTCTCTAATCTCTTCGTATGTGATGCGGTCTTTAAATGTGATACCAACGATCTTTCTGTAGTATCTCAGTTCCATTGCTAGGAACCTCCTATCTAGTTCTGCAGTCGGCGTCCAAGTCTATGATTATGATTATATCTTTTTAATTATTATTAGATTATTATATTTTTAAAGAAAAGCTAAATCACTACTTACATGTGTTGTTCTGTACCATCAACATCTGACTATAAGTACTGTTTTAAAATGTGTTCATCGTGCATACATATACTCTTTCTAACAATACATTGCACTGATCTAGCGCTTTCATTTTTACTTCACCTCTTGTTTGTTCCTTTATTTCTAAGGTTTTTGGGTACCAAGATGCTTCGCACATTAACAATAAATCATTTTCCAGATATTTGAAGTTAAAATGAAAAGGTCCTGTAATATAGAATTGAACTCGTAAGAGTATGCAGACCTTTTTTGCTTTAAAATAGGGTCGTTAATTGTATTTAGTTTGCATAAAATTATTCACAATATGGGCTTTAATTTTTTAACTTATAACCTCATTTGGCTACGATCATAGAAATTTGAGTATGTAAATTGCTTTTTTTTGTATTAAAGAGGTATTTTTTTAGCTTCAAATCCTGCTGAAGGGGTTGGGGGGGGGGGGTAATTTATAGACTTACGAAATAGATCTAAAGTTTGCGTCCCATGAATATATATCAACTATTGTGTCGCTGGTATTTATGTGGTGATTACGAATGTTTACATGTAGACGTACTTCTAGAAACAAAACGTTCAAGTAATATAACTTTAAATAGCTTTATATAACTATATAGCTTTCATTCTGAAGTAAAACAAGCAAAAGAAGATACAACACTAAACAATATATCCAATATAAAGAACCTTTAATTATAGCCATTTATATCTAGATGGATTTATCTTAGGATGTAATACCTAAAATAAAATAAATTAATTAGTTCTAATTGATTAACTAACTAGTTAATTTTTCAATTGATTCATGTATCGTGAATAATTATACAAAACTTAAATTTGCTCCATGAATGGGAATTGGATAAAAAAGTGACAAAAAAGTGACAAAAAAGTAATTAGGGATTCAGGCCATATATACATCAACATTTCAGTTTGAGCAGCATTAATTCCACCTTATCTCGATATCAAACAAGACAATTAATCACCAATTATTAATTAACTAGTTTGTTAATTTTTGATTGATCCATGTTTTATCAGAGACAATGAATAATTGTGTAAAGTTTTGCTGCATCTGAGAATGGGAAGTAGAAGAAAAAGATTTGTTAAAACTTTGTTACCAGACAGACAGACTAACTAACAGAATGAGTTCATATATAAGATTTGTAATTAATTACCTTCGGAACTCAATTGAGCATGGAACCAGTTCGAACATTTATAGTCATGTTTCCATAGTCATAGACTGTAACATTTTTTACCTTAACATAATATTGAAGATATTTTTTTCTTTCAAATCTCCTCATATTGAAATCGTAATGGTAGTTATTTCCACACTCAATGCTCAATGGTAAAGAGTTGTCATTTAGTTAATTTGAAAGATCGGAAAGAACATACTTCGAATGGTCGCCGAAAAGCAGAGGCTAATTATTACTGATGAGTGAAGACTTGGCAGGACAACAGTCTTTTTAGTTTCAACACAGGAGAGAATACTATCTGAGGACAACAATGTTTACCATTATAAATATTAACTAAAATTTTATTCATTTATATTGATAGGGGGGGCGGTGGCTGAGTGGTTAAGAGCTTAGATTCTAAACCTGGGATGCTGGTTTCAAATCTGGATGTAAACGTTTATTTTATAATTTCGGGAATTATAGGGCTCACCTCCTGAGTCCACTTAACTCTAAATGGGTACCTGACTTTTATTGAAAAATAAAATAAAGGAGGTTTGTCGCTGTGCTGGCCACATGACACCCTGCTGGTTAACATTTGGCCAAAGAGACATATAACCTTAACATCATCTGCTCTATAGATATCACAAGGTCTGAAAAGGGAAATTAACTTTATATTAATAGGTTATACTTTTATTTGCGTTTTTTTTTTACAATAGTTAGCAGGTCATCGTGAGGTTAAAACGCAAAGTAAAATTTATATTACAAGGTCTTCGGTCTCGCATAGTCATTTTTCATGGAACAGAACCAGGAAAAAGAAAAAGAGGTAGACAGAGAAAGCGATGGGAAGACAACATAAAAGAATGGACGGACTTGCCATCGAAATAGAAAGTTTGGAAAAACGTTTAGTCTTACCGTTGTCTTTACAAAATGTAAACTCGTATCTTAAGTCGTTTAGTCTGCATTTAAAATAATAATTCTCAAAATCTGCAATCGATCTTCTTGAGGAACTGCACTTTCCCACACTTGATATTTGAACAGTGTCCCCAAAAATCACAAGCTTTTTGCTTGTATAGTCTCTGTCGCAAACTGTGTGTGACCCATTTGTTATATTTTTGGTTGAGCTGTAATTTGTATCGTGTTCAGTTATGAATAGTTGTACTACAGATGTCCTTGTGTCTGAAACAAAAGCTAAAAAGAAAACCAATAACAAAATGCAGAACCATAATAATAAAAACTCTTTCTCTCCGTAATTATTTTTCCATGTTCCAATGGAATTTACATCGCTATTAATGTTCCATTGTTTTTTATTTCTAGTTTTTTAACTGTATAGCTTCCAACAGTGGCGTAGCTAGGGTGTGGGGAGGAGGGGGAGAATTGGAAAATCTTTTCTTTCTACATAAAAATAATGTATAAAAAGAGAAAACTTGAGCTCTCTTTCCGAAAAAATCGTTCGCGGCAGAGTGGAGGGTTCTAAAAAGGGGTCGCCGAGCCAAAAAGGTTGAGAACCGCTGCTATAGAGTCTTATTTAGTAAAAAAAAATGTTCAATGTAACGTGCCTTTTAAATTATACTTGGTAAACCATGAAGAAGTAGCTGACTCCTACGTCTAGTCTAGAAGACGATAAAATATTTCAATCATCTGTTTTTATAATTAGCACGAATGTGTAAGTAAATGAAATGACAGACAAGCAAGTTGCGTTTTTATTCATCAAAAGTCAATGTTTGCGGAAGGGGATTCATCAGGCTTGTTCAGTCAGAAAAATGTCAGTTGTTAAGAGTAACAAAAAAACTAAAACAAATTAATTCCACTTATCTTATTCATGGCAAACCAGTAACATAGACTAAAAACGCAAAATACCTAGGTGTTATAAAAAATGAAAAACTGTCATGGAATCCACATATCGATGAAACTATAAAAAAATCAAAGCATTAGGATTTATTAAAAGAAATTTCTATAAATCAAATAAGAACATAAAACTGAAATGTTAATTAACCTTGGTAAGGCCAATAATAGAATATGCATCCTCCGTTTGGGACCCCTCAACTCAAGAAAACATTAAGAAACTGGAACAGACTCAAAATAGAGCAGTGAGATTCATAACAAATGAATATTCACATTTGACTAGAGTAACACCTATTGTAAAATCACTAAATTTAGAAAGCCTTCAGGACAGAAGACTCAAAAGTAAAGTAGCAATTATTCATAAAACACTGAACCATAATCTTCAAATACAAAATCAAAATTTAATAAAATACTATAAAAGACACAAAAATAAAAGCACATTCCTAGTCCCATATGCTAGGACAAATTTGTACAAATACTCCTTCTTCCCTAGTGCTATTAGAGCATGGAATGGGTTGCCTAAGCTAGCCAGGAAAACCAGTGACTTGGCAGAATTTAAGTCATTGGTTAATATGCATGAGTAGATGCATAATGCGCAGGACCTAATCATCTTCTTTTTTGAAATAACGTCTGTATTATATAAGATAAGATAAGATTTATATACATTTATATGTATTTATATATTTATCTTGCTGTTACATCGCCATTGAATTACATCTATTTGTTAGACTTTTGCAACTTTTGGAAATTTATTACTAATGTCTTTTTTTCTTCCATTCAACTTTTCTTTGCTTTTTGAAAATAAGTTATTTACCTGGATTGATTTTAATAATTTTTTTGAAGTAGTAATAAAACAAAAAAAAATGTAGAATGAAAAAATAAATATCTTCTTTTTTGTTTTTTTGTTTTCTAAGCGTGTCTGTGGTGAAGTTATCATCATTGCCCTAAAAATGTGGTAATTTTAATGGACTAGGCTAAATACTAATTTTGATCTTTAAAAAGAACTAAGTGTTTAATAAGTTGTATGTGAGAAAGAGTGAATATATAGGCAGTAGTAATGTCTAAGCTTTAATTCTTCTGATCCACCGAAGATGTGAATGTGTGTGTAAGTTGGGCTTAATATTTGAAAAGCAAAGCCACAAATGTATTGATAACAAAAACTGGCTAAAAATAATGCAGTACTTAAATACACAATGGATTGTTAAAAAATCTGCGATGCAACAGATGAAAAGTATAATTTGAAAAGAAAAAAAAATGGAGACTAGCATACACATTCTACTGTGTTTTCATTACTTTGACCTTTGTCTTTCTAAAGTATTTAAGTGAAGCAGAAATATAATTTCCTTTTTTTAAATTATTTCTGAGAGTTATTTATTGATTTATAGTGACGATTCTGTTAAGTAGGTGATTTTTTTCAATGGCTCGGTTTGTCCAAATAGGCTGCAGTCTTTGAAAAATGCTCCTTGTTTTTCTATTTCGGCACGCTACATCATGATAGGCATTCTCATCGTTTTTTATGATAATGCCAAGTTATGTGAACTTGTCCAACTCTTCAAGCTTTGACTCGCCAAGTCTGACGGGGGCACCTTTACCTTATATCCCAGATCCCACTCACACATTATTATTCTTGTACAAGTTTATGCGGCAGCCATTTTTGGTGCCTCTTTCTAGGCTCCGTCATTTCTTGTTAGCATTTATTTGTAAACCCAAGTAGTGCAACGTCATCGGCGAAGTCCGTGTCCGTTGCACTACGGTTTTGTTCACGCCATGGAATACTAAAGGAAGTTTGATTCGTTGTTCCTTCTTCTGTTTTAAAAGAACAACTAGATTGACTGTATAGGTGTAGAATATGGACGAACTTTTCAGGGACGACTTATTCTCTTATCATTTTCCATAGTGATTTTCTCGATGGACACTATCAAATGCTTTCTTAAAGTTTATGAATCTGATCGTTAGCCGTTGTGGGTACACGAGACTTTGTTCTATGACATTTCGTAGTACGAAAATTTGCTCCGCATATGATCGGCCTCTTTGAAAGCCTTTTTTTTTCTCCATCTGCAGACTGTTGAAGCTGTCTCAACAGTAAAACGCTGAAAACTTGCGACAGAGAGGAGGGTAATGCCCTTCCAGTTGCCAATCACTTTTTAGGAAGCTTTACATTTATTCCTCTATGTCAGTCCTCAGGGACTTTATAAGTTCTCCAACACAGAATTAAGAGATCAGTCACTCTGTCAATAATGAACTGTCATCCGTGTTTTAGCATTTCTCCTGACTCCATGTCTAGCCCTGGTGTTAATTTGTTATTTACAACTGCAATAGACACGGTAACCTCCTCTGTTATTATTGAAACTGTCTTGACCTTGAGATCATTACTTGGAAGTGTAAGTCAACTTGGTTACGGTTGGTTAATGGTTTCTTTAAAGTTCTCTACCCATCTTGAACTCCGCCATCTGCCGATTCGTAGCCCTGGTGAGAAATAGGATGGTTAGGGACGGAGCTAGCGATCCCACCCTGTAAAAGCTCAAGACACGTAAAAGTTTATACATAAAGATAATTTTACACGCGTCAAGGATGATAATTCCCCGACAATTGTCTTTGATTAGACCCAAAAATTGTAAAAGGCGTGCATTTATGTAAGATGAAATGACCATAAAAAAAGGTTAATTAGTAGATCAAGTCAGCTAAATTTTCATCTTTATATATTTATAACTAACATGGTCCGTGACAGATAGACACAATTTAAATAATGGAAAAAACAGACATTATATTTTTGTAAACCATTTCATTACACTTTTTTTTAAGCTTGTAAAATTCAATGATGATTACTCAGAACGGCACATTAATCAAGCAGGCGCAATATGCAGCCTTTAAGCCATGCTTAAAGCTAATATATATATATATATATATGTATATATATATATATATACATATATATATATATATATATATATCGCCGGAGGGGGAAGAAAAAATACCCCACCCCCGCCCTGCGAAAAGAAATCCTGGCTAGGCCCATGATATATGTATGATAGGGAGAAATAAGCTGTAAGTGTACATATGAAAACGGAAAACGCCGAAAGTATGTGTCATAGAAATCAAATTGTACATAAAGGACGGCTAGATAAAGGCCTGTCAATTTTTCATTTGTTTCAATTAAATAATGTAAGTTTTCATTTATAACTTTTTAAAAATTAGATATTGATGTTCTTTACAACTTTTCTTAAATACCTTATGTATGGAATACTATGAATGATTGTTTGTAATTCGCAAGAAATAGATCACATAACATAAATCCAGTTATGGCGTTCTTCATAAATATACCTATGAAAAATTAAAATTTATCATTTTTTAAAGTATATTTTGAGAGACTGTGTTATCAGGGACGTTATTTAAAATTTCTGTATCAATTTTAACGAAATTAAAATATAACATTGAGCAAGGGTATGATTGCTGGACTGATCTCCGGCTAAAAGTATTTGACTGATCAGTAGGAATTGATTTTTCCGGCTCTTTGGCTGTAATCTATGAAATTGATTAGTAATGCATCGACCAATGCGTTTTGTTTTAATGTTACAATACAGAAAATATTAAAGTTAATTCTTAAATTATTAAGCAATTCATAAATTTAAGCTACCATTTGGAAATAAATTATTATATTTATCAATTTTTGATTCTGCAATATTTTTAGCGTCCCACAAAATGAGAATAGGGAAAATTAGACTATAGGGTAGAAGATCGAAGACTTCTTCATTAAAAATTCAAGCTTTATTCGTAGATTCGCAAGTGGTAGTATAAATTTGCATCTAAGGTGACAATGGAAAAGGTATCAATGGATCATTATAAAATTTGTTTTCTATTTATTAACTTATTCTTTCAATGCAGTATTGATGCAAATGTTGTTGTTTTTTTTAAAGAATTTTCATTCTAACTTTACTATAGTTTTAAGTTGAAAAAAATGGACTAACTTAAAAAAGAGCAATTTTAACATATCCAGATTATACACTTGACAGTCTAAATAAGACTATGCGAGCCCGAATCTATCTATCTATCTATCTATCTATCTATCTATGTATCTATCTATCTATCTATCTAACTATCTATCTATCTGTCTGGTCTGTCTGTTTTGCCATCTATATGTTTATCTTTATGCAGTGGCGTAGCTAGCCATGTACGGGTGGTGCGGGCCGCACGGGGCATCAAGTGGTGATGGGCATCAAGCTAAGGATAAACTTTTTCAGTAAAAAAAAAACATATTGTACATATATGAAAAAAACCCACAAAATACTGTATTTGAAATGTGAACTACGAATTTAATTATGTTGCTATTTTGTTCATCTCCTATGTTCTTTCTTCAATGAAATGTAAGCTGTAGACCTGGTTGTATCAAATGTAATATATTTTTAAAAATCTCTTAAGGCGAAGCACTTTTGCATGCCCATTTTCTTCTAGGAATCATGGAACATGTTGTTACTTCATTGCTCGGTACGCTGCTTTCATCTAGATCTAGAGCTTAAACCTTTAGACTCTAGATCTAGAGTAAGTGTCGTTGTTTATTATCATTTCCCCATGATTCTTGTTAGTTTCTTGTAAATATTTTCTTGTAATTATTTTCAAGGCAAATTCTTTTTTTTTACGCTTTTATTTTCCCATAATACCGTAATGTAGTCAATATTATGGTAGTTGCTCAAGACTGAAAAAACATGTTGACACGCATAGTCCTAGCTCAGACGGAGAGATTGTCATCTCTGGTTGAAATGGTTAACGGTAGGGCTCAAACGGTCCAAGCAGAAAAATCTGATAATGCTACCTGAAAAGAATCATGGATATCATTTCTTTTCTCTCAAAATAGAATCTTGCATTACTAGGCATCGCAAACAAGTTGAAGAAGAATTCCAAAGACAAAATCTAGGTTATTTCTAGGATTTTTTTGAATCCAAGTACGTTCCTTTTATAAGAGAACATGTAATCCAAATCAAGCTGGTTCCAGACCGAATTAGTAAATGTCCCCACAAACGCTAAACGAACTTATTGTGGTAACGAACCAGATATTTCCCAAATGTTAAGGCTACGTTGTCTTGGATACTGACGGTGCACTAATTGTTTTCTTTTATCTAATTCTTTCATCGACAGCATCTTAATTCCTTGTTGGTTTGAACCATTCTCCAAGTTTGGCAGGTATTTAGATAATTCAATTTGAAATCGATTCAGTAACATCTTTACGCACACAGAACGGTTTTTATCAACTTCAGCACACCACTAGGACTTCCTTGCCAAAAAGAAAAAACGGAACCAGCCTTAAAGCGGTTAGTTAAAATCCACTGGAGCCAGAGGAGAAGCCGTCAAGATAGATTAATTTTCAAAAATTATAGAAATTCTAGAGACTTTGACTAGTAAAGATGAGAAATCTTCTACTAGATCTAAAACAGGCAGTTTGCTAGTTACTATGCAGAGTACATTTATTTTCTCACCTTGGCGTTTTGGTCGCTGTATTAACTACAATAATGGACACGCAAGACTACCTTCAAAAACATGCATTGTATATTCAAGACTGTGCACTTAAACGGAAAACATTTTTAAAAAATGTGCAGCAGACCTCATATACAAGAAAAAGGATAACACGCGAAAAAGGTCAGAACTATGTAGTAACACACAAGAAAGAGCTACGGATGGAAATGTATCCTTCCTTGGACGTGATGATTCAAGAAATCAGCCGATATGAGCACTATCATGATGTGGTAGTTAAGCATACGTTTTTGTCGCTATCGAAACTTTTGAATCCTATAATCAAATTCATTACAATCAACGATGAAAAATTCAACATTCACTAATTTTGCAACTGATGTAAAAAAAAACGATAAAATAATTGATAATTTTGCGACCAAGAAAGCATGTAAGATTTATTAGTAGTATCTTTTTTTGTTAAATTCATTTTTTTTTTGGGGGGGGGGGCCGAAGTAGCAATACTTCAACAATGAATACTCAATTACTTCGGGAAAAAAACGACTTTCTCTGTTTATTTGTTGTTGTTTTTTTTTAGGGGGAGGAGCATTATCACAAGCTGCGCAATGGGCATGATATACCTTAGTTACGCCACTGTTTAAATGTCTCTCAATATTATAACCATTTTAGTCCTTTATGTGGATACAGGCTACGTCAACATTTTAAATTTTAATCAAATTTCATGGCCCATTAAACGTTAGGAATTGTTTTAGACACATTTCATAATTTTATATAGCTAGTACTTTTTCTACAAATAGGAAAACAAACAATTCTTGAACATAAATTTCAAGATCTAGTCACGAGCTTTTTTTTCTGTATTGTTATGTTAACCTTTTTTTGTGTGTTCTTTATCAATTATCTGGCATAGGAAACAAAAGTAGACAAAGGGAAACAAACTGTAAACGATAAAATTGTTTATTATCTTTGTGAAATATCATATTATCCTTTTAACATTTTTTTTCAGATTTATTTAAATAACAAATGTTCGGGACAATGTCGTTTTTCTCTTTTTTGGCCTACTTTGTACTTATAACGGGTAAGCTGACTTTGATTTTTACTAATTTAAATTTTACATAATTACCACATTATTTATTATTAAAGACTAATCATATTATTAAAATAAAACAATTAATCAATCTGCAAGGTCCTATATGCTTAATCCAAAACAAAAATTACTATGCAGTTCTCTTACTCTACTCTAAATACGCGAAAATACCACTGTCAAACGTGTCCGTGTACATATGTTCCTTTTACATCCTAGGTACTTACTAAGAATGCTTTTTAACAGATTCGTAACCTTATCGTGGTAATTTGTAAAAGGTCGTAAGCATATGTATATTTGTATGTTGATAAAGTTTGGCATGGATGTTCCTTTGCTCATAAAGGAGACCGTAGTATATGTTAATGTCCCTCCCACTACCGGGGGGGGGAATAATTTTTTGAAAAGCTAAATTTATCTCTATTAAAGAACTAACCTTTTTTTTTAACAAATCGGGTTCGCGGTATTTTACATTAAATATAAATATGTCGGTTTAAAGGGGTAAACCCATTTTCACAAACTAATTTTGTTTTCGTGGCAAAATTTAAAAAATGTGAAAGAAACATTCGCCAAGTTTGACATAGATCTTAATCCAATCAGTGGATCCGTAATACCCAAACTAAGTCCACGGGTAATAGTTGGCTAATTTTTAATTCCCTCATTGGTATAAAAAATATGCCTCTAAGGTCACAATAAAAAAAATGATTGCTTATAATTTTTACTAAATGATAAAATACTTATTCAAATTGTTTAAGCAAAACGTTTTGATTCGAATGTTTATTGAGTTAAATTTTTAAAAAAACCTGATTACTTTTGAATGGAATATTTTTATAATACTGTTATATTATTGGCATGCACACCGCCATGTAAGATAGTTCTGTAGGTGCGCACTATTAGACACTAGACTAGGAATTTTGTTGACATTAGTGAAGAGAGAACGATTTCCGCCCAAGTCTAGAGCCGAAATACTGTGCTCAAGGAAGATGTCCTATGTGTTTATCATGTATATAAACATATATGTCTCGTTGAGTTGCCTCCCTTTAAATGTTTTTACATTGGTGTCGAAGTGGGATTATACGATTATAGACGACTCAACGAGTAGGATTCGATCACCATGGCATCTTTGAAACAAGTAGACCAACTCTTATTTACAGAGCTAATGCAGGAACTTTGTTACAGACGCCTGAAGCTTGGTAGTACCAAGGAGATGCTTACAGCTCGTCTTCGGCAAGCCCTGATCAATGACGACGAAGATCCGGATACCTACCTATTTGAAATTGAACCGGAGATTTATGAGCTTATTGGCAAGATACATGAAGGTATTGATGCAATGTGTGAACAAATTAACAGTATGGGGAACAAGGTAGATAAAATGGTGTCTCAAGAGAAAGAAGGAATAGACTCGTTGGTGAAGGAGCAGTTGCTTGTAGACCCGTTGGTAAAGAAGTTGCGTGGTCAGGACTGTGGAGCGCCGTCTGTGGTTGTGTTGTGGATAAGTCTTGAGGGCTTGACTCTCTAGACGAGAAACGTGACAACGATTGCTGCGACGATCTCATCGGAATGTAAGGAAAGAGACAAATAAGGAAACTGAAGTCTGTTATGTGTCTGAAGAGTTTTTGCTATTGTACCTGTTACGAGTACCTCAATGAGCTGGACAGATCAAGACAACGTTGGGTCTGCGTTTAAGCCTGTTGCTATTGGACCTTAAAGACCTCTGCCTATCTGCCGATGCTTATGAGGGGAATTCGAAGCTCGATAATTGCATCCAGAAGTTTAGCATGAACTGTACGTGCGGCGCATCACACAGAGAATGTGGATGCCAAGGAAACAATCAACAAACTATGTGTACTTCTGCCATTATCATTGACATTGGCAAAGACGAACGTGTATTAACCCAAGCTAAATCTGAGCTGTCAAGAGGAAGACATTCGAAACTTGAACTTGAAGAGACCTATATCCTGGATGTAAGACTGTTGGCTGAGAATGACTGCTGCGCATCGGAATTTGTTTGCAACGTTGCTGCATGCGAGCCTGCAGCCTCATTGGGAGGCGTCAGTCGTGAGACTTTGGTGAAACAGCGTGTCCGATCAACAGCTGTGTTGAAGAAAACAGTGCTCACATTATCTCTTTGTGTGTCAAAAGGCATATCATCGTTTCAACAACAGCCTGGTCAACTGGAAAAAGAGAAAGCTGCACCGGAGGAAAATAGTGTGAATGGCTTCTTGGGAAACACGCTTCCTGACGTCTGTGACTCCTATCGATCGACCGCCACCTGAACTGTAAAACTTGCATTGTACTGTTTCTTTTCGGGACGAAAAGTGCTAAGAAGGGGCAGTCTATGCACACCACCATCCAAAATAGTTCTGTAGGTGCGAACAATTAGACACTAGACTAGGAAGTATGTTGACATTAGTAAAGAGAGAACAATATTTGCCCAAGTCTAGAGCCGAGATGAAGATGCTCATGGCAGATGTCCTATGTGTTTGTCATGTCTAGATGTATATAAACATCTATGTCTCGTTAGTTGCCTCCCTTCATTTTTTAACAGTAACAACAACATAAACCTGACTACAAGTACTATATCAATTTTGTAAAATAAAGACCAGATCTTAAATTAGATTCAGTTAAGTAATAATTTGATAGCAATTTAATGCTATGCTTTAGTAATTTAAAGTATAGATTATATCATCAATGCTTAGTATTTAGTTTAAACTCGGTGCATAGTTCTCACAGGAAAAAAAAATACATATTTATATTTATATATATATATATATATATATATATATACATATATATATATATATATATATATATATATATATATATATATATATATATATATATATTTATTTATGATGGTCTATTTTGTTGATGATTATATATGTTAATGGTGCATGCGAGTTCATAGAAGACACAACAACAGAATGAATAAATAATACACTTGATGACGCAGGCTGATAACTTCAACAATTTAATGAACAAAAAAAAGGGCACAGTCTTCTGTCGTCGCTAGCCTAGCGTCGTCCTCTAAGGCGTATTGTCCTTTACTCTTCTAGTTCGTAATCCTTCTCTTTTATTACTCGTCACATCACTTAGGAAAAACCCGATTAACATTAACTTCTACGCATCTTGTGTCATTACAATATATAAATATATATATATATATATATATATTGTTAGGTATTTCTGAACATCTGGCTAAATGTACTAGTAGGTACACAAATACAAACACTGCAAAGAACTTGACGACTCAACTTTCAGCTTCATATAACTTTATTGACTATTAACTCGAACAATTCGTCACTGTAACATGTAGCGTAGACAACTGTACAATATCTGTCGGTTTACAGTTAGCTATACTTCATTGCCATTCATCTCTTCTCTACTTGCATCGAGTCGTATTCCACAGAACAGACCAACGACACAATTCCCAATGTCGCTCCAGGTCTCCCAAAGCTGAACCAAGTCATACTCAAGTCTACTGAATCAGAGCCGAACACGTCTTACATCGACTGTATTAACTGTGACAGCTCAAGTCCACTGTAGTTCACAGTATAGACTTAAACGTCAGTAGTCCACTCCAGTTAACTCTACCCTAGTTAACTTGCATCGAGTCGTACACATATCTCTTTTACTGTCTCACACAGTAGACAACAGTAATGACGACTTTACCGACGACTCACTCACGACTGACTTTTTACATGAACTCTCTGGTTTATATAGAGTCCCTAATCGCTTCTCCAAAGTTGCACAAACACTGCTAGTATCTTCTGGAATAACACGTGAGGAAACGTCAAATCCTGTCTTTGTTTATACATGCGCATTCCAGAGAACAGTCACTGCTGTGTTATCTCGCCGGGGTCACACGTTAACCTCTTCCTGTAACTGGTCATTTGTAACAATATATATATATATATATATATATATATATATATATATATATATATATATGCTAGCTGCGCGCGGGTCCATATTTGCGAATCACTAAAATAATCACTGGTATAGTATATTAGAAACGATAAAACAAAATAATAATGCTATAGGCCTAGATGAAATGAATACGTGATTGTAATAATGTTACGTACTGCGCATATACGACCTTTCGGTAGTTTATAATGTAAGAAGCGCCCGATATCAGAATGATTCATACACGTAGTTCAGGACGGAAAAGTCGCAGCATTAGGAACGAATTTATGTAAAAAATGCTTTTCAAATACAAATTTAAAGGTAAATTTTATTAATGAAATAAATTGACTATATTTTGTATGTTCATGTGTTAATGTGTTGGTGATAAACTATTTATCTATCATCTTAGAATTATATCTAGATCTAGATAAAACGTTTGAGAGATTTTTTGCGCATGCATGACCTTTCGGTATTGTGTAGTAAACATGGCTATATGAACTGGGTCCATAAAATAGTAACATTTTAATAAAGCTGGACAACTATTTAAGGGTCTTAAAATTATTAATAGTCTACTTTTAAGGTTAGCATGCATTCTCAGTATGCGAGACTGAAAGAACTTGTATAGGTCATTATTATGTATACTAATTCTTATCTATTCGGAATGGCTTTTTATTTCATGTATTTATTATTTCAGTATTCATAGCAATTTTGTTGTTTTTACTCCGAATTTTTTATATCTTCATACGAATTCTTGAGTTTTAATGATACAATTGATTTATCTAGCCTACAAAAATTATTTTTTTTCTGTCTACACTGCTATGTTTACAAAGTTTTATTGCTATGTGCTTTTTGTTTGGCTATTATATTACTATTTGTTTTTAATGGCTCTTAGATGGTTGGTTTATTTCAAAAGTTTTGATTGCTGCTAGTGTTAGATTATTATTTATCTTTTCCACTATGTAATTAATATTATCCTTGTACTTCTGGTTGAATTAGTATGTTTTTTATTTTATAAAGTTTAAAATTAATATTTGACTTATTCATTAGTTCTACATTATGATTATTCAAGCGCGCATCGCCTTAGTTTCATGGGTTGATTTGATTACACGTAGTGCTTGACTTATTTTTTGGTCATGCTTCTTATTTAATGTTATTTTATTTTCAAAGAAATCACGCAATAAATTTCTGAGAAAAAAAATCAAAATCTTAAATTTTGACTTTTTTTTTTTGCTTTATGGTATATTGTATGTTTTGTCCTCTGCTGGTATATTTCAATTACTCTATTGTAATTAGTCATGGGATTAGAGGATAAGGATAATTTTCTTTAACATTAGATATTACTACATTAGTGGTTTTACAAATATGGATAATTTTTCTTTCCCAGTTGTTTACTGCGCTAGTTTCGATGATTGCAAGGGTAAGTGGTATACACCTTTTTTATCAGAACTTCGTTAGCTCAATGTTTTTTTTGTAGCCTATTTTTATCGTTTTTTAGTCTTGTATATGTCTAGGATATGCTTGGAAATTACTCATTAATCTTTTCGTGGAGATTTTAATTTCTACCATGCAAAACATTTCCTCTCAACGAATGCTGCATTTGCACCTTTGCGAAGTGTCCTTTAGGTTTGAGATAAATCCTTTTATTCCATGGCCAGGATGAAGGCCTGGCTCTTCACCGATCCCTTCAATTAGATGATAATTTATTAACATCCGTTTGTTTATGGGTCACAGTCCCCTGAGCCAAAAACATAGATTCCTCCATTCCATGCGAATACAAATCAGCTTATCCGAACATGGCACGAACTACAGTTACAGAGAATACTCTCAGCGTGACATAGGATGACTAAAGTCAGTCATCGGCGTAGCACCCATGGCGCAAAGAGGTTCAATGAATCCGGGGCCACCACCATTAGGGCTCACAGCCTGTTGCTTAGCATCAGTAGTGCAAAGGGTCTCATTACGCTTAAGCCCATGACCCATGACCAATTGGAGCCAGTTAGATCCCACATGAGAGATTGGGGATGTTTGTTTGTTTTACATGTTTCGGATGTTCCTTCAGAGTTGAAGATAGTTTACTTCCTAGTCCAAACCTCCCGCAGGACGACGGGGGATGGGTGCGGGGATGGTTTGAACCCTCGACCGTCGATAAATCCGAGCGACAGTCCAGCGCACAAACCGCACGACCAGGCAGCCATCCAATATGAACCAATATGAAATACAAACTGCACTTTTGTAAAAACCGTTTAAACAATAATATAAAAATATCCCTCAAGATGTTCTAAACTTTGTATTAGCTTCAACACATTAAATTGTGATTTCAAATGTAAAGTTTCTACCAGTGGTTTAGTGTGCTAATGCAAGGGTCGTGTTTATTGTAATTGTGACTAACGTTTGTGATAACAATTGTTGCCAGATCGTCCAAATTTATTTTCATAAACCATAAATAGTATTACATGAATCTTTAGATAGAAAGATAAAATGATAGAAAGGGAGAGAGACAGAGAGAGAGAAAGAGAGAGAATGAGAACTCTGAATCCAAACCTCCTCTGACTTGCCGCAATACCCAACACGAGAAAGGCTTCGGTAGACAACCCTAAGGAGTGTAACGGCCCTTGTGTATTGCGTGTATGAGATGCTTGTTTCGTTTCTAGGGGATGATTAATTTGAGTTTGCAACACACTGGGCCATCAAAGATATATCGGAAGCGGGCACGCTTCATAGCAAACAATGGAGATACATACAAAAACTTTAAAGGATAAATGGATATTTATTTACATGAAATATAGCTGGCAGAATAAAAAGGGGAGGGTGCATCTATCTCTTAGTACTATTATATCATCCTTCTACTCACTTTATGAGAGAGTATATGTCACTTTGCCGCTGAACGTATCTGATTGCCCTATCGATGTAGTAGCAAGATGAGCTTCTGGGTGGAGGTCTTGCAGCTGGAGGTGGCACTCGAGCGGGTAGAGGGTCGCCGGTGACTCAGTACTTGTGGAGTCTCAATCCAAAGTCCTGTGGTCTGTTGTGGGCACAGTAGGGCTGGTTGCCGGCTACCGTGGGCACGAATTATTCCGCGGGCAGAGCTGATCTGCCGTGTCAGCGTTGGTAACAGAAAAGGTCCAGTAAGTGGTGATAAGTAGGCGAGTTTATGAAGTCTTACATAGACACGTTGTCTCGGGAAAAGTAATGTCCAATGTGAGGTATCCAGATGGCAAGTAATGCCAAATAGGCAGATAGCGCCAAGAAGGCTGCTACGTAATGTCAAATAGGTAGTCAAATAGGCTGATCGGTGGTCTGTCAAATAGGCAGACACCCGAGTAAGGCTGCGGATAAACAAAGACAAGTTAAGACATGTCTCTCAAGCATCTCATCGATACTTTTGACTGAGGTGCATTCGTCAGATTGGTAAAATTGCTTTTAAGTACAACGGGGAGATGATGACAATTTGAATTGGTAAAATGGTTGGCTGATAGTAGCCATATAAAATGTAAAGAGTAAAAGAGGTTAACAATCTCGATCTAACATAAGCGAAATGGGGGGGGGGGGGGGGGTAACGGACGATGGTCAGCGACCATGACGCTTCTGTTTACGTACGGCCTTCAGTCGTGAACAATGGGATGAACTTGAATAAAGAGAGTGTCCGTTCAAGGGGCGAAACTCTCGTCAAAGTAAAATGGATAAAGAGGGGAGATAATTTAGAAATCGATTCTAAGCGCAGTGTCAGTGCGTTAGAAAGATTATCAATGCGGAAAAGGGATGGGCAAGAGACAAAAGATTATCTCCCACGTGGATGATCTCCTTTATTAAAGAGAGATTTAGGTATGGGTGGAGAATGAGAAAGAAATATGTCCGGAAATGCGGGATTAATAGGTTTGCCCAAGTGGTTTTAACCAGAAACGTCAGAAACCGGGCGGTAATGACCAACTCCCGTATTAGGACTGTTTATCTTTCCCCGCGTCAAGGGAAGATAAGCGAAGGTTTTTGGCAACGTTGTCGCCAAGGTGGTGGGACTTAGTCTAGCGAAAATAAGAAAAGGTGGTGATATTGGGCCTAAGAGTAAGAAATAATTGAGATAAAATAATAAATGATAATTAATAATGTGATAAATTGAGTGATACTGTCAGCAAGCTTTTGACATTTGACAAGATAATTTCCTTCCTAAGTATTGTTGGCAATGTCTTTGCTCGAGTGATTCTTCCCCGGCTACAAAAACTCGCTGATCAAGAATCGAAGTGATGCTATCGCTCAGGGAGATCCACAACTGAAATGATTTTCTCCATCCGACATCTTCAAGAAAAGTGAAGAGAACAAAGGATGCCTTTGTATATCGTGTTCATTGACCTGACTTAGACATTCGATCTAGTCAGCAGAGATGGCCTTTTTTAAAATTTACAGATAATAGGCTGTCCACTCACGCTGTTAAATGTAATTGTCTTATTTTACCAAAATATGATTTGGTGCTGTGCAGTTCAATGGTGCCTGCTCTGAATGTTTCAGTATAAACAGCGAAGTTAAACAAGAATATGGCCTGGCCCCAGCCCTCTTTGGAATATTATTTTCACTGATAATCCACAACGCGTTTGACAATTCAACAGATTTGATGGCAAACTCCTAAATATTGCCAGACTGATGGTCAAAACTAAAATCTGAACCTCGTTGTAAGAGATATGCTATTCGCAGACGATGCAATGGTAGTGACACACTCACAAAAGGTACTTCAGTCACTTGTGTCCCGCTTCTCTAAGGTCTTATAAAAGTAAGGCTTAACAATTAACACGAAGAAAACAATAGTTATGGGACCACTTGCTACAACACCAACCTTCATTCACATAGACGATATCAAGTTGGATGAAAATTAATTCTGCTATCTTGGATCCACAATTCAAGATGACGTTTCTCTAGAAGACGAGATAAAAAACGCATAGGGAAGGCTGCCTTGACCTTTGCTAGACTCATTTCAAGAGTTTTGGAAAACCAGAAGCAAATTACAGCAAATGGGAGTCTACAAGGCATGCGTTCCGAGAACGCTACTGTTCGGTAGTGAGCTGTCGAACACCTATGCAAAGCAAGAGAGAAAACTAAATTCATTCCATTTGCGCCGTCTCCGAAGGATCTTGAAAAATCAGATTTAAAAAAAAGTGTGTAATACTGAGATCCTTGAGGAACAGGTAGTTTCAGCATCTTTAAAGTTCTCAGACACCGCTGTTGGCCAGATGGAGGATAATTGCATCCCGAAATATATTCTCCACGGGCAACTCGTGTTGGGCTCAAGAAAGACTGGTCGCCCCCACCTCCGTTACGTGGATGTAATAGAACGGGACCTCAAAACAGTAAACATTGATACTGACCATTGGGAAGACATTACAAAAACGGCACTAAACAGAGACAGTAACCATCATAAAAACATGGCCCCAGCTCTGGAAAATACGGGTCATTCGAAAATTGGCCAGCTCATCTACCATCAAAGCGAAAGTCACCTTAACATGCAATATTTTTCGACAGGAGAGTCTCTATAATAGGGCTACACAGCTACATGAAAAGTTTTTGAAATGAACCGTAGTCGCTCTACAACTGAAAGAGGGCCAAAATAGTCGAGAGAAAGAGAAATATATATATAGAGAGAGAGTGAGTGAGTGAGAGAGAAAATAAGCGAGAGGGATTTGTTTCAATAAACAGATAAATGTGGGGGTCTACAATGACCATTATGTCCTGGTGGTCACGATTTACAACTTCGACACAGTTGCCAATTATTCAACTTTTTCAAAGCTAAATCTGTTTCTTATTTTTCATAAAAAAAGAAGAAAAATCGCACATATGCTACATTCGTAAAATGATCATTACAACTATAAACTTCGCATTTAATTTTAGCAAGCAAAAGAAACTTCATAGAAATCGTTAAAGTTGAATTTTTGTGTGCAATTGCATCCAATAAATTTTGTAACAAATTAGGGGAGCAGGTTTTTAACAAAGATATAGAAGAGAGAGATGTGACTATGTTGATCATGGAATAGTGTCATACTTTGATCAATGCTTAGTATTTAGTTGAAACTTGGTGCATACTTCTGAAAGAAAGTTAACACCATTATATTTAAACAAAAACGTCAGACCAGGATTTATTTAAATATTGTATAAATACTGCAATTAAACAGGAAAGCAAATTCCCGCAGAAGTGTTTGGCAATGCATTTCTAGAAAAAATACCTATTGTAAAAAAAAATTCAATCCACGCCATTTTTCTCTTTCATTGGTGACAGAACACAAGACATGTCAAAAGTCCATCAATTATTTTCCGATATCGTTTCTTGATCTCCGATAAAGGAATACCTAAACACATAGCATTTAGAGAGTCATTTCTAGGGTTTAATATTTATGAGAATCAGACGTCTAAAGAATTGGCTTAACAAATGCTTCAATCAATGTATAATCTCCAAATATCCCTAAAATAAACAATGAAATCAGGCTATGATGTTGCCATCTCAATTAACATAAACAAAATGTATCAATCTTTATTTATTTTATTATTTTTTATAGTTTTTATTTATTTATCTATTTTATGTTTTTAAACTTCTTTTTAAGATACAGAGTTACAAGTACATCTACAAAACTTTACCTACAAAGATTGTGACACAAAGTGCACTAAAGGATTACTTTTAAATGATACCATAAGACTTTATGGAACTATTATCGGTATTGCAAAGGAAAACGTCAGTGAGAAGGATGAAATAATGATAAAAAAGCTTGAAGGAGTAAATTTTTTAAAAACTATATCTTATACTATATAGTAAAATTTAAGGTGTATTTATATATGTATGTGCCGAATAGAAATCAAAAACCGTTTGACCAATCTTGATAAAACTTGGCAGAAATGTTCCTTGGGTACTAACGTAGACCGAAGTGTATGTATTGTAGCCCTAAAACAAACTTAAGACCCTTTAAAAAAAAGTTGACCAAGCATTATAACTTTATCAATCTAGACCATGTTTACATGAGAAAAGATCGAAAGATTCTAGATCTACTTATAAGAACTACACTTTGCGAGGATAGTTTTTACTTTGACACATGAGAATACGAAATATAGTCTATTGAGTTCATTTTTGAATAAAATTAACCTTCACATTTGTGTTTCAAAACCTTTTTTACATAAATCTGTTCCTTATATCTGCGAATTTAGAATTCCTGACGTACATTCTTTCATTAGGTATTACCCGAAATGTTACACATCTCTCTATTCCTAGGTCTAAAATTCAACTTTAAGATGATAGAACGTCTCTTCGCAAAGATAGTTTTATAATTAAACATATGAACATACTAATTATAGACCATTTATTTCATATTTTAATCAAATTAACATTGACATTTGTTTTTCTAAAGCATTTTTACATACATTCGTTCGCCTTGATAACGCGTGCTTCTAAATATAGATCTACACACAAGCCAATGTTTTTATAAAAATAGGATTAAGGTCAATTATCTATTTTTTATCTCCATTCTTAATATTTTTTAGTCATGAATTCATGCATTCGCTTTACTTACAACACTAGTATTCTCTTTAATTGTTTCTAATGCCTTATAGGTGACTATATTAGCAATGCGCAAATTAAGACCCGCGGGCAGCGGGTTATATCTGTCTAGTGTTATAATATATCTGTAGGGTAATCTTCTTAATGATCTATTATTTCAATTATATATATTGAATATTTTACAACACATTTGATTTTGTTTTCTTTTTTTTTTCTTTTAGGGAATTGATATTGATGTTGACAAATTGGAAAATTGCATTCGTGGTGAAAGTAAAACTTATACTTGCTCTTTTAATATTTCCACTTTAAACATCACTTATTATGAGCTCGTGAGAAACACTCGAAAAAAACTAGAAGTATATTTAAATGTCACATACAACAATGTTTCACACTGTAGCGAGACGACTGAGTTACCAGAAATATTTGGTAAACTTTTATAAATATATATATATTACTTTGTTTTTAAAGCACAGTGTATTTTTGACATATAGATACAGAGAACATTAAATAAAAAATAATAACAGATATAAGCCATTTACAAAAAATAAATGAAATAAACGATACGCATTCAGAGATGTTACAAATCATATTGATCATTAACAATATAGCGACTTTTCTGCTAGCCTTAAAGTGTGTAATGTAATAATAGTTTAACGATCAGGTAAAATAGCTTGAATGAGCGTGGGAAAAAAAACATTACAAGAAATAAAAAGGTTTCAAAGACAGTTGGTGTGGAAACACGAACTTAAAATCGGACCTCGAAAAGGTCCTGTCAGCAAGTTAAAAATATAGGTTTCTATATTTTCAGAAATAAAGTAAAAAAAAACAACAACAACAAACCTATGAACAGCAAACCTATGAACAACAAACCTATGAACAACAAACCTATGAACAACAAACCTATGAACAACAAACCTATGAACAACAAACCTATGAACAACAAACCTATGAACAACAAACCTATGAATAACAAACCTATGAACTACAAACCTATGAACTACAAGCCTATGAACTACAAACCTATGAACTACAAACCTATGAACTACAAACCTATGAACTACAAACCTATGAACTACAAACGATCAACAACTACAAGACTATCTCCGTCGATTCAAAAAGAAGGGACGTGGCTGTTGTATTGTTAGTTCGACTAACGACTTCATACCACATGATGAGGAGATTTATTAATATTATATTATTACATTTTAAATATTCTTTTTTAAAGTTTTCATAATGTAATCGATGAGCTGATAGTTATGAAGAAATAGTGTAATCCTAGGTGTCACTTACAAAGACCACATCACGAATAAAAAAAAATAAAATAAAATAGGATAAATACAGCGATTGGACACCAAGATGACCTTCTAACCACTGTCTTAAAGCGTAAGCTTAAACTATATTTACAAACTGCATCACAAGGTCCTCAGGACTAGAAAAGACCTTACATCAGGGAACAGTACCAGGAAAAGATGAGAAGGAAGACAAAGAAAGCATGGGAAGACAACATCAAAGAATTCAAACGCCTGTTAGTGAATGAAATTATATCAAAAGCAAAGGGCAGAGAGAAAGGGAGAAATCTGTAGACAGATCTCTTGTGTTGACCCTAAATGGTACAACAGACTAAGGAGTAGGTGAAGGTGAAAGTGCAGTCAAATGTGAATGTGGCCTAACTGATGTTGGTGAATCTAATTGTTTTGTAAAGAGCCAATCTCTCATTCAAAGCCTTAACAGTTAGAACTTCTCCCTTAGGTGCATGGTATGGTATATCTCTGTTGTTTACGTGTAGAATAGATAGCGCTTCTTATTTACTTTTTGTTTGAAATCATATTTTACTTATATACATATTTAACATATTTTTTCTCTACAAAAAAGTTTTTTTTTTTTTTTTTTTTAATTTAGAAAAAAATTACAGAAATTATTTAGTTTAGTAATACATGCATGTATTTGGACAGACAGACCACACAAAAATAATAGCGCTATTTCTCTTTCGGTCGCTGCTAAAAGATGAAAGTGAACATAAATTAGTTGAACTTAAATATTTGCAGGAGCGTGGAGAGTATAATTTTTTAATAATATATTATTATATTAACATAGCGTTTTAGTTTACGTAGTATAATTTAAAAAAAACATTACACCTAAGAATAAAACAATTTTTTCATTAATATAATATCAAGTTTATAAAAAACAAACATTTAAAAAAACAGATAAATACTCACTATGAATGCTGAAAAATAATTTACAAGTACCTTCATGACTTAATTATAGTATTAATTATGAGAGCGTGAAAAAAAAAACTACACTAATGAAAAAAAACATATAACAAAGATTTGCATCAACTTACTATAAAGTAAAGCCAAACATAGTTTTGAATATTTTGTTTTAATTAAAACATGCATGTTTATAATTAAATTTTATTAGAATGTCTGAAGTTAAAGACGATGTAATTAACACTATGTTTTCTTTTTTATTATTATTATTTTGCAGATCCTAGTAACGTAACGTTGTTTGTAAACGCGCAAAATGTAACAGAATCTTACCAAAGAATCATTGTGGAAAATTCATTATTAAATTTTCATTGCGAAGACGACATTGAACCATGCGATGCTTACATGAGTCATTCATCGTTAAATATAAAAAATACAAAGGAAAGCAATTATACCATAGGATACTTAATATGTGGACTTGCATATCTAAATCAATACAACGTTACTGTTATAATGAACACTAGAGGCAAGTGATTTTTATATAATTTAAAGTACAAAACAGGCTCATAGACATACAGCAACAATACCTTTACAGATCTTACAATCGATAACCTAGATGATGTAAAAGTGTTCTATTTCTAAGCCAAATGATTTCGAAGTTGTATTGTGGCCAAACCAACTACCAAGCGAATATACTTTCTTCAACTACATGTCATCATCATAGATGGGTGGACACAGAGACGACCCAATATACCAACATTTTAAAATTCCTTTTGTTCGACGAGGTTCAAACTCGAGACACATCAGCTCGTAATCAAATCCTTTTACTACCCATCTACCCCGACACACAAATCTATATATATATAATTCTTTTCTTCCCTCAAGAGTTTAACAAGAAGTAAAGGAAAGATCACTCTCTAATCTTTGCGGATAGTCCACGAAAAAACAAGAGTAGTAGTCACAGTGCGTATGACTGGCTGCGCGCTTGACTGTCGTTTAAAGTTATCAAACCCTGCCCGCTCCCATCCCCCTATTTGCTATCTTCTTTGGCGTAATGTTCTGTCAAATGAGGCAGCGATGGTACGAAGACATCTACATCCGGTAGGCTTTCCCAGGAGCAGGTAACTATAAGACTTCAGTCTTGTTTGTGTTAATGGTAAGGCCAAAGTCTGAGCATGCTCTTGAGAAGTCACTGACGATGCTCTGTAGATCTTTTTCAGAGCAGGCATTTAGGGCACAGTCGTCTGCTAATAGCAAGTCTCTGATTACTGCTGAATTGTTTTTTGATTTTGCTTTAAGCCCCCCCCCCCCCCCTCGGGTAGAATAAGCCACTACCAATCTGTATGATATTTTTATCCCATTGTTTTCTTTATTTATGAATGCATCTATCAGCATAGCGCCACCCCGGAGACTTTAAATGATAGCATAATTATGTAAGTTTAATTTAAAAAAAGAGAACTTTAAAAATGCAAAAGATATATAAGGAAAAAAGTACTTCCGGCCTAATTTGTGATTCTACTTTTTAATCAAAGAAACGAAACGCACTAGTCCAACATTGTCCATTGTTCTTAGCTTATTTCAGTTCAATTTTACTTGTTTGTACTTATCCAATGATTTATAAATCTTTTGATTTAATAAATTCATGTATTTTATTTAATCCCTAGATCCATTAAATATTACGTTAAATATAAACGGAATAGAGCTAACCTCCAATGAACAAATCATTGAACTTGCAGATTCGAACCTGGACATTACTTTTACAAACTCACCAGAGCGTTTTTATATCTATATGTACAAAAACTCAACTGAATTTGCTTTCAATCAAACTCGATTACTGGTAAAGAATATTACCATAGAAGACAACATATATACCTTTGCTATTTGTGTATGTGGAGTGCATATAAATGTTACCTATAGCCCTAAGTTCACAAACAAGTCTAATTGTAAGTAATTTTTATTCAAATATTGTTGTACTAAATGTAATAGACATAAATATTGTTCATTTTAATCATATTTTTAATTTAATTTGATCTGTTTTTAGTGACAAACAAGGAATATAAATATTCTGCTACTGAAATTCCATGTTTCTCGGGGAAAAGGCTTTGACATGCCGTCACAATAACAGCATGTTTGTTCTGTTGAGCGAACAACCATAGTCACACTAGTGACAGATAGAGAAGAACACATTTTTAAATAAAAATAAACGTATTTAATATCTTAACTGTTTTTAAGGAAATTATAGATTCAAAAAGGATAATGATTTACAAAAGTGGTGTTACATTACCCAATTTAAATGTTCTCTTTGATGATTGAAACGTTGCTATTTATAGGTTAGCTGGTTAAGTTCATTATCAATACTGGATGTTAGCTCATGTTTGCCAGTCCTATTGCTTAAATGTAAACCACCTAGGAACAAGACCAGTCTTAGGCCAGAGCAGCCTATGCGGTCGCAGTTGGCCCCGCACTTTCACTGGCCCCGTGATAATTCTAGGTGCATATTATTTAATGAAACCATTATAGCTTATATTACAGGGTTTCCGCTACCTCCTGATTTTCCACAGGCTTTTGGAAATCTGAAATGTTTAACATCTCCTGAATCTTATTTAATTATATGAGGTTAACAGTTCACAAAAATGTATCCAACAATTTGGAAATTAATACTTGCTAATGTGTTTAAGAGTGATTCATGTAGGAAACAGAATTTTGATGACCTTATCTTATAAAATACAGACGTTACTTAAAAAAAGATGATTACGTCAGACGCGTTATGCATCTAGTCATGCATGTTAACTAATGACTTAAATTCTGGCAAGTCACCGGTTTTCCTGGCTGGCTCAGGCAACCCGTTCCATGCTCTAATAGCACAAGAGAAGAAAGAGCATTTGTACAAATGTGTCATAGCATATGGAACGAGAAATGTGCCTTGATACACTGTATGACTTCGCTACACGCAAGGCTCGTAAAAATAACTTGATCCGACTTGATCATGATACTATACTTAGTAAAATTTAATAAATTGCAAAGACGATTTTTTTGTAATACAAAAGCTTAATTTGCTTTATTATCCTTATCCCTACCATGACTGGGCCCCGCGCAATCATTTTCGCATAGGCCCCGCAATCGTTATTACTGGCCCTGCCTAGGAATACTGAAGGTTTTGGGAAACTGGAGCCATCGTCAGGTTTTTGAGTTGAGCTGGATCAGGTAGGCCTGGTTAGGGCTATTAATAAAAGCAGGGCTAAAACACAATGATTTAAGACAGTTCTGAACCCAAATATTATATTCACAGGCAGTTATTTTCCAACCTTTACTCAAACTGATATTTTTCATTTGTATAAATAAATTTAGGACTATAATTCACAATTTATGCTTCAATCCTAAAAATGCAAAAAATCTAGAGTAGAATCTAGTTAAAGTAAAAAAAAAAGCGTCCCTTGCGATCTATTGGGCAGATGATCTTAAGGTCATCTGTTTCTTTGGCCAAAGGTTATATAGCAGGGTGTTATGTGGCCAGCACAACGTCTAACCTCCTTTACTTTCCCCAACTAAAGTCAGTTGGATGGACTCCCGAAATTTTAAATTCCAGTCATCACCGGGATTCGAACCCAGGACCTCAGGTTCGGAAGCCAAGTGCTTAACCATTCGACCACCGCCCCCCCCCCCCCCCAGAATCTAATTAGTCCACTTAATTTCTCCTCCCACTTCCGAGCTTTTACTTATAGTTCTGTAACAATAAAAAGTGACAGACATGACTATTGAATAAAATGTACCACTTACAAATGAGCTTTTCTTTTAAATATTATTTTTCGAATAATTTTTATTTGACTGCTATCCTCAAAGAAAGCCTTAATCTAAATATGTAGTGTATCTTATCTTTTGAATGAATAAAGCAGTTTTATTTACAATGTAGTAAAAGCCTATACAGTCTTATTAGAATATTATTCAAACGGTCCTTTTTAAATAGGATGAGTAATAAGCTGAAGATGTCAGAAGAATGCGTTTCTGCAGTGAAGAATGCAAGAAAACGCGTTTGGCTTCCGGGAATCGCACCGAACCCACATGGGGGCACTTTCATAGCTCTCCCAGAACTCCTAGCTCTCAAGAGAAAGGCCTCAACATTAGTTTTTGTTTTTGTTTGTTTTATGTTTTCACCGAAGGTTAAAAAAACACTGCTTTTTTATTCTGAACACGAGATTATGTGTTAGGGTTTACTGGGTGTCAAGGTTAGGGTTTTAGAAAACAATCGTCTCCACCACTTCAAAGCTCTGAATGAGCTAATGGTCCGATGATGACGGAGGACACTATATCGTCAGAGTATAAAAAGCATAACAAAAGCATTTGAATGCAAACATCAACAAAATATGGTCAAAATATATATATATATATATATATATATATATATATATATATATATATATATATATATATATATATATATATATATATATATATATATATATATATATATATATATATATATGTGTTGTGTGTTTAATTTCAAGTTTTTAAAAATGTCTTTAAAATCATCATCTACAAATTGTACTTCATATACTTTTGAAAAGAGAGTCAAGGGAGCGTATCACATTGCTTACGAAATCAGTGGATGTGTCAACTGAAAACATTATATTATCTTACTAGTACATGAAGTTAATTTAAGACTAAATTTACATCTTACCGCTTCACTGCTTGTCTGTCGCCAGAGGTATTTGGTTGGTGGGTTTGTTGTTGTTTTTTTTTGGGGGGAGGGGGGAAGACAATTAACATGATATAATAGCGGTAAACAGATTCAAGTATCTTGGCAACACACTCTCCAGAAACTAAAAAAATCGATAATAAAATCGACCTGCGTATCGCCAAGGCCAGTGCATCCTATGGCACATTGTCAAAAAACGTCTGGAACATACGAGGTATCACCACAAATACAAAGCTAGGGATCTATCGGGCCGTCACCCTCCCTACATCGCTTTATGCCTCAGAAACGTGGACAGTGTACAGAAAACATGCAAAGAAACTGAATCACTTCCACATGACATGTCTAAGAAAAATAATTAATGTCAATTGGCAAGACACAATACCATATAATGAAGTCCTTCGTAGAGCGGGCCTGCAAAGCATCCACACAATCCTGATGCAGTCCCAAAGCTTCTCTGAAGGCGCTCAGCATAGACCCAGCTACCTGGGAGACAGAGTCACATGACAGAGCATCATGGCGTCGCGCTGTGAAAACTGACGCACAGGTTGCTGAGGAAAAAAGAAGAGCACTGGCAGAAGAAAAACGCCAGAGAAGAAAAGCAAGGTCAATGACACTAGCTCCAGCGGATATAATCTGCTCAGTGTGCATCCGAAAATTCCTGGCTCAAATAGGTCTCACCAGCCACATGTTGAGGCTTAAAAACCCAATGCAAAGCCCTTAGCCAAATGGATGACTAAGTGGTCATCATCGAACCACGATGGACGAACTATATAGATATATATATCAACTATACAGCCTTTTCGTATGTCTGTCTGTAATACTCAGATCTCAAATACTGAGAACTTATATTTCAGTATACTTGAGGCTTGCAAAGTTTAGATGCAACGGTTTTACTTTTTCTATTTTGTTTTTGAAAGCCAAACGTTTTGTTTTTAAAATTTATTATGGAAAGGATTTTTTTCATAAAACTGTAACACTTGTAAAACAGTACAATAATTTAAGAGAGATTATGTTAATATGTTAACAAAGAAGTTTATTTGATGTGTATTTTCAGTATCACTTTTTTATATATACACATTTGAAAAATGGAACAACAACAAATATTAAATGCTAATTAAAATGTTTTTTTTTTCTAGTCCATAAGCTAAAAAAAAAACACATTTGTATTTCTTTATAAATGCTAACTATAAAATGTTTAAGTAAATGTCACACACATTTTTTTTTAAAATCATTTATTTATAAAGCGACTTTCGTGCAGACGCGTACCATTAGTGCACTTACTCAACTAGAGTGGTCCTCTCAAAATATTTTCAATATTGATCTTTAATTTATCTTTTTTTGGTGACCCTTCCTCAATTGCAAGGTTTGTTGATCGCAGCTGGGGCTTTTTAGCAACGTGAAATAGTGCTCCCCTCATTAATCTTTGGACTTGAAGATAACCTTAGTTAAGAACTATACCTATTTTTTAATGTATGATTACTTTATGAATGTCTTTTTTTATCTGTTCCTCAATGTATTATCACCTTACATTTGTGTCATTACAGATTCTACAGAACGTACAAGTGTTTACGTTTCAAGTGGGCCTATTTTAGACGTTGGATATATAGTTGGTTTATTCTCTTTGGGCATAATTTTTTTGATCACAACTTTTGCAAAAAAATGTATGTACGTATACTAACCATGTTTTACGTCATACTTTTTCTTTACATTTAAATTTATTTGAGTTTTTTTTTTTATTAGGTAGTAAGTAAATAGGTTAAAAAAAAATTGTGTAAAGGTTTTTAAAAAATGAGAAACAACATATTAAGATAAAAGCTTTTGTTTATTGAATAGACTTCATATTTACGTATATATTTTGAAATGTAATTCGTAAATTCAATGCTCTCTATGAAATATTCCTTTAATAAAGTAATTATATTGTCTTCTGGTGACTATTTATTTATTTAGAAGCTAACATGAATATATTGTTTTTAGGAAACAAAATAAATGTATGTAGCGAAAGTGATGCTCTAATTTTCCACATGTGCCACCTATTTCAGACATTAAAAGGTATTTATGTATTTTTTTTCACAAAGCTTTTATCAACACACTCTGGTAAAAGGTTTGCAAACGTTAAACAATTAGTTAATTATTGGTTTTTAATATTCTGTTTGCTATATTGAAAATAGAAAGAAATCGTAATTGACAGTGTCACGACCTGGTTATTGGTAAAAGCCTTGACGGTCTTGAATTGGTCTGCCTCTGTGTGTCTTCAGGTACTACTATAATGTTCTTTGTCTTCTTAACTAAATACTTTCTCACACGCACTAGATTTGCTGGTGCGTAAGAACACTAACGTACTGAACTCTCCGACCACAACAATTAGAATCATTAATAGACTCACTAGTAGCAGACATGGTTTTTATTCATGTGACATAATGGGAATTAACTATTTCTGATTACTTGTATAGTTAGGAGTGATTCCCCATATATAGTTTATAAAAGGCCTTGCAAACTGTGCTTAGTTGCCACTTGCTCCTGAGTACCAGCTTGACCACTTGACCTGTGTTGTGAATAGTATTTTTTTCTGTTAGTGGTAGTGTGTCATGGGGTACTCGGAGAAGTGTGTCATGGGGTACTCGGAGAAGTGTGGGCCCTGCTCTGGAGATCTTTGGGCTAAGTATAGGTTTAGTATGATTGTATTTTGTGTAATGTATAATTATTAGTAGATATAGCCATAAATGATTTCCAGGCAGTATATTTTTACCCTGATGTTCTGCATCCTGGGGTACTCCCAAATGTGACATATTTTTGTAACCTTTTTCTGAAGGATTCAACCTGTATTGAATCATCAGATGGACTTTACCAAACGGATGTCTATAGGTGGGATTCTATGAAGCTTGTATGCTCATAGGTTTCCCTGAAGCCTATAGTTCAGCATGACCCTTTTGTTTTGTTTTTTTTTCGGCTAAAAGTGGCTAGTGTCAGCCTGAAGCTTGTAACCCCAGAATGGTCAAAAGTGGTCATGTGTTGACCTGAGGCCTGTGACCTTTATTTTACTCATGTAAATGTGACGATAATGTAACATATGACTAGGGCTGTGTGCAATATAATTTTTAAGTATCTTTTGTTTACTTTTTGTTGTGTCGGCCTGTGAGTTGATGGCCATGTATTTACAGATTTATTTTACTTTGTACATATGTTTGCCTGCGACTTTGTAAAGTCTTTTGTTGCATACATTAGTTGAATTGTATACCTGGAGGTTATACGTAATAACCTAGGCAGTACAAGAAAGGACCAGCACACCTCTGGACGAACGTGCCAGCACACTTAACACTGACCTTTTGATCTAAATACCTAAATCTAGCTATAATTTTAATTTAATATTTTTGCTATACCCGCTAATAGGTAAATTAATTGATCAAAATTTTGTTATATTGAGTGGGGTGCTCTTTTAGAATCAATCCCCATTAATTTGTAACATGGGGTACTCTTACAAGCAACCTCTTCTCATTTGTAACATGGGGGCTCGCTCAATTATCCCGCATGGGAGACGACCGCATGCCGAAAGTGAACTTCTATGCCTAACTTAAAGAAGGACGGAGTATCAGATGTAAGCGATAGTAAGATCTACTCAGGTGCCATTTTGCCATCATTGGCATAGAGGAAAATAGCTGACAGCAGATGGCCTCTGAAATAAACAGTAGGAGATCTAACAAAAGCTGCTTGACACACATTTTAAAACCCTTATTGAAGACAGGCGCAGTAGACGAAAATCAAATTTGAATAGACCACCAGTGGATAACGGCTTTGTCTGGCAGGCTTCAATAGTTTCAGAAAGAACATCCAAATGAAATTATATCAAAGACAAATGAGAGATAAGAATGGAGAAAGAAGGTTAACAGATCTTATGTAGTGCCCCAACGGTACCGCAGATCAAAGAATAGGTGATAGTAAATATAAAATATAAAGTTAGATGTGAACCTGGCCTAACTAGTTCCCCTTTCAGTCTATAAGGCAGATGATGTAAAGTTCATCTGTTTTTGTGGCCTACGGTTAACGAGGGTGTCATGTAGCCAGCACAACGACCAACCGCCTTTAATTTTTCCCAACTTATGTCAGGCACCCATTAGAGCTAAGTGGACTCAGAGGCTTCATCAGGATTCGAACCCAGGACCCCCAGTTCGGAAGCCAAGCGCTTTATCGCTCAGCCACTGCGCCTCCCCAGGCCTAACTGATGTCTTGGAATTGATCTAATTGTTTTGAAAAGGCACAATCTCTTATTCCAGGGTGGGCACATTACGGCCCGGGGGCCACATACAGCCCGCCGGAGTGTTGTTAGCGGCCCGCCGACACCTACAGAAATCATGTGTGCCCACAGTATATACATATAAAATGCAAATATTTTTAAAATAATATCATTATATATTTTTGTAACTGTCTCATAATAAGCCCACTTCGCTAAATGATAGCACATCTTCTATTTCTGATTGAAAATAACTCTCAAAGTACTTGGCTTTTTCTCTCATTCTATCTTGTTCCGTCCACACATAGCTAAATTGGATCCTTAAGAATATGTAAATCTAAAGTAAATCGAACTCTAGTAGTTTGCATCAAGGTGACGCAATAGACCGAAGCAAAATACCGCTGTTTGGTGCACAACACAAATTCATAAGCAAACTATATATTTTGGCGGTCATTGATGAATACTATAAGCAATGTACAACTGGTTGCAAAGAATAGCGACTAACCCTGCTCTAATGGTTCCGACACGCTCTTGCCAAAGCATAACTGAACCGTCATTTGCGCTAAAAGGTTTTTTAACCATATAAACAAACAAAATTATAATGACTTTAGAACTGCCGACAGCCTCGTCTCGTTAAATAAAAAAGGCTGACATAGCCGGTGGACGGAGCAATACTAGTATAGAAAGTATATTGTCTTTCACTTTCATCTATCTCTAAGTCTTTTGGGGAAACACATATGATCTGTAGACCGCCTTTCTCCATTCCACTATCTCTTTACTTGAATAGAATCCCTCACAATGACATATTAGATAATTTAAAGTAATTTTAATATAATGTTGAGTTATAAATATACATATTTAATAAATGTAGACATGAATATTGATGCATTTATATCTAACATGATGATATTTTTGCTACTTAATATTATTTCTCTACATATGTTCTTACGAGAACTATAATTTGAAAAAAAATAGTTTTTTCAATGCTCTACAATAAGATTTTGGTCACAATTGCAAAAATGTATTTTAAATAAATGAGCCAGGGGGAGAGGTTGGGGTTCAACCCCCGTCCCCCCGAAATGAAAATCCCCCGCAGGGGGGATCAGAATTAAGTGACTGATTTTTTCCTTTGATTTTGTTTATTTTAGGTGAGATTTAAATACTAAACAATCACTTGCACCAGCACAGCTAAAAGGGTTTTGAGTTTAAACCCCCCTACAAGGGGTTTAACAGTTATATCCACCTCTTCTATAAAATAAAAGTAAAAAATGCAAACAATTAAAACCCCCACTAAAATTTACACTAAACCCCCTCTTTAATATAAAAAAAAGCAAATTACACACTCAAAGTTCTATGAGCGTAGCCAAAAGGGTTTTGTGTTTTACCCCTCCTCTTCAGTAGGGTTTGAAGCTAAAAAATACATCTTCTATGTAAAACAAAACAACAAATTACGCAATCAAAATGTTCTGAGCGTAGCAAAATGGGTTTTGACTTAGTTTTTGAGTAAAAATGTAAAAAATACCTCTTTAATATTAAAAACAAAGCAAATTATACTCTCAAAATTCTATGAGTGTAGTCAAAGGGGTTTTGAATTTAAACTCCCCTCCAGTGGAGTTTGAAGCTAAAAAGTACCTCTTCTATATATAAAAAAAGCAAATTACACGTACTGATAAGTACTTGCTTTATATCTAAATTTAAATATTCATTTATATTTTTAAAGTTATAATGATAAACAAAGTTATAAATGGGTTGAAGCTATTAAATTCACAGTGAGACATATTTTATAATCACTTTGACATGAGTGAGTGTGCACTGTATCATAAGCATATTTAGATACTATTTTACTTTTAAATTGGTAATTTTGAATAACATAATATCTATATTGATTTTTTTTCATATTGTTTATTCTAGTCAAATACTGATAATATATAAATAAAATATGATTATGTATTTTATTTTGAATGTAAGGTAAATGATTCTTGTATTTGTATTAGAAGACTGTTAGTAAGTTACACACTAGTTTCAATTAATATGACAATATTGTTAACTTTAGATATTATACACATATCTTAACAAAAAAAAAGTACTTTTGTTCTAAATATTGTTGACATAAATGTAACATTTTTTATAGCTTTCACTTTATTATTTACAGTATTCTATTTATATATTATTTAATAAAATGAAATAAAGTTGTAAAGACTTAACAATGTTGTTTTAGAGTCTGATCCTGGTGGCGGTACTTATTTCCCTTGATTCGCCCATTTCGATGATAATGTACTTGTTAGGTCTGCTATGAAGATGGTAGTCAGCTGTTGTACAAAATGTTCAGTGTCGTTCATTGGGCGTAGCATTGGACAATGTCTAAGTTAATCCTTCTTTTCTGTACTGTGTGGAATAAGGCTATTATTAACTGTGGTCCATGCGCTTCACATCCAATAATCGCTATATGAGCCTGCTTGTACAGCGTCATGACTACTCCATGCCTTTTTGGTGAGGCTAAACACTTTTCATTTATATACGCTTATATTAAGAGAGAGAGAGAGAGAGAGAGAAAAAGAGAGAGAGAGAGGGGGGGGGAGAGATGAGAGGGGAAGACATAGATTTATTGATAGATTGATAAATACATAGCTTAGATAGATATATATATAAATAGATTGATTGATTGATTGATAGAAATAGGAGCAAATGACAATAAAGAATAATAGCAAACAACGTTTGGGTTTGTATAACAATACACTATATTGAAGATATAATAAATATATATTAATGCTGCCTTTGAGAGCTCAGCAAACATAGCTTAGCTACTGTCGGTATTTGCCCTGAAGGCCTTAGAATGTCCTAGCAGCTTTACATTTGAGCCCTGCACATCAAAAAGATTTTAAGCAATAGAAGTATGTTATTGTACGATGAATCGTGTATATCGCACATGAAACTTGTTATCAACATGAAATATAATGTACTTGTCCAACCCTTGTATAGATAGTTCAAGGCTCAAGGTCAGTCACAAACATAGTTCTATTTGTCTTTTCTCAAATTACGGCACATGTGAAGCCACATACATATACAAAAATTCGAGACAGACAGTGACCAATAGTTATATAAGGCCTAAACACTGACCTCAAAGTCACAACATGAGGGCATTGCAGACCAATAGCTCTTTGTCACGTCTTACACTTAGCGTTTAAACACAAACATTATGGGATATTATAGTAAAGTTCCACATTTTGACCTTACGATCTATAGGGCTGATGATGTTAAGGTGATTTGTTTCTTAACGAGAAGGGTGTCATGTGACCAGCACAACGACCAATGGCCTTTACTTTTCCCAAATAAAACAGGTGGATTGGGTGGACTCAAGTGGCCTTAAAAAATCGTTAAATTAAGAACAGAATAAACACCTTTATTAAATTACCATCTCATCAAAAGAAATCCCGCACACTTACCCCTTTATATATACTGTGCCCACCCTTATGAAACCGTAAACCATATCCTCTTTGAATGCCCCTTCCTAATCCACCTTAGGCAGACCCTACTACCACTCCAGCCCAACATAACCAACACCCTGGACGGCAGTGCTGAACAACTGAAGAAAACAGGACACCAATTTTTCATTGGCACAGTCTGCAAAAGAGCTCACAGCTCAGCGGCAAAAGCTGGCTACAAGAAGAAGAAGAGTACGATGCATAGAATTGACAAAGTTGTAAATGAGATAATAAATTATTTTATTCAAGCTAATTGCTGTTGAATGTTAAATGCCATACACAAATTGCAAGAGAAACGGAAGAAATGAATAGTATTATTAACTGTCTACGAATCATAACATTATGTCGTGCAATAAGGAAGACTATAAAACTTTGTCACATAAACAGGAACTATTTATTTATGTTTATAGAACTTTAAATACAGTAGTTATATTTTCTTCTCATAGACATTGGTATTTTTTTTGGCCATCGGAAACCTTTAAACTATAACAAGTAAACTTTATTTATCTATTTAATGATAATGTCAAAGAGACGAGATACAATATATAGTATAAAAAAAAAATAAAGTTCCCTTTTAGACCTTGCGATGTATGGGGCAGATGATAGAAAGGTCTTCTGTTCCTGTGACCCACGGTTAACAAGACTGTCATGTGGCCAGCACAACGAACAACCGCCTGTAGCTTTCCCCAGCTAACGTCATATATCCATTACAGCTGGGTGGACTGAAAGGCTCTCAAAAGGTCCTGAAATTAATAATCTTAGTCTTCATCAGGAAGCCAAGCTATTTTCCAGTCAGTAACCGCACCATGTGAGCTTTACAGCGAGGCCCTCAAGCTTAGACAAAGAGGAGGATTGATTTATCCAAAAGGTTTGGTGGAAGGGATTTTATTTTAAGTACCATAACATCATAATGACGATATGTATCCCTCACTGTCTTCCTCTTTTAGAGCGTTATCTGTGGTATTAATTGATTGAAGTTCAACTAGAGTTAAGTACTCAGAGTTCAACAAGAGATTGTTTCTCTGTGCAATGGATTGGCTGTTTACGTAGATCCCGTTGGATGTTATCCTGGGAAAAGCTGGTGTATCATCAACGGATTCGTAGACATGAGACACTGGTCTCACAGAGTGAGTAACTCTGTCGCTGTGTTGTCTTCTCTCGGGTCTTTTACAGAATCTGGTTGTACCGATTTCTATAGAGAAAAAATCATTTCTTAGTTAGTAATCGCTCTAAATTAAACCCGTTACAAACATACCGAATCAATACAGATGGATAAAAAAAGGAACATCTTATCTTAAACAGGGCCGGCGTTAGTCATAGGCAGCCGCCTAAGTCGTATGATTCGTGGGGTGGGGGGGGGGGGGGGGGTCACAGGACTCTAAATCATTTTTTAAAGAAAAGAAATAGTTAACTTCTGCACATTTATATGGATTAAGTATACAGTCTTACAAGGTTTGAAATAAAGATTTAAAGAAATAATTGAAAACTCCTTTATCCCACTATTGGTCAGAGTGTTACAAGATCAGCTGTCAAACTCATAAATCGCTGGTTGTGTATGCTGGTTGTGTATCTGTTTTGTTTGTGAATGTTATTCCAATTTTTCTTTCATCTATATTGTTTTTGTACAGTAGTTAGGCTGAGGTTGTCAATTATAATCAAACTGAGTTTCCATTTGTGTCGATCAATAAAAATTATCTTATCTTATCTTATCGTATTTTATCTTAAATAGCGATTTTGTTTCTCGTTGTTTAATTTTCTATTTCGATTGGGCTGATCAAATTTACGTCTAGGGCCTCCAATTATCTAAGGCCGATCCTGTTTGAAACAACTGTTTATATGATAAAAGTTATGTCTTTTAGATCTTGCGATCTATAGTATAGATGATGTAAAGTTCAACTGTTGTTTGTTTTGTTTTTGGCAAAAATTAACGATGGAGTCAAGTGGCCAGCCCAACGACCGATACGCCTTAAATGCCCATAGAATATCAGGTACTCAAGTCTTTTTAGATTTGGGTGGATCAGAGGCGTCCTAATGATTCGGAGATGCAAAATGGTAGTCTTACCTGAGATTCGAGCTCAGTTTGGAAACCAAGCACTTCCTACATTCCTCCCCCTCCCCACGCTGCTTTATAAGTTATTCACACATTCATTAACATAATTAATTATTCACGACGATATTAATTATTTTTTAAATATATAAAAATAAATATAAAAATTAAAATAATTGAAGAGATTCATTGTTTCACAGTACTACATTATGTTAGTCTGAATAAACCACAGTCCCAAACACAATCAAAAACTAAAGTACAGATATTTAAATGAACAGGAATTTAGCTGAACGTTATCACATGATACCACTACGTTTTTAAAGGATAAAGCACGCGCAAGCAAGATTTAATGTATTTCAATTGGCCAATGTATTTACAAAAAAAATATATACAAAACTTCTACGCAGTAATTAAATGTATCAAAACAAAAGTGGGAAAAACATTTCACTTTTATTTTGTAGCGTTTATATAGCGCTACCTTCATGTTTATAGCATGCTAAAACGCTATGGTCCAATCTCATTTGCGGACAAGTAAGTGAGGGGGGAGAGAGTATCTGGAAGGGGGGTTTTCGTGCTGAATTTGGGCGCTCAGTAAACACAACTCTGCTCGAGTCGAGTGTAAGGCCTCATGTCCCCATAATAAGTAGTTAGGCCAAGCCAAGTTCAAGTGTACTTAGCCTCTTGACCACGCTTCCCACAATAAGCATTTTAAGTTATAGGCAACACAGTATTACAAATAAATATGCCATCCCTTGTCTGTTAATGTATTACAATAGCTCCCATATTTAAGTGTATATAAGGTTGTTCTGTAAGTGGAAATAGCCTTAATTAATTAATATTTTCTACTATTATTGTGTAGCAGATATCGTTTATTACATAGACTACAAAAACTCCTATGTTTTAATATTTTTATTTTTGGTAAGTATCTCATGCTTTACATTAGCTTATTTAAATAATGTTTATCTTCCATTGATGTGCAGCAGATATGGTAAACAAGATATTGCATAATTTACAATTAAAACATTTCTTACTTTGCTGAAAACAAACGTATAGAGTGACTAGGACAAGGAGCAACAGAAGAACAATGCCACCTAAAAAAACAGGTCCGGTAACTTCATGTGAAAACAAATCTGATTTCCAACTATTAACAAAGTTGTCTCTCTTATTTCGTCCATCTGTAATGTGTCAATGATATAAAATATTAATTAAAAAAATAGAAAAAAAAAAGATTGAACGGGTGGGTGGACAAAGATAGATATAGGTTAATATTAGATAAATACCTATACAACGTAGATACTAGACACTGGCAAGAGAGAACTACACAATATGTTATTGAATTCACTTATATTGTTTTCATTGGACTAAATTTTAATTGATACAAAAATAAATACACTAAAAAAAAAGAGCTTACCAAGAAAAAGTATTACAGACTTGTGTGAACCATACAGTTTGTCACTGTTAGAGCCTGTTATATTAGGATAGATTATAACATCTACTGAAACGTTGCCATAGTCCCAGTTGTCATAAATGATTTCTAAAGAGCAGTCTGTTGTACTGTTCAAGCTGCTACGTTTGTTGATGGATCGTCCATTTCTTGTGATCTAATAAGAAGAACAACTCTTTCAGCTTGGAAAATTAAAGAAGAAAAAAGAAATTCCCTTTTTAAGACCTTGTGATCTATTAGGGTAGATGATGTAAATGTCGTCTGTTCCTGTGGCTTACGGTTAAGGATGGTGACATGTGGCTAGCCCATTGACCAACCGCAATTAGTTTTCCTAACTAATGTAAGGTTTCCATAAGAGTTTGTTGGACAAAGATCCCAACATTAAAAATCCGAGTCTTCGAAACCCCATGTTCAGAAACCAAAGGCTTTACCAGCCACCGCGCCTCCTTGACACATATTTGACATTACATTGTGTTCCTTATTTGTAGACACTGCGCCCACCCTTATGAAACCATAAGTCATATCCTCTTTGAATGCCCTTCCTAATCCACCTTAGATAGCCCTAATACCATGCAGCCCAACATGACCAGCACTCTGTATGGCTGTGGTGAACATCTGAGCGGAACTGCACACTTTTTCTTTGTTTTTAAATGGCGTTTTCCCCTCAATTTTATGTAAACGATTCAATCAAAATTAAAGTTGAAATGAAATATATATTCACGATCCTTAGATAATTTCCAACAGTCGAATTGAAAAAAAAATGAATGGAGTTAAATATAATAAGAATGTAATAGAATTAGTGTGATAAATAGGATAAGAAAAACGGATCAAAGCCAAAAAAAAAAATTCAAGTATCAACTATTTGGAATGAGAATTGAAAAACAGAAGGTTAGTCATAAAGTGTCAACTCCACTATTTGTGACAGAGAAGAGTGAGGTTGGGTGGGGCGATACTTACATTTACAGGTCTGTCTAATTTAAAGCCAAAGATACTAGAATTAGGGGAGTGTTTGGGGGGTGGGGTGGGAACGTTAAAATGAAGAAGTAGGTAAGAAAAAAAAAAGGAAGTTGATCCAGAGCAAAATAAACAATATAGCATAGTAACAAATGTTGTTGCCAGTTGTTGACTTGTTGCACCAACCTCCAACCTGCTGCTATGGATCAGTCGTTTGAATCAAATTTGTAATAGATCTAGACTAACAAAATCTGTGCGATTAGAAATATTTTGACCGTAGAATGCGTATTATATTTTAACTTGTAAATCTTGATATAACTTGAATAACTTTTTGTGTGAACAAAACATAATATAAATATAAATTTTATAGACAGATTCAACTTGAGATGAAGTGAAATAGCTGTAGTAGACTTTTCACTCGGACATTCAGGAGTCACTGGCATGCCCAAGACATCTTACATCTTGTATCCTTCACACTGCATAGCCAGCTCCCAATCCTTAAATTCCTCTCACAGTCACAGCAGTTTTGTTGCCTACTACCAGCAGTTTTGTTGCCTACTACCAGCAGTTTTGTTGCCTACTACCAGCAGTTTGGTTGCCTACTACCAGCAGTTTGGTTGCCTACTACCAGCAGTTTGGTTGCCTACTACCAGCAGTTTGGTTACCTACTACCAGCAGTTTGGTTGCCTACTACCAGCAGTTTGGTTGCCTACTACCAGCAGTTTGGTTGCCTACTACCAGCAGTTTGGTTGCCTACTACCAGCAGTTTGGTGCTACAAGCCAACGACCGTCAATAACAAATAGCACCGGGCAAGTCTAAGAATAATTTTGGTAAATACATTATATATAAAGGTTAAACTCACTTACATGCTCGCTTTTAAAAGTAAATAAACAAATGCCTTCTGGGTAAATGTTGTATATATAACAATAAAGAATGAAACTTGAAGACACATCTCTTGTTTCGCAAGTCAGATTTTGGCCTTTTACTGTAAAACAAACGGGAAGCAAAAAATATAATAAATCCTTAAAAAAAAGAAACTTAGCTTTTATTAAGTTTAGTTGTATCAATTAGTTGAAATCAGTCGTTTGAAACAAATTTTTAATAGATCTATAGTAATCTAGACTAACAATACAAAATCTGTGCGATAAAAAATATTTTGACCAGTTGTTTTGATTAGTGTGATTTAACTCTTTTAGTTTTCTCAGTGCGCTTTGATAATGTCATACGTATGGACCCGTTTGGAAAAGAGAGAGAAAATATGGTATCTAAATAAAGGTTACCATGATAGCGTTTTACTTACATTTTATTTTTAATAGAATGTGTCATAGCTCTTTATTGTTAATTTCAATCTTTATCAAGCAAAGAACTAATTATCTATAAAAAGTATAAAGTATTCAACTCATACCGTCACATCTGTCATGTAAACTTTGGATGTCAATTTTTTTTTATAATAATTGGTTTATTATTTTTATTCTAGTTTTGTCAGGTAAAAGAAATAATTGTATTAAATTTCAAATTAATATGTGACAGACATAGTTAATATAAGCTATTTGTTTTTGTAAAGCAATAACTCAGCTGATAAATAGGCGGAAAACACGCACAATTCATTTCATTGGGTGAAAAATGTTATAACTGATACTCCAACAACAATGTAATGTAATACTTACCAAAAGATTTTGGTTCATAAAAAATAGGGACGCTTACTACACCTAATACGGATTTCCCTCGACACTCGTATACTGTAAGATAGAGACATAAAAGAAGATATAAATAGCTTACAGTCAGTAGTGTAGCTATGAATTTAAGGGCCTGGTGGTTTTATTCTCTTTAGGGGACCCAGCATTTTGACATTCGAAATAATGGCGTTATATTTACTGTAAAAACATATTTCGGGCTCATTTGAGTGCCCCCCCCCCCTTTAAGTGGGGTCCCGGATTGATTTCAAATTTGGATTCCCTCTCTCCCCACCCACATTTATTAATGCCTGCATAGTTGCTCCTATGCAGACCATCAAACGATATAGAGTAAAAAAATTATGAAGATAGAAATGTCCTTGGTCTTAAGTCCTAAAGAGGAAACGTGTTCTGAGGTCGAGGCGCATTTCCCCCTACCTGAAAGGTATTAAAATTGTCGCCTTGAAGTTGGTGGAAACACTGACAAGTTTTAACATTTGGTGTTGCAAGGAGAGATGGACGAACGCCATGGGCCACCCCCAGAGTTAGATCTGTGTGTGTGTGTGTGTCAGAGTTTAGTAATCAATTGAGATATGGACCAGAGGCCTAAAAAACTCGGAAGTGAGCACTAAGACCTTACAATCGATTGTTTTGTTTGTTGACTTTAAAATCATTCTTCATTGTAAATACTTTATTTGATCTTGTAGTGGAATCCCCTTCATAAATCTACAGCAATATTGTCAACTAAATGTGTGCACATCAAAGTTATAATACAAATATCCTCTACCTTTGTTGTTTGTCGTAGTTGTGAATGAAAGTCTAGAAGTTCCATTTCCAATGGTGATGTTGTTCTCACTGAACCAAGAGATGCTTGAATGGTCTGATGTTCGGTTACCAGCTACACACAGACAATCAATTCTTTTTCCAACCTCGATAATATTTGGACAGTCTTGTAAGACTAAAGTTCTGCTGGCTAGGAGCAAAAATTAACATTAGTTGATAAGCCTACGTTTTCGATAACTTTAAGTCACATGACTCAATCAGTTACAAAATAATAATTTACAACAATACTAAAATTGTAAAAAGTATTTGCTGGGAAGCGTTGTCGAGAGCCTAAGTGCGCTTGAACTTGGCTTGTCTTGGCTACACAGAAGGGGGCTCGAGGTTTGACACCAGACTCCTAGATACCCCCTCCCCCCCCCCCCCCCCCACTGGTCCACAAATGAGATTGGACCAAAGCGCTCTCAACATGCTATAAGCATGAAAGTAACGCTATATAAACGCAATAATAATAATATAAAACTAATTTATTGTGAGGCAACAGATGCAGCTGCTTTATTTTCCCCAACAAGTATCAAGTATCCATTAGAGTTCGGCGAACTCAGGAGCGTCTTACAAATCCTAAAATTCAAGTCTTTACAGAGACTTAAATTAGATACCCATTGGAAGCCAACATCTTTCCACTCTGCCACATTATTCCAACAAATTGAAAAGCGCATACTTAAAGAGCACTGCTGCCAAAGTCAAACTAAAATTAGTAAGTGCTGCAAGTAAAAGAGCTTAGTAAAATAGATTTCATGTAATTTATTACAACTATTCGCTAATCAATGCTTCCAAATTCGTTAAACTGGATACACGAGCTAGCTATTAATAAATTTTTATGTTTCTTTGGACAAATGATAGATTTTTAGAACAGAACTAGATTTTTGTAGTTTTTTTTTTGTATTTGGCATTTCATCAGACGCTAATTACTTGTGTATTCTGTCAATTTTACTTTATATGCATTAGATTATGTTAGTGTCCATTTACATACATTTAGATTCTGTTAATTTAACGTTAAATATCATTTTCAGGTTGCTAGTGTAACGTTATATACTTTTATATTCTATCGGTGTCAGTCAACTTACATTTATATTTTATCAGTGTCACGTTACATATATTTGGATTCTGTGGATGTCAAGTTACTTACATTTGTATTTAGTCAGTGTCAAGTTACTTACATGTGTATTCTGTCAGTGTCAAGTTACTTTCATTTGTATTCTGTTAATGTCAAGTTACTTACATTTGTATTCTGTCAGTGTCAAGTTACTTACATTTGTATTCTGTCAGTGTCAAGTTACTTACATTTGTATTCTATTAGTGTCAAGTTACTTACATTTGTATTCTGTCAGTGTCAAGTTACTTACATTTGTATTCTGTCACTGTCAAGTTACTTACATTTGTATTCTGTCACTGTCAAGTTACTTACATTTGTATTCTGTCACTGTCAAGTTACTTACATTTGTATCCTGTCAGTGTTAAGCTACTTACATTTGTATCCTGTCAGTGTCAAGTTACTTACATTTGTATTCTGTCAGTGTCAAGTTACTTACATTTGTATTCTGTCAGTGTCAAGTTACTTACATTTGTATTCTGTCAGTGTCAAGCTACTTACATTTGTATTCTGTCAGTGTCAAATTACCTACATTTGTATTATGTCAGTGTCAAGTTACTTAGATTTGTATTTTGTCAGTGTCAAGTTACTTACATGTGTATTCTGTCACTGTCAAGTTACTTACATTTGTATTCTGTCAGTGTCTTGTTAACGCCATGTCTAACATCGTCCAAGCTGCCAGTGACGTTTGGGTAAAGCATGACAACTAGATCAGAATTGAAACTGATCTCTCGGATTGGAACCTCAGCCTCACACTGGGATATGAAATATGTTGGTTCATATTCTGACACGAGATGTTGACATTTCATTTGCCTTTGTGACGACACTGACTGAATTGAAGTAGACAATTTGACGGATCTAAAATTTTGGTACTTAAAATGTTAACTAGTATATAAACTATGCTAACTGGCTCTTTTATCCTTTACTTGTCTTTAGACTTAGCGATCCATAGAATTTGGACTTAGCAATCCACAGAGTTTGTTATAGTTTATTTAATCCTCGACTTTGGTTCACTATATATTTTACCGTAATGGCAAAAAAAAAAAAAAAAGAATTACAAAATTTGCTTTTTTAACATTTTCCCTCTTCTTACATCATAAAAACAAACACTGTAGACACTAGAAAATAGAATTTCAAAATTTTCGCTGGAAATCTTTGTACGGAAAACAAAACACTATCAACTATTACAAACTACGTACGCAACACTATTTCTGAAATTAACATTGGAAGGACTAGCTTAAGTAACAAGTTTACAAGATAAATTTAAATTCTAAACGTAGTATTTAAATTAAAAAATATTGTGTTGTAACCATACTTGTTTATATATATTTCTTTACATTCTAAAACTTTCCCGGACCCAACTATATTTACAATCATACTTCACAAGGTTTCCGGCTTCAAATTTTGACTAACACTTGAACCACATATGGTATAGATATTCTTAATCAACCAGTAAAAACAAGAACTTAGCAGAATTGAAATAAAAAATAAACATAATGACTAGAGGTACACATAAACATGATATAGGACTTACCTATCTTATTTTTTTTTTGAAGGAATATCAGTTATTTATAAGATAAGATGATAATCACAATTCTTATTTGACCAACAGTTATCCAAGTTAGTTTCATGGACATCAATTATAATAACGAAAACATTAATGTGTATTTCCAAGCCATTGTAATTAACAAAAGATGAAAGAAGATTTGTCTTAATCTATTAAATGTTAATATACAAGGGTTGTTTTTTCTCCTCTGTTTACAAAGATTATATCAACTCCCTCTGGCTGGTAAAAAAATTGAACATGTGTTTTCTGGCATCTCCCGTTCTCAAAACAAGTTAAAACTTTACACAATTATTCATTTAAACCTGACAAGACATAAATCAATAAAAAAAAAAAATACAAAGTAGAAGTACTTGATTTCCAAATATGTGGTGACGGCATAGACTGGGATTCTATGTTTCAGGATATTTAGGAGCGCCTCTGAGTCCACGCAACTCTAATGTGTACCTGACCGCAATTGTGGAAAGTAAGATGTTTGGTCATTGTGCTGGCCACTTAAAACCAACGTTAACCGTAAACCATAGAAACAGATGGCCTTGTCATCACTTGCCCCTAACATTACTTTTATATAAAAAAGTAGTAACATTATATTTCGCTGCATTGCATACAAAACATACATCAAGAAGCATATAAAATAAAAACCACTCACCATATAGTGTATCAACAGGAGACCATTGGCTTCAGGAAATATCTTATCAATTTTGCAAACAACTCTTAGAACAAGATTGTCAAAGATTTCCTGGCAACTAATGTTTTTGCCTCGAGCTAAGATACAAAATACGAAGACACAAGTATTAAGAAAGACATTTCTGAGGCAGTTAATACTAACGTTAAGTTTTTATTTTTTTATTATTTTTTTTGTGTGTTGTTTTTCATTAAATTATTTTTAAAAAGTACTCTTGTAATAATTGTAATATTAAATGCTTTGTCACAAATATTTTTACTACACCAGCAAATTACTGAATTTTTAAAAACAAATATTTATTATTCTACAATCCTGCCTATACTCCTATAATATTTAGCAAAGATGAATTTATAGATACATTAAATATAAACAAATTTTGTAAAAATATTGATGATTATAATAACTTTTTAAATGTTATCTAGCATATTGTTGAAGTAGATAATTAAAAGTCAATGTCAATTAAGGTACCATCTTACCAAAAACACGTAAATTACAGGTGAACAGTGACCCTGTGAATTTCGTAACTGCAGGCCCGAGATATTTCAGACACCAGACATTCATTTCTTTTCTGGTCACAGATTTAATAGTCAATGTTAACTGGTACCTATTGCCGTGACTGAGCTGAATAGTGGTGACTGTTTTATTGGTGTAGTCTTGACATACGAGTCTTGGTTTACATTTAGATATTGGCGTTTTGTTTCGTAACCAGACATTTTCAACCGGTTCTTCCAATGTATGATTGAATGTACCATTGAAGCTGTAGGGAGTGCCCTCCTCAGCAACGGGGCAGGCATAGCACATTCCTAAGAATGAAACACATACAGTTGAATTAGGCTTAAATAGTTGTAATCAAGGATCTTGATAGTTATTGATGTTTTATAAAAATTATATATATATATATATATATATATATATATATATATATATATATATATATATATATATATAAGAAACATATAATGAATTGGGCACAACTATGGAATGGCTAGTTCTGAAATCACATATATGAAACTTATGAAATGAGCGTATTCGAGAGGCTTATTATCATTGAACTTGCCTTTCCTTGGCTCTCTATGAAAGGGCACGAGTTTCGACATCCGCCTCGAGCAGTGGTGTTTAATGAGGCATCAAGGAAAACCTTTTTCCAGATACCCCATTCCCACCACTGGTCCACAATTGGACAATAGCGCTCTGAGCACGCTCTAAGAATGAAAGTAGCGCTATATAAAAGCTATAATTAATTATCTTAAACATCTATTTCTTGCATGATATTAGCCTCACCAATCTGTACTGCAAAGTTTAAACGAGGAAGTCATGTGGCTATCCTAATGACCAACCGCCTTTGCTTTCTCAAAGTATTTCTGGTGCATATTAAATTTGAGTGCATTTTGGACACCATCTGCGTGTCGCGGCAACGACCTATTGATCTAAACTGTCCACAGTCTGCGACCTTGCTGATCAAGTTTGAGGCTTCCGATGACAGTCTTCAAAACGAGATTTGAGCTCACGATCCATCCTTTCGGAAGGCTCTAAGTCTAATTGAACGATTACTTAAATAGTCTGAGATGAAGATACGAACATAAAAGAGGAAGTTTTTGTTCCAAATAAACGGAAATTCGGTTTTACTTTTATTGTCTACTTCCGCAATAACAATATAGACCAAAACACAAAGAACATACCGCACACACACTCACGCGCAACCAAAGGTGAATGAATGCGCTTCTCAGTGACGACGGATGTCCTTGAAACACACTGACTGTCACAACTATAATTGTTCTAATTTTCTTCTTGGGTATAATCATATAGTTAAAGAATAGGAAATAAGAATGGCGATTGTAGTAATTTCAACTATCTCAGAGCAGTAGTTTAGAAACATAGGTACCCAAGGTATTATATGCATTTTCAAATAATGTAATATAGTTTGTAAGGGTTTCTAAATTGAAATGACTGACTTCATGACTTTATCACGAAGCTCTATATCGTACATAACTGTATCAGATAATGTTGTGGGGTCTATAGAGCAGCTGATGTAAGGGTAATGTGTTTTTGTGGCGAACGGTTAACGAGGGTGTCATGTGTCGAGCACAGCAACAAACAGCCTTTACTTTTTTCTCTTCAGGTACCCAAAAATACCGAGATAAAAAATCCCTGTCTTCACCAGGATTCGAACTCGGGACCTCCGGTTCGGTATCCAATCGCTTTACCGCTCAACGTATCTTTATATTAAGATCTATTGCTAAATACACTAAGTAGCACTCTTTTAAATCCTTTTAGTGGAAGATATTCGCAAAATTACTTTATAATTATCAAACAAATATCGTATACTACAAGAAAGACTAGTTGAAAAAAAAGTTACTTTACACAAACAGCTATTATGAAACACTAATTTCTATAATATCTTCTCGAACCCATTTGCAAGAGATTAGTGGGGCATACTCCTACACATAGAAAACATCAAACATTAAATTGTCGATTTATTTCGTTTGAATAAGAACATGCGTTACTCTAAACATCGACACATACCTACAAGTGCAAGGAAAACAGCTGTTGTGAGATACAGAATAATAAGTGCAACCATTTGCACTTCCTTGGCACCTTCATCGCTTCATCTGTAAAAAAATGTTTTAGGAATATGCAAATCGTCTACAGTTACATTTTGTTTTTTTAAATGTATTAAAGTTATTGAAGAAAAGCTACTGGTGAGAACGAGAGTGGAAGAAAAAAAATGTGTAGAAACCTTTCACCAGACAGACAGAGAGACGAACAAACAGAGTAAGTTGCTGTAAGCTTTGTAAAAAAAAAACCTAGTTAGTCCAAGGTTTGTATGGGTCATGATGCTTCCCCCGTCTATTGTATATACATTTCACGATCAATATTGTTGTGTCTGATAACTCTGGGTCTTAGTGTTTGTATATTTAGAACCATCGCTTGAGGACTTCGTAGCCACGTGAATCTTCAGACTCGAATACAATACGTATAACTATATACTTGTATGTGTGTTTATTTATTCATTAATTATAATAACAAACGATATGTACATGCATTGTAAACATTTCAACATATGTAAATAATAATAATTTGTATAAAACAAAAACTTGGGATCTTCTCTTATTATAGATAGATCATTATTACTGTTCAAATAATATTTGGTAGTGCTATTTAGTGAGACGAGTATGTGATTGCTGGTTGTAACGCTAGCTCGGAGTTATATTTGCTGATGTTATCTATAACCATTCTAAGCTGTCCAGAATTAAGTTCCTCGTTTGAGTCAGAAACTTGAGTGTTTAGCTTGTCTTATCAACGACAACTCGTTTTCTAAGAAAAGTCAAGGGGCGGGTTGGTCGTTATTACTAATGTTATCAATTAACAAACAATTACAACACAAAAGCAATAAAGAGTCTAACATCTAAAAAAAATTACATCTGAATATTTTTAAATAAATAACACATATATACGTTTCTATTTTATATAGTTCTTATTATACTTCACTATTGTCATGAATCATTCCAGTGAGCCTTCAATAAAAGTGCGAGTAGTTTCTTTTTCATATTGTGGTCATATAGTAATCGAAAAACCATTGATATTAACAATAAAGCTCATCTATCAAGTTTACCGCCCTACTTAATAAGAATTATTTTATAAAGTGTTTTTTATTTAATAAATCAGATATACAAGACAATAATTATAAAACTGGCAATCTTATCTGTAATTTATACTGCCATTCAAGTCGTGAGAGTTAACCTTTCAGAAATACTGCAGAAAACAAGAGAAATGAGTTTATTACTTTCACAAGTCAACACGTCTGCTTGCAGAAGGGGATTTATTTTTAAATACTATAAAGAGGCGAAAGCAGAGCTGGTATGGTCATAGTGTAAGACATGACTCACAATCAAAAGTGATTCTTGACGGTGGAGGGAGCAGGAAGGAAAGGGTCGTCCAAAGAAAAGATGGCTGGACAATGTAAGAGAATGGACAGGCCTGTCTTTTGATAGCCTGCCACTGACCGTGAAGGGATTTGTTTACGTAATATGTCACAGTACCCCAATGGCAAGAGTCAAGCAACAAATCATAATGACATTGACAGTATCCTAAAAGATTTAACGATAACGTCCCCCAGTGCACTATAATAGACCTGCTATTCATAAACGTTTCAAAACACTTCAACTTTCTTAATCTAAAAGTACTGACAACAAGATTAATATTTCCACAATTACCAAATAGGTACTCTCATTTGCATTATACTCTAGATACCTTTATTCCTTGTTTAAACACTTTATCTGACACATTCATGCAAACACTTTACTAACCTAACAAAAAAAAAATCATCATCTTTATTGCACACTGTAAGAAAAAAAAATGCTTTGCGTAAACTAACATTATATGAAAAAAAATGTTGTTTAATATAAATAAAAGGCTGACGTTTAAAAAAAATTTTTGTTTATTGTATTATCTCCTCCTGCAAAAACAAAAATTATTTTCCTTCTGTAATAATTATAGTTGTGTTCCTTGTGGATATAGGTCATAGAAAATGGTAAAATATTTCAAAGAGATACATACTCGAACTTAGTAACAGTTTCGGTCAATTGTACATTCACAAAGTGGTAATGATTATTTAGGACTATATTCTCGAAATATGTTAAGAAATCACACAGACATTTAGTAGATCCATACGAAAGCTTTTAATTGAAAACAACTTTATTATTATATCAATTCGGATATTCCCGTAATCACTATTAGCTATTCTTGGAAAGAGAAAGAGAAATATTACAAGATGAAACATATTGAAACGTTTGGGATCGTGTGTGTGTGTGTTTTTTTTTATTTTAAGACAAGGGATTTTAAAAATCATGGTAATCTCCCCGTAAATTTTTTATACTAGTTTCATGCACTTTTTAAAAATATTGTTTATTTTGGTAAATGTCAATAATGTTGAAACTAATAAAAATACAACATAAAAGTAGGGAGAGTTTGGGTATTTGACTTTAATCAAACATTCTTAATCATGTCACAGATCGGTTTATTTTTGGTATTACATTAAACATCTGTATGTAATATACATTTATGTGTGTGAATGTTGCTCGAATTTTTAATCACTATTGTTTTTGTACAATAGTTTCGCTGAGCTTGTCAACTGTAGTGAAACGGAATTTCCATTAGATTGGATCAAAAAAAAAATTATCTTATCTTATCTAATCTTAACTTTACCTATAAACAAAAAATTAAACGAAAAATATATTATTTGAAAAAGAATTTTCAAACCATTTTTTTACATTTGAAAGGATATTTACAATATTTTGGAAAAAAACAAACATGTACCAACCATATACTGTTTGTAAACACGAGAACAAATCATGAAAATCACATTACGTTGTTTTCTGTATACACTAGCCATCATATTGCCGACAAGTTAAAACTATCATGTCAAAAAATCAGTCAAAATGGATGAGAAAGTGAAAATTATATTTAATTTTTGACATTGTACAGTGTAGTTATTTTTAATAGTAGAAACCGGAACTACTATTATGAAAAATTACCAACAAGGAATTTATCAGAGACTGTTTTCTTACAATGACTTCTAAAAATATTTATGTGACTTAATTGCACTTATAGACATGACCCCAATAACAAGGGCACTATTTACACACCCTTCTTTGAGTTGCCATGCTGCATCCATCTTCACGACTTATGTTCTCCAGAGAAAGAATATGGACAGTATTGTCGGTGTACTCAACCTTCAGCCTCGACTCTAGCCCGAGAGTTTTTCTATACATATTATGAGCCATCTGTAATGGGGAATGAAGAAATATCTTTTTGACTCCCTCGTAGACAGGCCGTTTAGAGAGGCCAATGGAGGTGGTTTTCTTGAGTCTAAGAGTTTTAACTAACTTTTTACAAAAAATACTTACCACGCTCCTACATCTTTATCGGCCAGCTTTATCTTTAAATATATCGATATAGGATATGCAGGGGCAGTTTTGCTATATGCACATTAGGGCAAATGCCCGGAGGGCCGGTAACCTAATGGGCCGGTAAGGCCCTCAAAAGGGTTTTATGAATGCCACCTTAGAAATTATTAACTTGTTAAAGGTTTTATAATATTCTCTTGCTCTGAGTGTTATGTTTAAAAAAATATAAATCGTTACCGACTCTATAGGGTTATACTAATTTAATCTGACACATTTTCCAAGATAATGTAATAGTCTACATCAGTAGACAGTGCTAATAGTAGGCTTCATCCTTATAGGACCTACACACTTAGCGATTAAAACATAAGGCCTATATTTCTTTTAAAGATACATAGATTATTGTAGGCATGTCTTCAATTATCGATTTATTATCAAACTTAACAGAATGATTTTAAGGACTTGTAGACCTAGAATTTGATGTCCATCATATGATATACAATTTGTGGGCCTCATTGTATAGAAATGCACAGGCCGAACGTAACATCCAGTCCGATTCTGTGGGTATATTTCTTTTCATGGCTATTTTGGTATAAGGTAGACGTACTATACATATTATAATCTACAAAAGGGTTGCAGTAACCAAGTAAGACACTCAAAAAAGTAAATAAACAATATACGAATTATTTACAGCAAGAAAACAATTCATAATTTACACAAACATCTCGGAATCTCAAAATGCACATTCAACAAATCAAACCTCTAGAGATAACAAATATCGTTACAGGCCAATACAACTCAGGCTCTTAAACGTATACTTACCTTACAGCAACTAAAGCGACTATACTAAAGCCTTGTACTAGCATACACACACTCTAAGAACTATATAACTAAATGGCTCTTATGCACAATTAATACAAAATAATATTAATATTGACCTCACAGAGGATCATAAGAATGTCCACAGCTGAAGTCTCGGATATGCACACATAGCACCCCTGAATAACCGCACCCATGTCTTTTTAACTCCGAAAAAAAAAATGCTAACTTATTTACATCACCCCCCCCCCCCTTCTTTTCGCTCCTAACAAAGTGCTTTCATCTGTAAAAGGACCTGCAAGAAGAACATTTCTTTTTTTCGTTCTTGATTAGATTATGCATTTGAAACCCTCCAACCCTCTCTCTCTCTCTCTCTCTCTCTCTCTCTCTCTCATTCTTTTTGTATGTCACATTTTCTCAATCACCACTTTTCCCAGCAATCTTTGGTTCATTTCCCCCCTCTCTTTCTATGTAGAAACGTACTATTCGTGATATGAATTTATACCTTTTTTAGGCTTTTTTTTTCTGTCTGGGACGTAGACTCATGGACTTGTGTGCTAGACTAAAAGGTTGTGATTTATTGATGAGATAGTTGATGGATCTCCTTATATACAGGGGCTAAGGAAGAGAATACCCCTGGTTAAGTATGTTTGAACATTGGCTTGGCTTGGCGAAATATGAAGGGGGCTCGAGGCTCGACACCCGACTCGAGCAGAGCTGTGTTTACTGAACGCCTAAAGGCAGCACGGAAAACCTTCTCCCAGATACCCCCTCCTTCCCTCTAGTCTACAACTGAGATTGGACCATAGCGCTCTGAGCTTGCTATAAGCATAAAAGTTGCACTACATAAAAGCAATTTTTTTAATTTAGTCTTTCTATTTTGTTAAAGGTCACAAGATTGACCTTATTGATTGACACTATTAAAGTAATCTTTCAAGGCTTTAAGAGTTCGTTCGTTTTAGAAATGTGTTTATGCCGGCTGAAGTTAACTTTCTTTACCCTAGGAGTCTTTCAATTCTTCAAGTAATGATAAACTCAAAAACTCTAAGTGTTATCAAAAACTGAAGTACTTGTACTAAGAGCTCCCATCAGATGTTAAGTACCAAACAATAGTACCTCTGTGTATCTAGATCTCGGTAGGCCTAAAGATAAGGATTCACTCTAGCCTTTCAACTTTTAGCTTTATCCTTAAACTTCAATGTGGACATTTTGAAATCATAAAATATATCTTACAAAGAATAATAGATAGAACAAAATATAATTAACAAATACAAAGCAAATTTTAAACTTAAAAATTAATTTCTGTAAATACAAACTAATAAAACAATCTTTCCTTAAAAAGCTTCTATTTCGGGGTATATCAAGTTTATTATTATTTTTTTTTTAATTAAATAAAAATCAGTTTGCTTTAATCAGTCTTGTTATCTAAAATATATATTTCAAGATATATTTAAAGTTAGATAATCTACACTGACAAAACAGTTCTGGTAGCTGTTGTATTAGCATACGCTTGTTCTCTAGCTTGTGTACTTGATGAAAGAGATGACAGCCGCTCATCTATATCCTCATAAATGCCGCTGTGTATACTTGGTGATCTCGTGGCACAGAGCCTTACACGTTCTGACTTCAAGACATTTCCTTTAGAAAAAAAAAATTTCTTCATTATAACATATTTTAATTAAGAATAAAATATTTCAACAAGACTATCTCAAGAAAACTTCAACAGAATATCTCAGTTAAACTTTAACAGATAATCTCAGGTAAACTTTAAAAAATATCATTTCTGATATAATACAGACGATACTACAAAAAAGAAACAGCTGAAAATAATATCACAGTAAACTGGAAAAATAATCTCTATAGAACTAGTCTTGAGAAAAGAAAATGCTGATGATAAAATAAAAATTAAAAACAAAACTAGGAACTGTTAAAATGTCATTATGATAAAAGCACCATATTTATGTTAAAGTTTAAAAAGGCATGCATTTTATATTAATAGATATAGTTAAGCTCAGTTTTTTTTTATATACATATATAAACAAACACTTACTAAACCTGTAAGCCAGAAGACATATCACAGCCAAGGTCACCACAGACGCTGCCAACAGAAAGAGAAGAAAACTTTTCAAAGATGCTGGCTGGATAAATTTAGATGTACCATTTGCGAGTAAAGTTGGCTCTATATCTGAAAATATATCAAAATAAAATTACAATATCTTGTTATAATGTTAAAACAACATGCATTATTTATGTTGAAAAAAAATTACTTTTTCAGTAGTCATAGTATTTTTTTAGAATTCTACTCAAAAAACTATGTGCAAAGTTATACTTCAAAAATCAATTCAACAACTCTTGATATTAATTCGATTAGACAAACTCATTTAGGGCCCCTAATTACTTACATTAGGTTATCATATGCCAAATGAATAAAGTAGTGTTTTAAATTACACACTGATTATAGCTAAAATTAAATCAATAGTAACACAAAGAATTCTATGATTATCAATAATTCAGCGCTTGTGAAGAAAGAGTTAATATACTAAAAATGATGGAACTGCTTCCTAGCTGTATTGGGAAGTAGCATAATAGAACAACTATGGCAACTCTTAAATATTTTATAATAATCTTGACAACCATTTTTCTTTCTAGTTTTATAAACGTCTTATCTACACCTGTGGTATCTATAATACGGTCCGCGGTCCAAACCAGTTCTGCGTTTTGTTTCCTTCTGACTCGTTGCAACGTCGGCTTTAAAGTTCTTTTTTGAAGTAACGTCTGTATTTCATAAGACTAGAGAACCACGTCCCTATGTTGAAAACTGTATCTTTCCATACGTTAGGGGGCTCACTCTTTCTTTGATGGAACTTTACTAATAGTAAGTCTAGATATTTGTTTGACACAGAAAACGTGATACTATTTCAAGAACATAACATTAAAAGACCTAACAAAAAAAATAAATAAATAAGGCATCAGTCTTGGTTTGAACCACGAATAAAGGATTGTTTATGTACGCCCTTAGCCTCTTCAAGCCAAGACTATAACCACTGTGCCAGGGTGCTGCTTTTGAAACAGGGTTTTATAGTTATTTACATTTTTTTTCCTACAAATAATGAAAGGGGGCTAATTCAACTTATACCACTTTATCAGTTAGGAAAATTTCTTTCTCTTTATCGAGTTACGAAACAAAATAATTAATTAACTATAATAGTTAATTTAAACGAATTTGTTATTTTTTTGTCATTGATTCTTCTCTTGACATGGTAAAGAAATAATTGTGTAAACTTTCAGCTCGATCTGAGATTGGGTGTGGGAGAAATAACGTGTACAAACGTATTACCAGACAGACAGACAGACAGAGTGAGTTGATATGATCTTTGTAAATAGACAAGAAAATAACTGCAAGGCTAGCTATAGAGTCGCTTACAAGGACATTTTCCCGACAGAGAATGCGTAAAGAAATGCTTGCTAGCAGTGAGACTTGACTATATGAATGCAAATAAAGTTGTCGCATGATGAACTTAATTAAGGCCAGACATTCCTGCCTCAGCTGCTTGACTAATTTCAAGTGATGCAGACAATTTATTTCTATTTATTTATTTGCTGACAAAAACTGTAAAAATGTCCGAAAAAAATAACTTAGCTGTGCGAACAAAATCATAAAACAGACGAAACACAGGTTACGTCACGGCCTCATTGGGGTACATCCCCGCAGTCTATCTTGGTGTCTCATTTATCTAGCCAGATAAAACATCCCCGCAGTCTATCTTGGCGTCTCATTTATCTAGCCAGATAAAACATCCCCGCAGTCTATCTTGGTGTCTCATTTATCTAGCCAGATAAAACATCCCCGCAGTCTATCTTGGTGTCTCATTTATCTAGCCAGATAAAACATCCCCGCAGTCTATCTTGGTGTCTCATTTATCTAGCCAGATAAAACATCCCCGCAGTCTATCTTGGTGTCTCATTTATCTAGCCAGATAAAATAAAGTTGGTTTCGGATAAACTTTTCATTCATTACTTTAAGTACTAGATTCACGTGTTTCAAATAAAATAGTAAATTATTGATTTCATTATTTTTTTTTTAACTTTTCGGCAATGTGGTGCGCGAAGTGCTGGAAATTAAATTGGACGGCAGGCTGAATACGTTTGAGCATAACTGGTGTACAGAAACTCTACTTCCATATTTCAACATATAGTTCCACCTTTTCTTCTCAGAGAAGTCTTAGGCGTCATTTTTATCATTAATAAATAAATGATAATTCACAAATCCAGGAAATCTTTTCTACATTCATTTTATCATTAGGGTTTAAAATGTATTTTAAACGATTCATTTAATAATATGGTAAGCCACTTAAAGTAATATTTACCAATCTGAAAGGTAATAGATCTGTTGTTGCCAGGGTGATGCTTGCCTTCTTCTACTAGTATGACTGTTGCCACGTATGTGTCAGGTTTCAAGCTAGTTCTAGGCACAACAAACATACAGTCGGGCGAGAACGAGGTTTGCTCGCTGGATGTCACTTCCGTTTGAAAATGTAGATATCCCTGCAACACGATCAAGGTAATTTTAAACATCTATAAACGTATGTATAATTTTTAAAAAAAGATGATCTCATTGAAGTTAATCTAATACAAGCACTCAAGAAAGGGAAGTAATAGCAGACGATGTATTCATTTACAGTTATAAAACACACAGTAAGACATGGGCTTCAGCTATCTAGTCACAGGGAGTCTTGTCTTAGGTTCTACACGTCCCTTTTTACCTAAACATTAGTACTGACCACCGAAATACTTTTCAGTGCCTCTCCAGGTCCTCAATACAGTTCACTGGTAGTACGAAGGCTGGCTCTTAGTCCCAGAAAGCTCAGACTCCCATAACCTGCAGATTATTTCAGCCGGATCTAAAACAGTCCTCCCTCTATAATGACTATCTCATCTATTCCGCGTGTTGAACGGTGTGCTGGTTCCACTAGCGGATCAAGAACTTCGGAGTAATAGGGGGCGATTTTTTCCAAACCCTAACCCTAACGCCCAGTAAACACTTACCCTAAGCATACACGCGCTTACAGTATATATATATATATATATATATATATATATATATATATATATATATATATATTAGAATGTTTAAAAAAAGTAGTGTTTATCAACCTTCGGCGAAAAAAGCAGACTAAAAAGCTATGTTAGTCTAGGAAGCCTGGGGGAGCGCTGCAAGCTCCCCCAGTGGGTTTGCCCCGACTCCAAAATCGTTTTTTCGCTTTCTTCACTGCAGAACCGCATTCTCCTGACATCCACAGCTCATTATTTATCCTATTCAAAAAAGGATCTTTGAATAATGTTTTACTTGAAAATATTCTAATATGAATTTATAGGCCCTTAATACATTGCAAATACAGCCGATTTGTTCCATGAAAAATAAGATACCTTACATATTATTTCGATTAAGGGTTTGAAAATAACCCAGCCATGTTGAGGCCTTTCCCTAGATAGCTAGGTCTGGGGGCCTGATGACTTTCTCTTGACAGCCAGTTAGTCTGGGGGAGCGCTGTAAGCTCCCCCAGTGAGGATCGGGGCGAAGCCCGACGCCAAAATTGTTTTCTTGCATTCTTCACTGCAGTAATGCATTTGCCTGACATCTACAGCTCATTATTCATCCTATTAAGATAGGACCTTTTGAATAATGTTTTACTTGAAAAATATTCTTATATGATTTTACAGGCTCTTACTACATCGCAAATACAACCGATTTGTTCTTGAAAAGATAAGATACTTCACAGATTTAGATTAAGACTTTGAGTAACGCCGCCGAAAAAACATCTATTCGAAAAATAATATTTGTTTAAAAAGAAAGCTCATTTGTAAGTGATAAATTTTGTTCAATAGGCATGTTTGTAATTTGTTTTGTTACAGAACTATAATTCGAATCTCTAAAAAAAAACATTTCGGAAGTGGGAGGAGAAATTAAGTGAACCAATTAGATATTATTCTAAATTTTTTGCATTATGTGTATTCAAGCATAAATTGTAAGTTATTGTCCTAAATTATTTTTTTTTTACAGCAGTTTGAGTAAAGGTTGAAAAGATGACTAGGAAAATAATATTTGGGTTTAGAACTCATTTCAATTGTTACTCTTATAATGAGAAATTTCGTATGAATTCTACATTTTCCAAAACAAAGTCTTTCTTAAAATAACTAAGATAAACTCGTATACAATGACATAAACTCTGTCGCCACATTTGACTTTTCTGTTTTAAAACATCATCTTTTTATCTGGAAAGGGGAGAGGGTGGTAGAGTGAAAACGTAAACCCTTGCTCCTTTTTATAATTTCTGCTAATGATTGCATTTGTCATTGAAGAATAGGGGGTGGGGCGACTCGATAAAAGAATTTAATTTATAGCATATATAAATTATATTAGTGACACTTTTTTTTATTTTGTAATTTCTTAAATAAAACACAAAAAGAAACAAGTATTGGTTTGTCCGATGGTCGGAAGGCGATCGCATGTATCGCCCCTCCCACCTGGAACAACCCTTTTTCATTTTATATTTACTTATGATAAAATTTGAGATCAGATCGTGTGTCCGACATTATATGCAAATGGATTAAATCATCAATATATAGCTTATATTATATTAATATTCAACTTATTTTGTTCAAAAACTATGATTTCTCCATAAAAAAACGACCGCCCCCCCCCCCACTCAGAGGGCTAGAGTTGGGAGGGCATCAGAAGCAATCGCCCCCCCCTCCACCTTACCGAATAGGCTAAGATACCAGAAGTCATCTCTTAGGGAAAAATCAGAATTCGGCGACCCTTAGCTAGTTTGCTGCTATAAGTGCTACACCCTGGTAGAGCCTGCGACTCCGCTAACCTCAGACTGTATCGACACTTGCTGTTCCTTCGGATACATTAGCTGTACCCATGGCTTCTCCACTATTTAAAGCATAGCTGCATAGTAGGTCTACGCTACCGTACAAATCAATGTATAGCACGTTAAATGAAGGTATACAAAGAACAGGCTGCATCTGCGACATCACAGTGAGCTTACTTGATCGGTTTTTATAAGAAGTTGACACTTGAAGCTTGATGATAACACAAGAAGAAAAGCACAAACTATGTGTAGGCTGTACTTGTCTGTACTTTGATCACACCGCTCTGGCTTACTGGCTAAGAAAAACAATAGAAACAGAAGTATCAGTAGCTTGTCATCATTTTGACTTTTTAACATAAAGATTTAAATACTTTCAATAACACTTTGTTGACATTTTTAAAAAATTAATATTGTTGAGAAGTTCCAATTTACAATCGATAGTAGACACGTGGCATGATATACATATCATATAAATTAAGGAAAGAGAAAACTAAGCGACTTTGATAGGGAGAGAGGCTAAAATAATAATTCAATCAGAGATTAGGAGTGAAATATTTTTAAAAAATTACTATTTCCAAGTAAATTATTCTTTTTCTTTGTAATAGGCCTCAGGCCTCAATATTCAAAAAATTGAATTTCCACAAGTCATTAATGCGCTCGCAATTTGTTTATCCCCCCCCCCCCTTCTTACGTTATCTGAACTTTCGTATTTTGTTTACCGGATGCCCCCCCACCACCCAATTTCACCATCCACACCCCACCCCGACACAAATATAAATATAAAAATTGTTGACAATAAATAAAATTGTATCTACTTTATTAGTAAATGACACTATAGCAATATAGGTGATACAATTATATGTATCTATCTTACGTGTCAAATCAACAGTGACGGATTTGAATTGTTCAGCTTTATTTGGAACTTGACCAGGATCAGACAACTCTGTTTCGTTCATAAGTATTACGTTGTTGTCTTCCCTTCCTTTGATTGTTCTATCAACCTTCACAAATGTATTGTCTTCAATCAGAACAAAGACAACCAATATTGAACACAACATAAAAACATATTTTATAAGTTAAGCTTGAACATAATATTTTTTACAGCAAACTACTACCAGTTTCAAATGTCAATTCTTATTCTTTAAGATTGATTAAGTTACTTATTGGTGCTACTAATCATGCAAAGAGTTTAGATATTATACTGCAATGATCACATTAAAATCGCTATTCTGTATTCACACTCGTTATGTACAATGTGTATAGATAGTTTGTCCATTTTATTGTGTGTACTTTTTATAACAGGCCGTATATTGTTCTCTTCCCACAGAAAGTCAGTCTAGGGAGCGTTCAGATATTACGTAACAAATCACGTTTTTGAACCCCCTTTCCCCTTATAACAAATAGGAAAATAACTCAAAAATCCGCCCCACCCCCCGTTACATAAGAAAATTCGAATTTTACAAAACCTGTGAATTATAATAATTTTAATTTATAAAGCACTCTTAACAAATATATTGTAGGCTCAAGGCACTGTAGTAGTACAACAAAAGGGCAAAATGATCTTGAAAAGTTTTTTTTTTTCATGGAATTAATATATTTTTGGGGGTTTTGTTACAGAAAAAAAATACACCCTCCCCACTTCTAACAAATCGTAACTATTTGTTTTACCCCCCCCCCTTTATTCTTCATATAGTTACGTACTTCCAATATAAATAAATAAATGTAAAAGGAACAGCCATAAATACAATCTTTTAATGACATTTATAGGACGTTATGTAATGTTACTTACCAATTTTGCTGTAATGAAATGATGTCCTAAACGAGTACTTGTCATCATTGCTACCTGCAGCGAAATTCGGGAACACAGAAATGTCAATGTCAAAGCTGCTTTCATCGAATACTTTTGTACTACACACTGTGTTGTAATAGACCGGTGTCAGTGCATTGAGCTCGTGTCGATGTGTTTCATTCTTAACGTATTTGATAGTCTAGTAAAAATAATAAATATAATTTTTAAAGTCTAATTGACAAGATATTTGTCATGCAATATAATTTTTTTTTCTAATTCATACACAGGTACCTTTGCCTGTGTTTTGAGTACACTTCTTTATGGTATTGAGAGCTGGGCAACTTACATGTGTCAACAGCATAATTAAATAGCTTCCATTTACGCTGCCTGCCACGCATAATGCACATCTCCTGGATAAAACTTTCAACATGCACAGCATCTATGCTCTTCTTACCAGAGAAGACTACGCTATCTATAATATGTCAGATGGAAGTATTCCTAAAGACATCCTAAACACTGATCTTGCGGAGGGAGTCAGACCCAAGGTCCTCCCAGGACTAACCTACAGAGATGTCATCAAGCGAGACATGAGAACTACGGGAATCAACAACAGTATGTAGAAGGAGATGGCCCAAGATAGGACAGCATGGAGACATATCTACGTGCTGGTACGAACTTCGCCGAGAGCAAAGAAATGAAGGTGCATCAGTCAAGAGAAAGAAAAAAAATGCTGCTCTGTCAGCCAGATTTAGGACAGATGCATATACATGCAAGAACAGTGGCAAACTGCCGCTCCGGAATTGGCTTGATCAGTCACACCAGAGTGTGCACCTTCTCAATACGAAACCAAAGCCAGTAACTCATCTGGGCGCATCCTTAGTTTTTAGACAGAAGAAGACATCTATATATACATGTACCTTGTCTCGTAGTCTTGTTCTAAATGATAGAAGATTCAGTAATAACATAGAAATATCTAAAATTGTTATTGCTTTATCTAAAACGGGTCTATAATTAAAAAAGATTCTTGTCAAGGCGAAAGATTTGGATAAGTGAAGAATAACGGTCCAACAGACTAAGACATTTGTTCTATATGTAAAATGACCGGGAGATACAACTACTCAAGCTACAGGAAGATATTTTAAAGTCCTTTTTAATTTTACAACAGGCGGTGTTGTGAACTCCAGACATGAAATTTAATTATTCAAACAAGAGAAACATAAATAAATACTTTTTTAAAAAAAGCTTATATTAATAGTAGTTATTTAAAATACTAGATACAATTACAATCAGCATAGGCGGCTGTATGAGTGGGAAGTGGGGACTATAGTCCCAGGCACAGCGTCTGAAGCGTCTCTGCGAGTACAAGATTTTTTTTTTCTCAATCATAAACGTTTGGCAAATTACTTCTACCATTCGCCCAGAGACTATTAGATACATCAGCTGGATGGAGAAGGAGGAATTGCTGTAAGGGCGACTTCTTTCCGACCACAGCTAATGCCCAGGCATTTAGCTTATTTTTATGACAGGATCCATAGTGGCTTCAGAACCGAATGGGTCATGCGTTTCATAATCGTATTAACATAGGTAATGAGCAGACATGTACAAGAATTTAAATATATATCTTTTTTATAGTTTATTGAGGTTAATATTGAAAGACTTTATACATACATTATTCCGGAATCAAACTCACGTTGTATTTCTACTTACTGTATCGTGTAATGATGTGTTGAATAAACACACAGCCTGAGGCCACACACGTGTAACGACACACTGGACAGACACACCGTCAGTTGTTCGTGTTGCGTTACAATGTACACTCTCAGCTTTTACTGAAAGATTTTTTTTTAAATTATAACTATGCAAAAATCAAAGTTGTACGAATAGTCATTAATTTAATTTCTAGCTATCCGAAATAATTTAGTTGTGCAGTACTACACTACAGATAAGAACAATGCCAATGAAATGTACTTGTAAACAGATTTTGTTAATAAAAAACAATACACGTAGATGAAAATGGTCAGTAAAAAATATAATCAACTGTGTGACTGTATTAATAACTGAAGGCGTTATTATAAACTATGTACATTTCTACAAATAAATACTATTTAAAAGTTGGCTTTAACATGGCTCTATTTGAAGCGTGGCTCACTTTGAAAAACAATTAAAAGAAGTTGACACTTTTTTTCTTTAACACAGTGGCGTAGCAAAGAATTCGGGGGGCCCCGAGGAGGGGGTCCTGACCTCTTTATGTGCCCCTGCATTTTGTCATTAAACTTCATGACTTGAGATGATTTACTTAATAAATATAAAAGTCTAATGTGTAGAATACATGCAACATGGAGGCTAATTGTAATTTACATAACAACATGAATACCAAGATAACATGGCATTGACTTCAATATTTAATAAAAAAAAAAATATTTCAGACACCACTTTGGGAACCCCCCTCAAGTCCTTTGTCGCAGGTTTTTTTTTGTATATCATAAAACATATTTTTCAATATATAGTAATCTGTTTATTAGATATAAAAGTAAAACATCGAACCATGCTGAATAGTGGTCGTTTACGGTGTATCTATTCTATAATGTTTACAACTATGTTACGAGATGATTATCATCATCATCAGCATCATCAAACTCCATTAGAGTGAAGGTTTGAGAGGCTCAAATCCTCTCTTGCAAAAGCCCTGGACAGAAACTCTGCTGTCTTGCGTAGTGCATAAATGTCGCCATACAGGTCGAGAATTTTGGGTTTCCCAGACCTGTCGAGACGGATATCAGCAAGTCTGGGGCATTTAAACAGAATATGAGTTACGGTTTCCTCTTCTTCCACGCAGCGGGCGCACCTTGAATTGAAATTTTGGCATATCCGTGAGAAATATAAGCCAACAGGACAATGGCCTGTCCTGCACTGTCTTACAATAGCTTGGACAGCCTCCACCACGGGGAAATGCGGTCAGGGCGCCTAAAGCACTCCCAAACTCTACATGCTTTTTGGAACTTTTCCCAGCAATCAAACCACTTTTCCATTTCTGTTTTTTGAATTATAGCCAGAGCATGATGAAAACTTACAGCCTGTTCAGTGGGTGGAATTTGCCCTCCCCGGTGGGTCACGGAGTCAAGGAGTCTGTAATAGTGTTGCCAGCCACACCTATGTGACTCGGTACCCACTGCATTATTACAGGGGCGCCATAGCGTTGTTAATCGAACAATACTATAACCTATTATTAAAATTCATACCATATGACTTTAGATTACATTGTTCTATGATAGATGCCTGGGTCTCTATGCCCTCTATATACTTCAAGGTCCAAACACCAGCTTCTCTTCGGGTTGCGTTGAGGATGGTGAGGTTCACCCAGGAGAACCCGTCTTGGTTCAGGTCTGTCCTTATTTCTGTCACGTGGTCAAAGTAGTTCACGCAAGACAGGTCTGTGTCACACGTGGCATAGATGACGCCATTTTTCACCCACGCCACTTTGTCGCTGTCGTACTTAGTAGAGCGCCACTTTGTTGCTAAGGTGTATGGCATGTTCTCTTCAAATGGTCTGCAATCCCAGGATGTCGCTAAGAAATATGAACATATATATTTGAAATGATACACATCATAAGTCGGATTTTATAACACCCTCATTCAATAGTACATTAATTTTTTGCAACGCTTATACCAATTCAATGTATCTGTCTGTCTGGTAAAAAGTTTGTAGGCTACAAGTTATTTCTCCCACACCCGATCTCGGATCAAGCTGAAATTTTGCACTAGTATTTCAGTTTCCTGAAAAAAAAATCAGTAAAAAAAAAGTAAATAATAGTTATAAAACTAGTGATATATTAACTTATTTGGGATCTCGAAGAAGGGAAAGAAATTGTTATTGACTCAAGTGGTGCTATAAACTGAATTATCTGAAAGTTCCCTTTATACATCTTAGCGAACTCAAGCTTAAAAAATAGGACGAGACTAAAGAAACAGTATATACCTATACAATCTTCCATGTTTATAAGCTCTCCACTAGCAGAGTGGTTTCTGTGTTGGCTTGAGAAGCATGAGAAGGCTTGATCTATGATTTCGAATTCAGGGTGTTCCCTTTTTTTTTATAAACGATTTTTTAAAATTTTTAGTCCAGATCTTGTTTCGCAGACATTCTTTAAACTAGTAACGCATTAAAAATAATTTATTTTAAGTCGATATTAATAATATATTATTATAATCAATTCTATGTAAGAAAATATTTAGTAATAAGAAAGCAACTTACCAGTAGATAGCAGTAACAACAGGCAATAGATCAATACATAGAACGTTACGCCCATTCATATTTAAAATGACAGCCTAATCTCAAATCCTTAATCATCTATCAGCATAATAAATATATATCCAAAATGCAATTACTAGCTTAAATGATGCGATTCAGTGCATGATATATGCAAATCAAGTTTGAAGTCTGCATGAAATTCTAAAATCTGCTACGTATCTAAAACTAAGGTCATATTAACCCTACTCATTTCTCTAGATTTCTTTGTAAATAGTTATCTTCAGTAAACGAGATACAAGACACAGAAATCTAATTCTCAAATATGACACCCTAGCAAATCCAGTGATTGTAGTGGGACATTTTTTTGTGTTAGAGTTCGATTTGTGCAAATGAATGTTGACAGTGTATCCTGTATTCTTGGTTCCTGGAAATGAAAACTATTTTTAGCGTTTTACCAATAAAAACAGGTCAAGCTATTATACTTATATATATATATATATACAGGGCCAGTTTTAGGGCGCGCTGCAACCTATGCGGCCGCTATTTGTAAATTATTACATTAAACCATCTTAACTTATAACAGGATTTTCGCAGTCTCCTTATTTTCCAGGAGCTCCTGAAATTGCAAAGTATACGAAAAAAGTCATGAAAATTTCCTAAAATTATTAAAATATCCTGGAAACTCAAAACATGATTTAAAAAAATAAAAAAATGTAATTTTGGTGTGTTATTCAATATGGAAAACGCCAATCCCTCTCGCGATAAAAAAAAACGGCATTGTCAGCTTTCATTTAATAGAAATAATAACACGAATTTTAACCACAATAGTATGTTCTTAATTGCTGTATTATTTAGTAGCATGTAAATATAGATCTATATCTATCTTGATCTCTTTAAAAAATCAAAAGCGATATTTTGCTGGCGATAGTAAATCTAAAAGGCATATTTAAATGTTTATCGGCTTTATGTTGGAAATATACCTTCTCTTGTAGATGTTTCGTTAAGTTAATTTGATCTTAATTTTGACTTATTATCCTTATTTCTACCCAGACTAAGCCCCGCGCAATCCGTTTCGTATAGGGCCCCGCAATCTGTATATATATATCTAATAGAAGAATATATGTTATACATCATGATAATATATATTTGAAGCTGAGTGGTAAAAGGATTGGATTCGAACGGAGGTCCCAGGTTTCAAGCCTGGTAAAGTGATTTTTTTTTAATTCGGAATCTTTCGGGATTTTTCGGTGACTATGATTCCTCAAGCTCTAATGGAGCTGATTTATAACTGATTTATATCGCCTTTATACGCTTTGTTTTAATCCTCGTTTTAATTTCATACTTTTAACAATTATTAGTTGTTGGATCAGAGGATCAAATGACTTTGGAAGAAATAATCGGAAACCCTTTTATTAAACCTTTCGAAACATTTGTAGGGGTCAAAAGACTTTGTATTTGAGGATCTCATTATTAACGTGTCACGGTTCAAGCAACAGAATATAATCTATACTATTTATAATAGCAACGTTTTTAATCAATCGTTTCTCGGAATTTACCTCAGCATTGTCAGATTGTTACCTGGCTTCAAGAGGTTTTATTTCCTTGGTCTTTCCAGTTAATGGTAATCACAACGAAATGTCTAAAATTGTAATTTCAGCTGTGGCTGTATGGTCTGAGTGCTTTTAAACAAATGATAATAATAAAAAGGCTTGTCTTTGAGTCCGAAGATCAATGAGGAATACAGTAAACGCCGGTGACGATTTTTCTATAAATTTAACATTTTTTTTTTATATCGGTGAGAACTAAAGTACTAGCTTGATGCTCGTCTAGTTTGACCATTATGATTTTTTAAAGTACCGAAATTATGGGATAACAGGGCTAATTTAAAATTCCCTAAGTGTAATTGAAATCATATCTAAGCTCTACTATTTGTTTTACGCAAATCTATTATAGATTACATCTAGATTGTACATTTAGACTACATCTTAATAGTTCTAAATCAGAAGTCAAGGTGTAGTATTAAGTACGGCGTCCCGGGGACACTGCACTCATTGACGGTGTCAAAATCACGGGTGCGAAACCCTGTTTGAATCATTTATTTATTTCTCTATTATTTTATATTCTATTCTATTTAAAGTTGTAAAATGAATGTTTTATTTTAATACCTTTCTAAAATGATGCTTGGCTCACAAAAGCAATCGCTGGAATGACGTGAGATCTATTCCAGGTGTAATGGAATCAAATAACTGCGAAGTAGCCATTTGAGTAATACCTAGAATTAAGTTTAAATCTGATGACAATGTTAATGCAACGCAAGTTTAGACTTAGTAGTGTAGTTTAGATGGAAGAGTATAGAACCACATACGGATTATACATGTATATAAGTCCCTACACAATTTAAAACTCTGACTAGATGCATAACCACCCAAGCCCAAAGATACGCAAACCTGACACCAAGGACAATCGCTAAACAATCACAGCAACTTGTAAATATTTATACACTATTTTCTTACCCATAATATTTATATATTACCTAATAAATATTCAGTAAATGTATTTCTTCACTTTGTGATTATTGCTTGTGTTGTACACTTAACCTATATGCATTTGTAGTAGTTTGATTTTGACCTTCCCTTATGTGACATTAAACACACATAAAACACAATGTCTTTAAAAAAGTTTTGGAGAAATTAATTGATCTACTAATTATACACACATAGACCTGTCTAGATACAGAGAGATATGTAGAGGTGACATTGGTATAGAACATCAATCAACACATTTACTACCCGATAAACGCAACATATTGCATTCAATTAAAAACGCAACATTTTATTTCTAAGAATTAACTTCGTTCGCAGCAAAGTGAATACAATAAGAATGACGTCAGATATCTAGGACAGTTCGGAGCTGAAAATGGCTTACCGTAGTAGTCATAATAAAATCGATAAACTGATTTGCTTCCTTTTAAATGTATTATTAGATCAATTTTTTTTAAACAGAGTAATCGTAGGGCTTAGTATATACTTTTTTAAGTAGATTACTTTTTAAAAAATACTGACGCAATCAAACTTTAAATTCTAGAATGATTTTTCAACGAGCAAGTATAGAACTGAGGCGAATCAACTCGAATCTTTTGTCATCAAATCAGGAACCAGGAAAACTTGAACTTAGTGAAGCCTCATTTAATTTCATCCAGAGCAATGAGAATCCTAGATATCATTGGATAATCTTATGTTTTAATTAAAGATTATTACACTTTTGGATTATTTGAGCTTCAAGTTTATGAGTAAACAAAAAGAGGAATAAACCTAGATCTAGGTTTTAACTTAACTTAAATGATTTTTGGCATATAGTCCAAATAGAGTACGTTCTTTTGTTCCTTTAAAATTATATAAACTATCCTGAAGTACGTAACTAGGAAGCCTTAAACGTTAGAGTCGGAAAAACTAGGTCCTGTAAAAACTAGGTCCTGTAAAAACTAGGTCCTGTAAAAACTAGGTCCTACTTCTGTAGACTATATGGACCAAAGTTTTCATGCATTGCTCCTTGTGGTCGAATATTAGCATAATCTCATTTCATATGAACTGGTAAATTAATTAGTAGACCAATCTTTGCTCTGAAAAGTGAACTGCGCTCAAGATATGGGTAGGCTAAGTCTAGTGCAGTTATGGGTAGGCTAAGTCTATGGCAGTTATGGGTAGGCTAAGTCTATGGCAGTTATGGGTAGGCTAAGTCTATGGCAGTTATGGGTAGGCTAAGTCTATGGCAGTTATGGGTAGGCTAAGTCTAGTGCAGTTATGGGTAGGCTAAGTCTAGTGCAGTTATGGGTAGGCTAAGTCTATGGCAGTTATGGGTAGGCTAAGTCTATGGCAGTTATGGGTAGGCTAAGTCTATGGCAGTTATGGGTAGGCTAAGTCTATGGCAGTTATGGGTAGGCTAAGTCTGGTGCAGTTATGGGTAGGCTAAGTCTGGTGCAGTTATGGGTAGGCTAAGTCTGGTGCAGTTATGGGTAGGCTAAGTCTAGTGCATTTATGGGTAGGCTAAGTCTAGTGCAGTTATGGGTAGGCTAAGTCTGGTGCAGTTATGGGTAGGCTAAGTCTGGTGCAGTTATGGGTAGGCTAAGTCTGGTGCAGTTATGGGTAGTCTAAGTCTGGTGCAGTTATGGGTAGGCTAAGTCTGGTGCAGTTATAGCCAGGCTAAGTCTGGTGCAGTTATGGGTAGGCTAAGTCTGGTGCAGTTATTGGTAGGCTAAGTCTGGTGCAGTTATGGGTAGGATGTTGCAGTGTCGTCTGCTTTTCTCTTTGTTTATTACTTTATTTTTCAATTCTCTACGGGCGCTTTCTATTCCCAGGAAGATGGAGATCCGATGGAAAGCTATTTAACCTGACACACCTTAAAGCCAAAATGAAAAGACGGCGTATCTTGATTAGGGAACTTCTGTTTGCCGATGATGATGCTCTCATATCCCATTCACAAGAAGGATTGCAGAGACTTGATTAGCCTTACAATAAGCCTCTCCAAGACTGAAATCCTGGCACAAGATGTCGCAGAAAAACCAGCAATACATATTGGAAATCACACACTTTCAGTGGTGAAGAATTCACATGCCTTGGAACAACATTAGCCAGCAACCTAGATTTAGATACTGAGCTGACAAAAAGAATAGGAAAGGCTTCTTCAGCAATGGCAAAACTCTCCAAGCGCGTGTGAGAAAATACCAAATTGACCACGGCAACCTAAATTCTAGTCTACAATGCCTGCATTCTGAGCACACTTCTTTATGTCAGTGAGAGCTGGGCAAGTAACTTGCATCAAGAACACAGATTAAATAGCTTCCACTTACGCAGCTTGCGACGCATAATGAGCATTTCCTTGAGGGATCGTGTCACCAACCATGAAGTTTTGAAACGGGCCAATATGTACAGCATCTATGCTCTTCTAACACATTTTTTCAATAAAAGTCTAATGTACCTTGTATCTTCTCTGGGATAGTGAAATAATAAAAAGGTGTTTCTTTATGTAAAAAAACTTTATTACTTAAAAATGTTTTGTTGAATAAGTGTCCAAATAAAGTTTGTTTTTCAGCAATGATCTTTCTAGCAGAAAATTAGGATTTTGTTAGTTGTTGTTTTTTTTTGTTAACATCTAATGATAAAAATAAAGAGATGTTTAAACTTCAAATACTGCATTTAAGGTCATTGTAAGACATTAGGTAACAATGGAATTGGGAGGTTGGAGTGTTCTTTTTTTTTGGTCATTTGCGAAGCGCTCACCATTTGGAGGCCCTAGCCTTGTGTGTCTATGCCTAAGACCATGATCTTCTTTCAACAGGCAATACTTTTATATCTCCAGTATGAAAAAACAACAGTCATGATAAATAGGAAAGATTCATCCTTTAATGTTTGAAAAAAGTCATAAAAATGTCAATTATCTTTATATATATATATATATATATATATATAATATAATTATGGTTTTTATATAGCGCTTCTTTCATGCTTATAGCATGCTCAGAGCGCTTTGTTCCAATCTCAGTTGTGGACCGGTGGGGGGGGGGGGGGGGGGGGGAGGGGGATCTAGGAGAAGGTTTTTCCGTGCTCAGTTAACAAAACTCTGCTCGAGTCGGGTGTCGAACCTCGATTCCCCTTTATAGGTAGCCAAGCAAAATTTAAGCGCACTTAGCCTCTCGACCACCTTCCCAATATACAAAATTAATCAGCCAAAGAAGCATGGAAGAGGAAAAATAATAATAATAATAATAATTTTATCAATAATCTTTATTATTTATTAGGAGATCTGTTTTACAATTGTCCATTAAACAAAACAATACATTTTTAAAGCTAATAATTTATCCAATACTATACAAAATATATCTCGTTCACATCACAGTTTCAATACCAATTTGAGTTATATTCTAGTGAATCCATTTCATATTATCTCTAATAAAATAAATTGCAACCTATAGTTTACAAAAATACGAATGTTTGTAGAATGCATTTTATGTTCCAATGTTGACGATGACATTCTTCCAAGCCGAAACCTCCAGCAAGACGACGGAGGAAGGCATCGGGCACAGTATGAACTCGGGACCATCTGTAAGACTGAACACCAGTCCAGCGAGCGTACCGTACGACCAGGCAGCCACCTATTTAAAAACTGTGGGTATTCATCTGACATTTTGCCTCTTTAATCAAGGAAATGTACAGAAATTAATATTGTAAGTTTCCTTTTTTTTTAGAAAGATATATAAGATTATTATATAGTAATACAAAAAATTCCGCCATTTTTTATTGACAATTTAAAAAAAAAACACAAAAAAAAACATTAATTTATAATAAAGATATCATATTTTGTTTAAAAATTATTGAACTTCTCGCTGACTGTGTCTCGAAGGTTTACCAGCAAATACCAATGCTGGCCACCTTTTATGAATATTGGTCGGGATATTTTGGGCGCTACTTGAAATTGTCGAATACTTTTCTAATTTCAAGAGTTCTTCGTAAAATATGTTTTGCAGGATATTGCTATAAATGGCTAGAAATATCGTCTTTATTTTTGACAAGTTTTTCCTCGTCTCTTTCAGTTCTGGAGTTTGTCGAAGCCGTCTGACATAACGGACCTGAAATAAAGAAATAATCAATTATAATACTAATCAGTGTTTTTTTTTGTTGTGTTTTTTTAAATAGGTGCAGGTACTCAGTGATTAGGTGCAGGTACTCAGTGATGCATTGCCTAACTTTTAACGACTAATACATTAATAATAAACGTTAGAATACAAGAAAAGTACTATTTTTCCCCACATTCAAACAGGTGCCGGTACGCCGTACCGGAGCGTGCCGTCAAAAAAAAATGCACTGATAATAATAATAATAATAATACAAGTTTGTTTAATTGTAAGAAATATTTGACTGATGTAATGAATTGCACTCACGACATTTAAACGTAGCATACAGGATGATACTAATGATGATGGTGGAACTGAAGATTAAGATCAAAATAATTTGCATCCCAGAAATGTTCCACATTATCTCTGTTGATACTTTTGTTTCTTGTGAACTTTTCATTACTGTTAAGTGTGGAATTGATAGAATTAGTTATTGCATGAAGGGTTAGAGTCACAATTTAAAAAATAAAAAAAATGTTATTACAATTTACAATATTTCTTTTATACTATTAAAAAAATAAACAGATCTAATGTGTCTAGATTTAGAAGATGTTATTGTCAGCTTTGATGAATGCAATGTGTCAGCTTAGATGCTGCTACAACTTTAAAATGCAACATTTCTGGCACCATATGCTTTTGTTGTAGCTCCCTTTGCGTTCACAGACCAAAGGTTTTAGTTAGTTTTATTCATATGTTATTAAAGTCTTTTAAGGTCATTAAGTAATTGGAAATTTCGAAATTATTAATTGTCGGTACCATTCGGCTGTTTTTATTTTAAATTTTAGACTCCTTTCAGACCTTGTAATCTCTGGGGTAGATGATGCAAAGATCATATGTTTCTGTTGCCCAAAGCTAACGAGGATGTCACGTGGCCTCATAACGACCAGAGCCCTTTACTTTTCCAAACTAATGTCAGATACCCATTTGAGCTGTGGGGGGGGGGGGGGCAACTCAGAGGCGCCTTAAGAATCCTGAAAGCAAAAATCCATGTCTACACAAGGACCCCTCAGATCGGAAGCCAATCGCCTTACCACTCAGCCACCGTGCCTCCCAACTGCATACCGTCCTAACTTATAATTTTTAAGAGCTGGTTTTTGTTCTTTAGATATTTGAAAATATGTAAGACGGAAAGCATATAAAGAAATGTTGCGATAGTTGAAACATAAAATAAAATTGTTAGGAATTGAAAAGAAAAAAGAATAGCGTAAGGATTTGAGATACATTCCTAAAATAAGCAATACTATTGACACAATAGTAAAAAATTACAATTTACTGCTATAGAATAAAAGTTACTTTGTGCTAAAAGAGAAAGAAATTTAATTGAATTCTAGGGTACTAACAAGTCACAAAAATATAATCAAGTTTAATACAACTATAATATATTTAATATAACTTTACTTTCGTATTCTGTACATCGGATACACTTAAAGGAAAAGCCATTCATAAAACTTTCTTCGATGTTAAAAACATATCTACATTACTTATAACATGACATTCCTTCATTGGAAAATTGGTAATAAAAGTGTATGTGTCTAAATAATTGTATTATATATTTTATAAATTTCTTGTCCATAATAAATGCAACTTTAAAAAGAAAAAAAAAACATTGAAATGATTGCAAGAATAACAAAAAAGAGGAGACGCGGTGGCTAAAGCGTTTAGCTTTCAAACCGGAGGTTCCAGGTTTGAATCCTGGTGAAGCCTGGAATTTTTAATTTCCAGATCTTTGGGCGCCACTGAGTCCACCCAGCTCTATTGGGTAACTGACATTAGTTGGGGAAAAGTAAAGGCGTTGTGCTGGCCACATGACATCCTCGTTAACCGTAGGCCACAGAAACAAATGACCTTTACATCATCTGCCCTTTTAATCACAAGGTCTAAAAAGGGGAACTTTACTTTTCTACTTAATATAGATTAAAAAAATGGGACTAAACAAAAACTAAACATATTTTTCTCTAATTAAAAATAAAATATTTTACTTGTGATTGTAGGTCTAAAGGTGTATTCTTTCTCTGGAGAGTTGTCTGTAACTTTTAGGACACATATTCTCGACGTGTTTAGCCAAAACATATCGTCACATTTTTCAACCAGTGCGCTGGAACCTTCTAGATTTGAAACCAATATAGATTTATTGTTGTTTAATTAACATTGTGAGAAAAATTAATATTTGAAGTTCTAAAGTTCATGATGTTGTAATTTTAAAATTTGCAATATCGATAGTATTAATCAATTTGTCAAGAACAGTCCTGGTCTGTTTGTTTATATATTGGTTTAGACATTTTAGAAGTTCCAACGAACATGAAGATTTGTATGTTTATGACCAAAACTCGTGCAAGACGGCAAGGTTCCAACCCGAGATCACAGTAACAACATACTAGAAGATCATACCACTTAATCAGGCAATCCTTGATTCGATTATTTTTGCGAATTTTCTTGCACTACCAATATCAAGATTCATTACAGAGAACTAAGTATTATCTTATAAAATAATTACTGTCGTTACTGTCGTGCGCATCTAGAGTTGCGTCTTGTGTGAGGTTTCTCTTTTGTGCACCATAATGGGTTTTGCGCTCTAGCTCCTAAGGTCGCTCTTTGTTGATGTTATTGCCTCTTTGACTCTGTTGTGGTTTGGCTGATGGCGGATCTTTTGTTGGCGTTTTCTTTGATGTTTTCTTCCCCAGTGTTGGGTAAGTTTATTTTGCGTTATTCTTCGTGGTGTAGTTTTAAAATCTTTTTATTGTCATGGCGGTCTCCAGGAATGCGTATTTTCTTGTTTAGGGACGCAGGCTTGGGACTCTGTTATAGTCAGCCTGATTTGTCTTGGTATGGTCCGTGCATTCATGGCAATGTGAATGTTTGTGTGTGGGTTTTGCGAGGCCTTGATCAAATCTTGTCACCGAACTTAAGGTGTGACATATCTCATTGGAATAATACTTGTGTTTGCCTTGTAAATACTAATACTATTTATTCATCATTCTCATCATTATATTCATTCATTCATTAAATTGTTAAACATACACTCTTGTTGTTAACTAATGTAAGTTAACGTATCGTTCTCATTAATAGTGTTCGAGTTGAACAATTGTTGTTTAGATGAATATCTTTTAGTCGATGTTTAGTTTTACATATTATTACTCTTTGCTTTGGTTTATACTGTTCAGTGGTGGGGAACCCGGCGTAATAAGTCATACGCTAGACTTGTAAAACCCATCCTGACAGTTACTATAAAAAAAAAAAAGCTGACGTGCTACTCGTCCATAGGTCTATCTCTAGTCATTCATATTACACAATAACTTACGCTTGCCGAGTCATTGGCTATTAATTAAAGTCTGGTAGATTTTAAAAATGATATGACACGTAATCATACTATAAACATTTTATTATTTCAACTCCGGAATCTTTTGGCGCCTCTGAGTCCACCCAGCTCTAATGGGTACCTGACATTAGTTGGGGAAACGTAAAGACGGTTGGTCGTTGTGCTGGTTACATGACACCCTCGTTAACCGTCGGCCACAAAAACAGATGAACTTTACATCATCTGCCCTATAGACCACATGTCTAAAAGGGGAACTAGTTAGGCCAGGTTCAAATGTAACTTCACATTCACTTTCACCTATCCTTTGATTTGCTGCACCGTTGGGGTACTACACAAGATCTGTTAAGCTTCTTTCTCCATTCTTATCTCTCATTTGTCTTTGATATAATTTCATTCGAATGTTCTTTCTGAAATATTGAAGCCTGCCTGGGTGGACCACTTCGGGGGCCGATTTTGAGTTTGTGTCTCCACACAAACTTTCTTTGTAACCTTGTTATTATTATTATTATTATTATTATGTTAGAAACGAAAGAGTATTTATACACTGGCGCTGCCAGGGTCGAGTTTCGTTAAATGGAAACGAAATTTATCGTGGTCCTATTATCTGTTCCAGCCGTATTATTGTTATTATTATTATTATTATGCTTAAGAAAATGTAAAATTATACAATTAAATATATTTTACGACATATTATCCTACCAAAAAGCTAAACACTGCTTCCTACAGAATGAATGATCAGCTCGTATCCCGTTAGTCAGAACTGAAATATTCTGAAATGACTTTGGAAAAAAAAAAAGCGACTTACCATTGACATCTACATCTACAAATGATCTAAACCCCAATAGTACATCCCTATCATCATCGCCTGTGACGCTAGGAAACATGTTGACATCAACAGTGTAGGAACCAATCTTTAAGAAACGAACACGAGTAGAACACATTGTTTTGTAATAGTCATATCTGCCATTTTGGTTTAACTCATAGCTGTAGGATATATTTTTTGAATACAGCCATTCTTTCTGAAAGAAAAAAAAAAAACAGTTTTAATATATATTTTTCTTTATAGTCTTACAAGTTTGAAAGTTTTGCAATAATAAGAATCATTTTTATTATTAGTATTATTAACTTAAACTATGTGTTTAAGCAATGTGAAATAATTAAATATTTCTTTTCTCTTTTAAATTTTAAAATGTTACCATTAAAAATTGTATGTCATATGTAAAGACATCTCAAACCATAAGCTATGTTAATGAAGTTTAAAAGATAACTGTTATTAAAAAAATAACATTTGTCTGATAGAGCATTGCAGTGTAGTTTACTAATTTACTAAGCTCAAACTCACCTGCTGGTGACTGACTTTAAACTGGCACCTTGATCGTGGAAAAGCGTTTGCAGTTTCACACATAATAACGACATTATCTTTATTCAGTTGACTCTTGCATTTAGTGGAATAGATTTTGGCTTAAGAAGAATGATTGAAAACATGATAAAAACATAGACTTTTTTTTGGTCAACATAAAACGGAAAAAAAAAAAACAGCTAATAATTATAAACATTAAAAGAAAGGCATTGATTCAGACAAATAAAGTTGAAATCATTTGGCCAAGAATCTGATTAACAGTAACTGTTGAAATGAATATATATATATATATATATATGGTCAGTCTAAATATTTCATAGAGTAAAATCCAAAAAGCGATTGACAATGTTTGGGAGAATGTCTGCTGGTCTGGAGCATGAGAAGGTGAAACAATTTAAGATTGAGAGAGTAAAGAAAGTGAGAAACGTGATATAGAGATAGAAAGTGAAAGAGTGATAGAAAACGGGAAAAACGAGTAAAAGATTGAGTGAGAGAGAGTGAGTGACGGAGAAATAGGGAGAACGTAAAAAAGAGAAAGAGAAAGAAAAAGAAAGAAAGAGACGAAGAGAGAGAATGGGATTAAAAGAGAGAGAAATAATAAGTGAGAAAGAGAGAGAGAGAGAGAAAGCGAGAAAAATATAGATGGAAGAAAAGAAGTAAATGATACAAAAGTAGGGGACACGATAAATAATAGAATATCTAGAAACATAGATGTTGAGCAAAATTAAACGTTTTGGTTGGGATAAATATCCATATGTCTATCGGGTGAGTCACTATACTTACTGTAGGAGGCTAAATGGCATCTGCCAACAACAGAATTCTCACTTTGGATACCTTCCAAGTATTTCAGAGTCCACTGTCCCGCATCTCTTCTGGTGGCTGTGAAGATGGTATGATTAATCAAGAAACTACCGCCAGCTAAAAGCGTTATGCTAGTAGCAGAGCAGTGGTCGAAGTAGTTGACGCAAGTGGAGTCAGTGTCACATGTGGCTAAAATCACTCCGTTTTTGTCCAGAGCAACTTTGGACTCGCCATGGCCATCAAGTTTCCAGGTAAAAAATATGCTGTAGGGTTGGTTCTCCTCAAATGGATCACAGTTCAGTCCTGGAAGATATACCAGACAGAAAATAAATATCTATGTGGTAAATAGGCTTAATGCTGCTATCGGTTTTTAAAAAGATTTTTTTTTCAGATTTTTCTGCGTAAATTGTGGCAACGATGTAGGTCACATGTGGGTCCGTGTAGCAAGGTACATTTCATCTATATTTCTTAATCTTTAGACTCGAAAGGAAAAACGTTAAAGACTTATATAATCAAAAGGCAGTGTAATTTGAAATATATTCATTTATAGATATTGGGAAAATGTCTATTATTCATTATTTATATACTTTACTTGAAACGATTCAATTGAGCTTATGACTCAGCATCCTGGCAAGATAGGGTGATATAAAAATATCTGCAACGCTAAATTTATCCACCACACTCGTAGAATTTTCATGAACAGACGTAATAAATTTAATTTTTGTCAATAACTATATTACCGGTTCGAATCTCGGTGAAGACTGGGATTTTGAATTTCAGGATTTTATACAACTCTAATGTCAAGGGAAGTAAATGTGGTTGGTCGTTGTGCTGACCGCATGACACCCTGCTCGTTAACCGTTGGCCAAAAAAAACAACATCAGATTACCTTAACTTCATCTGCACTATAGATCGCAAGGTCTGAAAGGTGAATTATGTTACCGACAACTTTGAAAGTGATATGCTTTTTTTCTTAGGAAATCTTACATTTTACATATTTTATGTTGACATAGAACATCTTTACAAGATAGACAAAATCATGAGTTGTTTTTTTTAGTTGTACATGCTAAAAAAAAAAGACTTCATCATTATCATTACTCCTTTGAGTTCCTCATGGAACATAGGGCCTCGACAAAAACACGCCACTCTCCACGGTCTCTTGCTAGCTTTTTGATGGTGTCCCAGCTCTTCCCGGTCTTCTCTGCTTCTTCAAGTACACTGCGTCGCCATGTTCTTTTTGGTCTTCCTCTGCGTCTTGTTCCCTGGGGGTTCCACTCTAAGGCCTGCCTAGCTCTGTTGCTGGTATCTTTTCTAATGGTGTGACCAATCCATCTCCACTTCCTAAGATCAGCACTTCTATATTTTTCTGTCCACTCATCTCCCACAACAAAAAAAAAAGACAATTTTTACTCAATGTTGGATTTAGTGGCTGATTCAGGCAACCTTTTTAAATGCTTTAGTAACACTAGTAAAAATTTATTAGGCCTGCTATATTTTTGTTATACCTTTGTGTTAAAGTCTGTGTATAACATGCAGGACTAAAATGGCACACGTATATAAGTAGGATGTCAGTATCTTATATTACTTTGAAAGAACGTTTGTAATTTTAAGGTAATGTACTGAAGCTGATACATTTTACTTAAAAGAGATGGAGATCTGGCAGGAAGACGAAATTGGAAAATACCAAAGAGAAAACCAGTTGGAAAGAAAAATACTCTTCTCATTTTAATCATTATAGCAACAATGGTTTGTACACTGTTTAACTCTTTCTCTCCGTAATTATTTTCCACGTTCCAACAGAATTACTTATTTTGCTAATTTGTATTTCTCTATCCTGTTTTGATTAAACTTCAATAACTGTTTAGTTTGTTTTGAGAAAATGGTATCTTTGGTAAAGAATGAAAGAGGGTTGCATGCTCTTTTTAAACAATGCAAATTAATGTTCATAAAATAAAAAAAATTAATTAATTTCATGGGGTCGAATCGACTTTGGCATCGTCAATTGGGAGAGAAAGAGTTAAATTATCAATGTTCATACTTTGGACTAATAGAATAAGTCGTAACATGTATGTAGCTTATAATATGTTGAATCACAACTAATGCGTATATTGACCATGCGATCGTATCCTCCTCCCATGGGCACTGATCGATGCTTGGCTCATTTTGCCTAGATCCTCCTGGTTAATTCCAAGAAAACTCAGGGCTATCAGAGTTAAACATGAAACGCCTGTGACTAGTCGACCTATAAGTTCGTAAGCTCTTGTCAGAAAGAATCTAGATCTACTTCCTTATATTATGCTTGACGCATATTACACATTAGAATTAAGTTTTTGTTTGTTGTTTAAATCAAATGGTACTTACCAGTCAGAATAACCAATTGGCACATAAAAATAAGTACGCCGATACATCCATACATTTTAATGTTCTATAATATTTAGATGTTACAGTTACCAGGTTTACAGTAGTTTACTTCCACTCAATTTCACTCCAACATCATAGAACCTTTGTGACACTGTACAGACTTGTACTGCTAAATATGTTACTAAAACATTCAAGTTTGAATAAGATTATAGTCATTGTTCAAGCTATATGAAGGTTATTTTTATTTTTTATTCAGCTATTCGATTTAAAAAAAGGTCATGACATTAGCAGCACTAAGAGCGTGTATTTAAAAGTCTTATTTCTAAGAATTTATTTTGTTAGCGTCACATTTGGATCTGAGCTATTGGGGGCGGGGGAGTCATGGCGAGGGGTAGCGTGTTTCAACTTTGTGCTTTGAACTTTCAAGTATTCAGGAGCATATTGACTGTACTTATCTGTTTGTGTCTGGCTCGCAATAAAAGGTGTATATATATATATATATATATATATATATATATATCTTCTGGTAGACCAGGAAATAACACATGACAAGTAAAAATAAACAGACCCCCCAGCGAATAACTGTTTTAATCTCATTAGATGTGTCAAAATATGTAGATAGCAGAATTGTAAGCTTAGTTACATAAAATACTGAAGTTATCCTTAGTCTCTGTAATGGAAGATATACCTCTTTCTCTCTCTATATATAATATTGTTACAAATGAACAGTGACAGGTGGATGATGACCCCGGCGAGATGACACAGCAGCGAGTGTTCTCTGGAATCTATGCGTATAAACAAAGACAGGATGTGACGTGTCCTCACGTGTTGTTCCAGAAGGTACTAGCGGTGCTTTTGCAATATTGGAGGAATGATTAGTGACTCAATATAAACCAGAGAGTTAAGGTCAAAAAGTCAGTCGTCGGTACAGTCGTTAGAGTCGTCGTTAGTGTTGTTTACTGTGCGAGACAATAGAGGAGAGATGTGTACGACTCGATGCAAGTTAATAAGGGTAGTCTTAACTGGAGTGGACTACAGTAGTTAAAGTTTATACAACGGACTACAGTGGACTTGAGCCGTTACAGTTGATAATGTCGATGTAAGACATGTACGGCCCCTATTTGGTAGAGTTGTGAACGACTCAAAACAGTTGAGTAGAGCGGAATACGGCTCGATGGAAGTTGACAAGAGATGAATTGCAACGAAGTATAGCTAACTGTAAACTACCAGATATTGTATAGTCTCCTACACTGCATGTTACATTGACGAATTGCTAGAGTTAATAGTCAATAAAGTCATATGAAGCTTAAAATTAAGTTGTTAAGTTCTTTGCAGTGTTTTTATTTGTGTCTATTTGTACATTTAGACAGAAGATACATACATACATAACAATATAATCACTTCAACCAAATTGTTGCTTTACATATATGTTTTATGACTATGTAATTATTTATATTTCTTTTCTTCACACAACTTTAAATCAATCTTTATTAATTCATTGCTCTCGGTTACTATTAAGATTTAAGTATAACTCACCTTTCCTGTCTCTAATATATAATAAATGAGTTGTAATTCAAATTAGAAGCGAAGTTTTCATAAAGGTCTTTAAGTGCGCAGCTATCACAAGCGTAATCTCAAAACAAAAATTCCATTAAAGCAGCCAATCGGTTTTCTTGAAACCTATATATATATATATATATATATATATATATATATATATATATATATATATATATATTGTTACCCAATTCCTACCTAAAATTACACAAGAGAGTATCACAGAATCTGTGTGAAAAAATCACTTTGATATCACACATACGTGTGTTAATACCCCTAATATTGGCATCATGCGATCTGCCTGATTAAACGTGTTCTCAACCTGTAGTTCGCGAACCCCTTTGGGGTCGAATGACAAATTACAAGGGGTCGGATCGATAATACCCCTAGAAATTTGGATTTTTCGTCTATTCATCATCAAAAGTTTTGTTTTTTTTTCATTCTAACGTGCTGTAGCATTTGAACTGCATATCTGAACTGTACTTGGTATTCAAACTATTTAATATTCCGTTCTGTTTTAGTTTGTGTTGCGCCTTCTTCTTCCATTTACAATAACAAATCTTTTCGAAACAAGGTCTTCCATCTTTTAAATTATAAGGCCCAAATTCAGAAGCAAGATGGCATTCGTTTTGCTCCAGAATTCCTGATTTGATAGAACAGAAACAAGATTAACCTTCGTACTATTACTGTCGAGTTTGTAAATACTGTCGAAACACAATTTCTGTAACCATGTAGTTTTCTGCATCAAAAACTTTTATCCATTCTACGCCATGTTTAGTCTAATTATCACTTAGGCATGCAGCATGTATACTTGTGAAAACGCAATAGAAAATAAATAAATGCAAGTCTGAATAACAACCTTTTTTCTAAATTTAATTAAAAGCACACATCGGTTTATCTGTAGAGGAAAAAATACGGTTAGGGGTCACCGCCTTGTAAAAATTATATAAAGAAGTTGCGGCACTGAATAGGTTGAGAATCGCTGCCTTAATTCTCCCTTGAATTCAACTGAAGCGAAGAAGAAATAGATAGAGACAAAATGTCAGGATATCGAGAAGAGTCATCAAAAAAAAAAAAAGTAACACAGCATACCAACTGGTAAAGGGCCTCACAAAATCAAAACTTGGACGCCGCTAACCAATCACTAACTTCTCACCATCATCTTAGAAACACACACACACACACACACATATATATATATATATATTTATATATATACACACATACATACACACTTCATAATACTGATCCCACAACTTTATCGGGTACCTGTCGATCCTTTAGACGACATCGAACCTTAGGAATTGCCCATCTGATGGATGTTTCCGAAATGCTGAACACTAATAATACACAAACTACATCGATGTCCATATTTAAAACGTTTACAAATACTTTTAATTTTCAATGTTCTTTAATACTTATGTATATTAAAATAAAATACAACAAATAATAAAACAACAAAAATGTATAAAATAAATAGAACACCGTGCAAGCATGAAGTGTGAATAATCAACATGGGTGCATACTTCTGTCTCGAATTCTAGTATTTTAAAACCTTGATGCACATTGACATTCTACAAAGGTAGGCTCATTATCAATAACATTGAATAGCTTAATACTAGTATAGTATAATACTGTTGGTACGTTAAACAGTTTGTTAATACACAGACGTATGATTAGTGTAACATCCACTCTGGTCATGTATAATTTTTATTCTTAAAAGCATTTTCCAATTACAACATTTTAACTTTACATTAGCATGCATAATAATTCAAACAAGAGTAAAAAGGATCCATTAATTCTGTTTGTGTGAATATGGGGCATTTTAATGTTGCTCTTATCTTATGAATGAATTAAATTTGTCAAGCCTCTACTACGACGGGAGTAATAGATCAGTAATCGTTACCTATCAATCTGTGCATTAAATAAAAATAAACTTGAGAAAATATAGAAATTATCATTTTCAACTAGTGCTAGAGTGAGATGTAGCATGATTATATCAAACTATAGATTGAGAAATAGTTCTGAAGTAGATAGCGTTATGCTGTATTATATTATCTTATTATAATATTATCTTAACACCTCGAGTTATAAGACAATGACTTAAAGACCGTATCACAAACGAAGAGATTAAAGACAGGGTTATTACAACGATTGGACTCCACGAGGACCTGATCACTAGTGTACAAAAAAACTAAAACTCTATGGTCATATTACAAGGTCTTCGGGTCTTGCAAAGACCTTTCTTCAGGGAACAGTACCAGCAAGAACAAGAAGAGGCAGACATAAAAGCGATAGGAAGATACAATAAAAGAGGTTATATCTAAAGCAAAAAACAGAGAGCAATGGAGAAAGATGGTGTGGTGCCCCAACGATCCAACAGATTATGTGTAGGTGAAGGCGAAGACAGTGATTTAGCTTGTCCCATTGGCTTTTTTGTTTTAACTTGTTTCTAATGTTCTTCCAGGATTTAAGATTATATCATCCAAGTCTTAATCTCCCGCAAGATGGCGGGGGGAGGGGGGATGACGAAGGGCAGGGTACAACGTTTGAAACTGTCAGGTTGAGTTGATCTAACGGCTCTTGAAACTCTGGGCCGGCACAAGTGAACAAAAGCTTCCTCTCACCGGCCTGATTAAACAGAGGATGGACCAAGACGGCAGTCTGGAGTGTATACCACTCAACCAGACAGCTATATGGAAAGTAGAATACTGAAGTATTTAACAAAAGCTGGTTTGGGCAGACTATGGCAGGCTGGCTCTCTAAGCCCGATAGAACATTTTATTCGGTATACTGACACGTACTTATATAATTGGAAAATAAAAGAACAGTGTAAGCATATAAAATACATTAAGTACATCTGTGCATTGGTCTATACATTGTTATGTAAAATAACAATAACAGCATAAAACTTAAACAACAATAATTTAAAACAAGAAAACTTTGCCACTTTTTGTTTCAGGTGTTTCAATTAACAATTTAAGTTATTGAATGTAATCGTATAATGTGAAAGAAAATGGCATCCATCATCCACTCTTACATATGTATACACTGCACCTACCAACACATGATTGTATGTAACCCTATGCTGAAAAAGTTTGTGAAACTCACAAAATGAAGGCTCAAATATCGATTAGTACAGAAAGAAACTGCAAAGTACTGCTTAATTATTATTTTTTTGGGAATCTGGGGAAATAATTTAAAACAAATTTTATTTTTTTTACTACAACAAACATTATAAGAAAAAAGTTGTACATGCTTAGTAATCAGCCTTGAAGATTCACCTACACCAGTGCTTGAGTCGGAGTGGCGGTGAATGAGTAGTAATGCGCATGGCTTCCGAAATGTTTGGGGTTTAAATTCTGGTGAAGATTGATATTTTTTTTATTTCAAGATCTTTATCTGAGTCTCCTCCAGCTCAACAAAAATGGCTGAGACGGAATTTGGGAGTCAGTTACACAGATCGGGTCTCAAACAAGGAAATCCTATGCCGAACTGGGAATCGAACACTTATTGAGGTTGTGACAGAATGTCGCATGAGGTTTGCGGGGCATGTTCTACGACAAAATGAACTACGCATACCAAGCGTTGCAACGAGATGGAGGCCAATACAAGGAAAGCGCAAACAGGGACGTTAATGTATAGCTTGGCGTCACACATTCATGGAGGACCTCAGAACAGTGGACATTAGGTGGGAGGAGGCTTTAAACATTGCAAATGACAGATCTGTAGGGAATCAGTTTGCCACCTAATGCGACGAACTGCGCGGGAAGACCTAAGTCTAAGTAAGTAACCCAGCTTAAATGGGTACCTGATGTTAGTTGGGAAAAGTTCAGGCGGTTGGTCGTTGTACTGGCCACCATTTAACGTTGGGTACGGACACAGATGACCTTTGCATCACATGCCCTATAGATAGTAAGATCTGAAAGAGGAACTTTTATGCTAGGGTCAAATAATAATGATCGCAAATAAGGACTTTGATAAATTTAATACTTAAAATGACTAAATTAGCAAACCTTCTTTAAATATTCGACCAATAAAGCCAAAAATTGAAACAAAAGAACATTTGTAGTACACTGTACAGATGAGGGACAGCGAATGCATGAATGTAGATAATACTCTATATAAAGTATCTCAATATAAAAAACATATTCATTTACGGTTAAGTGTATTCGATTTAATAAAATTGTAACTCGCTATAAGTCATATAATGTGTTTTCTGATCAAAACTCCGTAAAATACGGTAAATGCAGACATGTATATATTGAGAAATTGATCAGCACAGGCACACGTGCATCTTTCCTATTTAATACATTTACTTTAAAAGCATTATTGTATTACAATGTATTCTGGTTCGCTGCCGCTCCGTTCTTCTGCTTCCATCTGAGTTTCGTTCAGCATTGGGCGTTCTTCTTGTCTGGAAGACTCACACTGCTGGACGTCACTCACTACTTCATAATCATGGTCTACCTTTTTGCCCGATTGTTGCTTTGGACAGGTCATTTGACATTGCAATTCTGAAATATGCGAAATAAAGTTTATTTAATTTATTCAATTGTGATACTTTTTCTTTTGGTTTCAATTATCTTTTAGATGGATTAAAGATTGTGTCCGTCTATTTTTTGTACAGAGTGATAGAATATGTAGTTAATAAAAATAAATATATAAAACAGTGAAAAAATAAACATAAATAAATAAATATATATACTATATATATATCATGGGCGTAGCCGGGGGGGGGTAGGGGTGACTGATTTTTTCCTTTGGTTTTGTTTATTTTAGGTGAGATTTTAATACTAAACCATCACTTGCCCCAGCACAGCCAATGGTTTTTAAGTTTAAAACCCCCTACCATGGGGTTTTGAGTTTAAAACCCCTTACCTGGGGGTTGTGAGTTTAAAACCCCTTCCAGGTGATTTTGATTTTTAAACCCCCTACCAGGAGTTTTTGCTGTTAAATTCCCCTCTTCTATAAAACAAAACAAAAAAAAAATGCAAACGACAATCCCCAAATTCCAAGAGCACAGTTAAGGAAGATTTTGATTTTAAACCCCCCTCCAAAAATTACGATGAACCCCTCTTCGATATTGTGCACTCAATGGGTTTTGACTCAGTTTTGAGTTTAAACCCCCTTTCAGCTGGGTTAGAATGTAAAAAATACCTCTTCAATATTACAAAAAAAATAATAATTATTCACTCAAAATTTTATGAGTGTAATCAAAGGGGTTTTGAGTTTAAACTCCTCTCCAGCGGAGTTTGAAGCTAAAAAATACCTTTTCAATATAAAAAAAAAGCAAACTACGCACTCTAAAATGCTATGAGCGTTCCCAAAAGGGGTTTTGAGTTTAAACCCCCTTCAGAGGGGTTTGATGCTAAAAAAATACTTCAATATAAAAAAAGCAAATTACATACTAAAATTATTTGAGCGTAGATGGCTTTTTAAAAATAGTTTAAAACCTCTCCTGAGGGTTTTGAGTTTGAAATCCCATTACAGAACGTTTTGAGTTGGAAAACCTATATCTTCAATATTATTCTAAAGCAAACTACAGTTACCAAATTCTATGACCGTAGCTAAATGGGGTTTTGAATTTTAAAAAATACATTAACTCCAGAGATTTTTTAGTTTAAAACCCCCAACAGATGATTTTGACCTAATTCCAAGAGCGTATTCAAGAGAGGTTAGACACTTTTTTAGTGGCTGGGCTCCATTAATAAACTGCAGTGAATAGTCATCTGCCGAAATTGAAGAACACTAAATGTGGCTCAACAAAGATGGCTAAGACAGATTTTAGGAGTCAGTTATAGAGATCGGGTCTAAATCAAGGACATCCCATGACGAACTGGGAGTCAACTCCTTGGTAAGATTGTGACAGAGCGTCGCATGAGGTTTGCGGGACATGTTCTCCGACAAAATGAATTACGCATAAGAAGAGTTGCGATGACATCCTAGTACAACTTGGCTCCACACATTCATGGAGGTCCTCAGAGCAGGTGGGAAGAGGCTTCAGACTTCAGGCTTCAGACATTACCAGTGACAGAATTTTGTGGAGAAAACTTGACGGCAAATGCGCCGAACGGCGCGGAAGGGTCTCAGTCAGTAAGAATAGTACATTAAGTTTTTGCAATAAAACTTTCCATTAGCAGGAAAATGCACTGTAGATACTGGAGACACCTCAGAATATGCATTTTGTTGGCTTTTAATACCAGAAATAGTGTTTGGCTCCTAACGCTCCCCCCAGACCCCCTTGCTAGCAATGGCGGAGAGTCAAAAATTTTTCCACTTACTACAGGAAGAACTTATTCTAGGGCACAATAAACGTCTTCTGAAAGAATGAAAGGTCAGAATGTAATGAAGATTATGTACACACACACACATACATACATATAAATATTTTATTTCGCGGGGGGGGGGGGGGAGAAAAAAAAACAACAACCCCAAAACCCCCCGAAAAAAAATCCTGGCTACGCCCATGATATATATATATATATACTGGTAATATAGAAACAAAATATAGATATTGTCATTGATTTATATAATAATTAATTGTTACATTATTAGATAAATTGTAAAATATTCACTTCAAAACATTGCCACACACACACACACACACATATATATATATATAAATATATATATAACTTACTGTATTTTATTACTAAGGCTATAATGGCTACTGTAACCAAAGCTGCCAGTGCTAGTACCACAAAAAGAACATTCATAGCGATTGATTCATAGACGACCTCCTGAGATTTGATGGACTCTGATTGTCTCTTGACCTCTGAATAAAATAAAAGAAGAACTTACTAATTAAACTTTCTGTCTCCATTCATAACCTTCTCTTCCTAACGTTATCTGATAGATAGGGTTAGACAATCTTACCAAGCTCGAAATATATCGTGATGTTCTTGTTTGATCTCCCCTGAACTTCTTTTGCAGTTGCTGAGACGTAAGCACTGTAGAGTCCTGGTCTAAGGAAATCTCCGTATACAACAAAAGAACACAGGCTCTTATAGGAAGTGAACTTATTGGTAACATCAACTAGACTTTCAGATACTGCATCCACGATCAATGATTGATTCTATAAGAAGAATAACAAAGTGTTTGGAGACATGCTGGCCATTAGTGTGAGGCATTTGGAGGGTTAAGAAAGAGGAAGAGACACATTCTATGCACATGTAATGCTGGTTAAAATTTCCCTTGGAGAAGGAAAACTCAAACCCCTGCTACCTTGGAGCTGCACACAATCATGGGAAAGGCTTTCGGGTGTCAATCCTGAGGAAAAATCAGGAGCCGGCGGCCCTTAAGCAGTTTGCATCAATCAGCGCTACACCATGAGAGACTACGACACCGCTGACCACAAACTGTATCGGTACTAGCCGCTCTTTTGGATAAATCATCTTTATAGAAAGTGGGGGAACAGCTGAGTGGGCGACATGATTCCGACCACGGCTAATGCCCAGACATTTTTCTCATTTTTATGAGTTAATATACAGTCGCATCTCCTCTAAAGGAAGCCATACTATATGAGACCCGAGTGCTCTACAGAAGCCCTCCATCAATGGTACCTTCGCTCGATTATCCATTACGAGTATATATATATATGTATGCTATGGTTTTTTTTATTGTTTTTTGTTTCATTATACATTTTTTAGTAGTTCATTTTGTCTGTCGAATTAAGAAGCTACAACATGGAAAGACTTGAGAATATTTTTTTCTAAAAATCTTTTACTTAACATTCAGTCATCAAACATTACACATGAGTCGTTTGAAATAATACTTTATAAGCAGAACTTTAAAACCAACTTCTGAACACGATTTTACTTACTTCGTTTTGTTGAAGGAAAAGTTGGCATTGAAAACCCTCTGGTGTGGCGTGCTCGTAACTGCAGACAATATTGATGTCGTTCTGTATTGTCTCTAGGTCACACTTTCCTTGCACTGAGAATGAAAGTTTCCTTTCTTTAGAAAACAAAAAGAAACGGGAAACATGCGTATCTATAGCAACGTATTCGAATAAGAAAAAAAAAACTTTCTAAATGTCATTGGAGAATCGTGTAATTACAATTCCATAAAATCTCTCTTCCTTTGGCCATTCTTAGCAATCGTTATGTCTATAAGAGATTCAAATTTATTAGTTTTAACACTTTTACCTATGACTTGTATTCCAGGCTTCTAGTTATTGTTGGGGTCGAAGGCTGAACACACCGAAGTAACTACCCCTTGTTCTTTATCTTTACCTCTGCATGTATCCGCCTTAAAACGTCCCTTTAAGAAACGGTGTCTGGGGGTATGTTCCATCCCCACCTTGGATATGTACTACGTACTTGGGAGATTCTGTTTTTCTTCCCTATTAACCGTATTACCGACCGGGTGGCACGAAAAGGCTGAAAGGTTTTCCCGTTAAAACATATTAAAATAAAGCCATTATTGAATCTATGCTTACATTTAGATTCCACATTTTCCAACATACTATTCTGTTTATCTACTCTGGGGGGTGTACTGTCAAGTGACTTGACCACACACACTTTTTTCACTAGACTAGTTGAATTGTCTTCACAAACCTCTAGTAGAATGCTGCTACTCTCTGTATTAAAATAAAACAGCAAACTTTTGTTAAAGTTCTTACGTTACATTATAATTCGTGTATGCTTGTATTAACGAAACCAAATAAAGTCAACGCTGTTTGATGGTAGTAGATAACAGTTCAAAAAGTTTACCATCTATAACAAACTCCAATGACGTCATATTGCCGTATTCCGAATCTGTGACGTAGCCAGTGACGTCTGGATACATGTTCACGTTTACAGTGTACGTTCCGTTGCTGAGAAGCTCGAGAGGTATATGAAGCCTGCATGCCGTGTTGTAATAAATAGTCTGGCCATCAGTAACAGTGTCATGATCGTACCTGACATGCAAAGTGTTGTTCAGTACACTCTGTAAGATAATTTCATAGAGTGTTCTTAAAATAAATATGTTACCAGAAGTAAATCCTTTTTTAATACCTACAAGAAATAGAGTGTATAAAAAAAATTTTCTAATGGTAAAATAGATCCTACTTGCTTCTTTCCTTTGGTGATTTCAAATACGAAAATGTAAATCAATCACAAATTTATTCTTCTTATTGAGCTACATAAGTGGATACCAAAGGAAAGAGCAATCATTGACTCTTCAATCTAATCTATTTACAATATATAGTTTGTTTTATATTTTTGTGGAGGAATGATATAATCAATGTTATATAAAATGCTATTGCATATTTGATGACATTTAAAGTCGGAACTTACGTCAACGCTATGTACAGAGAAATGACATTTAGCTTTGGGATAAACTCTTTGAGACTTGCATATAATTTCCAGGCCAGCGTAACTCAAATATTTTAGGCAGTCGACATTTCTGAGCCTAGCTGAGTGAATTAATTAAATTTAATAAAAACAATAAGTCATATAAAAACAAACACATTAAAATCGACAAAAATTAAAACGTTGGATTCATTATTTAACTCAAGCTCATTCCGTCAAACTGTCATGTAATAGAAAAATATAAAGCTATTAAGAAATATTTGGTTTGAGTTATTTTCGGGTGTTGTAAAAAAAAAACTAATTATAAAAAAATTGAGAATATTTTTACTTAAAAATGTATTTATGAAATTAATTTTGCTACATATAAACATATAATATATATTTGTAATTTTCATTGCAAAACAAGAAGGAATATTTGTCTTTAAAACAATTGCTAAATTTTTATTGTAATCTATAGCCTATAATTACTTATAATTTAGACTATACTTACTATAAGAACGTAGATAACAACTGCTCACAAGAGATCTATCCGATTGGACACCTTGAATATATTTTATAGACCAAAAACCTTCGTCCTTTCTGGTTGCATTAAGGACTTTGTGTTCAATTCTTAAAGGCCCATCACTGGTCAAATGGACGTCAGTGATTGTCAGATGATCAAAATAATTTGTACAGCTTGTGTCAAGGTCGCAGGATGCATAAATAACGCCATCTTTTTCCACTGCAACCTCTGAACTCTCATCTTGACGCGCAATCCATAGAATGTTCCAAATATGAGGCTGATTCTCTTCAAAAGGCTTACAGTCGGATACTAAATGTAAGGAAGTTAAAGTCATATTTTTTAAAATAAAGTAAAAGAAAAATAGTCATTAAAAATTAAAGCTGCTTGTAATTGTAGTTCATCCATCAATCATGACAAATTCTTATGCCATATTGTAACAAATACACAGAACATAAATAGTGAAAGTTCCACTTTCAGGGCTAACAATCAATCAGCCAGTTTCTATGTCCGACGCTAAACGAGTTTCAAGCACAACCACAAACTGCCTTTACTTTACTAATGTCAGGGGCACATTAGAGTTTTGGTAAAATCAATAAGAAGTAAAGTTCCCCATTGAAACCATGTAATCCATAGGGAAGATGATGTAATGGTCATATGTTTCTTTAACCAAGGTTTAACTAAGGTGTCATGCGACCTGCACAACGACCAACCGCAATTAATTTCCCTAACTTATTTCAAGTACCTATTAGAGTTGTGTGGACTCAGGGTCGACCAAAAACAGTAACAAACAAACAAAATTATCAGTTTCCTTTCACATCTTACGATCTATCAGTCCTGAGTTTCTTTGACCAATGCTTAACAAGTTTCCTGTACAACGACCAATCGTCTGTGATTTACCCAACTAAAGTCTTATACCCATTAGAGGTGTGTAAACTCTGGGTCGTCCACAAACAATAAAACAAAACACAATAATATACCCAATTATCTTTTCGATCTTTCTATGACCTATCAGTCATCATTCCCTATGACCAAAGTTTAACAAAAGTCATGCACACATAAAATCAACCAGCTTTACTTTTCACAACTAAAGTCTATTACCCATTAGAGTTGAATGCAAATTAAAAATAGATCTATCCAGATTTCACCAAGTCAAGTCCTTTACCACTCTGCCACCTTGCCCACTTGTATAATAAGTTTAGTAAATAATGATCCATTTGTATTAAATTCGCGCATTAATCTTTTAAATACCACAAATAAACTTCACCACTACTTGGGACTATACTTTTTTCTGTAAAAGAAAAGCAAAATGTTTTGTAACAAAAAGACATGATCTCTTTTATAAAATTAATTATTTACATTCTCGTTTGTTAACAATTATGTTTCCCTTCAATATGTGTGTGTATTTTATTTGACGTGATACTCTGGTAGAGAATTTAATTTTACTAATACAACTTAAAAAAATGGCCTTAAATTTAATGATGGCCAAAGTTAACTAAGGTTACTGAAAACTCACCGTTTTCTACCTGTTCCAAGTTCGTTTTCCCCAAACAGCAAAAAAGTAATCCAATGAATAGAACTACTATAAATGCCATTATGTATGTTTTGTTTTTTTTCCAATATAACTTAATTCCACTTTTGATTAGGTCAGATTCGAGACTTGTTTATTTTTTTTTCAAATTGGTATTGCATTTTAACGTAAATTTCTCTTCTCCTATCGTGAATGTTGTTTCATATAGCATGCTCTAGTATAGTATGTGACTATTTCAAAAGGAAGGAATGCTTAACCGTTATAATTATGTAACTTCTTTGAAGTTCTCGATTTCCTAGAATGTCTTTATGCTTTTAAAAATAACAATGACGTTTTGAACTCCACCTGAGGAGATCGATACTTTACAACCGAAAACTCGTTATAACCATGTTTCGTGGACTAACGCTGACATTGATAGTGTCAATCTATTGGTAAGAGCTAGTCTCAACATTTCATCTGTTCGCAATATATTTAAACCGCATTTTCATTATGTGAATGAAATACTGAAAAATTTATTGCCTTTCATATTGAAAGTCACATTAAAAAACGAAATTTGCTTAATTGTGATAAACTAAACATTTTAAAAATATGCGTGGCAGTCGATTTTTGGTTTCAAATCTTCATAAATGCCGTTAATTAGTTGACTATTTCTTTTAAGTCATAATATTTTATGCTTCAAAAGGAAGAACTTAGAAAATTATATTCTGCATTGCTATAGACTGAACGAAAAGGATTAAAATTACATTTTAAAGAGTATAATGGAAAGCATGGTTGAGAGGCGAAGTATGCTTGAACTTGGCTTGGCTACCTGTGAAGCGGGCTCAAGGTTCGACACCTGACTCGAGCTGAGTTGTGTTTACTTAGCGCCTAAAGGCAGCACGGAAAAACCCTCTCCTAGATAACCCACACGCAACTGGTTCTCAAAAGAGATAGGACTATAGCGCTTTGAGCATGCTATGAGTATGAAAGTAGAACTATATAAAATCTCTGATTAATTATGCATAGTTTTTTTTATTAATTTTAATTTATTAACAGCGCCTTTTATTGTACACAGTATTCACATAAAAGTTTGCTTTTTATAGCCTTTTCCGCTATGTATATAAATCTTCAATATCATCATCATCACTCCTTTGAGTTCCTCATGGAACATAGAGGCTCGACAAAAACACGCCACTCTCCACGGTCTCTTGCTAGTTTTTTTAATGGTTTCCCAGCTCTTCCCGGTCTTCTTTGCTTCTTCAAGTACACTGCGTCGCCATGTTCTTTTTGGTCTTCCACTGCGTCTTGTTCCCTGGGGGTTCCACTCTAAGGCCTGCCTAGCTCTGTTGCTGGTATTTTTTCTAAGGGTGTGACCAATCCATCTCCACTTCCTAAGATCTGCACTTCTATATTTTTCTGTCCACTCATCTCCAACAGTTTGGTGTTTTCTACTTTATAGATTATAAATTGCTTAGGTTATTTTTTTTGTACTGGCACTAAGCTTTTTTTTTTTTTTTTTTTTGCATTCTAATCAGCAGTCATGCCTTCTTTGGTGTCTACAGCTTAGAACTTCATCATAGCAGAATAAGCTCAAGAAAATAAGGTCCAGCATGACGTTGTAGAAATCTCAGATACGGAGGTGTGAGAGACATTGTGGAAAATAAAAGGGCTGTTTCAGTCATTTCAGAGATGTTAACAGACTGATGTTATGATGCTTTTTGAGGATTACTGTGTTACATGTGATAGGTAAAATCAAATTAGCATAAAACATTCGAATGTCTTTTTTGCAAGAAATCATTTTCAATAGATCTTGGGGCACATACCCTATGTAAAAATGGCATAAAAGGTAATAGTCGCACTGTGAAAAGACAGTTCTTGATTAGATGAAATAATTTTTTTCACATTGATATTATTTATTTACTAAATAAATACTTAAATATGGATCTAAGTAAAGATCTAACTTAAGCTTTGGAAAAAAAAAAAACTCCTTTGCATATCTCGTATGAGAATTTCATTTTAAAAATGCCATGCCTATCAGATTAAGGATGACATATATTAATCTTTTTAACAATATACACACAAAAGAAGAACTTACTCAATTCTAAACTGCAAACTATTTAGTAATATCTAGCAATATATGGTAATATTTGTTTATTGAACTTATAATGATTTCATTCATACAACCTTCACTGAAAAATATTCTAGAATCAGATTTGTAAATAATAATGTTTTTTTTACCCAATATTTTTTTCTCAGTTAGGAAAAATTCTACTTATATCCTAAGCAAAGAGTGGTAACTCTGAATAAATAAAATCCTAAAAAAAAATCATTATGAAAAAAAAAAATTAAAAATTAAGATCCAATACTTATAAATAAACAATCAACTTTAAAAAATAGAACCATATGTCTATTTTAAAAATATATAAACTCCCAATACCTTCAAGAATACTCATTTTTCCATGTGAGGGCTTATACACTGGGGCTATATGCAATAACGAATCTTACCAATTTTACTAAACATAGAATCATTTATCTACTAAATGATTGTTAATCATGCTCGCAACAAGACTAGAAGAAATCTTTTATTTTAAAAGTTTAAAGAAGGTATCTTAAAAAGGGAATTTTAGAAACATTCAATAATGGTTTAGGATAAAAATGAGAAAAAATTCAGACTGCAGAAGAAGCAAAAGTTAGTTAGTTACCCCTTTCAGAAGCCAAGCACTTTACCGCTCAGCCACCGCACCTCTGATGGGTTAAAAGAAAACCCTTTTTTTACTCCACTATGTTACTTGTTTCATCTGAGTGTATCAAGTATGATGGTTACATCACAAAGTACATGTATTATCTTGCTAGCCAAAAAATAGCATAGCAGTAGTTATGAGACAAATCCTTTGTTATAATGTAATAATAATTACAAATTAAATATATTCTGAAAAATTAGGATTGTCTTAGAGACCATTTGTGAGTAGCTCCCCAGATCATGATACCATCCCTTACTCTTCACTACACGACTACCATAGACCATCTATTTCATGAACTTCTATAACTTCAAGGTAATTTTACCAACTCTGCTCATACATTTTTTTATCAACTACCATGTGCGTAGCCAGGATTTTTTTCTGGGGAAGGGGGGATGTTTCTCCCCCCGCCTCCCAGGGGCCATATATATATGTTTGTGTGTATGTAATTAATCTTTATTCCATTCAGACCCTTCATTCTTTTGGAAGATGTTTTTTGTACCTACAATAAGATCTTCCTTGAGTTAGTAAAAAGACTGTAATCACTTTGCCCTTGCCAGCCAAGGGGATTTGGGGGAGCATTGTGAGCTGTCACCACAGGGTTCAGGGCTGAGACCAGGCACCAAGCTATATTTCCGGTATTTAAATATAAAAAATGCATATTCTGAGGCATCTACAGTGCATTATCTTGCTATTTTTTAAAATTTAGTTCAAAAGCCAAGTGTGCTACTCATTGCAGTTTATAAATGGAGCCCAGCGACTGTAACCTCTCCCTGCTACACTTATGGAATTTGGTGACAGTAGTTTCCTTTAGATTTTATATCAAAAAGGGAAGTTCTATCATCAAAACTATCTGTTAGGGGGTTTTAAACTAAAACCCTAACCCTAATCTTTATTAAAACAAATTCAAAACCCTCTTAGCTACGCTCATAGAATTTGGTGACTGTAGTTTGCTTTAGAATAATATTGAAGAAAAGGTTTTTAACCTCAAAACTATCTGTAGGGAGATTTTAAACTCAAAAGCATCTGGAGGGGGTTTTAAACTTAAACTTTAAAACTCAAAACCCCTCTTGGCTATGCTCATAGAATTTTGTGTGTGTAATTTTGCTTTTATTTTATATTGTAGAGGCAGTTTTAGCTTCAAACCCTGCTGTAGTTTGTTTTTTTTAACTTTAAGCCCTTTGTAGGGATTTTTAAACATAAAACCCCTCAGGGCAACACTCATAGAATCTGGTGACTGTTTTATGCTTTATTCTTATATTGAAGAGGAGGTTGTATTATAAAAAAAAAATATTGGATTTTGTTGTAAACTCTCCTTGGCTGCATTTATGGAATTAGGTGACTGTCATTTGCATTAATTTTTTTTTTTTACAGAAGGGGAGATTTTAACCTCAACCCACCCCCCCCCCCCCACCCACCGGCTATGCTGTGGTTTTAACATTAAAAGCTCACATAAAATAAACAAAATTTTTCAACCCACCTTCCCCCTCCAAACCAGTTGTATTTAGGAACTGAAGTCTAGCACAGTTAATTGTCATAAAATGTTCCCCCATTCACACCTTGTGATCTACGGGACTGATGATGTAAAAGTCATTTGCTCCTGAAGCTGATGATAAAAGAAAAGTATCATGTAGCCAGGATTACTGTACCTCAAATATTATCAGGTACCCATTAGGGCTGAAAGAACTCAGAGGCGACCTAAAAATCCCAGTCTTTATTATGATTCAAACCTGTGGCCCTTGGTTTGGAAATTAAATGCTTTTCCACTTAACCACCTTGCCTCCTAATAATCATGTTAAAACATTTTAACTAGTAGTATGAGTTTAAAAAAAATTATTAATTAGTTTTGCTGATCAAATAGTTATTCAATTTTAAATTAATTATTTTGAAATTTCTTTTCACTTAGAGCATAAATTATTTTATTAAATTATTTTTACTCATAATTGAAATCATTGCTCACTTTGGGAATATATCAATGGATTGTTTACAGTTCTTTTTTATGTCATTTTGTTAGATATTTATTTTAATTAAATACATATTTTCTTTTGTTTTGGTTTGATTGTTTTCTATAAACTGTTTAAGGTTTATTGGACAAAAGATGAAATTTTATCTTTCTCTAGCCATTGGTGGGTACAGGTTTATGAGGAAACCCTTAAAGTTCCATCTGTGAAGGGATATGAGCTTAGGACCTTAGTATGGATTTTAAAAAAAAAAACATGCTTTATCATTTTACCATTTTGTTTTATTAAGTGCTTCAGCACTTTTTGTTAATGAAGTGTTAACCTGTTTTCACAGGTTGAGCATATGCTTGATGACTCCAAGGTGGTTAAGGATTACAGGTCAGACTATTTATAGATCACTGAGACATCATTGTTGAAGAACCCAGAGTTAAATGAACTTTGTAATCTTGATACTACTACTCTTAAATCAACTATGTGTAGGGACCAACAGCTAATTTTTTAAAATGGTCACATGATTATTTTCTCCTTTTTTTTTTAAAATAGAACTTGTGATTCTAAATTCTATAGTGCAAATATCTAAAAGTTTTACATTTGGAAGTATTGAATTAAAAAAAAATTTTTTACTATGTTTTTATCATCATCATCCTTTATTTGTGTTTCTTGTGGAACATAGGGCTTCAGTAAAAAACACGTTTTTCTCCACAGTCTCTTGCTATTTTTTTAATGGCTTCCCAGCTCTTTCCTGTCCTCTCAGCTTCAACTAGTATGCTGCATGGGCATGTTCTTTTTGGTCTTCCTCTATGTCTTGTTCCCTGGGCGTTCCACTCTAAGGCCTGTCTAGCTCTGTTGTGGATATCTTTTCTAATGGTGTGACCAATCCATCTCCACTTCCTCTCTAAAATCTGCATCTCTATATTTTTCTGTCCACTCCTCTCCCACAGTTTGGTGTTTTCTACTTTGTCGTAGCAGTGCATTTTGAAGATGTTTCTCATACATCTGTTGATGAATTATATACTTGGTCTGTGGTCTGAGAATACATTTCTATATCTCCAGTTTGTCTGTTGTTTATTTTAAGTATTCTTGTTTTTTGGTGGTTTATTTTGAGGTCTACTCTTTTTCCTACTCCACTTAAAGCTGTGACCTTTTCTTGCATATCATGTAGTCTGTGTGATGTAAGGCAAAGTCATCAGAGAATTCCATATCTTCCAGCTTTTGAGTGAAAGTCCATTGGATTCCTTTTCCTGAATTAGAGCAGGCTTCTTTTGTGACCAAATCCAATACTAGAAGGAACAGGAGTGATGAAAGAAGACATAGCTGTTTTACTCCTGTTGTGACTGGAAATTCCTCTGACAGTTTGCCACAGCGGGCTACTTGAGAGGTGAAACCATCATAATGGTTTTTGATTATTGTTATTATTTTATTTGGGATCTCGTAATTCTTATTACTGCCTAGATCGATTCTCTGTCAATACTATCAAAGGCCTTTTTAAAGTCACAAATGTTGCATAAAGAGGAGATTGCCATTTGACACGTTGTTCTACAATTATTCAGGGTGTTGCTATTTGATCATAACAAGATCTCCGTTTTCTGAATCCGGTTCATCACATGCTCCCTTTATTCTGTTTAAGAGGATTCTGCTGAAAATCTTGCTTGGTACTGACAAGAAAGTGATACCTTGCCAATTCTCAAAATGTTATAGATCTCCACTGTTTGGTAGTTTTATTAGCAAGCCCTTTTTCCACTCACCGAGAGGTGTTTGTGATAACCAATTGAATTGTATGTGCCATTGATCTACTATTTCACTTCCTCCTTCTTTTAGGACTTCAAATGGTATGTTGTCACTTCCAGCAGCTTGACCTGTCTTCATTTGTTTGAGTGCATTCCTTATTTCTTCTTTTGTTATTTCTTCCATGTTTATGTCTAGTGTTGGTCCTGCATTTAGATCTGGTGGATTTCGTGGTTTAGGTCTATTGAGCACTTCTTGAAAATATTCTTTCCATCTTTCAAGTTGTTCATTTCTTGAAGAAAGTAGTTTTCCATATTTGTCTCGGACTGGAACATTGCAATTAGCCTTTTTAGTACAATGAAGTTTGGTGATTTGGTACAGCTGTTTTAAATCTCCTTTACCTGCTTCTTCTTCTGGCTCTTCTGCAAGATTATTGTAAAATGATCATTTGTCCTAAGATTTTAGGGACTTTATGTGAAACTGCTTGGTAGTCTTGTTTTTGCTAGAAACATTTTAAGCTAAACTATAAAAAATCCCAGTGACATTACTTACTCATTCTATACACAAAATAAAAAAAAAAAAAAAATAACAAATAGATTTTGTGTTGTCACACAAACTCAACGGTGGCCCTCGTCTGAGTCGGATCCACCTATTCGCAAGGAATATTCAAGATGTGATTTTGTTTAGGTTGTCAAAAGTAATAATGTTTCAAAGATTCATTTTGGCATTGTAAAAATGTTAGTTTTTTTCTGTAATTTTTTTTACATATTTAAATGTTCCTTCAAAGTTAAAGATAATTTACTTCCTTATCCAAATCTCCTGCTGGACAACGGGAAATGTCAGCAAGCAGGGTATGAAACCTGGGCCGTCTAGATAATCAGTGACTTCAGTCCAGTGTGCTAACTGCACGACCAGGCATTGCTGTTAACTTAATAACAAACTAATAGCCTATTATTGATAAAGAGATATATTACATATTATGGCATGACAACTACCGGATATGTAATATATGTCAGATGACCGATTTTATATTATCATGACAACTACCGGATATGTAATATATGTCAGATGACTGATTTTAGATTATCTTTTGGTGTTGATTTGTAATGGAAAAGAAAGAAAAGAACAAGACATCGAGCTTGTACTTCAGAAACATTTGCTCGATGTCCCAGCAGTTACCATCAGAGCTATTGGCATTTTCATTTAAATGGAACTAGAATAAGGATGTAGGTCTACCGAAATTAAACTTCTGATTTAGCACTCTTAAGATCTATATCTACTAGATCTAGATCTAAAATATAAATTTGGAATAATGTGGATGTAATTTAGATAAGATTTTTTTAAAAAGCCAATAAACTGAATACAATATTGATAATTATTAAAATTTAAAAATAGTAGATTAGTTATAGTATTTTATAACATTGCAATATTCATCTAGACATTTTAAAATAAAAATCTACATTTTCAGTGTAGAAATTGAAATTATAGATCTTGATCTAGTCTAAATCTTAGTTGCCTGGTCATGCAGTTTGCGTACTGGACAGTCGTTAGGATTTCTTGATGGTCCAATAGGTTCAAACCCTGCCCGCTCCCATCCCTGGTCATCCTGCAGGAGGTTTGGACTAGGAAATAAACATCTTTAACTCTGAAGGAACATCTGAAACATGTATATAACAACAAGCATTCAAAACTAGACATAGAAATTCTAGATCTATAATCCACAATGATTTTAATTAGAATATAAATCTAAATCTAGTTTAAAAAATCTAGCTCTAGTGTAAAAAAACTCTAGCTCTAGTGTAAAAAAATCTAGATCTAGTGTAAAAAAATCTAGATTACATCTAAATCTAGCTATTTCAACTTTTTAAAATAGGAGTCAGATTACAAGGTTTAATAAACATTACTATGCCAAGTTGTTTTAGCAATTCATTTTAAGATTTTTTTTCCATATGACGTCAAAGAAAAAAAATTCACTTCGTCACATGGCCTAGTTAGACTAAAAAATGTCATCAATATGAACAGGTTGTCGAGAGTTCATAGACATTGGTGCACCGAGTTTTTTTAGCATTTCATTTAAAGAATTAACTACATATTACTTCAAAAGATTAAAAAATCCATTACGTGGCAATGGGCTAGTTAGACTAAATATGTATTAATGTATATATATATATATATATATATTTATATATATACAAGGATTAAAGTCACATTTTTTGTGCATTTTGTCTGTCAGTCTGTCTGTCCGTCATGTTGATATTAAAAAAAAACAACTAAAAGTATTGAAAATCTGATTAAAATTTAATTTCCCTTCCGAAACATCACAATAGTTTTAAGTTTCTATAATTTGATTGTTCCGGTTGTTTATTTGGGGGTTGGGGGGGGGATTTTTCTCCTTTTCACGTAAAAAATAAATTTGTATTTACTTACTTACTTATGTCCTCCCTCATCGTTCGGTGTATGTAATGTGTGTGTGTGTACATAATCTTTATTACTTTCTGACCCTTCATTCTTTCGTCACACGTTTATTGTGCCCTAGAATAGGTTCTTCCTGTAGTTAGCAGAAAAATTGTTGACTCCCCGCCATTGCCAGCAAGGGGTCTGGGGAAGGCTAGGAGCTCCCTCAGAGCGGGGTGGAACCCCGCAGCCAAGCACTATTTCTGGTATTGAATGCCAACAAAATGCATATTCTGAGGTATCTACAGTGCATTTTCCTGCTATTAAAAAGTCTTATTTTAAAAATTAATGTACATTCTTACTGACTTAGACCCTCCCGCGTTGTTCGGCGCATTTGCCGTCAAGATGTTTCCACAAAAATCTGTCACAGGTAATGTCTGAAGCCTCTTCCCACCTGCTCCGAAGACCTCCATGAATGTGTGGCGCCAAGTTGTACTAGAATGTTTTCAAAACTCTTATTATGCGTAACTCATTTTGTCGGAGAACATGCGACGCTTTGTCACAATCTTACTAAGGGGTCGACTCCCAGTTCAGCATAGGATTTCCTTGATTTAGACCCGATCTCAATAACTGACTCCTAAAATCTGTTTTAGCTATCTTTGTTGAGCCACATTTCGTGTTTTTCAATTTCGGCAGATGACTATTCACTGCACTTTATTAATGGAGCCCCGCCACTGGTAGAAATGTGTAACCTCTCTTAAATATGCTCTTGGAATTAAGTGACTGTAGTTTGCTTTAGATTTTATATCGAAAAGGGAAGTTTTATCATCAAAATCATCTGTTGGGGGGTTTTAACTAAAAAATCTCAGGACTTGTTGTTTTTTTTTAATTCAAAACCCCATTTAGCTACGATCATAGAATTTGGTAACAGTAGTTTGCTTTAGAATAATATTGAAGATAGAGGTTTTCCAACTGAAAATGCTCTGTAGGGGGATTTTAAACTCAAAACCCCCAATTGGCTTGGCTACGCTCAAATAATTTTAGTGTGTAATTTGCTTTTTTTAATATTGAAGAGGTATTTTTTAGCATCAAACCCTTCTGAAGGGGGATTTAAACTCAAAACCCCTTTTGACAACGCTCATAGCATTTTGAGTGCGTAATTTGCTTTTTTTTTTACATTGAAGATGTATTTTTTAGCTTCAAACCCCGCTGGTAGGGGGTTTTAAACTCAAAACCACCCTGTTAGGGGGTTTTAAACTCAAAACCCCCTTGGCTGCGCTAGGGCAAGTGATGGTTTGCATTGATTTTTTTTTTCACAAAAACATCCGGAACAATCTATTATATATATTTAAAACTTTTGAGATGTTTCTGAAGGAACATTTAAGGTTAAAATGGATTTTCAATAGCTTGTTGTTTTTGTTATCTAAACGTGACAGACAGATCGATAAACAAACAAAACACACAAAAATAAGCATCTTTCATCCTGATGGGGGTACTAAACAAAATATAAATAAAATCTGATTATTTTGAGGAAACTGATTAGTATCCTGTTTTGCTGCTTCTTGTTATGCTACTGCATGAAAGTCGCTGCATGAAAAGTTAATTTTTAAAATGTGCTTGCTATTTACATACAAAGTGCATTCTTAGCCTTTATAAACAAATATAAATGATTTATTTTAATTTTAACAGGACCAGAAAAAAACACCTTTGACTAATATTTATATTTGTTGTAAACATTTCTTGTACATTTTATATATATTTGATTTAACGATACTGAAAATACACAAAAAAATTGTCTTTCTTTGTTAACATATTGTAACATTACCTCCCTTACATTTATGTAATTGTTTTAGAATTGGTGTATTATTATGATAAAATTGCTTGAATAATCAATTTTATAATTGCTTTGCTTTTAGAACAAAAAGTAGCCGTTGCACTTTTAACTTTTCAAGCCGCACCGCATGGTGAAAAAATATTTTCATATCTCTTTTATTTTTTGAGATCTGAGTGTGGCAGACGGACATTTTGCACAAACCTAATAGCGGCTTTTCCCCTTACTGGGGCCGCTAAAATTTTCAAAGAATATTTTGATTTAATTAACTTGTTCTGAAATGTTTGTGTTTTTTTTTTTTTTTTCTTTTGAATCATTTAAAAATGGAGGAAAAAACAAAACTTTGTGTATTTTACAAAAATCTTTTACAATATGTACAATATGTCAAAATGATTAAAATTAATATATATATATAAAAGTATAAATCATTGTAAATAATATTTTATTTCAATATTTTATTGTACAGTAAGAAAACATTCCATTCTTTACATAAAAAAAAGAACATTTTTAAATCTATTATTGTATAATAGGAGCTGCATATCATATTTTAAAGTCAAGAAATTTGTACTCTTCTTTCAGAATGTTCAATAACATTTTTATTTACAAATACATCTTTAAGTACACTGCAAACTGATGTTAGTAAAAAAGACATTCTATTCATAATTCACTTAGATTTAGTTATTTAGCTTTATGCTATTTTATTTTTGAATCTGGAAAATCTAAATGCTGAATAAAAGAAAATTATGAAATTCTTTAGTTGACGAAAAATAGGCCTGTTTAAACATGGCCTCTTTATCTCTGCTAATTGTAGGACCAATTATCTTTTAAATCAAGATCAACTTTTCTTAACATTTATTTGTGATACCTTACATTCACTAAACTAGTGGTGCTCGAGATAGTACTTTTTGATTTCCATCCAAAGCTGATATACATACCTTCCTACATAAATAGCTAGTGTTACTGAACATTTACAAAACCTTTTTAGTAACATACCTATATTCATATTATTTTTTTTTCCTTTTTTCCAATATAAAAAAGTCAATAAAATAAAACAAAAATGAAAGTAACTTTATATCTAAAGGTTTTAATTCACTGCAAAATATAAACACATACACGCACATTTTTTTTAACAATACCTTTATTATACCTTATTCAAGTCATAAATTCATGGAATGCAAAACTTGAACAATGATCTAAAAAAGGGCTTTAACAATTTTTCTAGAAATTTAACAGTTGATGTATATTGCTGAGAAAATATTACTTTCTCAGGATACTCTGCAATAAATACCTTCAACACCAGCAAAATATTATTCATGTCTTTATTGATTTCAAGAAAGCTTTTGAAAGAAGTGTGGCGCTCTGGGTGACAATGGAAAAATACAATGTAAATAAAAATATAGCAGAAGTAATCCAAAACCCCTAAAAGCAGGCCAGTAGTGGGATGTACTTCAACAACAACACTGGGGGCTGTTTTAAAACCACAGTTGGAGTGAGACTAGGCTGCCAACTCTCACCAACTCTTTTTAATATCTTCCTTGAAAGAATAATTGAAGGGCTCTGAAGGAGGAAGATAAATATGGTCAGCAGGGACAGAAGAAGAAATAGCTGACTTATGATGCACATCGACAAGATTTCCGCAGCATATGATATGCCAATCAATGCTGAAAAAAAAATTATTCCCAATAGCCAACAGGACTATAAAATGAAAATCAGTATTGGGGGTCAAAAGCTGACAAGTGTCAATAGTTTCAAGTTCCTCAGAGCTATCTTCTCAGATAAAAGAACCAAACATGAACTACTTGCCTGACATGCATAGTCTATATCAGTACTTGCAATACTCAAAACAATATGAAAGACAAAGGCATAGCCCTTGACATTAAAATCAGACTGATGCACTCCCTGAGTAAGGCTAACTACTGTAAAAAAAAAACAAAGTAAAACTCTATGGTTATATCTCACGGTCCTCAATTCTCGTAAAAACGTTCGTTCAGGAAAAAGAGGAGGTAGACAAAGAAAGTGATTGGAAGATAACATAATAGAATGGAAGGGGCTCTTATTGAAAAAGATTTTAACAAAGGCTAAAGAAAGAAGAATGGAGAAAGTTGGTCAACAAATCTTGTGTGGTGCTCCGATTTAACAGACTAAGGCATTGGTGAAGGTGAACATAAATTGAATGTGAGTAATAGGCTCAATGTTATTTATACAATACAAAAATTTGAAATTGGGAACCAAAAGTTACTTGGAAAAAAAGTACCGGTATGCTCAAAAGTTATTTCATTTATTCAACTTTTACTTTAAATTTTTTATGAATTCTAAATTTTCCACAATAAATTCTTTCTGTAATAAATTGCCATAAAAGACTAGATATTTTCTTGATTTAAATGAATTTTACTACACACCATGCATTTATTGACAGTAACTGAAAAAGTTGAAATGTGTTGACTGTATAAATCACTATAAAAATAAAAGTTTTACCAGTATTTTAAACATTTTGATCTATGGGGCAGATGAAGTTAAGGTTATCTGTTTCTGTGGCTTATGAATTTTACTACATGATGGTGTCATGTGGCAAGCCTTTACTTTTTCCCAACTCACCAAGATTTGAACTCAGGGCCACAATTTCAGAAGCCAAATGCTTTAGTGCTTAGTGACTGCACCTCCAAAAATAAATGTAAGAATTATTTATTAAACATGTTGATACATCAATAATAATGTACTTTAACCCCCTTTCCTTTAATTTGTATGAATTACTTCTACATTCTATGTTTTTTTTTATATATTTGAGGTTTTCAATTTAATTAAAGTAGCTTTCAAAAGATAAAAAAAAAAGTGCACATATTTATTACACATGAGCATTTTAATATATAGTGCTTAATATTGATTTGTATTTTGCTTTTTTAAAAAGAAAATAAATAAAATGAAAACCTTATTAAAGTTTGAAACTAACAATTGATAAATACAAAACCTTCTTTTTTTATACACAATATTCTGTTACAGTGGTAGAGTGTCAGTTTGGGGAGGCTATAGACCTGAGTTTCAATTCAGTAGGTTCCCCCTATTTTTTTATTTTTTTTATAAATGCATTTAACAACTGATTGCAGTCAAATTCACCCAAATACATGTTTCTTTCTTCCCCATCACTTCCCAACTGGTCCAAGCTAAAAACATGAAATAGTGCTAAGCAAAAACAATTGGTAAAAAAATAAATATTTCTAATTGCTCTAATTTATTATTATTAGTCTAGATTTATTACAGTGATAATAGACAATGGCTATGCTTGCCCTGGATGTGGCAAAATATGTAGGTAAATGCTGGGGCTGCGTAGCCAAGGGAAATGCTGCAATCCTCATTAATGTTCAGACTGGAAATAAGCCTTAATAGATCTTTACAAATTTGTTTATATGACTGATCCGAAGTATAAGCTTTGTTTTTTTTTTTTCATCATGTTTGTATATTAGATGTTGGATTTAAGGCTCTTATGTAAATATTTTATGGCACTTAACAGATTGATGTGTTGGTAGGAATCTAGCTTGGGAAATCTCAGTATATGTATTCATAAAATAGTCAAAACAATTGTTTTGGGAGTATTATTTGCGAAAAAAGAATATTACAAAAAAAGTTTAGTTTTTTTTTAAAACAATCATCATAACTTCTAGTGCTTTTTTTTTAAGTTTCTTAATCTGAACTTTGGCAAACTGAAAGTGTGCCTAAATGAAAACCCAAATTAGGATATTTAAAAAAAAAAAGAAAAACTAAGAAAAATGACTATATTATGTATTAAAGATTGTAGTATTTTAAAAAAATTATAGTGTAATGAACCAACAGAACATTGTTATATTGGGTTCAATACTTTATTTTGTTTTTTAAAGTCATTTATTAATTATAATTTTTGTGTTGAAATTATGCCTTCTCAGCAACAACTTATCTGCTGGGGTCAAGTTGACTATTGTTTTAGGAAGCATAGAGCTATATCAAACAGAATTGGCAAGTTTTAGATAGATGTAAAAAAAAAAACTGTGATTATTACTACCGGTATATACTGTACCAGTTTATGTAACTACTTCTCTTTCATAATTATGTTTATTTTAGTAATAATTATTCAGAAATAAATTTGATATAAGTCTAGTCCCAATCTATCCTGACAGTTAGGTCTCCACTGTATTTTTGATTTTTTGATATTTATCTTCTGTTTTGCAAGTGCATATTTATCTATATAATAAACAGTAGATTCTGAATATTTTAATGTTTCTTTGTTTATTTCCATAAAATTGATAATAATTTATTATTAGTTATTCATTTTGCTTTTTTCCTGCAACAACCCAACTTTAATTTATCTGAGATTGCATCAAAATCCTTTGAGATTTTATCCCAATTCTCATCACTGACTTCAAACACTATCAAATATATGATCAATATATGTCCTAAATATGCTTTTATCATAATATATAACTTTACCTAATATATACAGGGCAGAAGTAAACACTAGTCCAGAGGCTCTTTGGACAAAAATGGGCTAAACAATTTTGAGATATGAAAACAAAAATTCCACTTTATATATTACGTGTATATAGGCTATCCCTGAACTCAGTTATCCAAAAATGGTAAGCATTCTTCACAAATTTAGTGACCATCATTCAAAGATTAAAGGATTGTTACAAAAGCAATTTGTGATATATACTTTAAAGCGGCAATGCTTTTTTTTTATACCCGTCCTCAATAATTATAAATAATAAATCGAGAAACGATAATACTGGGAATTTCCACAAAATGAAAGCTCCAAATAAAAATGAAGAAGAAAAAAAAGTATTAGAGCGAGAATTTTTTTTTTATATAGGATACGTACTTAATTAATTGTTAAAAGAATAAATAAATTAATAATAAATGTGGCGAAACTTATTATGTTAATTTACTATTTAAAATCTATTTATGTTTTTATATGTGTACACGTCATTTTGGTTTAAGCCTCTGACGAAAGTGTTTAGAATCTTTAGAAGTCTCTGGATGCCATCTTGGTAAAGTGTTGAGATATTTTTATATATTTTTCAAAATTTATTTTAATTTTCTAGTGTTTAAAACTTAACACTAATTGATTGTATGCCTAGTTACCGGTAATTATAATGAGAATGTTGCTATAAATGTAAAATTAATTAAGCAATATCATATATTTATGAAGTCCAGGCCTCCATTTTTTTCTTGTAGCACTATAGCTAACATAATGTTGGTTGTAAAAAATGTATATGTATGTATGTATATGTAGATTAATAATGGCAACACCTAAAGATTAATACATTGTTACAAATATTGTTATTATCATTATCGAAATGATTGACTTATACTAATTATAGTTTTTGGTTACTTTGCATTATGATCTGTATCAAGATATACTTAGAATTCGCAAAAGTAGCTGCACAAGAATAATATTTTAAAATTCTACCTGGATCTGTGTTATTTTTTTTTAACCTTTACCTATCCCTTAGTCTGTTGGACCGTTGGGGTACCATGCAAGATTCGTCGACCGTCTTTCTCCATTTCTCCTGTATTTTGCCTTACGTAGAACCTCTTTCAAAGGCAGGCCCGTCCATTCTTTTATGTTGTCCGCCCATCACTTTCTCTGTCTACCTTATCTTCTTTTTTCTGGTACTGTTCCCTGAAGGAAGATTTTTGAGAGCCCTTAGCTTGCGTTTTTTCACGATAATTAGCAGGTCACCATGGGGTCCAATCGCTGCAGTAACCCTGTCTCTAATCTCTTCATTTGTGATGCTGTTTTTAAATGTGATACCTAGGATCCTTCTGTAGCATCTCAATTCCATTGCTAGTATCCTCCTCTCTAACTCTGCAGTCAGCGTCCAAGACTCACAAGCATATAAATATATGGCCATGACCAGGGAGCGCATCAGTCTGATTTTGGTGCCTTGGGCTAAGTCTTTGTTTTTCCATATTATTTGAAGTTTTGAAAGGGCTGACGTGAACTGTGCAATTCGGGCCAGTTGTTCAGATTTTGTTCCCTCATTTAAGACAAAACTCTGAGGTATTTAAAGCTTTTATTACTAGTCAGCTTGTCAGTTCCGATACTGATGTCCCTTTTTAAGCCCTGTTGGCTATTGGTCATAATTGTTTTCGGCATTTAGTAGCATACCATGAGCTGCAGCATTCTTGTCAATGCCCATCATGTAAGGGAGTGGTGATAACACGGCACCACTGATTGCTATAACGGCCAAATGTTCAGGACTAAGGTGAACCACCAATTTGGAGGTACTCGGCTGTGGTCAAGCATGGACAGGAATGGGTGCTACCATTCAAATATCTAACCCTCATAACACCTAATGAGATCATGATTCGTTTTATAACCGTGTCGAAATTCTAATTGACACTTTATTCTTAGTAGAAGTCTTACTTGCACACAAAAAAAAGAAAACATAACAGTGTTACAGTGCTAATAAATAGCCTAAATATAAAAATAATGGGATTTATGTGGTGAACTATAATTTAACAATTTGCTAAATGACCAAAAAAAAGTTTAACATTTACTTTTCAAGAAGATCAAATGTTTGTGAAGATTGACATTAAGAAAATTTTATTGTTTTTTTTAGCTATGAAAAGCATTGGAATAGTTAAAACTTTTAAGTACCTCGAAACTGCGTTAGACAGTAAATTAAAATTCACTACTTACTTACATTGGATTACCAATTAGAACCTCAAAGATCTAGTACTAAAAAAAGAAATGTCATTCATTAGTGTTAGCAAAAAAAGCATTGTCGAAGTTTTAGCAATTGCATCATTTTAAGTTTCAACATATTTGCTTGGTTTGGCAATCTCAATATAAAAAATAAACTTTATAAAATGCAAATTTTTCTAGTAAGATTATGTGCAACAAACAAACAAACCACACTTGTACCGTCTATTCTAGAAAAACATATATTTTAAGCACTCTAATTTACGATTTTAACATTAAACTATCACATAGGGGTATACGACTCCGATCACAAAACAAATAGGCACAAGACTCTTTTGTTCCTTTGACAATGTCATCATTGAAATGTAGGCTAACTGTTGTTAATTTTAACATGCAATGTTTAAAAGAAACTCTGGTATGAACGTATAAGCCTATTTCAGTGTTGTCGTATATATTTCTTGCTCTTATAATGTATTGTTATTTGTAATGCACAATTGTAAGGCACATTTTCTCATGGATAATAAAAATTATTATTATTATTAAAATAAACAAAAATCATGTTATTAATATTTGAAGGAAAACAAACGTTTGTTCCAAATATATTAATTTCATTTAGGACATGTATTTCAGACAAAAAGGCAGTTTTATTAAAGTGAAATAGGATGGGGGCCTGGGGATTAAAAAGTCATCTCCTCCAAAATGTAATATTACTACTAATATTACACACATTTCTAAAATATTAACATTAATTGTGAAAACCGTTCTGAAATCTTGTAATGATGGTAACAATTCTGTTGTAAATAGTAAAATAGTTATAATACACACTTAGTGACAAATAACACATTGAATGATTAAGAAAAGCCAGCGTAATAAACGCTTACAATTAAATATTTTTCCCTGCGATATGTATAAGTAAATTAAAAAAGGTTATTTCTCTATAATTATATTTTTTTCCTTTGTATTTTTAACATAATATTTTGTAAATGAACTTGATTTCAATATTTTACAAAACTATAAACCATTGATGTTGTTCATTCTGTAAACAATAAATTATTTTTTTCAGCTCCCAATTATAAAGGATATATATATTATATATATATATATATATATATATATATATATAAAGATATGAATCGTACCATTATTTTTTACTTTCAAGTTATAACTATCAGTATAGGTATGTAAAATATTTAATGTTCTGTTTTAACTTAATACATATGTCGACAACCTTAATGAGCCCTAATTAGTTAGTTAAGATAAATTAATTAAAAAGTTGCAAACAGTATACAATTAATTCGTCACAAAAGCATTATGCTTAGATAAATAATTTGTTTTATTACGAAAAATAAATATGTAGGCAACATTTTAACAGGTTAATAAGATAATTTAGGTTATTACTTATTTATCAATCAACAAGGAACTATTAGTAACTTATCTTAATAAGTGACACTGTTTAACTGGATTATCGACACTGTTTAAGGCGGTTAAACGACAATATTTAATTGAATTATCAACACTATTTAACTAAGTTAGAGAAAGTGTAAATGTTATTGTTTTGTCAAGGTGGTGATAATTAAATTCATTTTGGGCCTATATATAGGGACGATCCAATATGAAGGGAGGAGCATTTACATACATGAAAAATTGTTTGTTGGAGTCTACTATAGGAGCAAAACTTATTATCTGTATCAGGGGTGGCCAACCTTTTGTTTTGTAGTGGATAAGATGGCCGTGTCAAAGCATTTACTCTCTTTTTACTTTCTAAATTTGGTAATTTTTATATGGTTTCTAACAAATCATACATACATACATATATATATATTGTTACGTATCTAGGTAACAATGCCTAGATACTATTGTGTAATAAGTTTTTTTATTTTATTCTTCGCGGTGAGTCAAGCCACACAGACAGTGACCGGTCCTTGACCTATGTGTGTACCTCTGGTTGAAAGGAGGGTGTTTTTTTGTTTCTTCTGTCTCTTTGAAGAGCGTTCTAGATCTGGGTGTTGATGACTTATTCTGTTCTAGAAATTACTAGATTTGTCTTGATATCGACGCGCGGTATATTATATAAAGACCGCCCGTGTAACGTTGACGGACAGACATACGGAGACAGCCGTGAGACAGAATAGCGGAGACATTGCGTGACCCGTGCGTGGTATACCAATTGATCGTGTAAGTTAAGATTTTTCTTTTTTTCAAGGCCTTGCTTGTATTTGTAATTATATTTTCAAACTCTGGTATTGTAATATTTTTACATGCCATTTTTGTAAAAGGGTTTTGGTCAACCCTCCCATTTTGTATTGAGTAAATGTTTGTTTTTTCTTGCTTTATGTGATTCAGTTAAAAGTACTATTCGAGTTATATTTTATTAAACATTAAGTTGATATTTTACCTTCCGATTTCTTGTGTCATTTTTTTTTGTTATTCATTGTAAGTCTTTGATTAAATTCAGACTTAAGATAAGTGACACAACAGCTTTTTCTATTGTCACGTTCCCCTAGGCAAGCCATTTAAAAATTAGAATTCAATTCGTAATACGTGACAATATATATATATATATATATATATATATATATATATATGTATGATAGTATGTAGCAGAATGTAGAGAAAGAGATTTCACTCAAACACACACAAACAAGTGTATGTTTACTCTTTTGACATTTGTGAATTAGCATCCATCATTTTAATGGACTATTTCTGAATGTATTACTACTTAAATATAAACACTATTCGCATTTTTAAATTTTAAAAAATCTTATACAGGCAAGTTAATTAGTTTGAATAAGATTTGACTTTATTTTGTTTACAATAAATCTGAAATATAATTAGTTAAATTCGCCAATGAAAGCAATTAACAGCTTCTCACGTTTGAATTGCAAAGTTGCGACCTCAATTAGTTTCGATTATTTTCATGGGTGAAATTGTTTGCTCGAATCTATATAATGATTTGAATTGACGTGCATAACTTTGGTTCAAGTACTTCTATCAATCATTGGCGGTCTCAGTAGAGATACTTAAGAGTTAAATAAAATTTAATTGGTAATTTTCTAAGCATTACTCTGCTTTCTAAGATATGCTGAAAGTTCTCATTTTTATTAATAAATTGAAATAAAGTCCTTCAAAAAAATTCCAGTTATAAAATGATTAACTGGGCAATATGACAAATATCAGAAGATTCTTTTAAGGTAAATGAAAAGAAAGAGCATCCTCAGTTATATCTTGAATTCATACTGTATGTCTTTGATTAGAGACCTAATTGTTAAAGACTTTAAAAATCTGAAGCAATGTCCTTCATTTATAGTGTTCTGGGTTTGTGGGTCTCGTTGACATCATAATAGCTAATGAGTTAAATTTCCATTAATCTATTCTCTGCAGTTCGGTTTTATTATATCGTTGCAATCAGACATGTTATTTTATTTTTTTATATTTTTTGTCAGTATTTCCTTAAGGGTGTAAAGCAATACTTGCATGGCCGTAGGCAGGATTTCTTTTCGGGGCTAGTGTGTGTGTGTGTGTAGATATATATAATTAATCTTTATTACATTCTGACTCTTCATCCTTTCGGAAGACGTTTATTATACCCTAGAATATGTAAAAAAATTTGTAGACTCCCAGCTCTTGACAGCAATGGGGTCTGGGTTTAAACTGAGCTCCCCCCAGCGCGGGGCAGAGTCCCTCCGCCAAGCACTATTTCCGGTATTGAAAGCCTCAAAAATTCATATTCTGAGGTATCTACAGTGCATTATTCTGCTATTAAAAAGTTTTATTTCAAAACTTGTGCTATTCTTACTTACTAAGATCCTCCCGCGCCGTTTGGCTCATTGGGCGGCAAGCTGTTTCCACAAAAAACTGTCACTGGCAATGTCTGAAGCCTCTTCCCACCTCTATGAAAGTGTGGCGTGAAGGTGTACTAGGATGTTTATGTTTGCGATTTCCTCGTAATGGCCTCCATGTCATTGCAACTCTTATTATGCGTAATTCATTTTGTGGGAATACATGTCTCGCAAACCTCATGCGACGCTCTGTCACAACCTTACCAAGGGGTCGACTCCCAGGTCGGCATAACATTTCCTTGATTGAGAACCGATCTGTATAACTGACTCCTAAAATCCGTCTTAGCTATCTTTGTTGAGCCACATTTAGTCTTTTTCAATTTCGGCAGATGACCATCCACTATACTTTATTAATGGAGTCCAGCCACTGGTGGAAATTTTGTAACCTCGCTTGGCTACGCTCTTGGATTTAGGTGACTGTAGTTTGTTTTAGATTTTATATCGAAAGGGGAAGTTTATCGTCACAATAATCTGGAGTTTGTTTTTTTAGCCCTATGTGGGCTACGCTCATAGAATTTGGTGAGTGTAGTTTGCATTAGAGAAAGATTGAAGAGGGGATTTCAACCTTAAAACTCTCTATAGGGGGATTTTAAACTCAAAAACATCTTGAGTCGTTTTAAACTGAAAAAAAGCCATCTGGAAGAGAGGACTTAAACTCAAAACTCCCTTTTGGCTTGGCTAAGCTCAAATAATTTTAGTGTGTAATTTACATTTTTTTATATTGAAGAGGTATTTTTTAGCAACAAACCCCGATGAAGGGTGATTTAAACTCAAAACCCTCTTTGACTACGCTCATATCATTTTGAGTGTGTAATTTGCTTTTTTTTATAAAAGAGGTATTTTTTTTCGCTTCAAACCCTGCTGAAGGGGGGTTTAAACTTTAAAACCACTTTGGTTACTTTCAAAGATTTTTGAATGTGTAATTTTCTTTTTTATATTGAAGAGGTATTTTTTTTTAGCTTCAAACCCCACTGGAGGGAGGTTTAAATTTAAAATCTTATTGGTTAGGCTCAAAGGATTTTTTAGTGTATAATTTGCTTTTTTTTTATAATAAAGAGGTATTTTTATAGCTTTAAGTCTTTTCATTCTTCTGGTTTTTTTGATTACAGAAAATCCATAGCATTCGCTACCTGCTTTTTTTTTTTTTGATGAATTGGGTGATCAGTTTTGTCAGTTTCTCGTCATTTTGCAGAAAGCTTAAAATTGTCTTAATCTCTTAAGCAGTTTCCCGTATGTGCATTCCAGATTTTTGAAGTTTCTTCTGAACTATTGATTGAGTCAGTAGGTTTGGCACGAGTTCTATATAAGCCAAATATTCACACTTCCCCACTGCATAAAAATGTTCTATTCACCGCATCTAATGTCAATTATTTGAGCCTTTGATTCTTCTTTATTTCGAAATTCTTGACATCCAAGCAACAAGCTATAAGGGGTATTTGTTCTTTGTGAGAAACATTTGGAGTGGAATCAAGCAAAAGAGAAAAGAAACAGACTTGCTTGACTGATTTCATTGCTCATCAAGTTTATGAACACGTTTTTAAGTACTGGTGACAAATGTTCCTAACCCAGATTCAAATCTATGTAATTGGTTTACGTTTTTTCCTCAATATCTGCAAGAAATTTTAATAATGCTTGGTACTTTCCAGGATTTGGAGAATTCAGTTTTTCTTTGTGACCACGTAAGCTTGAGTTAGCTTTGCTAAGTACTTGATAGCTGTTGCTATCTAACTTTCTTATTTAACTAACTTATATAAGTAGCAAAATTAGAAGGCAGTATTGTAATATTTAATAATTAGTGTAAAAAATAAATTTGGACTATAATTTTGGGGACCCTCATGTGGGGTCCGGGGACTTGCAAATAGGGGCCCCCTTCCTCGCGTTATGCTACGCCACTGTGTAATTCGCTATATTTTTTCGGATATAAAATTTCACACACGAGCGCATAATCGATGCAACACACAAAATGTGCTCAGCTAAGGGAATATAGATCTAAGTCTTTTGTAGAGTATGGACCTCATTCACCAGTCGTAAATAAACAATATTTAGCCACGTGACAATATTAATAAAACAACGGAAAAAAACTGTCACGTTATAGCCATTGTGTATTGTGTAATTTGTATAGAAGAGATAGAGAATCACGTTGATGAGGTGAATGAGGTCCATTACTTAATATGAATTCAAAGACTGCCAGATAATTAAATTTAATGTAAAGATTCTACCGAAGATTAAGAGTTAATGTCATGATTATATCAAAGACTTTATTCTATACTATTTACCGAGCAATTATATATATAAATTATTGTATGTATGTATGTATTTGTATAAGTGCTCTGCTCAGCGTAACTGTCGTACCATAGGAAGTCCATATAAGCTTTCGCAAAGACATCGCTGTTTGTAGTGCGGTTTTGCTACCGTATATCCCCAGCTTAGATAACTTGTATATGTAGGTGCTACGTCTGGTATGATACTCTTAATACTCTTATGATACTCTTAATTATACACCTAACAGACTCATGCATTTTATATTCACACCTTTCGACCTCCACACTATGCTGCGCAGGTAACAGAAGGCTAATATTTTTTTGCTAGCAATTTATTTCAATATATATAGGGGTGACAACCAAGTTGGAAAAATTATAAGTTGGCAAAAGCGGGCAGGGTTTAAACCAGGGACCATCGATATTTATTGAGATACTATTGAATTAATTTAATGGTTAGTCAGAGGCTATGTGATTGCTCTACTTGGTAAAGAGAGAAACTAACGCTTACTAGTGAGCATGAGTAATATCACATTTGCATTACACACTGAAAATTTTAATTACATTTAAATAAAGAGAAAGGTTAATAGCATTGTATAATTTAATGATAACATTAAATGTCTGGAAAATAAGCTTATTAGTCGTTGGCTAATATCGCGAATGTCGTTGGTTTGATCCCGATGTCGGTCTTTCTCTAACCTTATTTTGCAACTTGATATAACATATTGTCACGTATTACGAATTGAATTCTACTTTTAAAAGGCTTGCCTAGGGGAACGTGACAAGAGAAAAAGGTAGTTGTGTCACTTATCTTAAGTCTGAATTTAATCAAAGACTTACAATGAATAACAAAAAAAAAATGACACAAGAAATCGGAAGGTAAAATATCAACTTAATGTTTAATAAAATATAACTCGAATAGTACTTTTAACTGAATCACATAAAGCAAGAAAAAACAAACATTTACTCAATACAAAATGGGAGGGTTGACCAAAACCCTTTTACAAAAATGGCATGTAAAAATATTACAATACAATAGTTTGAAAATATAATTACAAATACAAGCAAGGCCTTGAAAAAAGAAAAAACTTAACTTACACGATCAATTGGTATACCACGCACGGGTCACGCAATGTCTCCGCTATTCTGTCTCACGGCTGTCTCCGTATGTCTGTCCGTCAACGTTACACGGGCGGTCTTTATATAATATACCGCGCGTCGATATCAAGACAAATCTAGTAATTTCTAGAACAGAATAAGTCATCAACACCCAGATCTAGAACGCTCTTCAAAGAGACAGAAGAAAAAAAAAAAAAAAAAAAAAAAAACCACCCTCCTTTCAACCAGAGGTACACACATAGGTCAAGGACCGGTCACTGTCTGTGTGGCTTGACTCACCGCGAAGAATAAAATAAAAAAACTTATTACACAAGGGGCAGACAACCTACAGGTCAAGAAAAAAAAATAGTATCTAGGTAACAATGCCTAGATATGTAACACCTCCCTCCTAAAAATAAAAAGTTTACATTTCCACAAAATGGAAATCTTTTTAGAATAATTACAAAAATGATATTTACATTACAGAATGTATTTATCATGATATATATAAAAAAAAATATACATCAAAATACTTTTTTACAATCTAGATAAGGCATCGGCGATAACATTTTCACTGCCTTTTATGTGTTTAAGATCTAGGTTGTACTCTTGTAAAAATAAACTCCACCTGAGAAGTCGTTGATTCTTGCCAGACATTTTGTGGATAAATATAAGGGGATTGTGGTCAGTAAATACAACCAGTGGCCATCTGGACCCACTGATATAAAAATCAAAGTGTTGTATAGAAAGAATCAACCCAAGACATTTTTTTTCCACAGTAGAATAATTTCCTTGATGTCTATTAAATTTCTTGGAAAAGAAACAAATAAGGTGCTCTACTTGGAAATTATCTTCTTGGTAAAGGACTGACCCAACACCTGTGTCACTGGCGTCAATAGCTAACCTAAAAGGTTTTCCGAAGTCAGGAGCCATCAAAATGGGGGAGCTAGATAATATCTGCTTAATTTGGTTAAAGGCTTTCTGACATTCATCCGTCCAAGTAAATCGGACGTTCTTTCTCAGGAGGTTTGTTAAAGGACTGGCAATGACAGAAAAATTTTCGCAAAATTTTCTATAATATCCAGACATTCCCAAAAATCTTCGGAGTTGTTTCCGATCAGCAGGGATAGGGAAAGCTTGGATAGCTTCTACTTTGGCCATTACAGGTTTCACCTGGCCTTGTCCTACAATATGGCCTAAGTATTGGATGGAAGCCTGGCAAAAATCACTCTTACTCAGGTTTACAGTAATTTTTGCATGTAAAAGTTTAGTAAAAAGACAATGCAGTTGTTTACAATGGCTAGAAAAATCTTGGCTAAAAATTACTACATCGTCTATGTATGCGTGGCAATTCTCCATGTCAGCAAGCAGGGCATTTATCATTCTCTGGAAAGTGGCAGGAGCATTCTTCATGCCAAATGGCATCACTTTGTATTGGTACAGACCATCAGGGGTGACAAAGGCGGAGATTTCCTTTGCCCTATCAGTCAGGGGAACCTGCCAATAACCTGAAAGTAGGTCTATTTTGGTGATGTACTTAGCGTCACCAATACGATCTATGAGATCGTCTATCCTAGGGATAGGAAACAGCATTTACCTTACGGTAGTCTGTACAAAAACGATAAGTCTTGTCCTGTTTAGGTATCAAGACACATGGGGAGCTCCAGCTACTGGAACTTGGTTCAATGAGGTCATTTTCAAGCATATACTTGATTTCTGACCTAAGTATGGCAAGTTTTTCAGGGTTGACCCTGTAAGGATGCTGCTTGACTGGAGTAGCCTCGCCAACATCTACATCATGCATTATAACATTAGTCTGTTTTGGTACATCAGAAAAAATGTCATTAAATTCATTAATGAGTTTCATGATAACTGGCCTTTCTGTCGAAGACAGATGAGACAGTTTTACATCCAAATTCTGTAATACAAAAGAATTAGGTATTTTGTATTGTCCAAATTTCTCCTTTACAATATCATCATCAATAGGAGAAACATGGCTATTTGAACAACTTTTGACTGTATTTAAAACACAATTACTCTTCTCTGAGTGATCTGGCCGAGATACATAAGGCTTCAGCATGTTTATGTGACATAGCTGAGTCTTTTTCCTACGGTCAGGGGTTCTGATTGTGTAATTGAGGTCACTAATTTTGGTCTCAATTTCATAGGGACCAAAATATCTGGCTTGCAAGGGTTGACCTGGTATGGGCAAAAATACAAGCACCTTATCCCCGGGAGAAAATTCTCTAACACGGGCCTTTCTATCATACCAGCGTTTCATGCTGGATTGGGTGTTTTGTAAGTTATTTTTGGCCAGAACACAAGCATCATAAAGTCTAGTTTTAAACCTACTTACATAGTCTAAAAGTCCTTCAGTGGCTGTTGGTGACAACAAAGTCTCTTTTATACATTTCAAGGGACCGCGCACCGAATGGCCAAAGACTAAGTCAAAAGGGCTGAATCCCAACGATTCCTGAACGGATTCACGGGTTGCAAACAGCAGCATGTGGATTCCTTCGTCCCAGTCTTTTTCGTGCTCAAAGCTATAGGTTCGGATCATGTTCTTGAGAGTCTGATGGAATCGCTCAAGAGCGCCTTGCGACTCGGCATGATACGCACTCGACATGCAGTGTTTGATGCCCAACTGAGTCATGACTTGCTTGAAAAGATTGGCCGTGAAATTCGTTCCTTGGTCCGATTGGATGGACTTTGGTAGACCAAATAGAGTAAAGAACTTGATTAAGGCCTTTACAATGTTTGATGCTTTTATGTTCCTTAGAGGAATAGCCTCAGGAAAACGAGTTGAAGCACACATAATGGTCAACAGGTATTGGTTGCCAGCTTTTGTCCTTGGGAGAGGACCAACACAGTCAATAAGTACTCTGCTGAAAGGTTCTTCAAAGGCTGGAATCGGCTTCAGAGGAGCAACAGGGATCTTTTGATTTGGCTTGCCAACCATCTGACAGGCATGACAGGATCGGCAGTACTGGATGACATCTTTCTTCAAACGTGGCCAGAAGAAGTGTGACATAATCTTGTGGTATGTCTTGTGGATGCCGAGATGACCTGACATTGGTGTGTCATGAGCCAGATTCATGATGTATGCTCGGTATCTTTCTGGTACCACGATTTGATTGCATATTCTCCATTCTTCTTCGTTGGATGCGTCTGGAGGTTTCCATTTCCTGAAGAGCATATCATCTTGGATGTAATAGCACGTTGATGCTAGCTCTGCCTCTTGTGATGTCATTGCGGTTTCTCTGAGTTTGGCGAGCTCTGGATCCTTCTTTTGGTCCTCAATCAACTGTTTTCGAGTTGATGCCGGCTTTTCAGAATTTGGCGTTGGTTCTTCTTCAAGAGAAGCAAAGAATGTGGTGCTTAAGTCCACATCATCGTGGTTACTGTTGGCCTTGATGACGTTCTCTTTATGAGATGCTTTCAACCTCATTGCCCTTGTTACTGCACACGCTGGATATAACCCTAGGTCTTCCTCGGGTGTGGCAGATAAGTCGGGTTTTTGAGTGACGATGGGTTCCGTTATCACCTTTCCACCTGCTAAGTCATTGCCTAACAGCAACGAGATGCCTTCCAATGGTAATGTTGGTCGGACACCCACAACAACCGGTCCAGTAATGAGATTTGACTTTATGTCGATTAGATGTAGAGGCACATCTATACATCCAAGCTCTACGCCTCGTAACAGGATGCTCTTCCCAGTCGATGATGATTTTGACAAGGGCAAGATACCCTCTAAAAGTAGCGATTGTGAGGCACCTGTGTCTCTCAAAATGGTGATAGGTCGTAGACTTGTAGAATCACCGGGTAGTGATACGAATCCTTCCGAAATGAAAGGCTTAAAATCCTCTAATAAAACATCAATTTTGGTTGATGCAGACTGGACTTGGGTCGAACTCTCGCTGGAGTCATTGACATCTCTAGGAGACGCAGTGGCGAAACTCTTTCTTGAGTCAGTAGAACATCTTTTGGATGTATTTGGAGAACTCTTGATGGAGTCATTGGAACATCGGGGTGATGTCTTATGGGAACTCTTGATAGAGTCATTGGAACATCGGTGTGATGTATTATGGAAACTCTGGATAGAGTCATTGGAACATCGGCTTGATGTATTTGAAAAACTCTTGTTTGAGTCATTGGAACATCGGCTTGATGTATTTGAAAAACTCTTGTTTGAGTCATTGGAACATCGGCTTGATGTATTTGAAAAACTCTTGTTTGAGTCATTGGAACATCGGCTTGATGTATTTGAAAAACTCTTGTTTGAGTCATTGGAACATCGTGGAGACATTTACGGAGAGTCTTGTACAGTCAATACATTTGAAACAGGTGGTGTCGAGGTATTCTTGATATGACTTGATGATGAGGGACTAAACCTCGACGACCACTGTACTGTGCAAGCGCTGACTTTCGACGGAGCTTTTTCGTTTCTCTTCCTCAATTTCCAGCAATCGTCAATTTTATGGCCTTCTCGTTTGCAGTAGGAACAAGTAGCTTTACTTGTAGTAGGTTTTCTGTCATTTGTACTGCTGTTCTTGATGGAGTTGCTAGCAGTGGACTCAGGCTGTTTGACTTGTTTTGGCTTGACATCCGTCGTATACTTGGCAAATTGATGTGATATTATATAATCGTCTGCCAACACTGCAGCCTTGTGCACATCTTCCTCGCCACGATCAGCTATATGCGTACGGACGTCCAGCCGCACACAACTCTTGAACTCTTCTATCAGCATTAGGTTCTTGAATTTTGCAAAGTCGGTGCCGATTTCCCTGGAAGTGAGCCATTTCTCAAAGCGTCGCTCCTTTTCCCGCAGGAATTCTACATGGGTTTGGCCATCCGATTTGCGACAATCCCTGAACTGCTTTCGGTAAGCTTCCGGAACAAGTTCATATGCCTTAAGAATTAAGGCCTTAACAACATTATAATCTTTTTGTTGTTCAATGGTCAAAGAACAAAATACCTCTGCAGCTCTACCAGTCAAAACTGTTTGCAGCAAAGTGGGCCACAAAGTTTCAGGTACATTAAAATTTTTCACAGCAAGTTCAAATTGTGGAAAATAATTGTCAATTGTGGCTTCATTAAAGCGTGGAATTATTTTCAAAAATTTTGTTGCTTCAGCAGTATGACTGGCAGGGGAAGAATCTGGTCTTACATTAGCAGCTAACTCTAATTTTTTTAACTCTATTTGTAATTTCATTTCTATTTCTTTCTGCTCTCTAGCCGCTGCAAGCTCTAATTCTTTTTGTGCGGCCTGTTGTTTAATTTCCTTCTCTTTTAAAGCTAACTGGGCTTCTATTTCCATTTGTTTTAATTTTATCTGAAGTTCTAAATCTGATTTACCCTCATCGGGTCTAAGGGTTTCTAAAAGGTCCTCAAAAAACACTTCCTAGTCTACATAATGGATTACAATGTTATCTCTGATTTCTTGTTTAAGGGCATTCGATTTTATTTTTAACCCTAAATGTTTAGAAATAAGGACCAGTTCCTTCCTAGTAAAAGCATCAAGCTCTTCCACAGAGGGATTTGCAAGAAAAACCTGAATATCCATGGCTAACTAACAACTATTACAAGCAAAAAAAAAAAAAAAAAAAAAATGTATACAATGTAAATATACAGTACGAAATCAGTACAACAAAAAACCTTAAGAGAGTTTGGTCAATACTATTGATACTTTACTTCCGACTCTTTGACACAAAAAAATTTTTTGTTAAAGTCAACTTCGCCTTTACAAAATTACTCAAGTAAGACGAAAATAGGTTCAGAAAAATATCCGGGACGAAAGCCCTTAAACTTCTTTTGTCACGTATTACGAATTGAATTCTACTTTTAAATGGCTTGCCTAGGGGAACGTGACAAGAGAAAAAGGTAGTTGTGTCACTTATCTTAAGTCTGAATTTAATCAAAGACTTACAATGAATAACAAAAAAAAAAAATGACACAAGAAATCGGAATGTAAAATATCAACTTAATGTTTAATAAAATATAACTCGAATAGTACTTTTAACTGAATCACATAAAGCAAGAAAAAACAAACATTTACTCAATACAAAATGGGAGGGTTGACCAAAACCCTTTTACAAAAATGGCATGTAAAAATATTACAATACAATAGTTTGAAAATATAATTACAAATACAAGCAAGGCCTTGAAAAAAGAAAAACCTTAACTTACACGATCAATTGGTATACCACGCACGGGTCACGCAATGTCTCCGCTATTCTGTCTCACGGCTGTCTCCGTATGTCTGTCCGTCAACGTTACACGGGCGGTCTTTATATAATATACCGCGCGTCGATATCAAGACAAATCTAGTAATTTCTAGAACAGAATAAGTCATCAACACCCAGATCTAGAACGCTCTTCAAAGAGACAGAAGAAAAAAAAAAAAAAAAAAAAAAAACCACCCTCCTTTCAACCAGAGGTACACACATAGGTCAAGGACCGGTCACTGTCTGTGTGGCTTGACTCACCGCGAAGAATAAAATAAAAAAACTTATTACACAAGGGGCAGACAACCTACAGGTCAAGAAAAAAAAATAGTATCTAGGTAACAATGCCTAGATATGTAACAATATGAATGTTTAGTTTTATAGATTATTTAATTTAATTTGATAGGATTGAAAAAATATAAAATATTTTTTTTAAATTATATTAACATCTCTCTTTTTTAGTTAATTCAATCGAAACGAAGACATCTATAACAACATATGGTAAAAATACCGAAAAGAAGTTAAACCCAACGAGCATCATTGTGAATAATACAATAAAAATGGACGTTGAGTTACCTTTTTCCGAAAAAAAGTATAACGATAATGTTGTATTTGAAATATATAGAGGAACAACAAAAGTATTTCCTACAAAACCAGCGGTAAGTTAATTTTATTTACTGCCATGCAATGATATATATATTTATATATATATTGTTACGTATCTAGGCATTGTTACCTAGATACAATTTTTTTTCTTGACCTGTAGGTTGTCTGCCCCTTGTGTAATAAGTTTTTTTTTATTTTATTTTTCACGGTGAGTCAAGCCACACAGACAGTGACCGGTCCTTGAACTATGTGTGTACCTCTGGTTGAAAGGAGGGTGGTTTTTTTTTTTTGTTTTTTTTTTCTTCTGTCTCTTTGAAGAGCGTTCTAGATCTGGGTGTTGATGACTTATTCTGTTCTAGAAATCACTAGATTTGTCTTGATATCGACGCGCGGTATATTATATAAAGACCGCCCGTGTAACGTTGACGGACAGACATACGGAGACAGCCGTGAGACAGAATAGCGGAGACATTGCGTGACCCGTGCGTGGTATACCAATTGATCGTGTAAGTTAAGGTTTTTCTGTTTTCAAGGCCTTGCTTGTATTTGTAATTATATTTTCAAACTATTGTATTGTAATATTTTTACATGCCATTTTTGTAAAAGGGTTTTGGTCAACCCTCCCATTTTGTATTGAGTAAATGTTTGTTTTTTTATTTTACTTTATATGATTCAGTTAAAAGTACTATTCGAGTTATATTTTATTAAACATTAAGTTGATATTTTACATTCCGATTTCTTGTGTCATTTTTTTTTGTTATTCATTGTAAGTCTTTGATTAAATTCAGACTAAGGATAAGTGACACAACTGCTTTTTCTATTGTCACGTTCCCCTAGGCAAGCCATTTAAAAGTAGAATTCAATTCGTAATACGTGACAATATATATATATATATATAATCAGTTCAATTTGTCCCGAAAGGCAATAAATGTGCCCAGATATATATATATATGCGTTTATATTTATATACAGAAAAACAAACAGAGGTCCATATAACAATTAGTAACAATTAGAGCAGTATTTCTTAACCTTTGCTGACCCTTCTCTTGACCGCTATGGAGTCTTGGGGTACAATGGAAACTACCCCAGCTGTCTTCGGGGCGGTTTTCTCACATTCTTTAACTGCAGAAACGCTTTCTCTTGACAATTAAAGCTCATCAATATTATCAAAAGGCAGCGCAAATTAAGTAAATTGAAGTAACGTGGAGGCACGGGCCGATATTTAATTGCTATTGACAATCGAGGCACAAGTAGTGTAGGTTAATCATTATTACACATATTTATCGTAATATTATCTTCCTATTAAGTGATACCTTTTTGTAGTTGGTCTGTTTTAGTAAGCATTAAAGGCCAACAGAAACAATGCTTTTTGGATCATAGATCTCTTTGACTCGAGCGAAACGGCACATGTTAAAGAACCTTTTGAATAATATTTTCAATCGAAAAATATTATATCGACGCTAACTACATTGTAATACAACTGATTTTTTATATGAAAAGAAAAGATACCCACAGATTGATACAAATGATTTAGCTTAAGGCTTTGTAGGTAAAAATAAATTTGAAAAAGACATTTATTTATAAATGTTTGATTTTATTCAATACAACTGTTTGCAACCTCGTTAACTATAATTCAAAGCTCTGAACAAAAATATTTCTCTTGTATTTTTAGGATTCAATTTCAAATGTGACTTATAGTTGCAAGTATTTATACGAGATAAATCTCAGATTGTGTTAATTTAAAAAAAAAATTGACTAGGAAAATATTCGGGTTTAAAACTCATCTCAGTTGTTACTCTTATACTTAAAAGTCTTTTATAATTTTAAATTTTCCGAAACAAAATATTTCTTTAAATTATTATAACAAATTCTATAGACTCTGTCTCCATATTTAACTATTCTGTTTTAACAGTCATGCTTTCGTTGAAAAAGATGAGGGGCGGTAGAATGAATACGATTAATCATACGAGTCCTCTCTCCATTTTATAATAATTGCTATTGATTCAGTTTGAGTGTACTAGCCTGTGCGCGGCGGACTCAATGTAGCAGCAATTTAATATATACCATATGCAACTTTTATAAGGGATTAATTTTTATGTAAAATAATGTGTAATGTCACTCAAAATACAAAAGAAAAGTATTGGTAAAAAGGGAGGATGGGTTGTTATATCTATCGCCCCTCTCACGGTCCCACCTGGTACCTTCCAGACTCTTGTAAATAATATTTACTAATGATTTTGCTTAAGATTAAAGTGTGATGCGACATAATATACATAAGAGATCAAATATCAATAAGTATTCAACAAAGTGTTTTCACAAAGTATGATTTCTGCATTAAAATTTTACCGCCCCCACTAAATCGGTTAGGATGGGGAGAACAGTAGCAAATGATCCAGGGATCCACCACCGAATCGGCCAACATACCTGAAGGGAGGAAAATAATATAAAAATATATCTATATATATAATTTTCTTCTTCCCTCAAGAGTTTAAACAAGAAGTAAAGGAAAGATCACTCTCTTATTTACGAGAAAACACAAGAGTAGTGTTCACATTTCGAATGGCTGCCTGCGCGCTTGACTGTCGTTTAAAAAATGTATCAAATCTTGCCCGCTCCCTTTGTCCTGCGGAAGGTTAACTTAACCATTGTGGATTTCGCGGGGCCAAGTTTGGGTAGGGAAGCGGACAATAAATGAAATTTAAGAGTTTGTATTACAAAGTAAATTCGTCTATGCATTTTATCCATTCTTAACTACGTACAGAATTACTTTACGAACCTTGCGTGTAGCAAAGTCATAGAGTATATCATAATAATTCTGTTTCCTACATAGATCACGCTCAATAGCTAGAATTACCAAATGTTTCAATTTATCTTTGAGAATTGTTGACCTCAAGTAATTCTTCATTAGTTTGAGGTGCGAGAAGCTTATTTCACCAGGTGACACAATTACGGCTGATGCATAATGCCGGCGGCCGCGAGAAATCTGTTATAAGTTATACAATAGTTTAATTTAATAATTTATACACCTAAAATTAGCGCGGGTCCTATAAAAGTGCTGGGCCCACTGCGGTCGCATAGGTTGCAGTAGCCTAAGGTTGGCCTTGCAAAATAGCGGCGTATGCTACTCCGCCGGTCGACTAGTTATACAATAAAACATGGACCGCCCCCCCCCCCCACTCAAACATTTTGGGTGGCGAGGGCAGTAGATGTAATCGCCCCACGCTATTGAATCTGCCAACATACCAGAAGGGAGGAGCAAATATAAAAATTTGTAAAAATGTCTATAATTAGTTTTTATCATATGTAACTAATCGTTATTAAACTGATTTCTACATAAACAAGTATAGCCTCCCACCCCTACTTGAAGGGTAAGGTTCAGAGGGGGGTACAATAAACACAATCGCCCTCCCCACTATCAGGGTGGGTTTTTCAGTTCGTTAAGGGGTGGACATAAGTTACTTGAATTCCCAGGTTCCACCATCTCGACAGTTTAAACCAAAGCGACGAGTAATGGCATGTAGAACTTTAGCTTACTGAACAGGAATACATGTCATTCAACTAAAAAACAATTGTTTTTCATAAAAAAATATTCATAATAACGATAAGTGAACTTATATCAGTTAAATAACAAAAGGGTAAATGCAACAATTTAATGAATAAATAATGTAACAAGACATGACTGATGAATACGGGTTTGGTAACTAGTATTATACATGGTCAAATACAAACAAGCAGCTTATTCAAAAATAACATAGCACACCTTAATCTCAGTGTCACAAATCGATCAGGGCCCACGAAGCCCACAACCTAAAGCCATTGAGGCAAGAACCAAACCATACTATCAGGCTTGTCTCCAACAAAGTCCCAGGCCTGCGTCCCTAAACAAGAAAAATAAGCATTCCTTGAGATCGCCCAAACCATTATGGTGCACAAAAGAGAAACATCCCAAAAGAAGCACCTCTACATGTGCACGACACCCACCACATCGAATCGGCTAACATACTAGAGGGGTGGGTGACATAATCTAAAAAATGGGTTAAAATCTATATAATTTGTAAATATTATTAACATAAAAGATTTGTATAAAATTTTGTGATTTATCTACTATAACTCGTCCCCCCCCCCCGGTATCCGCCTGTGATTTTACCTAATTTAAAAAAAAAAAAGAATATAATTTAAATCTATGTCTACAACTATATTAAACCTTTTGAATTTAATTCGTCTTAATTTCGGATTTTGTTGGATGTAGGTCAACACGAGTTCAAACTGTTTAGTCGTTGTCTAGGCTACCATGGCATTCTTATTTCTTAGATTCTATATTTAGATCATCATTGGCCTCCTTCAGTCGTAGAACGACTATGGTTCATCTCAGAGCACATTTCCTCATGTGGCTGTGGAGCCCTATTTTGGAGAGACACTCCCGTTCACAGATAGCGCATGTTAATTTGGCTTTTGCTTCGGTGGTAGAGGAGCTGGCCGTTTTTCGTATTGTAAGTTTTTCTTCCTGAGCTGAGACCCATGTAAGTGAGATGAAAGCCTGGGCATTGTTTATGGTCGTAACAATGTCGCCCACACAGCAGTTCCCTCCCCCCCTCTCCGCGCAGCTGATGTGACCAAAGGAACGGAATATCCAATACAGTTTAGGATCACTAGCGCCGCAGGATCTGCCAGGCTGTAGCGCGGTGTGCCACAGTCTGCCTAAGGGTCAACAGCTCCTGGTTTTTCCTCAGGGTTGTCTCCCGAAGCCTTTCCCGTGTTTGGGTATAACCGCAGGGCAGCGGATGTTTGGATTCAGAGTTTTCCTTCTCCTAGATAAGTAGCCAACCAAGGATAACGAGCCCAGCCTGCCCGAAGCTTACTGGTTTAGGCGCCAGTTGCTCGACTTTGCCCTTTCTCCTGTCTGTGGTAACGGTTCCGCCAGGCTCAGTAACTGATAATATGTAAACTTAAACTAAAAAAAAATGTATTTTAAGAATTAGATTCACGCATTCGTTTAAGTTAATTTTTTTTTTAAATCGCATTGTTGTTAACTGTGGTATTTAAAAAGGCATCGCGTCTGGAGGTCATGAACTTGCAGTGCGGGAGAAAAAAATTTATAAAAATCTTTGCTATTGACTAATATATAATAAACACATTTTTCACGTTATTTTTAATTTAAAATCTTTTAGAATTCGATGTTAAAAAGTTAACTCAAATTATTTATTTGACTATATTATTTTTTAAGAATACACATTTTATAATAAAAATAGATGTATAACCTTTCGTTTATTGATAAGTATATATATTTATCTGATAAAGTATTTGTTTTCATTTGTTTTGTTAAATTATATCTTTCCTTTGTAAAATGTTCTGACAAGGAAAAAGAAAAGTTTTAAAAATTACTTCTTTTTGGTGCTGAGTTTTAATTTTATTTACGTTTTGTTATTCTCATAATTTTTTACAGTATTATTTTATTTCACTGAACCAATGTGAAGGATTGAACATCGCTGAAACTATTTCTTGTGTAATAAAAAATAACACAATTTTTCTGCAATTGATTATAAAGGCATCTATAGATTTAAGTGAAAATTATCTACAACCTGTTATAAATAAAAATGGAAAATTGCTTGAAGGAAAAGAAATAAGACTTCCTAAAATATATGGTAAGTAATGTATTCCAATTTAAAAAAAAACGAGTATTAATATTATAAAATTTAGATTACTAAATAGATTTTTTTTTCGCTTGCATACAGACAGAGGATGGTAGAATGCGTGAGTGTCGCATAATTATTTTTTCGATTTTCGTATTTCTTTTTTTGGTGTGTTCATTGTTGTGTATGGTTTAACATTGTTTGGTTAATTGGATTTTTTCAATAGCTTTTGGTAAATTCTACACAATGGCAATTTGACTGACCCATGTAAGATTTTCATTAAAAGTCTAATATATCTAAATATCTAGCTTTTTGGTGAATGTATTTTTTTAGAATGTACATTATGCATTTAGAAAAAAAAACATTATGATTTTGCGCCCCTTTAACGGTTGTTAAATTTTGAGTCTCAGCCTCTTGTAGCACAAAGTTATTTTTGTTATTTAGTTAGCAATTGAAATGTTTCCATTTATAGTCGTTGACATTAATTTTGTATGCATTTGTGTATAGAAATCCTACTAGTGTCTTTTTACGTTCAATTTATTTCGCACCAACTATTCGCAATATCTATTTCTCTTCTTTTTCTAAATTATTACTTGAAGAATGTAAACCTGGCCTTAAAAATTAAAATTTTAACAAAGCTCTGAATGCTGTGTTTAACATTTTTTAAAGCAATTCCATTAAAGGTAAATCAATAAATATATCGCATGTTTTTTTTTTCTTGGACTTTATTTTGCATTGTTTAATTTGTTATATTTAATGCACGGTTAAGAGTATAATTTTTTTCTGTTTTTTTCTTTAAAGTGCATTTTGCATTATAATAGTTTTTCATAAATATTTTTTAAACAAAATCATCGCACTTTTTTCTCAACTTATAAGTTGTTATCGATATTCCTCATTTATAAATCTTTTCATTTGGCTATATATTACCCTTGAAATCCTGCAAGTATTGAGGCAAACCACGAAACAGTAAAAAGGACGCGTGTCAGGCGTCGTGGTACATTCTCTGATGCAGCAAGACGGAAACAACTTCGTGACGCTGCAGCCAAATACAACCAGAAAAATCCACATGTTCATAGACACGCTGTCGCCAAATACTCTCAGGCACATCCTGAAGTTCATAGAGACGCTGTCGCGAAATACTCTCAGGCACATCCTGAAGTTAATACAGACGCTGTCGCGAAATATAAAAAATCGCATCCTGATGTTCACAGATCTTCTGTTCGTAGGTACGATCCAACTAACGAAAAGCGTCTCATGCGAAAACAACAGGTTTGGCTGAAGAAAGCCGATTGTGGATTTGAGTACGATCCAGACATAGATTACGAATCTGACAAAACAGTGGACATTGGATTCATGGACGTTGTCTGCGAGTATTGTCAAGCTAAAAGGTGGAAATGCGAGTCTCCTGGTTTGTGCTGCAACGGTGGTAAAGTCCTTCTCACTTCTTCACCTGAGCTTCCTGACCTTCTTCATGGTCTGGTGCATGGAGAACATCCTCAAAGTGAGCATTTTTTGAACAACATTCGCAAATACAACAGCGCATTTCACATGGGCAACTGTACGTCGCATGCTCAAGAGTAAGCTCGGCGCAGGGATTGGTCATACTGCAGCCGGAGGGCCGAACTGACAACGTGGTGTACAAAGAGATCCTCAACAAATAACTGTGTATTGGTACATGTATGTTTCTTCTCTATTTCAAAAGGTTTACTTTTCTTCTTAGTAATGAAATATTTAAGGCAGTACATATGACACATTATTTTTACTTATCGGACTAACATTGCAAAAAGCCACACAAAAACTGCGTTGTTCCGGTTATTCCAAAAATACATGCGCTACATTCCCTGCGGTAACACTCCTGGCACAAATGAGAATGTTTTGTTGTTACATGTAGGCCTATTAATTAAAGCAAATTTGAAATGTTAATGCAATAATCCTCCCGCTGCAAAGCGCGGGTATTTTGCTAGTATTTTATAAATAAAATAAATGTTTACTAAAACACCTACTGCTTACATTAGGTTACTTCCCCAGCATCCCCCGAACCAAAATATTTTAAGAAATGTACATACATTACATTTTTTCACACTCGTACTTTTCCTTATCTCACAATCTATCATGTAGAACAGATTATTTATTCTTTTTAAGTGATACTGAGTTGACTTGTAATAACCTCTGCTACAGGTGGAAAAAATTGTTTATTTATAAATTGAAGCTCAATACACACCAGTAAACCCCACTACTGGTTTGTCAAATTTTTAAAATGATTTACCGCGTTCACAAACTTGAAGGCTTCGGATACACTTAGCATGCCTCACTTATGATATGACAATACATTTATATATATATATATTACTTTCAGGTATGTCCGTTAAAATAAAAACATCTGTCAAAGTGTATAATAAAAATATGAAGACAGTTGAAAACCCCACAGAAGTAAATGTCGGCGAGAGCCTCATTTATAATTACACAATTCATTTGAATGGATTTCAAAACATCAGCGGTGTAACCGTAGAAATTCGTAAAGTTTTAAACAACAATACGACTGTGGTAACTATATTCTACTTACTTTAATGTAAACATGTGTTTTCTTTTTGTGCTTTTATGCTCATTAGAACATTTAATTAACTATTTTTTTTACACTAGCTTTGAAAAATATAAACATTTCATGTCATTAAAAGTAAAGGGGAAAAAATTCATTTAAAATTATGAAAATAGTATACTAGACTTTTTAAATTATCCTATTGTTAACATTTTTAATTGCTTAAAATGTAATAAAAAGTATACCATTTTGAAATGAATAAAATTAATGCAATAATTATGTTTCAATTTTATAGTATAAATACCTGCAACTGGAATATTGTATTGGAATAAACAAAACAGATGAATTTTCATGTCTTAAGATGGGGAATATTGTCTATGCTCAAGTTAACCTAACCGTAACTGTGGAGCTAAAAACATTTTCAATTTTTCCTGCAATTTGTTTTGAAAACTATATATTCTCCGAAAGAGTGCAAGGATTTCCTAAAATAAACGGTAATGAATTAAAGTTTAATCTTATTAATATTTTAAAATGAATGAAGACTGAAAATGGGATATAGTCGACATTTTCACAGATAATATAAAATACCTTATAAACGAGTGTAATCCGATACTTTTTCATTTATGTTTAAGGCTTTCTTGCTGTGGGGAAGGTATTTATCATACACTACGGTCTCCGCCGTGATCTAATGAATATCCATATATTATCTTTCCCACAGCAAGAAGGCCTTAAACAGAAAATAAAAAGTATCGTGTACACTCGCTTTTAAAGTATTTAACATTATCTGTCCGCTATATCCCATTTTCAGTCTTATTTCATTTTCGTGTGAAAATATCGATAATATGTTGACATGTTTGTTTTCAATACCCTAGATCAGTAAGACACAAACAACTAATTCTTATCTTCATATATAATACAGACGTTACTTCAAAAAAGAAGATGATTACGTCCTACGCGTCATGCATTTAGTCATGCATATTAACCAATGACTTAAATTCTGCCAAGTCACTGGTTTTCCTGGCTAGCTCAGGCAACTTATTCCATGCTCTAATAGCACTAGGGAAGAAGGAGTATTTGTACAAATTTGTCCAGCATATGGGACAAGGAATGTGCCTTTATCATTGTGTCCTTCAGAGTATTTTATTACATTTTGTTTTTGTATTTGAAGATTATGGTTCAGTGTTTTATGTATAATTGCTACTTTACTTTTGAGTCTTCTGTCCTGAAGGCTTTCTAAATTTAGTTATTTTACTATAGGTGTTACTCTAGTCAAATGTGAATATTCATTTGTTATGAATCTCACTGCTCTATTTTGTGCCTGTTCCAGTTTCTTAATGTTTTCCTGAGTTGAGGGGTCCCAAACGGAGGATGCATATTCTATTATTGGCCTAACCAAGGTTAAATAACATTTTAGTTTTATGTTCTTATTTGATTTATAGAAATTTCTTTTAATAAATCCTAATGCTTTGTTTGATTTTTTTATAGTTTCATCAATATGTGGATTCCATGACAGTTTTTCATTTATTATAACACCTAGGTATTTTGCGTTTTTAGTCTGTGTTACTGGTTTGCCATGAATAAGATAAGTGGAATTAATTTGTTTTAGTTTTTTTGTTACTCTTAACAACTGACATTTTTCTGGGTGGAAAGACATGCTCCAGTTTGATTCCCATTTCTGTAATTCATCTAATGCTCTTTTTAAAATATCTGTGTCTTGTGTTGTTTTTATTGTTCTATATATTATGCAATCGTCTGCAAATAATCTGACTTTTGTTCCTGAAGTAATGCAATTTGGTAAATCATTTATGTAAATTAAAAATAGTAGTGGACCCAAGACTGTTCCTTCAGGTACACCTGAGTTTACTGTTATCGGTGTTGATTTAGAGCCATTTATTATTACGGTTTGTTCTCTCCCTATTAGAAAATCTTTAATCCACTGATGCAGTGGACCATTAATGCCAAAATATTTTAATTTTTTAAGCAAACTATGGTGATGAACTTTGTCAAAAGCCTTAGAAAAATCTAGTAAGATAGCATCTATTTGTTCACTATTATCTAAACCTTTAGAAAAATCATCAATTAGTCCTATTAGTTGTGTTTCACATGATCTATATTTCCTAAAGCCATGTTGGTATGGTGTGAGGACATTTTGTTTGTCTAAGTGGTTTATGATGTAGCTACATATTATGTGTTCTAGGATTTTACATATGATGCTGGTAAGTGATACTGGTCTGTAGTTTCCTGGGTCAGATTTTTCTCCTTTTTTTAAATAGGGGGGTGACATTAGCTTCTTTCCAGTCCTTTAGTACTCTGCCCTGGTTAAGTGAAGCCTGAAAGAGTATTTTGAACACTAGGGCTAGCTCATTGCTTAGTTCTTTGAGTAATCTAGCTGGAATACCATCAGGTCCAGACGCTTTATTTGGTTTGGTGTTGGCTAATAGTTTTTTAATTCCATTTTCTTGTACTACTATATCTTCTATGTTGTCTACTTGGTTCAAATTCAGTAATATATCTTTGTCTCCTGGGGCTGAGAATGCTGATGCAAAGTATTTGTTTAGGAATATCACTGAAACAATTTCTTGTGTTATAATAAGAAACACACTTTTTCTGCAATTGATTATAGAGGCATCAATAGATTTAAGTGAAAATTATCTACAACCTGTTATAAATAACAATGGAAAATTGCTTGCAGGAAAAGAAAAAAAGACTTCCTAAAATATATGTTAGGTAATGTATTTCAAATTTTTAAAAAAAAGAGTATAATTATTATAAATTTTTGATTACTAAATAGATTTTTTTTTCGCTTGCATACAGACAGAGGATGGTAGAATGCGTGAGTGTCGCATAATTATTTTTTCGATTTTCGTATTTCTTTTTTTGGTGTGTTCATTGTTGTGTATGGTTTAACATTGTTTGGTTAATTGGATTTTTTCAATAGCTTTTGGTAAATTCTACACAATGGCAATTTGACTGACCCATGTAAGATTTTCATTAAAAGTCTAATATATCTAAATATCTAGCTTTTTGGTGAATGTATTTTTTTAGAATGTACATTATGCATTTAGAAAAAAAAACATTATGATTTTGCGCCCCTTTAACGGTTGTTAAATTTTGAGTCTCAGCCTCTTGTAGCACAAAGTTATTTTTGTTATTTAGTTAGCAATTGAAATGTTTCCATTTATAGTCGTTGACATTAATTTTGTATGCATTTGTGTATAGAAATCCTACTAGTGTCTTTTTACGTTCAATTTATTTCGCACCAACTATTCGCAATATCTATTTCTCTTCTTTTTCTAAATTATTACTTGAAGAATGTAAACCTGGCCTTAAAAATTAAAATTTTAACAAAGCTCTGAATGCTGTGTTTAACATTTTTTAAAGCAATTCCATTAAAGGTAAATCAATAAATATATCGCATGTTTTTTTTTTCTTGGACTTTATTTTGCATTGTTTAATTTGTTATATTTAATGCACGGTTAAGAGTATAATTTTTTTCTGTTTTTTTCTTTAAAGTGCATTTTGCATTATAATAGTTTTTCATAAATATTTTTTAAACAAAATCATCGCACTTTTTTCTCAACTTATAAGTTGTTATCGATATTCCTCATTTATAAATCTTTTCATTTGGCTATATATTACCCTTGAAATCCTGCAAGTATTGAGGCAAACCACGAAACAGTAAAAAGGACGCGTGTCAGGCGTCGTGGTACATTCTCTGATGCAGCAAGACGGAAACAACTTCGTGACGCTGCAGCCAAATACAACCAGAAAAATCCACATGTTCATAGACACGCTGTCGCCAAATACTCTCAGGCACATCCTGAAGTTCATAGAGACGCTGTCGCGAAATACTCTCAGGCACATCCTGAAGTTAATACAGACGCTGTCGCGAAATATAAAAAATCGCATCCTGATGTTCACAGATCTTCTGTTCGTAGGTACGATCCAACTAACGAAAAGCGTCTCATGCGAAAACAACAGGTTTGGCTGAAGAAAGCCGATTGTGGATTTGAGTACGATCCAGACATAGATTACGAATCTGACAAAACAGTGGACATTGGATTCATGGACGTTGTCTGCGAGTATTGTCAAGCTAAAAGGTGGAAATGCGAGTCTCCTGGTTTGTGCTGCAACGGTGGTAAAGTCCTTCTCACTTCTTCACCTGAGCTTCCTGACCTTCTTCATGGTCTGGTGCATGGAGAACATCCTCAAAGTGAGCATTTTTTGAACAACATTCGCAAATACAACAGCGCATTTCACATGGGCAACTGTACGTCGCATGCTCAAGAGTAAGCTCGGCGCAGGGATTGGTCATACTGCAGCCGGAGGGCCGAACTGACAACGTGGTGTACAAAGAGATCCTCAACAAATAACTGTGTATTGGTACATGTATGTTTCTTCTCTATTTCAAAAGGTTTACTTTTCTTCTTAGTAATGAAATATTTAAGGCAGTACATATGACACATTATTTTTACTTATCGGACTAACATTGCAAAAAGCCACACAAAAACTGCGTTGTTCCGGTTATTCCAAAAATACATGCGCTACATTCCCTGCGGTAACACTCCTGGCACAAATGAGAATGTTTTGTTGTTACATGTAGGCCTATTAATTAAAGCAAATTTGAAATGTTAATGCAATAATCCTCCCGCTGCAAAGCGCGGGTATTTTGCTAGTATTTTATAAATAAAATAAATGTTTACTAAAACACCTACTGCTTACATTAGGTTACTTCCCCAGCATCCCCCGAACCAAAATATTTTAAGAAATGTACATACATTACATTTTTTCACACTCGTACTTTTCCTTATCTCACAATCTATCATGTAGAACAGATTATTTATTCTTTTTAAGTGATACTGAGTTGACTTGTGATAACCTCTGCTACAGGTGGAAAAAATTGTTTATTTATAAATTGAAGCTCAATACACACCAGTAAACCCCACTACTGGTTTGTCAAATTTTTAAAATGATTTACCGCGTTCACAAACTTGAAGGCTTCGGATACACTTAGCATGCCTCACTTATGATATGACAATACATTTATATATATATATATTACTTTCAGGTATGTCCGTTAAAATAAAAACATCTGTCAAAGTGTATAATAAAAATATGAAGACAGTTGAAAACCCCACAGAAGTAAATGTCGGCGAGAGCCTCATTTATAATTACACAATTCATTTGAATGGATTTCAAAACATCAGCGGTGTAACCGTAGAAATTCATAAAGTTTTAAACAACAATACGACTGTGGTAACTATATTCTACTTACTTTAATGTAAACATGTGTTTTCTTTTTGTGCTTTTATGCTCATTAGAACATTTAATTAACTATTTTTTTTACACTAGCTTTGAAAAATATAAACATTTCATGTCATTAAAAGTAAAGGGGAAAAAATTCATTTAAAATTATGAAAATAGTATACTAGACTTTTTAAATTATCCTATTGTTAACATTTTTAATTGCTTAAAATGTAATAAAAAGTATACCATTTTGAAATGAATAAAATTAATGCAATAATTATGTTTCAATTTTATAGTATAAATACCTGCAACTGGAATATTGTATTGGAATAAACAAAACAGATGAATTTTCATGTCTTAAGATGGGAAATATTGTCTATGCTCAAGTTAACCTAACCGTAACTGTGGAGCTAAAAACATTTTCAATTTTTCCTGCAATTTGTTTTGAAAACTATATATTCTCCGAAAGAGTGCAAGGATTTCCTAAAATAAACGGTAATGAATTAAAGTTTAATCTTATTAATATTTTAAAATGAATGAAGACTGAAAATGGGATATAGTCGACATTTTCACAGATAATATAAAATACCTTATAAACGAGTGTAATCCGATACTTTTTCATTTATGTTTAAGGCTTTCTTGCTGTGGGGAAGGTATTTATCATACACTACGGTCTCCGCCGTGATCTAATGAATATCCATATATTATCTTTCCCACAGCAAGAAGGCCTTAAACAGAAAATAAAAAGTATCGTGTACACTCGCTTTTAAAGTATTTAACATTATCTGTCCGCTATATCCCATTTTCAGTCTTATTTCATTTTCGTGTGAAAATATCGATAATATGTTGACATGTTTGTTTTCAATACCCTAGATCAGTAAGACACAAACAACTAATTCTTATCTTCATATATAATACAGACGTTACTTCAAAAAAGAAGATGATTACGTCCTACGCGTCATGCATTTAGTCATGCATATTAACCAATGACTTAAATTCTGCCAAGTCACTGGTTTTCCTGGCTAGCTCAGGCAACTTATTCCATGCTCTAATAGCACTAGGGAAGAAGGAGTATTTGTACAAATTTGTCCAGCATATGGGACAAGGAATGTGCCTTTATCATTGTGTCTTTCAGAGTATTTTATTACATTTTGTTTTTGTATTTGAAGATTATGGTTCAGTGTTTTATGTATAATTGCTACTTTACTTTTGAGTCTTCTGTCCTGAAGGCTTTCTAAATTTAGTGATTTTACTATAGGTGTTACTCTAGTCAAATGTGAATATTCATTTGTTATGAATCTCACTGCTCTATTTTGTGCCTGTTCCAGTTTCTTAATGTTTTCCTGAGTTGAGGGGTCCCAAACGGAGGATGCATATTCTATTATTGGCCTAACCAAGGTTAAATAACATTTTAGTTTTATGTTCTTATTTGATTTATAGAAATTTCTTTTAATAAATCCTAATGCTTTGTTTGATTTTTTTATAGTTTCATCAATATGTGGATTCCATGACAGTTTTTCATTTATTATAACACCTAGGTATTTTGCGTTTTTAGTCTGTGTTACTGGTTTGCCATGAATAAGATAAGTGGAATTAATTTGTTTTAGTTTTTTTGTTACTCTTAACAACTGACATTTTTCTGGGTGAAAAGACATGCTCCAGTTTGATTCCCATTTCTGTAATTCATCTATTTCTCTTTGTAAAATATCTGTGTCTTGTGTTGTTTTTATTGTTCTATATATTATGCAATCGTCTGCAAATAATCTGACTTTTGTTCCTGAAGTAATGCAATTTGGTAAATTATATATGTAAATTAAAAATAGTAGTGGACCCAAGACTGTTCCTTCAGGTACACCTGAGTTTACTGTTAACGGTGTTGATTAAGAGCCATTTATTATTACGGTTTGTTCTCTCCCTATCAGAAAATCTTTAATCCACTGATGCAGTGGACCATTAATGCCAAAATATTTTAATTTTTTAAGCAAACTATGGTGGTGAACTTTGTCAAAAGCCTTAGAAAAATCTAGTAAGATAGCATCTATTTGTTCACTATTATCTAAACCTTTAGAAAAATCATCAATTAGTCCTATTAGTTGTGTTTCACATGATCTATATTTCCTAAAGCCATGTTGGTATGGTGTGAGGACATTTTGTTTGTCTAAGTGGTTTATGATGTTGCTACATATTATGTGTTCTAGGATTTTACATGTGATGCTGGTAAGTGATACTGGTCTGTAGTTTCCTGGGTCAGATTTTACTCCTTTTTTTAAATAGGGGGGTGACATTAGCTTCTTTCCAGTCCTTTAGTACTCTGCCCTGGTTAAGTGAAGCCTGAAAGAGTATTTTGAACACTGGGGCTAGCTCATTGCTTAGTTCTTTTAGTAATCTAGCTGGAATACCATCAGGTCCAGACGCTTTATTTGGTTTGGTGTTGGCTAATAGTTTTTTAATTCCATTTTCTTGTACTACTATATCTTCTATGTTGTCTACTTGGTTCAAATTCAGTAATATATCTTTGTCTCCTGGGGCTGAGAATGCTGATGCAAAGTATTTGTTTAGGATGTTTGCTTTAGCTTCATTATCATTATGTATTATGTTATGTTCATCTTTTAATTTCGCTATGCCTGTTGTTTCCATTTTCTTAGACTTTATGTATGACCATAGGTTTTTGTTGTTATCTTAAGATATTACATTGTTTATGTATTCACTCTGCAGCTGTCTGCTTACTTTTTGGGTTAAGTGTTTAATTTTTATACACTTTTTGTAAACTCTTTCTGCCTTAGTTTCTTTAAATTTTCTGTATAGGTTTTCCTTCTGTTTACAAAGCTTCTTTAGTCTATTATTAAATCAGCATTTTTTTATTTTGTTTGATGTATATTTAGTTGGTATATGATTTTCTATAATGCTTTTAAGATGGTTTTTAATGAAATTCCGGAGGTCATCGACTGGTTGGTTAATGTCTTTTTCGAATAAGAATGTTTGTTGAAGTTTAATGCAGCTTGGTGTAGTTGTGTTAAACGGTAGACATTTTTAAAAAGGCCCGTAATAAAAAATGATATTATGTTTTTAACTTTTAAAAACTTAAAAAAAAATTGATAATAATGCCATTTTACTGGATTAATATACAAACGTTGATTGATAACTACAATGAAACACAACTTTAAAAAAATGATAACGGTCTAAAATAAATTGGACTGCTTCGCCCCCTTCTCAGATTGTCAGGACGTTGTGACTCCAATGACAAAACGACATTGCCCCCCTACCCCTCCCTTCCCCGTGAGTGTCCACCAGAGCTTGAGAATAGTTGCAGTAAATCATACAAGTTTGTAATGGGCTTGTAGTCCTAATATCATGTTCGTGTTTAGCTTGGCGTCTTGTTCTGTTCGCTTAAAAAAAAAACAAAAAAAAAACGTCAATAGAACGATTGTATGTTAGTGCTGTAATATGGGGATAGATTTTAAAATCGCGTTGGTAAAGAGGTATTAAAATGTTTTCTTTAAAAGAACGTTTTGAATTGATCGAGTTGCTAAAGTAAAAAGATTCTGCTGAGAAGAAGATGAGGATTAATTATTCAATTTCTTAATAATAATATAATGTATTTTTTACCCGTTTAAAAGGCCATGCTAAAATTTAAAATACCTACAATGCAGATACAACCGATTTTTTTTTTGTTTTTAAAAGAAATACCACTTTTGCATCAACTTTGTAAAAACGTAGGTAGCGTTGTAGACATTATCACAAAAAATTCAATGAAGGCCTAAAATAAAATAACATAGATCTACATTATTACAGTAGATATGCCTAAGCATGTTTGGATATATCTAGATATTTTTGTTATTTTTTTATGTGTCAGCGTTTGCCAAGATTTAATTGTTCCTAGTTGGGTGTGTCACCCCATATGGGTGTCACTCGATGCGTAACGCATATTCTTAGTGAGCCACTTGTTTGAACGAAACTTCCAGATGTTCAAAAGATGTTACTTGGATCCCGCTCATTTTTTTTTTCTCTAAACCTTCCTAACACCAAAAGATTGTATGCAAATCTATCATCTATGTTATGATACATCTACTTTTGATGCCAGACCATCCCTAAAATTTAATTAATGTATTAGATTAGATAATTACAGATTCTAAATAAATAAATAATATTGCTAATACATTGATGACAAACGATTGTTCGAAATTGCTTGTTAAACGCACATCTATGAGTCTAACTCTATGATTAAACATTAAACATTTAGAACACTAAATAGTGACGCTGTGGAGTTGATATGTTATCTGTTTTTGATTTCTGACTTTATCAATCTACCTTCATTTTATTGACGTGTTTCGAATGTTCCTTCCGAGTTGATGATAATTTACTTCCTATCACAAAACCTTCCAAAGAAAGACGGAGGATGTCCACGGGAAGGGTATGAACCAGGGATCATCGAAAATTTTTAACGATAGTGCAGCGCGAAAAACAAAATTTTACCAATTACAATAAAAAAACAACATTTCTTGAATATTCCTTTCTAATAAGCGGGATTGAAGAAAGCCGCCTCTGAGTTTGTGTGGTAAACTCTCTTGTGATATTGTTATTTTCAGCACTTTACTTATGATGGTTACATAACTATAGCGGAACTTATTATTAAATGAAGAAATTTATTAACGGCTTTGTGGAGATAATTGGCCATATTTACAGTTAAGCATATCAATACATGTATGGGTAATTATTTTTTTCTTTTGAAATAATGTCTTTAGTTTATAAGAAAAGATACATCAAGGATTGCAAAAAAAGTGGAGACAATACAACGACTTTATTGTGTCATTGTGTGCTTATAGGTTCTTTTTCATCTTCGTCTCCTGCTTGGTTTATTCTCGATTTCAGAAAAAAGTTGGAAAATTCTCATGTGTTAAGTCTTATCAATAGAATGCATTTGTATTGCAAATAATATATAGAAAACGTGATTTCTCTGATAGGTCGATATTACTTTTTTCTATCCTACCTCATTATCGCTTTTCTTTTTTTACTTGACTATGCTAAGAGTTGCTGCACTATTTACATATCTCTAATTTTGACTTTTTCTATGCATATATACCGAAATGAATGAATACATATTCCTTGGTTCGTATAAAGGAAAAAGCTTAAGGATGAAATAGCGAAAAGAATGCAAAGGAGACAAAACGAAATTGGGAATTAGATATGTTATGTGACCGTGTAGAGGTTTAAGATATCAGTAATTCTCAACCTGTTAGTCGTGACCATCTTGGGGTCGAATGACGATTTACCATTGGGTCGCCTAGGATCTTCCAAATAATTTTTTTTTCTAATGAGTAAAAAATAATATAATACTGGTTTCTAAATCAACTGTCATCATTTCTAAATATAATTGTCTCTCGAGAAAAAAATCGTAAACATTTTTTTCTATTGTTACCGTATAAATATTATAAATAGTGAACGTAATGCCTAAAAATAATGGCGATTTAAAAGACGAGATTATCGTCTAAAGGAAAAGCTATATAACTAAACCTTTTTTTTTTTAGTTTTAATCAGAAAAAGAATATAAAAAATTAGAATCATTTTGGCGACGAATTAGCACTATGGATTATACCCTATTTAATAATTTAACATCAATGTAATTTTTGATAGGATTCGTTTATAATCTAAAGATCGAGTGCGACAAACCTTGATTGGTCAATAAGGTGCGGTCCTTCCAAAGTTAACCTCAGCATTTGCTAGAAAATCGGACAAAAAGAATATTTACATGTTGTCAACCTTATCAGCTACGATGAAAACGACATTAAATTAGACAAACGGAATACGATGCTTATGTATGTTAAGAGCATCCATGCTCACGAAAATTCGTCATACTTTTAAAGTCTAACATAATGTTTGCACTTACCAAATGTCCATTCTTAATCAAAGTCTTGCTGAACTTGTTAACAGTGGCAGATATTATAATATTATAATATTAGAACCAGTGTTTGCTGTCATTTCACGAAATAATACATTAGAAAAAAATTAAAATAAAGATATATATTATTTTTGTAGATAATAAATTTGTTAAATTGTAAACAAAAAAGAAAAGAGTTATTTTCTGTTTCAGATGGTTTTATTGATACAGCTGACCTTACAAAATTATATTTTTCGATCATTGTCATCGCAATCATCTTAATCTTTCTGGGCGTATTGCTTGTTCAAATCATAAAAAAATACCGACTTACACAAGTCCCAGGGAGTAGGCAATGCCCTCAAGCCCTCAATCAATTGAAGTTTCAAGATGATGAAAACAACAAGGTTCCTTTGATTAGAAATGTAAGTTTGTTTTTTTTAAATTAAAAATAACTATTCAAGCCAATTATTATTATCTCTCTTTCTCTCTCTTTCTTTCTTCCTCTCTACAATAATAAATGTATGTATGTATATGTAATAAGAAATAAAAAGTAAATGAAGAGTAACCTTAAACAAGGCTTTATTAGACTAGAACGAAACATGAACTGACGAAAGAGACTTGGACACTAGCACACTAAATCAATGTTTTGAACACATTCTCACGACGTTACACAAACATAAACAAATCTATCTATATATATATATATAATTGTCTTCATCCCTAATCAGGTCAAACAAGAAGTAAAGGGAAGATCACTCTCTTATTTCTGCGCAAAATCACCCCACGAAAAAAAAAAAAGGGGGGGGGGGGGAAACACGTTTTCACAGCTTGCTACGGATGGCTGGGCGCTGGACTGTCAAACCATGCCCGCTCCCATCTCATGCGGGACTAAATAGCAAGGCCTGACTTAAACTTAAGCATTTTGATGCCCTATTCGAAACCGATTTAGCGGGGCCAAGTTTGGGCAGGGAAGCGGACAATACGTCAAATTTAAGAGTTTGTATTAGAAAATAATATCGTCTTTGGATTTTATTCATTCTTTACTATGTACAGAATTACATTACGAGCCTTGCGTATAGCAAAGTCATACAGTATATCATAATAATTATGTTTCCCACATAGATCCCGCTCAATAGCAAGAATTACCGAATGTTTCAATCTATTTTTGAGAATTGTTGACATCAAGTAATTCTTCATTAGTTTGAGGCGCGAGAAGCTTCTTTCACCTGATTACACAATTACGGCTAATGCATAATGCCGTTTTTATTAATAGCGCGTAGGATTGACGTTTTCCATATTGAATGACACCCCAAAATGACTTTTTTTTTCGATGTATTTCCGTATATTTTAAGGACTTTTCGTATATTTTGCAATTTCGGGACATTTCCAGGAGCTCCTGGTAAATCGACAGGAGTGCGCGGGAAACTGTTTTAAGTTATAAAATGGTTTAATTTAATAATGTATACACCTTGAATTAGCGAGGGGGCGGATCCTTCGGTCACATAGGTTGCAGTGGCCTAAGACCGGCCCTGCTAAATAGCGGCATTTGCTATGCCGCCGGTCGACTAGTAGTAACTATTTCACCAGATTCACCCCACCTATAATTAAAATAGCAAATAAAGTAATATAGTAGGCCGTAGCATAAATAAAAAAAAAGAATACCAGTACCTGTAATACCTTAGATCAGTAAATAGTGTCGCAATATTAATTTCTCTTGTAAATAATAGTGAATAGTGGTACAAAGAAACATAAAAAAAACTGTATCTGTTATTGATTGATAAACAATTACTACTTTTAAGCAATAACAAATATTGTAGTAGGTAAGCATGTAAGTAATTAAGTGAACAAGAAAATTCTAGTATCAGTAGCACGAGATTAACAATACCATTTTATGTAGCCAGTATAAATAGTGCAATAGATAGACAACTCTAGACCTTATAGTTCGGTCTGGTTCTTCTATCTCTTAACATGTAACGAGGTTGACTACCCTGTTCTACGGTTTGCGAGTCAAGAGTGAGTTCCTGAGCGTCCGGTGGGGTACGATGGTTCTGTGCATTTTGAAGAGGAAGCGCTCGGAGGTCCTCAGAGCCTTCCAGGGGTTCTTTCCTTTTTTTTTTTATCATCGTAGGGGTGTTAACTGTTACTTCCGTGTTTTGAGCTTCTGGGGGTCATTTTTTATCCTCACCTTGAGCGAAGAACTAAGGTTCATTAGTTGTATTGGATAGAGAGGGGATGGAGCCAAGTGTCTTAGAGAGACCGTCTCCTCTTTACCGCTGGGCAACCGTACCACGGCATATTGAGGGTTACACATCAGTAATTCGACTTCTTCCATGAGAGGATCATACTTCGAAAATCGGTTCTCTCTTCTCAGCAACACTCGACCTAGGCTAGATAGACAAGTGAGGATAGATATCCCAAAGAAGAATTTCCGGTTGAACCGGAAAACTTCTCATGTGGAGTTTCGTTTGTTGCCGTAGATAATAATGGTCTAATCGATTATAGGGCCTGGTTCAAGACTAGCTCCCATCTTAAGATCGGAAGATCGAGGTCTTTCATTGCTAAAGTAACAGCGTTCCATAGAGTTTTGTTTAGTCTCTCAATTTGCCCGTTGCATGAAGGATTAAAAGCGGTTGTTCTACTTGTAGCTATTCCCCTCTCGTGCAGAAAGGATTGCACTTCCCTCGACATACAGGACGTACCTCTGTCAGAATGAACGTACTCTGGAATCCAGCTGATTCAAACACTTAATCACAGTAGATGAGGACATATCGGGACATGGGTAGACAAATGGGAAGCAGAAGTACTCGTCCACCATTGTTAATAAATATTTATTGTGAGTAGCAGATAGGAGTGGGCCCTCGAAATCGATGCTTACTCTCTAAAATGGTTGGGTAGCCTTGATGAATGTCACTCCAAAGGAATGCGGCAAAACTGATAAAGCTTTCGGCAAGCCTCGAAAGCCGTGTACTGCTTTTCATCATCCCTGCTGATAGGTATCTGGTGGTAAGCGCTTTTGAGGTCGAATGTACTGTACCTGGAGTATTTAGATATTTCCTGTACTGGTTCATCAATTTTTGACCCGGGCTCGCGTCGAGGTAAGTGAATCTATTGATGGTTTGATAACCATCGATAACCATCTTCTTTTTGTGCCTTTCATGCGTTGTTACAATTATTTGGGCTCGCCACGGGGATGTGTAAGGCTCAATAATATTGTCAGGTAATAGTCTCTTGATTTCAGTGTGAATGAATTTGGAGTCAGACAAAGAATATTTTCTGATTTAGTGGCTATGGGGTGGCAGTTAGGAGCAAGATTCGCGAAGAGGTGTGGGGCTTCAACTCGTGCTGCTTTCCAGCGTACAGATCTGAAGAGTGCTTCGTTTTTCCTCAAATGGGATCAAAATCTAGCCCTAATATTACATCAGATACTAGTTCGTCTAGTAGTGATAGCTTCACACCTTCGTATTGTTCATCTTTGTACTTTATTTTGTTGAAAATTTCGCCGTGAGTAGTGCGAGAGAGATGTGTAGAGGTCATGTAGATTCTGTTTCTGGACATTTCTAATTTCAATTTGTACCTTTTAGCAATTGAAGAAGATATATAGCTTTCACTGCTCTCCATTTCTACGAGAGCCTTCAAGGGTACTCCATCGACGAGTATTAAAATAGTAGATTTAGTAAGGCCGGACGCTGGTGTCGATGCCCAGGAAGATCCAACGGTTGTAGTACGTAACGTCTCATCACCTGCTTCCACTATGGCTGAGGTAATAGATTTCGATGTCTGCCTGGTCGATCTACAGATTTTCTTGAAATGGCCGATCTTGCCTCACAAGTTGCATGTAGCGTCACGGGCTGGGCATCTAAAGCGTCGATGTGGGCTGTTTCCACAAAAGAAGCATATTTTAGTATTCACCGCATCCACCTAGTGTTCTAATTTTGCCGTTGGAGAAAGCCTCTCCACGTCGGCGCTGGCTCCACAGAGTGTTTCAGTGTAGATGTTTTACGCTATGGCATGGTTATAAGCGTATTCAAGTTGTCTTACCTCTTCATAGGCGCACTGTAGAGTTAGAGTAGATTTCTCTAAGAGTTGCAGCCTTATGCTGTTTGAAGCCAGTCCAGTAATGAAGGCGTCTCTTACGAAGATGTCTTTGTGTACTTGAGCGGTGACAGCTTTGAAGTCGCAGTCTTTGGCCATACTTTTATGCTATAGTAAAAATGAGTCCATGGTTTGTCTATTTAATAAAATACTCAGAAAGACACAAAGATAAAGGCACATTCCTCGTCCCCCGCGTAGGACGTAATCATCTTTTTTTAAAGTAACTTCTGTAACATATAAGATAAGATAAGATAAGAGTTATCATGTGCCGTGGAAAAATTTTGCTTTAAGCCTTCACGTAGACATTTTGTAGAACTTTGATTGATTCTTCGAACGTTGAACACTCACTTATGTACTGAAATACCCTCGAAGAAACGTAGTTTTCAAGTAATTTATTTTTGTCAATCTCGCAGTGAGAGACTGAGGAGATGAAATTCTTAAATGTTCTGAACCAGTGCAGCCACTTCTCGGTAGCCGATGACGAGCAAAGTTCTATGTCTAGCTATTTTGGCTTAATTAGACGTTCCATTTGTATTACTATTTTTACTTACAAACTGAGAATAGTGTTGAACTAAAATCCAACTTTGATACGTGAGGCACAAGGATTAAATAATTTCTAGTTTAATAAATTGTAATAAGAAATAAAGAGACACTGAAGAGTAGCCTAAACTCGGGGTCGACAACCTGCGGCTCGCGAGCAATATACGCTCTTTGGGTGTGAAGCTGCGGCTCTTTAGTTCCATACGCAAATATTATTTATTTTATCGAAACATTTTTTCCAATAGTTCTAAATATTTTAACGAGAATCATGCACTGATTATGTCTCTCAGCCACTTGTACTCGCTTTTCACTACACCCCTCCCCCATTACACACGTTCTCACTGTTGTCAGTCGGCGGAAGCTTTCGGCCATTGTCGGATGTTTCTATTTAGGTTTTAATTCGCTTTCGACGCAAGACGAATTGGCATCTTCACATCGTGCTTTGGCTGTTACAAATAGTTTTTGTTTCAAGTCAATGAGTTAGAAGCGATGATCTTCTCAAAGTTAGAAGCAATGTACAAGTAATGCTAATATGGCACAAATTACTTCAGCACAGTTATAAAAAAATTTGAAATGAATTTCTTGATAAATTTGAGCAGTTCAAACCAACAAAACCATTCTAGCATTCCTGGTTCACCATTTCAACACAAATAGTAAGGAAATCCACATTGATCGATTTGAAATTGATATTAGAAATGCAATTGCTTGATTTAAAAAGTAAAGTTTTGTGGGGTGGAAAATTTACAGAGTTAAAAATCAAATTGTAAGTGTTGGAGGTAAAAAATGTGTGTACGTAACGCAACAAAAGTGAACAGCTTTCAAAGAAATGCCTCGAGTTGATGAGTTGAATAGTCTTCCAGATTGCTATATCTTTGGATTGACATATTCGTGCAAGAAAGCGTTCCCTTGTATAAATATAATTAAAAGTAAAGTAAGAAGCCAACTTACAAATGAAAATTTAGAGTCGTGTTTGAAACTAAAAACAACAAGCTATGAGCCTAATCTATCCAAACTTCTAAAACTTTGCAAAGTTATCGTTCCAACTGAATTTGATAGCTCAATTGTTTGTTATTGAAGTACACGTTAGTGTTGTATGTAAATGTTTAACTGCTTTAGTTGTTACCGAATTAAAAATAATTATCAAATAACGCCATGTATATTATCTAATTTGTAGTGAAAAACACTATATATATATAAATAAAAAGTTTAAAAAGGGACTGTGAGTACTATTTATTGTTGCAAGAAAAAATGTTGTGGCTCTTTAAAATATTAAAAATTTGTAAATTCTAATTTTGGCTCTTCCGACTCAAAAGGTTGCCGACCCTTGGCCTAAACCAAGACTTTATTAGACTAGAACGAAACATAAACTGACGAAAGAGACTTGGAAAATAGCACACTAAATCAATGTTGTGAACACATTCTCACGACGTTAACATTAATAATAGTAATTATTTCACCAAGGCATAATTCTGTAATAAATATTAATTTATTGTTATTATCATTTTTAGAATATTCCTGAGAGGAAAAATTTATTGGAAGATAAACCATAACGGTTGAGAATGTAAACCATTGGTAAATAAATCAAGTTTTGTGTATTAATTTATCAAAATCTATGTAAGTATAGCCAACAAATAATTTTTTCGTTCATCAAGTGTTCATCTTTTTGTTTCTTCTAGGTTCGAGGATTATGTATGTAGAAAAGACTGAAGTCTATGAAAGCTCGAAAAGATTGTTGAGTCCTACTTAAGACACATAAAGAACTGTATATATGTATATAAGATTTATAAATCTTATCCTTTCTTATCGTATAAAATGCACAAAAGAGAATATCTTTTACATACAAACAAACATCTGTACATATGAAACAAATGAAATAAACACAAACATATAATGCACGAAGTTCTTTTTTTAAAGTTTAATTGTTTATGTTGTTATCATGATGAAATTGTTTTTAATACTTCTAATCTACTTTGTATAACTTTAAATTCAACTTTAAATTCAAAGCATTCACTAGACCGATTCCCTAAGTCAGCTGCTCTCAAACTGTGGTCCGCGGAGCTCAGGGTCTGGAAGTAGCTTGTTATTGGTCTAGAAGGTTTTACCTTTCCTTAGTCTATTTGACCGTTGGGGCACCATGCAAGACTCATCGACCATCTTTCTCCATTCCTCTCTGTTATTAGCCTTTAGAACCTCTTTCAACGGAAGGCCGTATATTCTTTTATAATGTACTCCAATCGCTTTCTCTGTCTGCATTTTCTTCTTTTTCTTGGTACAGTTCTCCTAAGGAAGGAGTTTGCGAGCCCCGAAAATCTTGTTATATGGCCATATATTTTAAGCTTTCCTCTTTTCACAATGGTTAGGTCATCATGGGGTCCAATCGCTGCAGTAACCATGTCTCTCATCTTTTGGTTTGTGATGCAGTCTTTGAATGTGATTCTTCTGTAGCAATCTCAATTCCATAGTTAGGATCCTCCTCTCTATCTTACCAGTAAACGTCCAAGACTCACAAGCATATAAAAATGTGGCCATGACCAGGGTTTGATAAGTTTGATTTTAAGGTCGAGAGCTAAGCCTTTGTCTTTCCATATTATTTTAAGTTTGGAAAGGACTGCGGTGGACTGTGATATTCGGGACAGCAGTTCAGGTTTCGTTTCCTCATCTGAGACAATAAATGAATTTTAAGCTACTAACATTAGTAAATTTTTCACCTCCAATGCTGATGCCTCTTTGAAAGCCCTGCTGGCTATTGGCCATAATTTGGCTTTTTTTCTGCGTTCATTTGCTGCTGAAGTCTTGTCAATGCACATCACCAAGTCAACTAGTTTTTCCTTTGTCCATGTTAGGCCATCAATGTCATCTGCGAAGCGCAAGTTAGTGACTCTTCTTCCTCCAATGCTTACAGTACCTTCGTACCTCGAGAGCATCTTTCATTATCCTTTCAAGGAAAGATATTGAAAAGTGTTGGTGAAAGTAGGCAGCCTTGTCTTACTCCAACAGTGGTTTTGAACCAGTTCCCAATATTGTTGTTGAAGTACACACCACTGATGGTCTCGTTGTAGAGGTTCTTGATATTTTATAATGTTTTTATTTATGAAGTACTTTTCCAGTGAAGCCAAGAGTGCACCATGCCATACTCGATCGAAAGCTTTCTTGAAATAAGTAAATACATGGAAAAGATTCTCTTGGTGTTCAAGATATTTTCGCAGATAATCCTGAGGTTTAGGAATACAAAAGCGTCAACAAACTGATTAAAAGGGAAATAAAAGAGGCGAAGAAAAAGTGGATAGAGGATAAGTGTCAAGAAATTAAACAGGCACTTAACAGGAATGGCAGTTAAAAAAAGCATAGCAACTAGTGAAGGACTCACTACCTCAAAACAATTAAGAACTAACACAATGCAAGACAAAAACAATAGATGTTTAACTGAGGAAAAAGATGTTTTAAAAAGATAGAATACTGTTCAGGGCTGTATAACTTTAAATCTCAGGGGATACAGAGATACTACATGTTCCGTCAGTATCAAACATAGACGACTATCCACTGGCGAACCCAGGGAAGGGCGGTAGAGACAATCGCCCCCCCCCCACTCGGCCTACCCCCCCGGAGGGGGGAGGCGGACACATTTTAGTAAAGAAATCACACAATATTTCTACGCATTTATTAGTTATGTTAATAATATATACTAATTATTTATATTTCAACCTATTTTTACATTATTTCCCCCCCCCCCTCGTATGTTGTCCGATGGGGAGGTGGTGATGGCATCAATCCCGCCCCCCCCCCCCACCATAAACTTACGAGTGGGGGGAGGTCCAATTTATTTGTAGAAATTACAGCTTGTTAACGGAATCAATTAAATATCTATATAATAAAAACTTGTTATTGATATTTTAACCGATCTGTATATTATGTCGTTCCCATTATAGCAGATCGGTTGGGGGAGGGGGCGAATACATCTACTGCCCTTCCAACCTAATCCATTTGAGTGAGGGTAGCGGTCCTACATATTCTTCTCCTGTCTACTGCATTATGCGTACAACGACATAAACGAAGGAGTGTTTCTCCATACAAGATCCTCTGGAAAACTATTTAATGTATCAAGGCTGCGGGCAAAAACCAAGGTTAGGAAGCTACTCGTCAGAGAACTCCTGTATGCTGATGATGCAGCTATTGTGGCTGATTCTGATATTCAGCTACAGTGCCTGGTCGACAAATTATCTGCTAATTGCCAGAAGTTCGGCTTAAACATCAGTCAAAGCAAGACTAAGATACTTGTCCAAAACACAAACACTGCACCTCAAGTAAGCATTAATGGCCAACTACTAGAAATTGTTGATCACTTTTGTTACCTTGGCTCCATCATATCCAACAACACTCTACTGGATAAAGACATAAACAACAGGATAGCCAAGGCAATGGCCACCATGTCACGGCTGCAGAAAAGAGTCTGGGACAACATATTGCTGACTAACAGTACTAAAGCCCTAGTCTACCGGACCTGTGTGTTGAGCACCTTGCTGTACGGAAGTGAAACATGGTCAACCTACTCATGGCAGGAAAAAAAGCTGAATGTTTTCCACCTCCGATGCCTAAGGCGGATCTTTAAAATAAGGTGGCAAGATAAGATAACCAATGAGGAAGTGCTACAAAGAGCAGGGTGCCAGGACATCCGCTCTGTTATCAGCAGCAGACGCCTTGGCTGGCTTGGCCACGTTCGTAGAATGCCAGAAGGTCGACTTCCACAGGACATCCTGTATGGAGATCTAATAGAAGGCAGGAGAGCCGCTGGTCGCCCACTTTTACGTTATACGGATGTATGCAAACGCGACATGAAGCTCTTCAAAATCGACACTGGCGACTGGGAAGAGGTGGAACTGGACAGATCCTCATGGAGAGAGAGCATAAAGGAAGGGTCAAAGATTGCAGATGCCATACACAACAGAAGCAGAAAGAAGGGTGAAAATGCAACGGCGCCTGGTGATTATATATGCCCAACCTGCGATCGCAGCTGTGTATCAAGGATTGGCCTCTTTAGTCACACAAGAAGTTGCAAAGGGAAAAGATCGTCTCTCGAGACGTAAAATGCCACAGAGCGGTCCTACTTTCAATTAGAAATCATAGTTTGTGAACAAAATTAGTTGAATTACAATATATTTTTTATATTATGTCGCTACACTTCTGGCATCTTAGCCCATTCGGTGAGGTGGGGGGGGGGGGCGATTGGTTATGCTACCCTCCCAACTCTAGCCCTCTGAGTGGGGGGTGGCGGTCCTATTTTTATGGAGAAATCATAGTATGTGAACAAAATTAGTCGAATATCATATAATATAATCTACATATTGATGTTTGATTTGTGTATTATGTCGCACACAAACACTTTGATGTCAAATTTTATTATTACCAAATATTAAATGTAAAAGGGTTGTACCAGGTGGGATAGGCGATACATGCAATCGTCTTTCGCCTGTCGAACAAATCAATACTTTTTTTCTTTTTGTATTTTAGTTAAGAGATTACAAAAATTAAAATAATTGTCACTAGTATAATTTATATATGCTATATAAATCAAAAATTCTTTTATCGAGTCGCCCCACCTCCTATTCTATAAATGCAATCATTAGCAGAAATTATAAAAAGGAGCGAGGATTAACGTTTTCACTCTACCGCCCTCTCCCCTTTCAAGGTGAAAAGATGACGTTTTAAAACAGAAAAGTCTAACGTGGCGACACAGTTTATGTAATTGCATACGAGACAGTTAACCAAGTTATTTTAAGAAAGACTTTGTTTTGGAAAATTTAGAATTTATACGAAATCTGTCCTTATAAGCGTAATAATTGAGATGAGTTTTGAACCTAAATATTTTTTTCTAGTCATCTTTTTCCAACCTTTACTCATACAGATAATTTTCTGTTGTATAAAAAAATTTGGGAAAACAACTGAAAAACAATTGATACTTACATCCTAAAGAAGCAAAACATTTAGACTAAATCTAAATACGCGGGGTATCTTATCTTTTCAGGAACAATTCGGTATGATAGTAAGTGTATGTGTTTTGAGTGACTGGTAGTGCAGTGTGTGTGCCTTTGCATGAAATGACCAGTGGACCTTGAGTATACATGGTTGAGTGAACAGCAGTGTGTCAGGACTGTGTGTAAAAGGAGGTCAGTTTAAGAACAAGTGGCTGGAGTAAAGAACATAAATAGAGACTAATAAAATCATGGTGTTTATTAAAGCTTATGTTGTTATAGTGTTTCTATTACATGATGTCAAAAGTGGGAGGCGGATTAATGATTTATCTAGACCCTAGAGACCTCTACAAAGCCATTCAAAGAGAACACTACCAATTACCTACTGTAGAAGAAATAGCTAGCCGACAAAGTGGTAGTCAAGTGTTCACGGTACTAGATGCCAACCCTGCCTTTTGGCAAATTAAATTGGATAAGAGATGTACAGATCTAACAACTTTTAACACACCTTTGGTCGCTACAAGTTCCTTCGTCTACCATTTGGGCTAAACTCTTCTGCAGAAGTATTTGCTAAACGTTTCCACCAAGTTTTCGACATTATACAGGGAGTTGAGATATGGACGAAATACTGATAGCAGGTAGAACTGTAGAAGAGCATGACGATAGACTTAGGCAAGTTCTTGACATAGCAAGAAGGAAAGGAATGAATGGAAAGAATGGAGTGATTTAAGGATTTGTCAATACTTTAGAGCAGAGTTTCTCAAACTTTTTTACCTGCGAACCGCTCTACATATTAGAAACTTGCCCACGGACCCCTTAGTCAAAAAGCTACATAAATGCGGAGTATATCAGTTACATACGTGAAAAAAAAATAAAAAAACACATTTTGTTGGAGTATTTCTATAAACAATTATTTTTGTTTAAAATAAATATAAAAAAAATACAAAAAGTTAAGGATTTGGATGAGCTTGATGAGATTTATGAATGCATTTATTTCTGTCTACATGTTTGTAAATGGCAACCACTAATCTCCACAAGCAAAAAAAAAAAATATAAATAAATAAATTGAATAATGTATTTATTTATATTTATATTATGAATATCATATTCTGTATCGGTTTTCGTTCTTATGTTTACATGTGCTTGTAACTCGTCCGTAAGAATGAGTTCACGAAATGTGTGTTGTGTAGTCATTCAGTGTATTAAAGCCATTCTAAGCGAACATGGTTTTTGACTCTGTTATCATTATGTTCATAGCAATATATATATATATATATATATATTAAAGAAATTTAAAGTCGACAAATTTGTTTGTGTAACCAGTAATAGTTGTATCCTTGTTCGATCTATTGCCTGTGTTCGTCAATCGTGTATATTTCAATAAGCTACTTTTGCTAATTTTACTATAGTGTATATTCATCTGTGTTTGAAATCAAACAAAACTCACGCACAAAAGAGTTTATTACCTAAACGGGACTATTTAAATGAAGAATGTATTAAAATCTTTGATTTAGGTCGTCAAAAATTACGTAATATACATATGAAAAAGCAGCTATTGTAGATTTGATTATTACAAAAATAAATTTGATTGGATTAACTGATAAATTATTAGATAAATAAATTAAATACTTTATTAAATAATTAATTACTAAACACGACGAAAAGCTTTGTTACGATATGTGGTATTTGAAAGACAAGAAACAAAAATCTCGTAGGTAGATCTCGGGAAATTTCTCGCAAAACTATTTGTAAATCGACCTTTATTTAGTCATTTGCTGTTGGTTTTCTATTTGTAACCAAAACATCTAAGAATATCTGGTTAACATTTTGGATCCACTATTAAATAAAATTGATAATATGGACAAATATGTATTGGAATTCCCGATTTGAACTGTCATTTCGTTAAAGTTAACTGCGAAACTAGATCTTTTACTCTGAATAAGTTAACTAGTTGATAGAATAATTTTTTTTTTTTTTTCAGTTTGATAAAATTAGTTGCTATTTGTGATGCTAAAACTTAAAATGATGTAGATGTGAGCGTGATAAAACATAGCCAAGGCCTTTTCGCTTTTCGCTTACATTAAACAAGGACAGTTTTCTTAGTTATCGTAATATATATATATATATATATATATATATATATATATATATATATATAGTGTTTATTACAAGAAATTTTTGTTACTCTTAATAACTGACATTTTTCTGGGTGGAAAGACATGCTCCAATTTGATTCACATTTCTGTAATTTATCTAATTCTCGTTGTACAATTTCTGTCTTGTGTTGTTTTTATTGTTCTATATATTATGTGTATATCGGGCAAATCTATTTGTAAACAATTATAATTATTATAGTATATACAATTATGCTAACGAAATAAAGCAAAACATGCCTTTTCTTTAAAAAAATATTAGCAGATAAAAAAAAGCAAAAATTTTATTTTCATTAAATATATTTGTAGTTGGCATTTTTCTTAGCTGCCCGCTAAAAGATCATGACGCGTAGGTTATAAAATTAAAATCAAAGTAGACTTAAATATTATTTTAATTAAGTAAGTATATACATATTTTTACGTCCTAAATATCAAGTTCACATAAAGAAATACAAGTCTGAAAATACTAAAACATTTTAGAATCTAATATAAAATAACTAGATGTTATTTATTAATGACAAACAAATATGTCCGCCTTCTACGTGTTAGTTCAAATATGGTTCATAAGCGTCTATCTATATAATAACGTTATTAAGCATGTAGTTTCGTTATTGTACAAGTAAACTATTCTAATTTGGGGGGGGGGGGGGGGGGGCAGTGGCTTCGGGACCTTAGAATCTGGAATCAATCTCGACGAAGTCTGGAATTTGGAATTTCATGATTTTTAGGGCGTCCCTGAGTCCACTCAGCTCTATTTAGTTGGGGAATGTAAAGACGGTTGGTCGTTGTGCTGGCCACATGACACCCTGCTTCTTAACCGTTGACCTTAGAAACAGATGACCTTAACATCATCTTCCCATTAGATCGTAAGGTCTGAGAGGGAAGCTATACTTTTTTTACTTTAATCTTGCCGTAATTTTAAAATTATTTGATCATTTTTGGTATATATATATATATATCATGGGCGTAGCCAGGATTGTTTTTCAGGGGGTTATGGAGGTGATTTTGGAATTGAAAGCCAACAAAACGCATATTCTGAGGTATCTACAGTGAATTATCCTGCTATTAAAAATTGTTTATTTCAAAAACCTAATGTGCTATTATTCTTACTGACTTAGACCCTCCTGCGCCGTTCGGCGCATTGGGCAGCAAGGTGTTTCCACAAAAATCTGTTACTGCCAATGTCTGAAGCCTCTTCCCACCTGCTCAAAGGACCTCCATGAAAGTGTGGTGCCAAGTTGTAGTATATGTCATCGCAACTCTTATTATGCGTAATTCATTTTGTCGGAGAACATGTCCCACAAAACTCAATCAACACTCTTTCACAACCTTACTAATGGTTCGACTCCCAGTTCGGCTTAGGATTTTCTTGATTTAGACCTTATCTCTGTAACCTCTCTTTACTACGCTCTTGAAATTAGGTGACTGTAGTTTACTTTAGATTTTATATCGAAAATGGAAGTTTTATCGTCAAAATCATTTGTTGGGAGGTTTTAAACTAAATAATCTCTGGAAACTGTAGTTTGCCTTAGAATAATATTAAAGAGAAAGGTTTTCAACCTCAAAACTCTCAGTAGTAAGATTTTAAACTCAAAATTATCTGAAACTTACAAAAAGAACTCTGGAGGAGGGAAATTTGTACTCAAAACCATCCTGTGCTTGTCTACGCTCATAGAATTTTTATTGTAAAATTTGCTTGTTTTTTATATTGAAGAGGTATTTTTCAGCTTTTAACTTGTCTGAAAGGAGGAGGGTTATACTCAAAACGCTACGTTAATAACATTTTAAGTGTGTAATTTGCCTTTTTTTTTAATGTTGAAGAGGTATTTTTTTCTTCATACCCCGCTGAAGTGGCATTTAAACTCAAAACCCTCTGGATACGGTCATATTATTTTGAGTGCGTAATTATCTTTTTTCATATTGAAGAGATATTTTATAGTTTCAAACCCCGCTGTATGGCGGTTTAAACTCAAAATCCTTTTGGCTACTCTGTAATAATTTAGTGCATGTCTTTTCCATTTTTTTTATATTGAAGAGATATTTTTAGCTGCAAACACCGCTGGAGGGGGTTTTAAAGACACACAAAAAAAAACCTCTTGGCAAAGTTCATAGAATCTTAGGACTGATAAATGGTTAGTCTTATATTGAAAAGGGGGTTTTATAGTTAATTTCGAAGAGGGTTTTAAAATCAAAATCTTCCTTAGCTATGCACTCGGAATATGTAGATTGTCCATCGCAATTATTTTTTTTTGAACCCCAACCCCCACTGGCTACGCCTATGATGTATATATATATATATATATATATATATGATATATATGAATATATACAGTTTTATTTTTGTGACAGTACGCACCGCACCTTTTCAACGTGGGGAAAAAATAATGACTTTTCTTGTATTTCAACGTCTATTATTAATTTATTAGTAATTTAAAGTTGGGCATCTCTGAGTACCGGCACCTATATAGTTACACAAAATATTGGATTATATATAGGCCTATATAATATATATACATATATATATACATATATATATATATATATATACATATATATATATATATATATATATATATATATATATATATATATATATGTAGGTTTTAAATAAGACAAGACTCTAGATTTCAATATTTTTATATTTCCAGCTTTAATAATTATAGTAATTTAAATGGTTGGTTGGTTCCACTTACCTGTACTAGTTTGTATTTGCATCATAATTGGTAAGTATTTTTTTTTCTTTAAATATATCCCAATTGCAAATAATAATAATAATTCATAATATTAACACTAACTTGAAGGGAGCCTTAATGGTACCCATGATTACGCTGATTGGTTTTTGATCAGCATTTCCAGTAATTCTGTCAGGTTTTAATTTGTTTTGGCACGAATAGTATAAGCGTTAAATATAAAACTAGATCTATTAATAAACATTATCTTATTTCTCTTCAAACAAAATATTAATTTAAAGTTTACATGTAATACCTTAGACTCAATGCACGAGATCTTGCATGTGACTTGAGACTTGCATAACACTTTTGTTAAAAATAGTGCATGTTGGAAAAAAGACGAACAATGTTATAGCAAAACAGCATTTGTTTAAACTCTACCACCATCAGCAATGCACTAAAGAGAAATGTACACAGAAAAAAATAAATAATTTTTAGTGACGTTTTCAGTTACATTATACCTCGCACTTGGCCATGCTAAATGGATATATTTAAATCCAGTGGCGTCACTAATGGGTGCTGGGGTTGCGGTCCGCACCGTCTGACACCTAATAGGGGGTGACACCCGAGTAGAAAAAATGCACTTTTCTGAAAAAATAAAATGAAATATTTTTAAAATGTTACAAAAGCAAGGTCATAAAGCATAAAAATGGTTAAATAAACTTTTTATTAATGGGGAAAAATCAATTGCGAAATTTTCTTATTTGACAAATAGTGGGCATGTCCACAATGAGAAACTAGCAAAAAGACTGAAGAACATTTATCAGGCATTCAAATCTTGAACATTTTGGCAGCCGGACTTCAAAAAATTGACGGGAAGTCATTTCTATGATTGACGTGTAGATTGGAAAACAGAGGAACGTTTTGCATCTATCGCATTGTTTCTAGCAAAACAAAAGTTGGTAGATGGTGGCGAATTGAAGAAGACTTGTCATAAATAATGGATTTTTTTTCTTGGGATTATGGAAATGTCATCCAAATATGATCCAGTGCTAAAGAATAACTTATACGATTGCATGGAAAGAGATAGGCTTTAAGTATTGACACAATCACTCAGGGACATAGTAATGCAGCTACAATATCAAGGATTCATAAAGAAGTGCAGGCAGTAATAATGAAGAACAGAAAAGAAATTTGAATGAATGTGTTTACTTCAGCTATGTTGTCAAAAGTAATAATTAGAAAATGCTCCAAATGTAAATTTTTCTCGGTTTTCTAGAAAATAAGGTTTTCTTTCTTGTCGCTGTTACCAATCAATGTGATATTTTAATTAATGAACAATTACTGGTGTGCTCATCGTGTTGCCGATAGACCCATGAAAGAAAGATTTTATGAAAGTGTGACGGCGAAAATTTTTACCGTCTCTCTGAAAATACAAACACTAGAGGCGTAGTGCAAAGACCAATGCCAGCTGTCTATGAATACATGCAAACCTTTCATTGCTTTACTTTCTTGTTGGCAGATGCACTGGGTAAAAAGTCTAGTAAACAGAAAAGTATCTTCAAATTAGAGTGTTAGTTATGGGCAAAGTGGTGGCTAAGCAAGAGCACTTTAACATCACTTTACGAACTATGTGACAAGTTAGCTCAAAGTGTTGTTGACATAACTTTTGTCAAATCAAACTAGCATGTAATTGCAACGGAAAAATTAGTTTTAACAATATGAAAATATCAGAAAAGTAATTTTAAGATGCCGGATTCACTATTCAAATTGAGAACAATAAGTTAATACTGAGTGCATCTATCTCTTTTATACTGGGCCAGACGACAAGTTATTTGAACAGATATACCAAAACTAGAATGCAGCAAGGATTCAACGAATTTCTACCAGGCTTTGATTTAAACCTTTAACTGTTTCTTACCAAATGCATGTCTATGTGGCATCATGTGAAAAGAAGCTTTTCAAAACTAAAGTTAATTAACAACTATTAATAACTTTTGAAAAATGAATTTCAAATTAAGCAATTCAGTCCCTTGAAAACGAAGTCTCAAAATGTATTGAGTTTAAAGTTATTTATAAGTTTTCATATTTGAAATCCTGCAAATGAAATTTAAGTTGTTTTTTTTGTTTTTTTGTGTAAAGTTATTGTAAACTTTTAAATGTGAAGATAAAAGAAAATATCCTGTTTGTACCTATCATTGTATTTGTCATAAAGTTGCATTTTTTTCATTAGACGTCCTCATGAAACTACGACTATAATGTTAAAATTCTCCATTAAGAGCTGTCTAATGTTTACAAAGGAAAGCATGTTTAATTTGATTCTAATTTAAAATTCTTAGATGTTAATAGATGTAATAATTAACGATACAATGTCAGACACCAAAAAATAAATAAAAAATTGACACTCATGTTAACGTTGTGTAAGATAAATCAACGAACTGTGTTATTGTGGGGGGAAGAATAAGTTAAACGCTGGGATGGGGGTGACACCCTTATCTTACCGCACCGAGGGACATCCATCCTAGTGACGCCACTGTTTAAATCATCATCTTTTTAATGTGGGGATACGCGGAGACTGAGTGGTAAAGCGCTTTGCTTCCGAACTGGGGTTCACATCCTGGTGAAGACTAAGATTTTTAATTTCGGGATCTTTGGGCACCTATGAATCAACCCAGCACTAATAAGCACATGACATTAGTTAGGGAAAAGTAAAGGCGGTTGGTCGTTGTGCTGACTACATGACACCCTCGTTAACCGTGTGCCAAAGAAACAGATGACCTTCACATCACCAGCCTTATAAACAACAAGGTCTGAAAGGGGAACTAACTACATAATGCGTGACTTTTATAAGGATGACCTTATGAATATCTAAATCTCTCATTTCTTGCTTTAAAAAAATCTGTTTGGTCCTGTCTATAAGAGCCTTTTGCTTCACTCGCCTAAGTGGCAACAGTGTAGTGGCTGATTGAAACATTTAATGTCACTAACAGCTGAAGGACCTTTCTAAAAAAAAAAGAAAAAAAGAAAATAATGTAAATAATTCTTTGCATAAAAGTAAATTATAAACATATAATATATCTTTATATGTATATATATTGTTAAAACTCTACTCTCACACCGAAGTTTATATTAAATATGGGTCTGTCTGGAACTAAGAGCCGTCATTTATGCTACCAGCAAATTAAGGGCTTGGAGAGATACAGAAAGTGTTTTGGTAGGAAAGGACTGGTAGTATTAAAAACAAGACTCCTTTTCTAAGTGTTTTGTAATTGTTAATTAACACATCGTCTATTCTTCATTTCCTTTCTATGAGTGCTTGTATGCTAAAAAATTGTCAGAAGTGGGATTTCTGCAGCCTAACAGAAGAAAAGAATGACGACGCTGAAAAGGTTAGATGGGCTGAACTAGCTAACCAGTTAAAGTGCTACGCGACGGTTTATTTTTCCCGGCACACTTTTAAACCTATTAACATAACGACCGTATTGCAGCGCTCCCCCACCAACACAATGTTCTAGTCCTCGTTTATTTTTTTATTTTTTTTGGTGTTTTTTTTTTTCATTCTACAATATAAGGACCCACAAAGCACTTTTTTATTTTACCGTATGTACAAACATTTCTTAGACCCATCAGTATGGCCGTTTTATATTTTAAAGAAACGGTAGTCCTTGAATTATAAAAGCGCCTAGTTATATATTCATAGCCGCGCTATGCTAATGTTTAAATAGTTGGAATATATGTATATCCTCTTGAACATTTTAAACATCTATTTCTCTATCTTATATTAATCAATCTCTCTATCAAGTTTCAAATTGGTTTACTTGTTTTAATAGACCCATATATTTTATTCAAGTAAATGTGTTGTTGAGTATTCTCACTGTATTAGAAATGTTCTTAAATTTGCTTGCATTTGTTGTATTTTTTTTATTTCTCATCACAGAGAAATGCACCTGTTCTGTAGCCAAAGAAGGCCAGAGCTATACTCTAAATGCTCAGTTTAAACACACAATCCCAAGGGATCTGGAAGTGGTCTGGATGTTCAACAGCTATACCGTGTCACAATGTTCGGTTAGAAAAGGATGTTTGGAGAACGAAAAAGAAAAGACAAAAACTTCTTTAAAGTTTGTTCAAGAAACTGGATCAGCCTCTTGTAACATTACAATAAATAATGTGACAACTGAACACTTAGGAACATGGGCTTTATATTATCTCGGCTCTGCTAGTATTGTGTATACAGAGTGTCTCTTTAAATGTGAACTGAACGGTAAGATAACTTTTTTCTTTGGTTAAACATTCTATTCTTTAGACATGAGAGAAATTAATAATGTTTTTGTACACAGCACATATATTTTAATTTTTAAATATATTTGTAAGGGCTCTTTATTGATTCAATCATTACTAATTCTTCCACTTGACGTGGACGAAACAATAATAAAATGTAACTTTTTGTCTCTTATCTTGGCTCTAGGACAACCAAGATATGTTCATTATCGAAACCGAAGCGGTTAAATTTACCAAATAGTTTTTTTTTTATTCACATTTTTGACCTAAAATGTTTGTCTTTTTAAGCCGGCATATTGAAAAGTACAAGATTATACTTCTGTTTCTGTTTTTAAGTACTTTAGTTTTCAAGTTCTTTACTCTGATATTAATAACATTTTGTTTGGTCAGTCGGTAGAGCACCAGGCTTTAAATTTGAGCGTCAGGGGTTCAATCCCCTAATCGGAATAAAAATCTTTTAAAACATTTTTTTCTATAAATTTTCTCTTCGCACAATCTTAAGTTTAAATGTTCGAATTTACAACCTCGATTCTAAGATGATTTTTACACTTCATAAAAAAAAATGATTGGTGTTTCAATGCATCCTTTTAAATATTTGGTTAAAAACCTAAAAAAACGAAAAACACTTTTATATTGCATGTAGGACTATTTTTTTTAAGGAGTAGAGTTTGTGTGGGTGGGGGTAAATGATTATGATAATCGAATTCTTTGTGTCTGAAAGTAGAAGATAACAAAGTGGGCAGTGATAATTAGCTGTAACAAACAGTAACATTAGAATGGGGCGAAAAAAAGTGGGGTGGTGGAGGGAAATCTAATGAAGAAACCACAGACCAGAATTGTGTTTGGGAGGGCGATTTAAAGCGGGCCCTTTGTAGTTAAACGTAACATATACTAGAGTACATTGTAGAAAAATGAATGGGTTGAGTTGTTGAAAATCGAGTAGTTATATTGAAAGTGCAAAAACGTTTGGCTGGTTGCAGGTGCGGCTTACGTATTATGTGAGCGTTTACAGGATGCATTAAGAAAAAGACCCTGGCCAAAAAATATCCTAAAGCCTATTAAATATTGTAAATTAGAACTGAAAAGCAGATGAATAGTCATATATTTTAAATAAAGCGTTTGATTTCTGAATAGAGAGATCTCGGGTTCGACTGGCATTTAAAAATCAGAATTTTAATGCACTTCTTTGTCCGACTAACTCTAATGGATACTCTACATTAGTCGATATCCTCGAGTAACAAAAACTGATCAGTCCCATCGATCTCAATTTCTTAAAGGGTGCTATAGTAAGTGTATTCACAGTGTATGCTAGTTCTTATAAATTCTTTATTTTGCCTTTAAAACATTATGGAACCAACTTTAGTTTAGATCTTCAACACTGTTCTGCTATTGTTCCCAAAGCTTCCAATTCGTTGGTCTATGTGGAAACTCAAATGAGAAAATAAACACTACTTTTGATATACAATCACTTGATTTGTGTTGTATTATGCTTATAAGTTTGATTAGAACTGCAGCCATTAATGAAGAAGGAAAGAGAACTTAAACAAACCGCCAGCGGACTACGTCTTTGTCTGCATGAGTTGGGGGGATAATATGCAGGGAGCAACTGGGTTTGCGTAGTCATGTAAAACATTGCACTCATCCTTAATATTCGAAATTGAAGTCATTGCTGTTAGTACTATAAGAACAACACATTGTATTAAGGCAAACAATTCTTACAATCGTATGACACCTTACTTGCTGTCGTTAGGGTTGTTGATGCTGCCATCTTGCCAATCGTGATAGTCAACACGTATTCCTCATTATATTCATTATTCACTTAGGCTTAAATTTTTCTTTTTAAATATATATATATAAATATAAATATAAATAAATAAATATATATATATACATATTGCTTTTCCCCACTTTTTATAAACCAAACTGTGAATAGTTTTTCAGGAATTCAGATATTTCTAAAAACATTTATAATGAACGAAATTGATGAAGCTTATGTGAAATTATGGTGGTTACCAACTTTAATTTAGTTTGTGATATATTTTTTCTTTCTTACGTGTACTATTTTCCGTTCTTAAGCCACTATTGTTTAGTTTAAGAAGTTCGAGAAAAAGAAAATTATTGCACATTTTGACTTGTTTATAGATTTTAGACTTTCAAATACTGCTATAACTTTTTTTTTTTTTTTATAAATTCCACTTTTCAATTTGCAACTTTTTATCGGGTCATAAAAAAGGGGCATAATCAGAGTGGGTGGAAAACGACTCTAACGATTTTCTTAGAAATTTGACAGTGGATCTATTTATTTTGGAAAAGAATTTCTGCCTATTTGAACGCACTAGGAAAACTCTATTAAGATCGTTATAATTTTTCAAAGTATGATAAAAGGAATTAGTTTAAATTTAGAAAGAGGTATAGATTATTCTTATCTTTTACAGATAAGCCAGGTTTCAAGCTGGTAGGCCTTATAATAAGTTGAGAACAGAAGGGCGGGACCCCGACTATTGCAATTCAAATCTATCATTCATTAGTTTAGAATAAAGTACCTTTTACGTTTTTTATGAGCGATAAGTTACTGTGGCACAAGGTCATCCACCGTAAACCAGGTTGTCATGTGCCAGCACAATGACCAGTCGCCTTTATTATTTCCTGACTAATGTCTTTAGAGCTTGGTCCACTTGGAGGTTTTCTAATAATCCTGAGAGTAATAATCATCAACAGAATTCCAACCCGGGAACCCCAGTTTAGAAACAAATCGCTTTATCACTCAGCCGCCACGCCTCTCATTCATTAATTATTAAGAGCAAAAAAAAAAAAATGTTGATTAGCTGTATAAAAGAGTGATATTTGTTTTTGTTTGTTTTTTTTACTATTTTTTTTATTATTTTGTACTTGTTGACTTTTTAAAAAATATAATATTCTCCTTTAAACTAACAAGTATTAAATATGATATATTTTTCAGCTTATAAATCTGAACCTGTTGATGTCATCTTTAAATCAAATTGTGTCGGAAATCGAAATTCATTTATTACACATATAAATAAAGAAGACAAAGATGTAGCGAAGGGAATGATTCCGTTTCCTTATATTATTGTCTTCGGTTTTTTGATAATTATATGTGTATCAATCAGTAAGTTATTTTTTTAATAATTTTTATTTTAGTATCTTTTATTTATCTAATATATAATTGAATTTTAAGATTTTTTTTTACTTTCTTTAGCTTTGAATTTAGTAAAAAGAAGAAAACAAAAAAGGCAATATTAAGAAATATGGTGGAAATACAATGGAACCTAGGGAAAAGCATAAGAAAGTTAAAAGAGGAGGCTACATAGAGAAGAATTTTGAAATTAAACAATGTTAAGTACGCTGTAAATTACGTTGCTAAATAAGTAAAAACTATTTTGTTTTACATGATAAATAGTTTACAAAATGTCGATATACATTATTGAAATGGTCAATACAATAATTGTATGTTTGTTTGTTTTTATTTTGTGTATCAACTCTTCCTTTATCGTATACCGGATACACCAAAAAGCTTACTATTTATGGATTTAAAAAAGTAAAGAGTCCACCTGACATTAGTTGGGGAAAAGTAAAGGCGGTTGGTCGTTGTGCTGCCCACATGACACCCTCGTTAACCATGGGCCACAGAATCAGATGACCTTTACATCATCAGCCATTTAGACAATAAGGTCTGAAAGGGGAACTTTTTTTTTTATACATCAAAAAGCTTACTATTTATGGATTGGCCACTTTTAAAATCTCAAATGGCACAAGTAAGATTACGTAGGCTCTGACATGTCACTCCTATGCCAGATGAAATTCATAAGGATATTGACAAGGATATTGACAAGGATATTTTGGAGGAAGTCAGACCTTAAGGACTACACTCATAAATGAAAGTATTTCGAAAGAAATTGCGCATCATCAAACACCACGAAAACAGACTGCATTCTGGTATGAGCCTCGCCAAGAGCAAAAGGAATGAAATAGCCGTAGATAAAAGTAAGAGAAAGAAAGCTGCCCCCATTACAAGTGGATTGACAAGCACCAACTGTGGAAGCCTTAGCCGCTTCAGAATCCACTTTCGTCATACCAAAAAGAAACCAAACCAAATTCAATTGTGTGCATTTATCCTCTTTCAAAAATGATGTAATCAAATTTTTGAACATCTTAAATTTACTTTGAAATTTTAGCCAATGTTAACTTGACTATTTAATGCTGGCACTGTTGGCTTGAGAAATTGGAAGATAATTTGTATGATTATCATACATAACATTACTGTGACCATTTCTTTTTTATAAGTAAGAAAATTCTCCTTCAAAAATTGTTTTAGTAATGTTATCTATGCTAGTGTTTTATTCAAATATAAATATCTTTAGCATAATTTATTGGAACTAAAATTGTATATATATATATATATATATATATATATATATATACTTATGATTGTTTTTTCAACCAATCCTGTTCTTATAAACGTTTTTGTATTTATTTCACAGATTTAGATAAAATATTATCCTGTGGAAGTGTTGAATCCTCTTATCTTATATAATACAGATGTTACTTCAAAAAAGAAGATGATTAAGTCCTACGCATCATGCATTTAGTCATGCATAGCATTGCATAGTAATGCATTGCAAAAGTAAATATTCACACGGCAACGCCAGAAAGAAAATTTCTCATACATATATTTAGCCCTAATGAGTTAAAAAAAACATAAAAAACACATTCAATAATAATGTAGTTTTTGTAGTTTTTTGTTTTTAATACTTTACTATAAGAATGTTTAATTACTCATATAAAAATTAAATAATTAGTTGTTTTTTTCTCTAAATATTTCAATATTCATTTTAGTTGATAATACCGAAAATATTCAAGTAAACCATAAATTACTTACATTTTTTGTTTGCTTTGTTCGTGATATGTTACCAGTATTTAAACTGGAATTATTAAGGCTAAATTACTTTTAAAACAAAAGCGTATGCTATTATGGCACAGTGACAATAGCCTTACAATACTGAAAAGCAGGACGCGTTTGTGGCGCCGCTTTGTGGCGATGGGTATTTGAGCAAAGATTTTACAAAGACACATTTTATGGATGTAAACCTGTTCGTTTTGCAGAACTCGACTATAATTTATGAGTTGGGAGAAGCATGTCAACATCATGTTCATCAGACCTTTCTTACTTGGTATTATTTCAAAGTATTTGATGTTCCCTTAGAAGTGAAGATTATTATTTCTTAGACATATATTTCAAAGGATGAGTGGTTGGCAGCAGTTATAAACCGGGACCATCGAGATGACATGTCCCGATCACTTACTACTTATAGTTCGCAGTAGGCTATTATGATATAAAAACATTATTGGGGGTATACCATATATATATACTGTTATAGACCTTGATCTTGTAGTTTATGATCGCTGTCTGACTTTGACAGAATACTCAGGAGATGTTTGACTTTCTTCTACGGGTGCATTAGATGTGTTGAAACTACTATTGAAAAAACACCTTCACATTAACAATAAGCCCAGGCCGTTAGATACTTGAATGCAGTAATGAACGAAAATGTTGTCTACCAAGCAGTGGCTCTCTCAACCCTTCTATGGACCAGAGACATGGGTACTATACAGAAATTACAGCAAGTATTCCGTATGGTTGGTGAATGTAAGCCTAAAGTAGTCTTTTGCGTTTAGCTTGTAGGTGGTCAAGTTATCACACGAAACTCTTTAAAGACCAGCATACGCGCCAACTTGCTTTACCTAATATGGAAGAGAGCATTTGGTTGAAAGTGGCTTCAGAATGAGACAGCTGGAGGTTACTTACAATGGCCTTCAGATACACATTTGAGACCAAAAAAGAATCCCTTGCTGATGACAGAGTTGGAAGTCGAAAAGAAAATCGATTACCGTCGGTTTTTGCGCTGAACAAAGGAAAATATGTAGGTCGCAATTTTTTGCCTCGGGAAATACTTCAGTCCTTGTTAATCTTCGAACTCGAAGACAAATCTTATATTTCATTGATTCAATCACTGTTTCAGTTACTGATTAATTAACTGTTACAGTATCAAATTCAATTATTTTTTTTTATTTACTGAAAAAGAAAAAAAACACATCATATATACTTTTACTAATCTAATTAGTGATTTTAGCACTAATTTTCTTCATGATTTTAATCTCTTATTCAATTTTTGATTAAATCAATGATTCTTTAACCGATTCAAATATTGACTAGTTTGCTAGTTCAAAAGTTGATTCAATCATGGAACTATACTAATGGAACACAAGTGCCGTCAAGCATCGTTTTTCACGCTTATCGTCTAGTAGAACAATCAATGATGATGCCAAAAAAGGAATTTTCTCAATGAGCCACCTGCATTGAGTTTAAAACATCCCTACTCTCTATTTGACTATGTGTATAAAAACTGCTTCCATTTTCCGACAATTGAAAAATAGATAACAGTATCCTGAATAAGAGATCGTCACAAAAATGTTTTGTTTTTTTTAAAATCACTTGTTTCAAAAGTTAGTACCAGTGCTTAAAAAGTTGATTTTTTTTTTCGCGTAAACATCATTATCTAACCCGCGTAGTTAAATCCCTTTAATTTTGGAGGTCAATAGTTGTTCTTATCAGGATATCAAGAGATGGGTCGATCCATTGTTTTACATTGACCAGAAAGCTATTCTTTCTTATGCTAGATCCACTGTACATTAAAGGATGTTTTTGACAAAATGTCATATCCTAACATTTGACCGAACCAGCTTAACCCTTTTTCATAATATTAAGGAGCTCATCCTTTTTGCTAGCCAGTTGACTTCCGAAGTACCAGCACGTACAGTCATTCTCCATGCTGTACGGTCTTGGGCTATCTCCTGCCACATACTTTAGTTGATGCCCGTGGTTCTCATGCCTCGCTTGCAGACATCTTTGTAGGTTAGTCTTGGGCGGCCCCTCTACAGGCTAAGCGTGTAGGGTATCTTTATAGATTATTCCATCTGGCATGGATAGATGCTGTGCATATTGACTTGTTTCAAAACGAACAAATAGGTTATAGGAAACGATATTAAAACAATGACCAGAAATTCATTATTGTTTTATCTTTTTTTGGCATCTTTGTTTAAAATTAGTCGGATTCTAGATCAATCAAAGTTTATTGTTCTTTTACAGAATTCTATTTTTTCACGTGTAGACTTATAAATTGATTCCTGTAGTTTGAGGAACAAATAGTCTGGCATCCTGGAACAATAGGTTTCCGTTGAATACAGGTTGGGAAACACTGAATAAGACCTGTGATGTTATGCCATTTTAAATGATGTGGTGTAAATTTAGATCTATCCCATATGATTTACAATAATAAAATTTTTATATAAAATTTTTTTAAAAAATTTTTTACCTCTAATAAGTCTGTAGGTTTCATCAGTGATATATTATAACTCTTCTATTATAAAGTTTAAAAGCTGCTGAAAGTTTACATTTTTTTTTAAATTTGTTTTTAAATACTTCTATTCTAGGCAGAACTTCGTGTGACTTGGATCAAGGTAAATGGACTGCTGATCCCAAAACGGCTCTAACAATTTTCACCGAAATTCAACAACTGATGTATATCGCTGAAAAAAAAAAAGATTTACTAGCTCGTTGGAAACATGGGAAAAACTTGGCATTTGATACCCGGTTTAAACCAAATACTTTTTTATTATTTTTTTTAATATTAAGATTTATTTTAAGTTGAATAATGCATGTATTGTCTTTTTTTTTTTAAAGTTATTTTTCTTTTTTTTTTTTTTACATGATTACCTTATGTCTGGTGACCACAACAATAACGCAATTTTACACTTTGTATGTATTAATCATTAATATTTTCCCTGGCACGTTCCATATTTATTATATTCTTTCACAAGTTACACAAAAAATGTTTTCAATATTTCAGTTATTAACAAATAAAACCATGGCAACAACTTTTAATAATGTACCACAATGTCTCAAGGATTAGACGTATGCTATATCTACTCTCTGGCATCCATTCAAATATTCGATGTAAGTACTACTATACAAATTGTATTTTAGTTATCAAATAGATGTCCATGAAATAATTGATTTTCAATGTCAAGAAACGGAATACTGAGACAAATATCTTTGATATAATGTAGCAATTTTCTTTGATATTTTATAACAATATTATGCAAATTTACGTACCACGGATTCCTAATATACCTTGGCTGTTATGCCAAGATACTATTTTTTAAAATAATTTGTACGTTTGGAAATTTAAAAAAAAGCAAACATATCTAAAAGGGATTTAACATGTATGTATTCCTGAAAAGTCAATTATTGGTTACACCTCTTCAAGGTAAGGTGCAGCAAGTATAATATTTTTCCCATGCAATGTTCTCAAAAGTTGAAGTACTTTTATTTGAAAACCAATTTATCTTTGAAAATTTATAACATAATATATGTCATAGCTGCTTATATATTAACGTAACTTCAAATTAACTAGATATCTGCCTTCCAATATAAAACTAATTCCTATCTAGCGCTCATAACCATCTTAGTGTCAGCACCTTAACTCATTAGTTCATTTTAGGTACAGATTATTTTTACAATGACAAAATTATATATACATACTTAAAATTACCCAAAATAAATCTACTTATAGCGTGGTCAACACATGAACTACAGATGCAGACAATTTCGGTTGCATCCCTTTTTGTTACTTAGGTAACTTGCCGTTTTAAAAAAAAAAAGGTTATTGAACTCTTGCTTAACGCCACAAGGAAAATACCATCCTGTTGCAAAATTAAAGTCTTAGAACATCTTTAGTAAGTTATATTATAATGTAAACTTTGTACATATTTATCTATATCTTGTCATTCAGTCAGAAAGCTTAGAGTTTGTATTTCTTAAAAATATTTTGAGTTTTTACTGGAAAACTACTATTCTGAGCGCCATAAAACAAGAATCTAACACAAAAACAACAACATTTAACAACAAATAAAATCATTTATTTCAAATGGCAACCAGGAAGGCTTTTGATTATGTTTTAGGTAATAAGTATGTTTATTATAGATCACTACGAAAACATCTCTTTATAAGATTTATGTTACAAGAATGATAAAACAGTTCATAATAACACAGTACACATACACAAGCTGGCTTAGACACCAAAAATGATTCTAATTAATTTTGTCCTCTACAGCAGAACAGTGAAATCGACAACGTAAAGGATTGATTTGATTTTGATGTTTGAGAAGAAGCGGCTTGTTTCAAGATGCATGCAACATAATGCTCCTGTGCCAGTTCTAGAGTTGTTCTTCTCTTGTAATACTGTGCTAGATCAAGAAACGAGTATCTTAGAAGTTTCGTCTGGAATTCAACTAATAAAGGAATCTATGAAAAGTTCATTCTGATTTTTGAGAGCAGAGACTGTCACGAACCCCCTCACTTCATAATCTTGGCTCTTTTCATCTAGCAATGATTTTCATGTTTGGTGCGAGTAGTTACTTTTGTTTCAATATTGAATGTGTTACTTTGAATAATAACTCTGTACTTTAAACCAATATTACTTTACAGTGTCTTAACTTATTAACAACATCAAAATGACAACATATATATATATATATATATATATATATATATAAATATAAATATATATATATATATATATATATATATACAACTCGTAAAGTCAACACCTAATTAAAACTAATATTTAATATTCTATTTATGCCATCAATGGCTTCTTTAAAATCAACTACTAAATGTAATAAGTGATTGATTAATTAAATACTCTATGACTGCTTAATGATAAAGTAATACAATATAACTAAAAGTAGAATGAATAGCATAAAGCAACAAGAAAAATAGTTTTTCCCCCATGCTCAGCCAGACTAACCAGTTCCCTCCTTAATGCACGCTCCTGGATCCAACATCACAAGGCTACATGAGTTTAACTTATGTTGTCTTTCTGTCATTTGTGTAGACTATCGTCTGTCGCTCATTTTCTAGCTTCTACCATCTGTCGTCAATGATTTACATCATAAAATACTCAGGCTGTCTCTACTGACTTCACGGACTCTCATCGACTCAAAGACTGTCACCGACTCAGACTGTCGCCAAGACTGTCACTCTAAATAAAGAAATAACCAGGATATTACTAACAACTAGCTAAAGCACAAATTCTATTTATTCTTAATCAACTACCTACCAATGCAATAACTAATACAAATCATTTTCTTACCCTGGTCCTTTAGAACTACTTCCTACAAGCTACAGCATCTCTGGCACACGACACACGCCCCTGTTAACACCAAATGGCGCTGTGTCCCGGTCTGCCCCAAACGTCTCTCTATATAGGCTGAGTATCTAGCCCACGCCTAAACTATCATTAATAATTGTCTGTGTCTGACCCGACCCACATATTTCTCTACAAGACAAACATCTAACTGACATTGCCCTAACTTTTGTCTGGTCTCTGTCAAGTCTATCGGTGAGCCTTGATAACACCTATGAAACTAAATAATAACTCTCACACACTCAACACTTTGACAGAGACTGTCTTGAAACTGCAATCCTTTGCTAGTATTTTTTATCTCTGAATGTACTTGTCAATACCTTGCTTTATTTCTTGCTTACATTTCAATAACAGCGAGTTAAATTGTATTAGCTTGTTTGACGAAAAGTCTATTTAGATTGGATATAGAAGTTTCTTAATCGTATACTCGAACACAATTATTTAATAAACATAAGTTCCCACAATCTGGTACTGCTACTTTTAAAGCGAATTTTTCAATGGTAGGAAGCTATTCTTCTAGATCTTTTGAGCGTCTATATCATTTGGATCCACGTCAATCGTTCATGTTTTAGAAATCGATACATATTCAAAGCAAATTTAATTCATAAGTTACATGTGTAATAAATTGTATAAGCAATATAGAACACTACTTCTCTTTTATAGGCTTTATTACACAACAAAATGAAAATAGTTCATTACACAGTACACATACAAGCTGGCCTAGACACAAAGCCAGTTTGGCACACCAGTACAGATCAGTTCACAACACACAACAAAGTATAAAAAATTTAAATATGTTTGGATAAATATTAAATTATTAAATTCTTTTTTTATTGCTGTTACGATTCAGTGATTGAATCATCATTCTGAAATTGTTTAAAAAAATTTTTTCAAGCGTAGAGTTTACAGAAAGTTTACTTGTTTTTTTGTTTGTTTTTTGTTTGATACAATTTTATTGTATCATATTTATCTATTAAAATGTATCACCCAAGATATTTAAAAAATATGCCATATATCATCACATTTTTTTAATAATGTAACTCCTATTCCTACATTACTTAAAATACGATATAATGTTCAAGCCGTTCAGATTTGTGTAAGTGTGCAAAATTGTATAAATTAACTGCATTAAAACGTTGTAAATGTTTAATGTTTGAAAAGAATAAAAGTTTTTCAGTAGGCTATTATTGTTAACGTTTCGTTTTATGATCCTGCTTAATCATTTATATGCAAGTCATTTTTAAATACATATTTAATATATGACAGTTCTAGGCCTACATTAATGTGCGTTTTTTCCCTACATTTCTCCATCACATTTTGTGATTAATTTTTTTCCTAGAAATGAGAATTGATAGTAAAGTGATGGGCTGTGATTAGTGTAAATTGAGAGCTGATCATGCATTAAACTTGTGTGTTTGGTCTTTAGTGTGTTTTTAATTCAGGTTTATACTTATGACCAATTATTATTTTAATAAACTCACAATTTAAAATAAAAACATGAAATTTAACAGAAGCTTTCATCATATATGTTGGAGAGAAGGGGAGGAAAAAACAACTCTAAACTTTCCCTAAAGAAAAAAAAATCGTGGCTCCCCCCATGCCCTCCGCAATGCCTGTAACTGTTTCTTACCATCTGTGTTACTGGTGTCTTGTGAAAAATAAAATTAAGAACTATTAAAGATCGACAATAACAAGACTTTCAAATCTGAAATCAGTCTACTGAAGGCTACTTTACGAGAATTTCGAATGTTTCTTTAGTATAACGTATAACAGATTCTTTTAAAAGCTTTTTTTAAATAAATGATTAAGAGCCTAAGTTGATATTTATTTTTAATCTCACATTTCAATACATAAAAAAATTAGTGGTACAATTGTCGTTAATTTCAAAAATAAAATTGACTATCAATTTATAGGTGTATAACCATCTATGGATATAGAGAATTAGCTCGATGTAAGCTAATATGGTAAAACAATGAACAAAGCTACAAAATTATTTCTAGTGTTGGAGGGGGAGAGAGACACCATAAGCTGACCGCACCGGGTGATACCGACACTAGTAACGCAACTGTGTACCAGTGTTGTTGTCTTGGCTCTTTATGTCTAGAAGGCTACATGAGTTGAACATGTCAGTCTTGGGTAAGATTATAGTCCGTGGTCATATTTTAGCTGGCCTCGTCTAACTGCTGTCGTCACTGATTCCCATCATAGAATACTCAAGCTATCTCTACTGGCTGATGTTATCTTATGAAATACTGACGTTACTGCAAAAAAAAGAAGGTTTTCTCTATCGATTCAACACTTCACTGAATTACTCCAAAGACTGTTACTCTTAATAAACCATGGGCGTAGCCAGTTGGGGGCGGTTGGGGTTCAAACCCCTAGCATAGCAAAGGAAGTTTTCAGTTTAAAACCCCCTACGAGGGGTTTCTGAGTTTAACCCCCCCCCCCTACTAGGGGTTTTCGCAGTTAAATTCCCCTCTCCTATAACACAAAACAAAATGCAAACGAAAATCCCCCAAAATTCACGAGCACAGTTAAGGAAGATTTTGATTTTTTTAAACCCCCTCCAAAATTTACGATAAACCCCCTCTTCAATATATAAAAAAAGAAAATTACACACTCAAAATTCTATGAGCGTAGCCAAAGGGGTTTTGAGTTAACCCCCACCCCCTCTTCTGTAGGGTTTGAAGCTAGAAAATACCTCTTCAATACACGGTATAAAAAAACGCAAATTACGCACTCAAAATTTTATGAGCGTATCTAAATGGGTTTTGACTCAGTTTTGAGTTTAAACCCCCCTTCAGCGGGGTTTGAAGGTAAAAAATACCTCTTCGATATTAAAAACAAAGCAAATTATACACTCACCATGTTATGAGTGTATTCAAAGGGGTTTTGAGTTTAAATTCCCCTCCAGTGGAGTTTGAAGCTAAAAAATACCTCTTCAATATAAAAAAAGAAAATTACAAAATCAGAAATCTATGAGCGTAGCCAAAAGGGTTTTGGGTTTGAACCCTCCGCAAGCGGGGTTTGAAGCTAAAAAATAAATCTTCAATGTAAGAAAAAAGCATATTGCGCACTCAAAATACTATGAGCGCTGCCAAAAGGAGTTCTGAGTTTAAACCCCCCTTCAGAGTCGTTTGATGCTAAAAAATACCTCTTCAATATAAAACAGCAAATTACACACTAAAATTATTTGAGTGTAGCCAAGACAATTGAGGGTTTTGAGTTTAAACCCCTCTCCAACAGATGGCTTTTTTAAACTTTAAAACCCCTCCAGATGGTTTTGAGTTTAAAATCCCCCTACAGAGCGTTTTGAAGTGGAAAAACTCTATCTTCAATATTATTCTTAAGCAAACTACAGTTGCTAAATTTTATGACCGTAGGTAAATGAGGTTTTGAATTTAAAACAAAAAACTATAACTCCAGAGATTTTTTACTTTTAAACCCCCAACAGATGATTTTGAAGATAAAACTTCCCTTTTCGATATAGAATCTAAAGCAAACTACAGTCACTTAATTCCAAGAGCGTTTTCAAGAGAGGTTACACATTTCTACCAGTGGCGGGGCTCAATTAATATAGTGCAGTGAATAGTCATCTGCCGAAATGTCACAGCCCAGTTCTTGTTGTAGGCGTGATAGCGCGAATGTCGTGTTATGTAGATACCTCTTGTAGATAATATAATATTCTTTGTACTCTTAGTTAAATGCTTTCACTCGCGCACTAGATTTGCTAGTGCGTGAGGACACTAACATGCTGAACTCTTTGACCACAGTATTTAGAATAATTAATAGACTCACTGGTAGCAGACATGGTTTTTATTACATATAATAATGAATCATAAAAGATATTGGCAAGTCCAGCCATCAAGAAATATTCATAAAAACATAGTACATTATAATCCAATGAAATACTTCAGATATCACACAATTTTACTCCAAAAATCAACCTTAATATCTATACATTACTACACTGGACAAGATATGCAAAATATCACTCTCTCTACGAGAGTCCAAGATCAACTGAGGTGTCCACCTAGTGGTCAATCCCCGACCAGAAAAAATCTCGTGCTAACGTGCACGGAATGGTTCAGTGATTACTAGTCACCAAATATTACAGGGGCTCTAAAACTATACATATTTCATACATGACACGAAATTAAAAAAAAACACTAAATGAGGCTCAACAAAGATGGTTAATACAGATTTTAGGAGTCAGTTAAAGAGATCGGGTGTAAATCAAGGAAATCTATACCGAACTGGGAGTCGACTCTTTAGTAAGATTGTGACAGAGCGTCGCATGAGGATTGCGGGACATGTTCTCTGACAAAATAAATTAGGCATAAGAAGAGTTGCGATGACATCCTAGTACAATTTGGCGCCACACATTCATGGAGGTCCTCAGAGCAGGTGGGAAGAGGCCTCAGACATTACCAGTGACAGATTTTTGTGGAAACAGCTTGACGGCGAATGCACCGAACGGCGCGGGATGGTCTAAGTCAGTAAGAATAGCACATTAGGTTTTTCAAATAAAACTTTTTAATAGCAGGAAAATGCACTGTAGGTACCTCAGAATATGCATTTTGTTAGCATTCAATACCAGAAATAGTGCTTGGCGGCGGGGCTCCGCCCCGCACTGGGGGAGCTGCTTGTGCTGCTAGTTGCTGTCAATAGCGGGGAGTCTGCAATTTCCCCACTAACTCCAGGAAGAAATTCTAGGGCACAATAAACGTCTTCCGAAAGAATGATGGTTCAGAATGTAATAAAGATTATACACACACACACACATACATACATATAAAAAAAAATCCCCCCCAAACTCCCCCCCCGAAAAAAAATCCTGGCTACGCCCATGTAATAAACATAAAACTAAGTTACAGCTAACTGGCTGAAGCACAAATTCTATTTACTATTAAATATAGTTAATACAAATTTTCGTAACATAGTCCTTTAAAACTACTTCCTAAATGCTAAATAAAGCATCTACAACACACGAGACACGATCCAAACTTAAGTCGGCAGTGTTTTCTGGTCTGACCCAAATTTATCTCTATATAGGCTGAGTCTCTAGTCGACTCTAGCCCACGCCTAAACTAAAACCTATAAATTGTCTTTTTCAACCAGTCGCTCTACAAGACAAACATAAAACTGATACTGCCCTATCTTTTGCCTGGTCTTTGTCAAATGTGTCTGTGAGGCTTGATAACACTGTTTAAACTAATAAACTTTACTCACACACGCACACAACACTGTGACATGTCCTTATGCTAATGTAACAAAATAAAACCGTAGTGATTTACAAAAGTAAAGTAAAGTAAATCTCCGATATGTTTTGATCAATAACAAACATTAGTGGCCTATATGGAATAGGATTTTGAAAATTATTTTCCATCAGTTAATGAATTCACCTTTATTTTCCTTAACTTGAGATCAATATATATTAAGGCTTTTTCAGCCACAGTTGTTACTTTCTATATTGTTTAGTGGACTGCAATTTAAGTGGCTATTAATTTCATTGATCATTTTCTCTTAACTGAAAGACCAGTGTTATCTCTTTGAAACCTGAGCTTATTTTCTTGTTAACCGGATGTCCGTCAATTTATATTGCTATTTTAAGCGTATTTGTCTTACGAAACGGCCGTCTTATAGGTAAAAGTGTTAGGCTTAGCATGTCATATGTACTTGACACCATTTTGTTATTAATATAATGTTAATGCATTACCAATCGTCACAAATGACACATTAAGTTAGCCTATTAACAATGGCCGCCCGATACCTATTGTCCTATTTCATACATACATATATTAAGCATAAATGAATAGCAGCACCAGGGACTCTATGTTTATGTCCTACTTCATGTTTGTATTTCTTGGGCTTCAGGCGACGACCTATAAATGGAAATAATTCAGCTTATATCAACATTTAAGTCAAGTAAAAACTTTATAGTTAATGAACTAATTTTTTTTTGTAGATTACTATTACCCGAAGTCTGCGGGCCTTAGTTTGTGTATTACAAATCTAAGGAATTGGATTTAGATCTATGTCGAACTTAGCTAATGATCCTTTCAATTTTTTCTCTTTCTCTAAGAAAATAAAAGTAGTTTTGCGAAAATGGGTTTACTCGTTAAGCCGATACACTTGTTAAAAGTTTCTTTAATATAGATAAATTCAACTTTTACAATGAAAGAAGCGCTTGATGAATGGGATATAAAGTACGTCAGAACTTGTGAATTTGCAAATATAAAGAACGTATTTATGGAAAAATGCTTTTGAAACACTCATTTGAATGTTAATGTTATTTAATAATGAAATCATTGGGCTATATTTTGTATTTCATATAAAAAACAAACTGTCTTTGCAAAGTGTAGTTCTTAAAATTAGATCTAGCTCTTTTCGGTCTTGTCTCATGTAAATATGACTTTATGACATAGACGCATGTAAAAGTAGTACTTCAATAGAGTTGGGTAACTTTTTTTAAGGGTCTTAAGCTTGTTTTAGGGCTACTTTGCATACGTTACTGTTCCGTTACGCATACATACATACATGCATGCATACATATACATACATTCATACATGCATACATACATACATACATACATACGCCTTATTATCTGCTTTATAGTGAGTTGATATAAGGTTTGTAAAAAGCAAGCAAACAATGGATTTGATCATTATTTATTGTGTATATTTATTGCATTTTTTTTGGGTGTAATATAGTCTGGACATAGTCATTCTTGTTGGGGTGTAATATAGTCTGGACATAGTCATTCTTGTTGGGGTGTAATATAGTCTGGACATAGTCATTCTTGTTGGGGTGTAATATAGTCTGGACATAGTCATTCTTGTTGGGGTGTAATATAGTCTGGACATAGTCATTCTTGTTGGGGTGTAATATAGTCTGGACATAGTCATTCTTGTTGGGGTGTAATATAGTCTGGACATAGTCATTCTTGTTGGGGTGTAATATAGTCTGGACATAGTCATTCTTTTTGGGTTGATAGTTCTTCTTTACTAACGTTTCTGTTGACATACATGTGAAATGTAGTTTCTGGGTAGTAATCATCAGTGTCCGAGGGATTATCAGCACCTTGAATAGTTTCATAAACATGATAATCATCTTTGCTTTCATCGACGTAGGATTTCATGAATGAGCAACCACAAATGAACTTTTCTGAAAATAAAAATCTCAACATTTACATGTAATAGTATTTCTGAAAACTTATAATTTCATTTACACCATTGTTTATAATAATATTTTAAAACTTAATATAGCTTATACCTAGCTAGCTTAATATAATTACTGTGCTTTTATTTTTTAACTAGAATATACTGATTCGAAATTTAATTACAATGACCATCACAAGAAGAACTATCATAAAAATAAGAACTCGAACGATTATAATGAATCTTGTATCAATCGAAGTTGTGTTAGCGTTTGTTGTGTGACCCGAATTGAGATCTAATGAAAAACAACATTTTAAACAGTAATTGATTTTTATCATTTTAGATAATAAAGATACTCATATAAAAGGCGAAAAACAAATACTTACTTGATAGTAAAATTTGCGTGGTTTCAATGCTAGTTGAAATTATTCGATTTTCAAACAATTTTGTGGAAAAAGTATTGGTCGTCAAACCTTGTAATGAATCTAATTAGTGTCATATCTTTGATTTTTTAAGCATAAATATAATACAGAGAGAGAAAGAGAGAGATAGTGTGTGTGTGTATATGTGGAATAGACAGCATAATTGCCTGTGATAAAAATATAAATAATATAATTGCAAATGCCTTACTTCTTTGACTCCATGAAGTGTGCTTTTTGGACACTTTAGTCGACACTGAGGTCGTATCTACAACTTGTACAGTCTTTTTAACTTTAAAAAAAAGATTTAAGATATATCAATGAAAATAATAGAAAGTATGATAAGGCTATAAAATGTTTGAGGATTAAACTTTGAGTTATAACAATATGCAGCACTAGACTTTGCCTTTGATTGCATCAACTCTAATAAGATTAATTAAATTCAATGAATTTACAACTAACAAGATTGTACGTAACAAAAGTGTTTCATTAGAAAGAAAGAAAAGTTACATGCACTTCTCTTTCTGTGAGCTTAAAGTGCTGTTTTTTGTTTTTGCTATCCTCATTTAACAAAAACAAAAACAAAACAATTTATGCAACTTATGATGTCAAATCACCACCTTACAAAAAAAAAAAAAAAACGCGGCTGCCTTTAAAATTAGCATGTTAAAATCCGAACTGTGCAGGGCAATAACGTATTGGAGTGCTAAACAGTAAAATATCTGCCTGTATAGCATTGGAACTGTTCCAGCTATGCATGGACGTTGTTACTCTTAGTGAGGTACGCTTAGCAGATCAAGAGTATTTGACAGAGAGAGGAGCTAAGTTCCTTACTGTTTTTGGTGCATATTCTCCCACTATATTAATAGAACAGGACTAAATCTCTGGTGTATTGAGAAGAATTCTGGGCAAGGTGGACACCGAGGACAATTTTAAATGGGGATTGACTCAAGCATTGCACCAACAATTGCAGACTGTTGCTGAGACTCTGCTCCGTTTCTAAACTTACCAATCATTATCATCATCAAACTCCATTTGATTGAGGGCTTCAGAGGCCCGAATTTTCTCTTGCAAGGGATTGGACAGAAACCCTACTATTTTGCGTAGTGCATACATATGACCAAAAAAGGTCGAGAATTTTTGGTTTCCCAAACCTGTCGAGACGAAGATCAACAAGTCTAGGGCAGTCAAAAAGAATATGAGACACGGTTTCCTCTTCTTCCCCGCAGCGGGGGCTACCGTGAAACAATATTTGGCCATAGCCGTGAGAAATATGAGTCAAAGGACAGTGGCCTGTTCTGCAGTGTACTATAATAGCTTACTGAGGCCTGGACTCGGGAAAGTGCGGTCAGGGCGCCTCATGCACTCCCAGGCTCCACGGGCTTTTTTGGGACTTGTCCTAGCACTCAAATCACTTTTCCATTTCTGTTTTTTTTTTTAAATTATAGCCAGAGCATGATAAAAACTCAAAACCTGTTCGGTGGGTGGTGTTTACCCTTCCTGGTGGGCCAAGGAGTCTGCAATAGTGTTCCCAGTCACACCTACCATTATTACAGGGGTGCCATAATGTTGCTTTATGTTGTGTGAAGCCATGATGACAGTGTCGATATTGAGGGTCATGGTCCAGGTTTTTAAGGGTTCACAGACAGCCATTACCTCCGCATAAAACCTGCAAACAGTAACACATGGTCCAAAGATTTTGACTGAGTCGGAGCCAAGAAATTTAACGAAGGCTGCATAGCCTGCTCTTCAAGACTCTATCGATTCCGATCATTCAGTGTTTGCAAAAAAGGCACTGGGCTTGAAGGCGTTAATGGTGTCCAGCGCTAGTATTTGAAGGTCGTTAGATTAACGACTTAGCTTAATGGCATTAGGATCTATTAATTTTAAGCGTATGTCTGAGGTCTTTGGGAGACACCAAGGGGGAAGGTGATGAAAATGTTGAATTTTTTGTCGGTTGGTGGAGAGGCCAGCTTTATCAGATAGTCTAGTGGCATGATGCATAAAAAATCGCATTTGGATACTTCTTCTGCATTTCCAACCATCCACTAGTTTTCTAGCTACATATTCATTTAGCCTTTTATAGCGCTCAAAGCAAGTAAGTATTGACCTTTCCCTCCTAAGATTTAGTGAACATATAATAGCCATTATTTCAGCCGCATTTACTGGGCTTGTCCTAAAGGTTTCACGGACAAATCTTAGTGCTTGGGACTGTCGATCAAGAGCTGTCCTATAGCCATTGATTAGCACAGGTAGGCTGTAGTCTATTTGTGATTGGACTGCTACTAAATACAGTAATCGAAGTATGTCTGCTCGGGCGCCACACTTTGTGGATGCCAGCTTCCGCACAATGCAAAGTTTACATGGGGCCTTTCTTGCAACTTACTGGATGTGCTCAAATATTTTTAGTTTGAGATCTCAAGCTACACCAAGGTACTGAGAGCCACTCCGTTAAGATTGAGGAGGAAAGGTTGCCTGAGAATGCCTTTCCCAATCGTAAACAGAGAATAGGCCGCCTTGGATGTATTTATTTCCAGCCTCAATTTTTGTAGAGCGTATGGAAATCTTCTTGCAACACTTTTAATATAGGTTGCACTCCTTCCGGATTTCCGAAGGACAATATCATCAGTATATAACAGCTTTTGTCATTTTAGCTGAGCCGGTAGGTCATTTATGAAAGGGACGCATGACAGAACAGAGCCCTGTGGGAGGCTTGAGGGTCATTTCCCCTGAGACCTCCGTACATCCTGGTTCTTATTGTATGCTCTTGTAAGAAGTCTCTAATCCATTAATAAATCCGTCCCCGCTGTCCGGCTCTTATCTTATGAAGCAAAACTGGGCGACATACTTACAATAACATTTTCCAACAAAATAATTTCAAAAGAATAAGTTGGGTGACATACATGTATTAGACAGAACTTTCATGTGCAGAAAAATACGAGAAGAACCTGGCCTTAAATGAAGACTTTTTTATCTTATCAAAGCTTTAGACACATTGAGTGGCAACGGCTTGTGCGAGAGTCTGTCTCCGCTCGTCACTACCGTCTCTGAATTCGCAGAGGCTATTGCATCATCTGGGCTGTCTTTAAACAAGTCATGATTCAGAAATCTCGAAACAAAAATAAATTTTAAACTCAATGTTTTTGAAGCAGCGGTTCTCACCATACTTTGTATGGCTTTGAGACCTGTTTAAAAGACATCTAAAGATCCTCAAACGCTTCCATCAAAGGTTCTTTCGCTCCCTTATGGTCATACGCATGCAAGACTACCTTTAAAAACATGTTCTCCAGGGACAGTATAAAAACATTAATTAAGTTCCGCTGGGTTGATTTTTAGCGGTCCCCGAAAGGGGAAAAGACGCTATTAATTTTGTGTGAAATGTCTGTCCGTCTGTTCGTCTGTCAGTCCGTCCGTTTTAGATAGCGTAATCTAGAAAAGATAGTGAAAATCCGACATCACAATATTTTAGACCATTCAAAGTTCTGATGCAACGGCTCTTTTTTCTTTTTTAAAAGCGAAAAATCTATTTTTTAAAATCACTTATGCAAGCAGTTTTTTCATAGAAATACACCACTTTTACAACTATTAACTATTAAACACTTACACACTTCAGGCACTTTATTAGGGTAGAAGACCATTTTCCATATTTTAACACATTTACGCAAACGGTTGTAGATTTTTTGTCAATTTTTTTTTTTATATTTGTATTGTTAAGTTATATAAGTTATGATATACTAAGTACTATATTTACACAAGAAAAAATGTTTACTATTTTTAAAAAAAAATCTATTTAGTTTGCATTATAAGTTAGACATAATTTAAAACAAAAAGTAATCTTATAACGTGCATTTTGTTTTCCTATTTTGAGTTTACACACACATTGTCTTTGTAACCTTGTTTTTGGTCAGCTTATAGGTCGACGACATAAAACAGGTGCCCCCAGTTAGCACTATAAAGATAAAATCATGTTCCATTTTTCCTTCATTATCTTCACTTATCTTATATATTACAACAGAAGGACCCTAAAAGAGACAAAGAGTTCTCACGAGAGCCATTGGCCCTAGGGAAAGCCTTAAAGCAGAAGACATAAAGAAAAAATTAAATAGACCAGAGGCAGACAATAGCTTTGTCTGAATTAGATGTTGAAAAATATGTAGGTCGCAAATGGGTTTTCGTTGTAATGTGAAACACTGCACAAATCCGAAATATTTGGAACTGAAGGCATTGCCATTAGTATTATTATCTGAAAAATGAAAAACATAAGGTAAGCAAAAAATCGTTAGTTTGTGGTGGAGGTTAAAACCAGATAGATTCCTATTATTGCAACTTTCTAATTATTAACTATCCTGATTTGAAGACAATCTAGTAGACAAGATGATTAGACAGGAAAGAAACATTCATGTGAAGACCCTTCGAATGCACGAAAGGTTTATGGCATTAAAATGCTCTTTTTTTTGGTTTAAAAAATTGGCTTACCAGAAATGTTTAGATAAGATGAGTATAAACTTTGAGGATAAGCTACACCTGCATTCCCTAAGTAATGTAAAGTCCATAGTCCCTCGTCACTTTGAGATACATTTTTAATACTTAAGGTGCATTCGTATATATTTCTTTCTGCGACGTATTTTAAGGTTGTTAAGGTCTTCTCTTTTACGTTTTCTCTGCACCCCTTTTTTATATTACACTGCGACCTAGTCATATCGTTCAAGTACCAGACCACTTCCACATTATGTCTTAAGCTGTGTGTGAATGAGGCATTAAAAGTAAATTCTGTTCCTATTTCTGCCCAAAAATGTGCATGAGCAAACTCTGAAATGAAGAAACAAAAAGCAGCTCAATAATAATGTGTGCTGAGTAAGCAATAATACACTTATAAGTAAATTGGGAACGATTTTTAGTAAAGGACTTAATAATGCTCTTTCAATCTCGAATGGCAATGGATAAATAAATGAAATATTGGCGTTATTTCTTGTTATTGAATCGAAACATAATCTGCTGTGACTAAACAAGTCGAAGACTTTGCCACAGTTCATGCGAAAAAAAGGCATCTGAATTAGGGCTATATGGCAGAGCAGCTTTCTCGTCTTAGGCCGCATCAGTTATATTGCGTACAAGCACATAAAGTCGATCTCCTTGTAATCTAATATTTGCAATTTCGACATAGAGTAAAGTGCGAAGTTCGAGCGCATTAAGCCCGCTGGCAGCAATTTTCAAGTTTGGATTTTTATAGCACCGTAACGGTCTGACCTATGAAAAAACTGATAGTATCTCTGATTTCCTCGTCCTTTTTTTTTATAAAAATAGATTGGATTTAATATATCACTAGGCTTCGTTAAAATTAAATACGAAGTCAAAGAAGTGTAGGGTAAGTATCGCCAAGCGTACTTTTCCTCGAGCGGATTTTTCCCCAGTTAGTAAGCTCGATCGGGTTGATGGAATGTTCGAACAGATCAAAGAAAATATATCTAAAAACATGTTTTAATATTTAATTTTTACTATAAAGTAATTTTCTATTTACTCCAGCGCAAGAACACCATCCATTGCACCATTTCCCACCCTCCACAACTTCAAATAGTCTCTTTAAGCTGATGAGCAATCAGATTTTAAAATAGCCTTAAGCCTATTACCCATTTTCTTTCACTACCGGGTAGTAAAAAATAATAATTCCACACCTCCTGAGTTTGACCTCACATGAACTTAGCCTTTACAAGGATAAGGAAATAGTATGTGTCGGAAGTAAAGAAAAAAGGTGCATGCGCAGTAGCAATACAGTAGTAATTTGGTAAACATTCAAATAAAAAAAGTTTTAGCAATAAAAAGTGAACAGTTCGAACCTCTTGACAAATCGGGGCTACTCGAACTTCGCACTTTACTCAATACACTTTTAATAATATCATTTGTCCAAAGATTTATTGATAAGAATTTAAATAAAAAGGCATATCTTTTTTTATAATTCAATCTTATTGTGTTTAACTTTGCAATAGCACAATAATTTTAATTTTAAAAAATCATATTTATTACACTTAAAAAAATAATTTTTAATTGCTAAGAAAATCGATATCATCAAGAGAATGTTAGCCGTAGTAAGCTTTAGCCTCAAAATAATCTTATACCAGTTGTAAAAGAGCAAACTTATGTGGTCACTGTTTTTGACAAGATTCTGGGACTTAAAATTGCCTCTCTTCACGATACAATACCATATAAATATATATAAAAATGGAAAAAAAAAGAGCTATATAAATTTAAAAAAAAATTTAAGGAATCTAAGCCTCCATTGTTCAAGTGACTTTTTTTCTGTATGCGTTACAGTCAATTTGACAACATATATTTGTAAATAAACTGTAATAAAGTACAATAAAACAGCAGTAAAAAATATGCATAACATACCAGTACTAAAGACTGCCAAAATAATGAAACATGCACAGATGATCGACGTGCCCGGACTAAATTCAGCCTCAGAAAAAAGGCTCCTCATTTCTGGGGAATAAATTTGGAAAATCTAAATTTGCATGTCGTTAGTGGGTCTGAATATTCACGTGAAAAGCCATTTAGGTAGATAAGTAGTTTACTAACTATCATTTGTCATGAGTAACTTGGCATTACAAGGCGTCCTGGCCGTGCCGTTCGCGCGCTGGACTGTCGTTTAGATTTATCCCACGTCGTTTTGACTAGTAATTAATTGGTCTTCAACACTGATGGGATGGGAATGGGGATGGGAGCATGCAGGGTTTGAACAAGGGACCATCGATAAATCCGAACGACAGTCTAGAGCGCAAACTGCAAGATCATGCAAGGTTCATACCCTGCTCGTTTACATCCTCCATCGTCCAGCGAGAAGTTAATTATTTTAAACTTAGAAGGAACACCCGAAACATGTAAAACAGACAAAAAACTTTTTTTGTAACGGCACATGAATCTTTGATAACATTATTACTTTTGACCATCAAAATTTAATCACGTCTTGAATATTCCTTGCGAATAGGCAGATCCGACAGGGATCGACTCCGACGGGGGCCGCCTCTGTAATAATCTTGTTAAGTTTACTTTTGTGTGTTGTTTATAAAAATTAAATAAATAAATTATATCTATATCTATATATATATGTACTGTATATATATATATATATGAAGATGAGACCATAAAATATGCTACATTGTCTCTGCTATCTCCATTGTAGAAAACGGCATTTAAAATAGCATAGCTGAAGCAATAGAGACTTTATGTCATGGTTGCAAAAAAAAAAAAAAAGTATGGGACAATGCTTTTTACTAATTATACAGATCTGCAAGACGTAAGTTAAAAATTTTTCAATTGTTTTTGGTGGAAAAATAGTCACCATACCTAGAACCTTTATGTGTAAAGCGCTTTCGAAAATAAGATAGTAAGATAAAATCACCAACGACGAAGTCCTGCAAAGCATTGTGCCAAAACATTCACACAGATATCAGTAGTAAGTAGATGATTCATTGGCTACAACTAAGTTAGGGTACACCCTAACTTCACAGTGTCATCGTTTATATGATATATATTATAATGATCGAATAGATTACAGGATAGCTGTTAAGTTGCACAGTTGCAAACGTGACATGAAGATCTTTAGAAAGGACACACACACAAAAAAAACACAGGACATACCCATATTGTGAGCAAGCATAAAGCAGGGATTTTGGATTTCAGAAGCATGGAAAAAAAAATAATTATAATATGACCATGCATGTGTATCAATGATTAGTCACTTGAAAATTACTTAAAAATTAGTGGGCCAGCATAACGCGCTTGGCTTCCGATGCAATAGTCCCGGGTTTGAATCTCGGTAAAGATTGGATTTTAAAGGCACTCCAGAGTCCACTATACTTTAATGAATATCTGAAATTAGTTGGAAAAGTAAAGCTGTTTGCCATTGTGGGTACTATAATTTAGAAAAAAAAATAAAACTACATTTTGTTTCAGGAGATTAGAATCTCGTCGTACCCTTAACGTTGAAGCATCATTAGTCACAAAATCTATTTATATTTTTTTGTGATTCTCAGCCTCACAAATCTTAAAACAAAAATAACATCTCTCTATTATATTAATCCTACTAGTTGCTTTTATTATGACAAGATTTTTTGAATAAAGTATAATAGGAACATAGCTGTGCCAAAGAGGTTATCCAAATTAAAACATGATAAAAACAAATATAGGAATATTACTTTGATAAGTGTGAAGTATTATGCTAATCGTAATATTTATATTAATCTAGTAATTCAGTTACCTCAAAAACAAAGTTGAAGGAATGACTCACAAACATTTTTCATAAGTTATTTAATGAAGCATATACAAAAAAAAAATTAGTACATAATCAAGAATACTGTAATAATTAATATTGATTATTATATTATATATGAATGCTAAGTTAAATTTAAAAAAAAACATTATTCACTTTAAAAAATATTTTTTACTTCAGTTTCAACGAAATCATTTAACGATTCTCCAAATTGACTGCACGCTTTAACAGTTTACAAACATTTACACGCAGTATTGTAGGGTGACACCTTTTGTATTTTTGTTTATTAATATTCTGTGCGTGTACTATCCAAGTTAAACTATTTTACAAAGTTAAACAAATAACATATACCACAATTTGAAATCACAGTCACTAAAGAAATACATTTTTTTTTTCTTTTAAGATGAAAAACTAGGAGAACGAAATCGAAACTGAAACGATAATTCAAATTGGGTATTTCCAAACATAAAATAATTTTAAAAAAATGAATATAAAGAAGTAAATACTTTTTCTTAGTGTATAAATAAGTGAGATAGTTAAATGTTGAAATACCCATACTACATTTACCTACCAGCTAGGCGACTATAGATTGTTTAGTAATCCAGTTCACAATATACTAAAATAAGAAAATTCAAAGATGTTTTATAAACAATTATTTAAGAGTCAAATATGATCCCATCTATCCAATGCCATTTTATATCTCAGTAAAATGGATAGCTGCCTGGTCGTACGGAATGCGCATTGGACTTTAGTTTAAGTTCAGGTTTCTCTATGATTCAGGGTTCATACCCTGCCGACTGTCATCCCCCGTCCTCCATCCGGAGGTTAATTACACTAGGAAGTTGATTATGTTCAACTCTAAACGAACATTCAAATCATGTAGAATATTTGACAATTATAATTATTTAAAGATCTAAAATTCAAAATTTCATCTTATAGTAGGCCTACTGTGACGATCACACTTGCCGGGAATTATATTATCAATACTTGACATTTCAATGAAATGAAGAAAGAAACATCTCTCTGTATTTTCTTCAAACTTCTTTAATAACTTCCTCAACTTTCACATCAAATTAACTTCTTAATTCAATAACAACTTGACTTGATATTTCATAAATAAAACTTAAATGATACATGAAACTTCACTTAGTACAACTTCAACTTCAACTACTAAAACTTTACTTAATGGAACCGCTAATATCATAAAACTTATTACTAATTGAGGACTGAGCGAGGACCAACGCTCTACAAGAACTACTACTATGCGAGGACCCCGTCTAACTCTCTTTTCCTTAATTTATACTTTCTTTGATCGTACGTTCCAGAATCATGGAACCTTCTCAGATAATTATTTTAGTAACTTTGACCTTCTAGAAGCTGACGTGGTGCTATTTTTTTCCCTTAACCTCTTTCTTCGATTGGATATCTAAAATTAACTTGTTTACGCTGGACACTTGCTTTGGTTTGAACTCGAGCATCTAGAAACTGGTCAAAATAGGTCACAGACTCGACTCGTGACATTACCCCATTGCCATTTTAGCATTTTGTATGCAATATAAAATGCGTAAAATAACAATATAACATATGCCTACAACATTGATATGTCACGTATTACAAATTGAATTCTAATTTTAAATTTGCTTGCCTAGGGGAACGTGACAATAGAAAAAGCAATTGTGTCACTTATCTTAAGTCTGAAAAGATTGGCCGTGAAATTCGTTCCTTGGTCCGATTGGATGGACTTTGGTAGACCAAATAGAGTAAAGAACTTGATTAAGGCCTTTAAAATGTTTGATGCTTTTATGTTCCTTAGAGGAATAGCCTCAGGAAAACGAGTTGAAGCACACATAATGGTCAACAGGTATTGGCTGCCAGCTTTTGTCCTTGGGAGAGGACCAACACAGTCAATAAGTACTCTGCTGAAAGGTTCTTCAAAGGCTGGAATCGGCTTCAGAGGAGCAACAGGGATCTTTTGATTTGGCTTGCCAACCATCTGACAGGCATGACAGGATCGGCAGTACTGGATGACATCTTTCTTCAAACGTGGCCAGAAGAAGTGTGACATAATCTTGTGGTATGTCTTGTGGATGCCGAGATGACCTGACATTGGTGTGTCATGAGCCAGATTCATGATGTACGCTCGGTATCTTTCTGGTAACACGATTTGATGGCATATTCTCCATTCTTCTTCGTTGGATGCGTCTGGAGGTTTCCATTTCCTGAAGAGCATATCATCTTGGATGTAATAGCACGTTGATGCTAGCTCTGCCTCTTGTGATGTCATTGCGGTTTCTCGGAGTTTGGCGAGCTCTGGATCCTTCTTTTGGTCCTCAATCAACTGTTTTCGAGTTGATGCCGGCTTTTCAGAATTTGGCGTTGGTTCTTCTTCAAGAGAAGCAAAGAATGTGGTGCTCAAGTCCACATCATCGTGGTTACTGTTGGCCTTGATGACGTTCTCTTCTTGAGATGCTTTCAACCTCATTGCCCTTGTTACTGCACACGCTGGATATAACTCTAGGTCTTCCTCGGGTGTGGCAGATAAGTCGGGTGTTTGAGTGACGATGGGTTCGGCTATCACCTTTCCACCTGCTAAGTCATTGCCTAACAGCAACGAGATGCCTTCCAATGGTAATGTTGGTCGGACACCTACAACAACCGGTCCAGTAATGAGATTTGACTTTATGTCGATTAGATGTAGAGGCACATCTATACATCCAAGCTCTACGCCTCGTAACAGGATGCTCTTCCCAGTCGATGATGATTTTGACAAGGGCAAGATACCCTCTAAAAGTAGCGATTGTGAGGCACCTGTGTCTCTCAAAATAGTGATAGGTCGTAGACTTGTAGAATCACCGGGTAGTGATACGAATCCTTCCGAAATGAAAGGCTTAAAATCCTCTAATAAAACATCAATTTTGGTTGATGCAGACTGGACTTGGGTCGAACTCTCGCTGGAGTCATTGACATCTCTAGGAGACGCAGTGGAGAAACTCTTTCTTGAGTCAGTAGAACATCTTTTGGATGTATTTGGAGAACTCTTGATGGAGTCATTGGAACATCGGGGTGATGTCTTATGGGAACTCTTGATAGAGTCATGGGAACATCGGGATGATGTATTATGGGAACTCTGGATAGAGTCATTGGAACATCGGGGTGATGTATTATGGGAACTCTGGATAGAGTCATTGGAACATCGGGGTGATGTATTATGGAAACTCTGGATGGAGTCATTGGAACATCGGCTTGATGTACTTGAAAAACTCTTGTTTGAGTCATTGGAACATCGGCTTGATGTATTTGAAAAACTCTTGTTTGAGTCATTGGAACATCGTGGAGACATTTTCGGAGAGTCTTGTACAGTCAATACATTTGAAACAGGTGGTGTCGAGGTATTCTTGATATGACTTGATGATGAGGGAGTAAACCTCGACGACCACTGTACTGTGCAAGCGCTGACTTTTGAAGGAGCTTTTTCGTTTCTCTTCCTCAATTTCCAGCAATCGTCAATTTTATGGCCTTCTCGTTTGCAGTAGGAACAAGTAGCTTTACTTGTAGTAGGTTTTCTGTCATTTGTACTGCTGTTCTTGATGGAGTTGCTAGCAGTGGACTCAGGCTGTTTGACTTGTTTTGGCTTGACATCCGTCGTATACTTGGCAAATTGATGTGATATTATATAATCGTCTGCCAACACTGCAGCCTTGTGCACATCTTCCTCGCCACGATCAGCTATATGCGTACGGACGTCCAGCCGCACACAACTCTTGAACTCTTCCATCAGCATTAGGTTCTTGAATTTTGCAAAGTCGGTGCCGATTTCCCTGGAAGTGAGCCATTTCTCAAAGCGTCGCTCCTTTTCCCGCAGGAATTCTACATGGGTTTGGCCATCCGATTTGCGACAATCCCTGAACTGCTTTCGGTAAGCTTCCGGAACAAGTTCATATGCCTTAAGAATTAAGGCCTTAACAACATTATAATCTTTTTGTTGTTCAATGGTCAAAGAACAAAATACCTCTGCAGCTCTACCAGTCAAAACTGTTTGCAGCAAAGTGGGCCACAAAGTTTCAGGTACATTAAAATTTTTCACAGCAAGTTCAAATTGTGGAAAATAATTGTCAATTGTGGCTTCATTAAAGCGTGGAATTATTTTCAAAAATTTTGTTGCTTCAGCAGTATGACTGGCAGGGGAAGAATCTGGTCTTACATTAGCAGCTAACTCTAATTTTTTTAACTCTATTTCCATTTGTTTTAATTTTATCTGAAGTTCTAAATCTGATTTACCCTCATCGGGTCTAAGGGTTTCTAAAAGGTCTTCAGAAAACACTTCCTCGTCTACATAATGGATTACAATGTTATCTCTGATTTCTTGTTTAAGGGCATTTGATTTTATTTTTAACCCTAAATGTTTAGAAATAAGGACCAGTTCCTTCCTAGTAAAAGCATCAAGCTCTTCCACAGAGGGATTTGCAAGAAAAACCTGAATATCTATGGCTAACTAACAACTATTACAAGCAAAAAAAAATGTATACAATGTAAATATACTGTACAAAATCACTACAACAAAAAAACCTTAAGAGAGTTTGGTCAATACTATTGATACTTTACTTCCGACTCTTTGACACAAAAATTTTTTTGTTAAAGTCAACTTCGCCTTTACAAAATTACTCAAGTAAGACGAAAATAGGTTCAGAAAAATATCCGGGACGAAAGCCCTCAAACTTCTTTTGTCACGTATTACGAATTGAATTCTAATTTTAAATTGGCTTGCCTAGGGGAACGTGACAATAGAAAAAGCAATTGTGTCACTTATCTTAAGTCTGAATTTAATCAAAGACTTACAATGAATAACAAAAAAAAAAAATGACACAAGAAATCGGAAGGTAAAATATCAACTTAATGTTTAATAAAATATAACTCGAATAGTACTTTTAAATGAATCATATAAAGTAAGAAAAAAACAAACATTTACTCAATACAGAATTGATGGGTTGACCAAACCCTTTTACAAAAATGGCATGTAAAAATATTACAATACAATAGTTTGAAAATATAACTACAAATACAAGCAAGGCCTTGAAAAAGAAAAAATCTTAACTTACACTATCGATTGGTATACCACGCACGGGTCACGCAATGTCTCCGCTATTCTGTCTCACGGCTGTCTCCGTATGTCTGTCCGTCAACGTTACACGGGCGGTCTTTATATAATATACCGCGCGTCGATATCAAGACAAATCTAGTAATTTCTAGAACAGAATAAGTCATCAACACCCAGATCTAGAACGCTCTTCAAAGAGACAGAAGAAAAAAAAACCACCCTCCTTTCAACCAGAGGTACACACATAGGTCAAGGACCGGTCACTGTCTGTGTGGCTTGACTCGCCGTGAAAAATAAAATAAAAAAAAACTTATTACACAAGGGGCAGACAACCTACAGGTCAAGAAAAAAAAATAGTATCTAGGTAACAATGCCTAGATACGTAACAGATAAAATTGCATATAAAAGCAAGTAGTATAGCATATACCTAAAACACTGATATAATTGCTCTATTGAATGTACAAAACTTATAACTAAAAATTTAAAAAAATGCTTCATTATGTTAACATATTAATAGAAAACAAATTCAAAATGTTGTACCCATTCAGCATATATAATTAATATATAATAAACATCTTAGGTATATACACCTGTTGTTAATAATCGATATATTTATATGAACATTTCCCAACTTGTGTAACTAAAATATGACAAAAACAACTGAATAATACATCATATCTCCTCTGCTACTTGTGTTTATAGAGTATCTGAATATTGAAATGTCTTTAAACAGATGTAATAAAAAATGAATAAATTTTGTGTTTCTGACTTAAAACAAAATATACTTAAACAATAAACAATATATTGTATAGTATCTAAATACATCTAGACAAAGTATCAGCAAAAACATTCAATTTTCCTGGAACAGTCTTTACATCAAACTGATAGTCCATTAACTGCAAACTCCATCGTGTCAGACGACTATTTGACATTTTTTTTAGAGTTGAGAAAAGCCAGTGGTGCATGATCTGTCTGTAAAGTAAAGGGTGCTCCCAACAGGTACTTGTTAAATTTAGAAATAGCCCAGACAATCGCCAGGCACTCTCGCTCAATGGTCGAGTATCTGGACTCTGCTGAAGATAGTTTTCTGTCTATAAAAAATACAGGATGTAGAATGCCTTCATATTCTTGCATTAGACATGCTCCTATTGCTGACGAGGAAGCATCTGTAGAAAGATAAAACCGCTTCTTCTTGTCTGGTAATTTCAAAATGGATTCTTGTGCAAAAGCATACTTAATGTTCTTTATGGTCTCTTCTAATTCTGATGACCATGGAATTGTGTTAGATTGTCCTTTCTTCGTAAGGTTAGTAAGAAGTGTTGTAAGTGATGCGTAATTTGGAATAAAGCATCTTTAAAAATTACAAAGTCCTAATATACTTTTAACCTGCTTTTTTGTTTGAGGTATTTTAATGTCCAAAATTCGTTTTATAATATTGTCCTGTGTTTTCAGTGAATTGTGTCCAACTTTATAACCTAAAAATGTAACTTCTGATTTTGCTAATTCAACTTAGCTTGGTTTTACAGTAAATCCATTTTCTTTCAACTGTTGGAAGATTTCTTTGAGTCCTTTAATATGATCGTCCCATGTATTATGAAACACACATATGTCATCAATATAGGACACTGTGTCTTTTCTTTGTCCGAACATCCTATGAATCGCTCGGTTAAAAGTACTGCTAGCATTTACTAAACCGAATGGCATGTAATTATATTGAAAAAGGCCAAAGGCTGTAGTAAAAGCAGTGTATTGTTTTGAATCCTGTGTCATAGGTATTTGATAATATCCTCTTGTCAAATCGAGTTTCGTAAAATACTTAGCTCCAGAAAACTGTGACATTAAATCCTCAGGATTAGGCATTGGTTAAGAATCAATGCATGTTATTTTATTCAACTGTCGAAAGTCTACACACATTCTTGGCGATAATGATTGTGGACGTTTTACCAGCACTTTTGGAGCAGCATAAGGTGAATACGAGTGTTCAATTATGCCTTGTTCTAAAAGATCATTGATTTCTTTCTGAAGGAAATCTCTATAGTGAATAGGTAGTGAAAATGGTGACTTGGTAGGTTTGTCATTTGTCAATTTGATTTCATGATTTATAATAGTTGTTTTACCTGGAACATCTGTAAATATATCAGCATATTCTGGAGTAGATTCGTTATATCCTTTTTTCTCTGTGATGATAAGTTGTCCAGTTTGACATCTTGCCAGGTTTCAGTCTGTCTAGAAGTTTTAGTTGGTACTACTAATTCATTCATATTCTCCTTATTTTCTTCTGGAATAATCGCTAAGCATGAAATATGTTTTGCAAGGTCTTCGTCTTCTTCTTCTGTATCAGTAGCTTCATTGTATTTTTGTAGCATGTTGATATGAAACACGTTGTTTCTGTTATTGATATAGATTTCATAATCTACATCTGTGACTTTTCTTAAAATAGTAAATGGACCCTGCCATTTAATAAAGAACGAATTTTTCTTATCAGGCAATAATAATTTAACTTTGTCGCCTGGTTCAAAGTACCTAAGTTTTCTATTTACATTTATTCTTCTTTCAATTTTAATGTTGTCTTTAGCTTCTTGAGTTTTTTCACATGGCTGTATGACTGTAATATTTGTATCAAAACCATGTTGAAATGTTTTCTTTTCTGATTCATCTTGATTGACTTTGACATTGATTCATTTGAAACAAATTTCGCATCCGTATTTGGTTGACTTTCTATGTAAGTACTTATATTACTTTGTTGCTGAGTCATAACACGGTTGTTGCATAAATTGTCCATAAATGTCAGACGACCTTCTGTCTTAGAGTTAAATATAGAATAGTTTAATTCATCAACATTGGAGTCATTTTTGTCTGGTTTAAATATTTGCAACTGGTTCGTAACGTTGTTCAAAATTCGTGCGTTGCATTTGAACCTTTGTCTTATTATTGTTCATTTGACAAACTTGATATTGACTAACATGTTTCTTAATATCTTTAGTAATACCTGGACAGTAAAAATCTTGAAGTATTCTTTGCTTGGTCTTAGTAACTCCCATATGTCCAGCAAACGTACATCGTGGCTTGTATTAATAATGGTCTTTCTGTATACTTTTGGAACTACAATTTGCTCAACAGTTTTATTTTTGTATTGACTTTTCTTCATAAGTATTCCTTCTTTAAAATAAGGATTATTATTTTCTTTCTGATTCATGTTCGATTGAGCCTTTTTGAACATTTTAAATAATGTTTCATCACTTTTCTGGTCAGCTTTAAATTCTTCACTATGAAATTTTTCAAGCTCATTTGTCTTGAGATGCAAATGGTTTGCCTGCTTATCATTTTCATTTTCTTGAACAACTTTATCAGAATTCTTGTGTTCAATATGTTCAGTTTCAAGTCTTTCCTTTTCTTTTTGCATTGACCTTGTGACTACTACATTGCATTCTCGACTCATTTTTATTGTATTGTTCCATTCAATAAGATCTTGTGTAGTACAGTCACGCACTCCCTGTATATTACCAACTATGAGATCAACAGGTAGATTTTGAGCTACTAATGCTTCTACATGTCACTGAAAAATGGAGTCGTAATATGTATCAAGGCTTCTGGTAGTTTAATTACAGTACCGTTGAAAGCAGTGGCTTCGATTTCATGGCCTGTATATTGATTTGATCTCACAAAATTTGCACGTATAACAACTGAAGTGCTACCTGTGTCTCGTAACACCTGTACTCTTTGAGAACCGACTAATCCAGGATAAAATTGAAGTCTTTGTGATTTAGTGATAACAGTCATTGTTGAGTGATGTGCCTTCGAGTTTTTTGTAAAAACCTGTTTCTTATTTCCATATGTTGAATTCTTTACATTTAATGATCTGTTTTGCGAATATACTTGGTCACTAGATCTGTCACTGATACTAGTATGTTTCTTTCTGCAATCCTTTGATAAATGTCCTTTCATGTGACAAAAACTGCACTTTATGACCTTCACTCTACACTGTGAGGCGAAATGACCTCTAGTATTGTATTTATAACGTATTAAAGTTTTGTCGGTCTGAAAAGATGGCAATGCTCTGTTGTCTCTTGAAAAGCAAATAAAGTTTTCATCAGTTGCTGATCTGATAAGCATACTTGGATAAGCAGTTTTATATTGACGTATTATTGTTGTCAGGGTCTGTAGATCTTTAGGATTTCTCTCGATTATGAAGGATTGAATATCTTCTGGATATGCGTGAGTAATGGTATCAATTAATATGTGGTCTCTTAATGCTTCATACCTTCTATCAATATTAGCTAAAGATATCCACCTATCAAACCACATTACCATATCAGAGACAAACAACTGTGGATCATCTTCCTGCCTTGGTCTTTCGAAAAAAAATTCTTGCGATAAGCATTCTGCGTAGCTCCAAACTGTCTTAGTAAAGCTTCTTTTATTTCTTCATAAGTACGCTGTTCATGAGATGGTATTTGTGCACATACATCTAATGCTTTACCCTGTAATAAAATCAATAGATGGTGTGCATATTGTTCTTCTGGTAAGCCTGATGCTTTCGCTAACTCCTCAAACCGCATCAAATACGAATCTATATTATCTTTATTTTCTTGAAAAGTAATATTTTAGATAAAGGTTTACACTTGTCAAAAGCATTGCTAGTAGGTAAGGTCGATTGAACCTCTGTTTTTTTATTTTTTAAAATTTTAACTCCTCTTCCTGAAGTTGAAGTCTAAATTTTTCCACTTCTAATCTTTTTTCTTCTGCCTCTCTGTCATCTTTACGTTTCCTTACTTTTTCTTCTCTTTAAATTCTTTGTTTTTCTTCCTCTCTTTCTTCTTGTCTTCTTTTTTCTTCTCTTTCAAGTTTTCTTTCTTCTGCCTCTTTTTCTTCTGTTATTTGTTTTTCATACCATTCCCACTGATGTTCTTGTGGAATACCACTGTCCTTGGCTAGTTTTAAATTTAATTTAAATAAGTCTGCATGAGACGCCATTGTATGAAATTAACGATAGCAGAAATGTAGGTGTTTAAATGTTCTGCCGACACTCTCATCAAGCAGAATCTAGCCAGCGAACCAGCGACTACGTTGGACAGGTAAAAAGCAGGTAAAAAGTGAGAGAGAGCTGACCTAGTTAAATATCGATCCGTTTCTCCTCTTGAGGAATGCAAGTGGTCAGTATTTGTAAAAAAACTAGTGTACAACTAGCTTTAGTAACGTTGCCTTCACAGCTTAGTAAATATAGCTTTCACAGCTTAGTAAATATAGCTTTCACAGCTTAGTATATGTAGCTTTCACAGCTTAGTAAATATAGCTTTCACAGCTTAGTAAATGTAGCTTTCACAGCTTAGTAAATATAAAATGTAAGGTACTGACCTTAAAACAGATGATCTTTCCCGTTTCGTTTCAAAGATTGCACGTCTTGTTGAAGTATTCTGCAAGAGGCTTTTCTTATAAGGCTTTATTTGAGGCTTTGTCGTTCAGAGAGGCTATAAATTACTCGTTAGAGGCTTTATAAAAATTCGTTGAACTTGCTAGAATATGACGACTTTATTCTTTGAAAATGCAGTATGTGATGCTTGACTTCGTCGGTGTCTTTATTTTTAGATGCCTTTTTTCGTCAGGAGGTGCCAATATATGTGACGATCACACTTGCCGGGGATTATATTATCAATACTTGACAATTCAATGAAATGAAGAAAGAAACATCTCTCTGTATTTTCTTCAAACTTCTTTAATAACTTCTTCAACTTTCACATCAAATTAACTTCTTAATTCAATAACAACTTGACTTGATACTTCATAAATAAAACTTAAATGATACATGAAACTTCACTTAGTACAACTTCAACTTCAACTACTAAAACTTTACTTAATGGACCCGCTAATATCATAAAACTTATTACTAATTGAGGACTGAGCGATGACCAACGCTCTACAAGAACTACTACTATGCGAGGACCTCGTCTAACTCACTTTTCCTTAATTTATACTTTCTTTGATCGTACGTTCCAGAATCATGGAGCTTTCTCAGATCATTATTTTAGTAACGTTGACCTTCTAGAAGCTGACGTGTGCTATTTTTTTCCCTTAACCTCTTTCTTCGATTGGATATCTAAAATTAACTTGTTTACGCTGGACACTTGCACTGGTTTGAACTCGAGCTTCTAGAAACTGGTCGAAATAGATCACAGACTCGACTCGTGACACCTACTATTATTTTTATAAATTTAAAAATGTAACCACATTTTTTTCGTTAGTTAACATAACCTGTTTACAACCACATTCGCTAACAATGTAAACAGCTGGACAAAGCAAATAACATCAACTGATTCATAAATTACATCAAAAGATCATTAGTTCTGTACTTTATTTAAAACTGGCAATGAAACCGTAATGCTTGCAATGATATTTATAACTGGCATTGATACTTCTAAACTGACAATAAAATTGCTACCACTGGCATCATAAGTATATTAAAAAAAAAACACAAACAAAAGTTTAAACAAAAAAGAAAATATAAAAACATACTTTTTAAAAGAAAGATTATATTAAGCGTAATTAAATTAATTAGTTTAAAGTAGTCATGTCATTAAATTTGTAATAGATCTAGACTAACAAAAAAAGGCATTTATAAAAATAAAAAAGGGAGAACGACCTAAATTCGAGCTCATGGTTCTAGCGTTCTCAGGCTACTAAAGCCAACACGGTAACCACACTGCTAATAGAGAGCCTACAAACATGGAAGATTGCATATTTATCTATTGTTTGAATAGTCTCAACCTTTTTTTTTTTCAGGTCTGTGACGACGAGCTACAAAAGGGGTCTAATTTAGCTTATACCAACACTTCAGTCAAGTTCAAATTCTTTCCCTTGTTTGAGATATGAAACTAAATAATTAATTACAAATAGTTAATTAACTAATTGTTGTTGTTTTTTTAACCCATTAACCTCTAAAAATTTATTATTAGAGAAAAATTATTAATTTTATTGTTAATCAATCTCTAGTGGTCTAACTAAGACATTGCGAATTTTGTTTTTAATTCCACCAAGTATATATTTTACAAGAAGTACACTGAAAGTATACGGTAGCAGGAAGTGACCCTTTGAGGGATATTATATAAGATTTTTTTCTCAATGTATAAGTTAAAGTACATCATTTGTAATATTTAAAATAAAACTAATACAGATGTGTTTATATAAATACAATTTTACATTTTTTATTAACAAACATTATAAAGATTGAGTAGGAGATTGTACAGAGCAGATCTTCATTTTACGAAATATCAAAGTCTTGAGTACTAACAACGGCTAACGATCAGTTTCATAGACAGCGTTTAATAGTGTCCATCGAGATTCATACCTTGGCAGCAGCATAACAAATGATGGGGATGCCTACCATGACGTAGCGTGCCGAAAAGGAAAGGCAGTGAGCATTTTCCAAAGGCTTTAGCCTATTTGGAGAATCCAATAAGTCATTGGACTTGAGACAAAAATACACCTTCTTAACCACTAGCGGATCCAGAACTTTGGAGTGGATGGGGGCGATTTTTTTTCCAAACCCTAACCCTAACGCCCAGTAAACCTTAATCCTATGCATAAACGTGCGCACAGCACACACACACACGTATATATATATATATATATATATATATTGAGAATAAAACGCAGCATTTCTTAACCTTCGGCGAAAAAAAAAAACAACAACTGGGGCAGCGCTATAAGGTTCCATAGTGGGTTTCGACGCCAAAAGCGTTTTTTTTGCTTTTTTCACTGCAGAAACGCGTTCTCCTGACATATACAGCTCATTATTCATTTAAAGAATTCGGGGCGAAGCCCCGATGCCAAAAGCGTATTCTTGCATTCTTCAATGCAGAAACGCAATCTCCTGACATCTACAGTTCATTATTTATAAATGGAGTTCGGGGCGAAGCCCCGTCGCCAAAAGCGTTTTTTTTTTTTTTTGCATTCTATAGTGCAGAAACGCATTCTCCTGACAACTACAGCTCATTATTCATTAAAAGAAATTGGGGCGAAGCCCTGATGCCAAAAGCGTATTCTTGCATTCTTCAATGCATTATCATGACATCTACAGCTCATTATTTATCAATAGAGTTCTGGGCGAAGCCCCGACGCCAAAAGCGTTTTTTTTTTTTTTGCACTCTTTACTGCAGAAACGCATTCTCCTGATATATACAGCTCATCATTCATAAAATAAAATTCGGGGCAAAGCCCCGATGCCAAAAGCGTTTTCTTGCATTCTTCAATGCAGAAACGCATTCTCCTGACATCTACAGCTCATTATTTATCAATGGAGTTCGGGTCGCCAAAAGCGTTTTTTTTTTTTGCATTCTTCACTCCAGAAACGCATTTTCCTGACAACTACAACTCATTATTCATCAGTGGGATTACGACGCCAAAATCGTTTTCCTGCATACTTCACAGAAGAAAAGCATTTTCCTGACCTAAAGCTAATTTTTCATACTATTAAAAATGTTGTACTTGAAAAATATTCTAATATGAATTTATAGGCCCTTAATACATTGCAAATAAAACTGATTTGTTCCTTGAGAAGATTAGATACCTCACTTATTTAGATTTTGGCTTTGATGATCGCCGCCGAAAAAATAATTATTCGATAAATAATATTCAATAAATATGAAGTATAAATTGTGAGTTATAGTCTCAAATTTATTTAACTAGAAAAATTTCAGATTGACTAAAGGTTGGGAAAGGCGACTATGAAAAGATTATTTGGGCTTAGAACTTATCTCAATCATGACTCTTATACTGAAAATTTTCGTTTGAATTCTAACTTTCTTAAAATAATTATGATAAACTCATGTGAAATTACATAAACTCTGTCTGGAAATGAGTGGGGCGGTAGAGTGAAAACGATTAATCCTCGCTCCTTTCATAATTTCTGTTAAAGATTGCATTTGGCATTAAAGAATAGGGGTGAGGCGACTCAACTAATTTTGTTCACAAACTATGATTCTCCATAAAAATAAGACCGCCCCCCCCCCCTTTCAGAGGGCTAGAGTGGGAGGACAGTACATACAATCACCCTCCCCCCAACCCCACCGAATCGGACAAGATACCAGAAGGGAATTGACATAATATAAAATGTATATATTCATTGAATTAATTTTTGTTCACAAACTATGATTTCTTCATAAAAGTAGGACCGCCCCCCCCCCACTCAAAGGGTTTAGGTGGGAAGGGCGGTATTCGCCCCCCCCCCCCATCGTCAAACAGGGAACAACATAATATAAAGATCGGTTTAAATATCAATAACAAGTTTTAATCATATAGATATTTAATTGTTTCTGTTAGCAAGCTGTGATTTCTTCAAATACATTGGACCGCCCCCCCCCCACTCGAAAGTGTATGGTTGGGGGGGGGGGGGTGGGATTGATACTATCACCCCCTCCCGACCTCACCAAATCGGCCAACATACTAGAGGGGGGGCGAAATAATCTAAAAATAGTTTAAAATATAAATAATTAGTATCTATTATTAACATAAGTAATTAATTCGTATACAAATTGCGTGAATTCTATACTAAAATTCGTCCGCCCCCCCTTAGGGGGGGGGGGCGGTCGAGTGGGGGGCGATCGCCCTTACCGCCCCCCCCCCCCCCCCCGGATCCGCCAGTGTTCTTAGCACAATCGTTATCCTAACAGCAAAATATGCAAGTGGGACATACAAGTCAGCTGCCAAAATTGAGAAAAGACTAAATGTGGCTCAACAAAATATGGATTAGACGGATTTTGGGAGTCAGTTATATAGATTTAATTTTAAACAAGAAAATCTAATCACGAACTGGAAGTCGACCACTTAGGCTGTGGCACTTTGCTTAGCTTGTCCATCGAATCCAGATTGTTGTCTGAAAGATGAATGTATATCAAGAGTTCATCGAAACTGTTTCGGCTCATAGCATTATAAACTGCCACAATCCTTACTGCATTTCCAGTCTGGGAAAAACAGAATAGCCTGACAGCTAATGAGAAGTTATATAGGCTTTAATTTTTGAGTCACTCGTTGAAACTGGTGCTTTCTCTTTGGCATACTTTCAGTATTGAAAACGATAAAATCTAATATTTATGATTTCTAAATGTCTATTCTATATGGCAATGTTATAAAATATTAAAACTAATCTACTATTGTTAAATGTAATGTTGCTTTGACTGTATTGATATAATGTGTAGGCTTTATTTTTTTTACGTAAATATCTAAATTATATCTAAAGTAGGCCTATTCCAAACTTCGATTTTAGATCTAGATCTACATGTTAAAGATATAGATCTTAAGAGTGATAATTCAGAAATTTAGTTTAGGTAGATCTACATCCTCATTATAGTTCTATTTAAAAGAAAATGCCAATAACTCTAACTACTAAAGACAAAACGGTAACCACACTGTTAGTAAAGGTACATCAATCAGATGTTGTCAAAGTACAAGCTCTATACCTGTTCTATTCTTCTTTTTTTTTATTACAAAACATGTCTATAGATTGCCTAAAATCAGGGCCGCCGCTACCTATTGTGCAAAGTGTGCATTGCACGCAGGCGTCCGAATGTAAGGGGCGGCCAAATCATTTCCAATAATCATTTTTCTTTAAATTTTTGGTTAAAGAAATTTGAAAAAATTATTAAATATTTTGTTTAAATTCTACTGATTCCATATCCTTTAAAAACTTGGGGGGGGGGGGGGGGGGGGGGGGGACGATATTTCTACAATAAGAAATTATTTTGGAAACTTAAGAAGAAAAAAAAAGCGGCACGCGACTGTTTCCCAAGGTTTTTTCCATAAGCGCCGACTCTTTCCTGACCTTGAATTTTCGAGGGTTGCTTGTAATAATTCTTTCGAGGGGGGGGGGGGCAACTTCCTGACGAAAAGGGGTGTTTTAAAGTGTCTGTGTTTCCTTGGCTGCGTGAAGAAGAGGTTAAGCGATTGATTGGTGGTTAGGCATTTAAGATGATGAAATTAGCATAATGCAAATGTAAAACGTTAATCTTGAGACATGAAAGAGTATAGACGTTATTTTGTGGTGAGCTAGATTTCGTTTAAATATCAGTAAATTTTATTAATGTTAGATCTCAATCTCAAATTAAATCTTTGAAAATTGTAATAACAATTATATTGTTTTTTTTGTTCACATAAGAAATTTTTTCAAGCTATTTAAAGCTTATTTAGTAAAAAAAAATAGATAACTCCTTAATTGGTTTAGTTGTACTAGATGTTTGTAGCGACAAGTCAACGACCATTTAACAACAAGGAAAGGTGGCGGCGAAAAAAATGTTTTATTTTCAGTGTAATTTTTTTGAAAATTAGTAAAATTACATGTTCAAAAATTTAAATCTCTTAATTAGGAGACGGCGTTTTATCTTCTAATAAGATCGTTTTAAATGTAGAACGCTTTTTGCGAGGCGCTTGTGCAACAATATGGGTCAAATGTTTCAAGAAAACATTTTAAAACGTCTCTGCTAGTGTGATTCTTCTGGATTTGTTTTTTTTTGTCTCAGAATAGTCACATTTCTTCCGCCTATTGCACTTTATAATAGTGACGACTTTTGTGTGACAAAAAACCTCCGCGACAGAGACGTCTTACTTTGCACGAAGAATATTTTTAAAAGATAACGCTCATTACAGATGTAAGTGCGCAATATGTAGGCCTACCTAGAATGTAGCTCGCATAATAATTAAATTTACTATTGGCCAGGGCTGCCTCTTTATTATTAGATTTAATATGGCCCTCGACCTTTTTTCTAATTAGGATGAATAGTGCGTTCTGAAAGAAAACACATTAATATTAGCCTTTTAAAAATTCTCTTTTTACTAAGAGTAAAAGGCCGGAAGACGCTTAGCGCCGAGTCCCGCCCAGAATCAACCCCTTGCCGACTTGAGCGAAAACCTCCATGAAGAAACTTTTACAACGCTTACAATTTATGTAGGCAACACTATTCCGGAAAAAAACAACTGACCATAGACATATTATATATAGGTATGTGAAACTGACTCATTTTAGTGAAATTTCATTAACTAAATTTGGATTCTATACATAGTGTTAAAAATATAAATGAAAAATAAAACCTAAAAAGTGTGTTAAAATTAAAGCATAGTTTACTTTCTTTTTCATTACATTCTTTACAAAAATGCAAAGTTAAAATTGAAAATAAAACATCTTAGAGGGAATGGAGATACGACAACGATGCGTATATGAAAAGAAAAAGGAATGGTACAACAATGGATTTAAATCGAAGAGCCCTTTAGGTACAGTGTCCAGCTCAGTCTTAATGATTTTTTTTTTCTAAAAAAAAATGGGGGCGACATTTTTTAACTTTGCACGCAGGTGGCCACAACCCTCGCTGCGGCCCTGTCTAAAATCACTTGTCTGACATATTATACATATAGCCTACGGTAGTTTTTAACCAAAAAGTCAATAATAAAATATTTCTTTATCAATAATAGGCTATTAATTCTCCATTAAATAAACTACAACGCATGGTCGTGTGGTATGAGCGCTGAACTGATTGTCTCGATGACCTCAGGCTCATACCCTGCTCACTGCTATCCTCCGTCGTCCAGCGGGAGGTTAGGACTAGGAAGTAGATCATCTTTAACTTTAAAGGAACATTCGAAACTTTTTTTTACAACGCCAAATGATACTTTGAAATATTATTACTTTGGACAATTAAAACAAAATCATGTCTTGAATATTCTTTTCTAATAGGTGGATCTGATGGGGATCTTGTTAACAATTCACTCTGACTGATTTCATGTTTTTAGTTATACGGAGTACCAATATGCTTTTTAGCATTTAAAAAAACGTCAAATAATATTGTTGGCACCATTGTAAGATTTCACCTCTCCCTTTCTTTCTAATTTCCCTCTTCCCACACACACAAGTCCTAGGAACAGCTTGATGTATTTTGATGAACTGGGCAGGGGAAAGACTCAAAAATGATGGTTTTGGAAAAAATCGATTTTTAGTTTCAATATGGTTTGCACGCATTTTACATTGAAAAATATTATTTATTATGTAAAAAAATGCATTTTATAATGGTCCCCTTGTCATAATAAGAGCTGAAAAATGACCAAAATACTCATTGTTTTTACTTGATTTTCATAAACAATGATTAAAGGGAGACCCCATGTTGGGCCTCATTGAAAAGCTCGTCCTTTTTTCTCTAAGGTCAGACTATTAAAAGACATCAAATGAACAAAAAATAATTAACTTTGAACATTCTTCCTTCTTCTTTTTCTTATATAATACAAACGTTATTTCATGAAGGTGTGTCGCCAAGTAGTACGAGGACGTCCCTGTTTGCGCTTTCCTCGTTTTGGCTTCGATGTCATCGCAACTCTTGGTGTGCGTAATTCATTTTGACGTAGAACATGTTCCGCAAACCTCATGCGCCGCTCTGTCACAACCTCATCAAGTGTTCGACTCCCAGTTTGGCATAGGATTTCCTTGTTTGAGACCCGATCTGTGTAACTGACTCCCAAAATCCGTCTCAGTCATCTCTCTTGAGCCACATTTAGTCTTTTCTCAATTTTGACAGATGACTTCCACGTCTCAGCATATGTTGCAGTTGGAATGACGATTGTGTTGAGAAGGTGTATTTTTGCCTCGAGTCCAATGGCTTGGCTAGTCCAAATAGGCTGCAGCCTTTGAAAAATGCTCCCTGCCTTTCCTATTCGGCACGCTACATCATGGTAAGCATCTCCATCATTTGTTATGATGCTGCCAAGGTACGTGAACTTGTCCAGCTCTTCAAGCTTACACTCGCCAAGTCGGACGGGGACACCCTTTGCCTTATATCCCACTCGCATAATTTTAGTCTTATCCAACCTACTAAGACGACTAAGTAACTAACTTTTACTGTCTATAGACTCTTACTCTTGACAGTTTACATCTAGAACTAATGTAAATCTAGTTCTCAGTTAAGATTTCTCTAATTAAGTTAATATAACCATTCTAGATCTAATGTAGATATAGAATATAGATCTAATAAGACGAAATAACTTATTTAGATCTTTCTTAGATCAAAATCAATAGTATTGTTACGTATTTCTGTATCTTCTTGCTAAATGTACTAGTAGGCACACAAATAAAAATTCTGCAAAGAACTTGACAACTCAATTTTCAGCTTCATTTGACTTTATTGAGTATTAATTCTAGCTATTCGTCACTGTAAAATGTAGCGTAGAAGACTGTACAATGTCTGGTAGTTTAAAGTTAGCTATACTTCTTTGCAATTCATCTCTTCTCAACTTGCATAGAGCCGTATTTCGCTGTTCTACTCAACTGTTCCTAGTCGTACTCAACTATACCGAATCGGAGACGTACATGTCTTACGTCGACTGTATCGACTGTAACGGCTTAAGTCCACCGCAGTTCGCTGTATAGACTTTAACGACTGTTGTCCACTCCAGTTAACTCTAGTTACCCTAGTTAACTTGCATTGAGTCGTACACATTTCTCTTCTAATGTCTCGCACAGTAGACAGCAGTACCGACGACTTACTTTCACATTAACTCTCTGGCTTATATAGAGTCCCTAATCAGGCCTAATCGCTCCTCTAATATTGCAAAAACACTGCTAGTACCTTTTGGAACAACATGTGAGGACACGTCACATCCTGTCTTTGTTTATACATGAAGATTCCAGAGAACACCCGCTGCAGTGTCATATCTCGCCGGGGTCACAAGTAGTGACCTCTTCCTGTCACTTTTCATTCGTAACACTGCCCCTTCTTAGATCTGTTCGTCCTCTGGAACAACAAGTGAGGACACGTCAAATCCTGTCTTTGTTTATACGCGTAGATTCCAGAGAACACTCACACACGTTAACCTCTACCTATCACTGCTAATTTGTAACACTATATATACTATATTATCTATAATATATACTGTAGTTCTGGAGTCTAGTCAATCTCGATCTAGAGAACCTAATCTAGATATAATCAATAAATCTATAAAGATATCTATTAAGTTGTTGCACACAAAGATAAATGACACAAATTAAAAAAAACAACACTTTTACTAGATGTAAATAATGATTGAAGCACAAAACTAATCGAATTTATTTTTATTTTTTTTTAGCTTCACATTTCTTTTTTACTGCATCAGTCAATTGTGAATTTATTGTTCTATTAATATAAATGTACAGCATTTTCCACAAGGATTCTTCTTGAAATTATAAGAGGGATGTTTCGCAGAAATATCTCAATGGCCATGTCAATGACAACTTGTCGTTTATTGGATTACACCAGATTTTGCAAACATATTTGACTGAACTATAGGTGAATTACAGATTCAAACCTTCTTATCTTTGCAGCTTTAAAAAAAGATTGCAAAACAAAATGAAATAAAAGTTTAAATAATTCTATATGACTAAGTTGAAGCAAAGTACAAATTTATTGTGTCAAAAAGATTGTCTTTAGGCTCAGCGTTCGAAATAAATTCTTAGTCTTTTTTACAAAGCAGTACTTTGAAAAGATCAGAATAATACTTTGTAACGCTTGAAAAATAATGAAGATAAAATAAAAGGTTTCAAGCTCTTAGTAGTGTTTATGTTTAGTGTTTATGTTTAGTGTTTATGTTTAGTGTTTATGTTTAGTGTTTATGTTTAGTGTTTAAGTTTAGTGTTTATGGATCATCAATGCATGACACTAATTATGAACAAATAATAGTCCATGGTAATTAACTTTGCTATAAGGATAGACATTTTTTTAATAGTCCATGGTATTTAACTTTGCTAAAAGGCTAGACATTTTTTTTATTCTATAAGATACATTATAAATTGCTTTTATCTAATATCTAAAAATATTGCATTTAATTTCAATACACATGTAATACCTTTTTAAAAAAAAGTTATACCATTAATTACAAAAAAAAATTTAAGTTTTATGTACTTCATCAATAAAGTTTATTAATGAAATTTTCACATATTATAACCCAAATATGTCTTTAAAAAATACTTATAGTTTGTTTCACTTGTTATTATTGTTTTTGAGGTATTTTGAATTTTCTTAGTTTTTTGACGTTTTCTTCAAATCTACTATTTGTGCTAAAAACTTTTTTATTTATTGAAATAATTTTTTTACACTTATTTAGTTTTTATATTGCAATAAAAGTTTCAGATCACTTTTTGATAATTGGTGTAATGTTAAAAATATTTTCACTTTTCTTGTTAAAAAACACCAGGAAAGAACAAAATTCTAGAAAAAAATATTTAAAAATATATGATGCTTCAATTGCAAAATTATATTTTCCTACATTCCAGCAAATTTTCAAAATAAAATAATAAGAAATGCAAAAGTAGATAGCTTTTAAATAAGAGTATGTTTAAAAACAAAATGGCCACAGATGCCATAGCAACAACATTTTCACTTTTTTTTTTTTAGATTTTTGATAGAGTACTTATAAATACCATTCCTGTTAAATATCATTCAATTTGAAGCACAAATAAAAAATTTAGTCTCCAAGTGTTTCCCCTACCCTTAAACATGTTTGAAAAAACGAGCACCTGTTCAAGAATGAAGTGATCTAAAAAATTGCCATCTAAATAACTGCTGTTACAGTGCTAACTGTTGATGATTGATGTATAATATCCAATTGTTATGAGAAAAAAAAGTCCCTGATTGAAATGTAAATATTGCCCCTATTATCCAGCTGGGAGCATAGGGAGTATTCATGGCTCTTTCAGGGTCTGCATAAATATTCAAAAAATATAATTAAAAACTTTAAGACTTATTATTATAAAAATGTCAACTTTTATTGTGTAGTAAAAAGAGCCAATTTAAATAGAAAGGAAAAAGGCAGGTATTTTCTACTGGTGGGTCACGACCCCTTTAGGAGTCGAATCACAATTTTCCAGGGTCGCCTAAGGCATATGAAAAAAAAAATTTCTTTTAAAAAAAAACGGCATTCTACAAAATGTTTCTTATAGGTAACTACTATTTTATATATATATATATATAGATATAAATAATTGTCATTCAAGAATAGATGATGCGAACAACTGAAACATAATCATTCCAAACTTTTGTAATTGTCGCAGCATAAGTATTTATTTGTAACAGTTTAAATTACTTTCCATCAAATGGTGCGATGAAACATTCCGTTTCATATTACCACATAATAATAAAAAATGAATATTTTGATCACAATATAAACATAAATAAATGCAAGGTATACAATTACAATTTTAGTTATTTGTAATTAGTTATTTACAGGAATATTTATAGTTTGGTGATAAACAGACAGCTTAGAAAATTATATAATATATTTACATTATAGTTACAATTTTATAACGTTAGCAAAAACGTGATTTTATGGCTGGGGGTCATTGCATAGTGGACAATTGTAAAAAGAGTCCCAGTACTGAAAAAGGTTGAAAACCGCTGGTCTAAGTGAAAAGGGTAAGGACAGGCAAAATGAGAGCGCATTCATTCAATTAAAAAAAAGTTTCAAATTAATGAAGAAGAAAGCAGTAGACCTATTGGCCAATACTATCATGCAAGGAACATTTAATAACTTTACAACCCATTTAGATTAATTCACACCTTCTTGCCGTTGCCTTTAATAGTTACGCGCTCTTGGCAAGATGGCTGTTCCCTGTTTACTGTTATCAGAGATGAGTTAAAATTTTCGTTTCGTTGTATTAAAATCAAACCAAATTCCTTAAAAAAAGATATTCAAACGCATTTAGTTCATTTATTTACGTCTCTAGGCAGCCATATTGGTGCAGGCCAGATTTTTATTACGTTGTCTAGCTGCTGGATCAAGACTAAAAGAAATATTTCTAAGGGGGGATAACCTACTTGATTTTTAATACTGTGAGCTAAAACATGTTAGGAAGAGAAAGAAGATAAAACATATAGAATTAATAGGAATATATGCTATATTGGTTGAAGTATTTAAAAAAGGGGGGGGGGGGTATACATTATTATTCTTAAATTAGAATGACAGTAATAACACGAAAAAGCGTAAATCTAGGTACCGATTTTTTATGCTATAAAAGTTTAATTTAAATAGATATGATGGGATTATTGTATAGATATATCACGTACATTGTAAATGTTCTAATGTAGGTTTAAGGTGCTGACAACTTGTAATATTTTTCAAAAAAGTTGCAATAATTGTTGTGTGTTATGAGGCTTGTTGCATAGTATCTAGAACACGCTATAAACAGCTTATGTCCTTATAGAAAAGAATGTCATAAATATTTATTCCTTTGATAGATATATACCAGGTACAATGACTGTCTCTAATCTAATCTAGACTAGAGTAAAGGAATGTGGTCACTGAAATGGGGGGGGGGAGGATGATGGTGAAACTGCGGGAGCGGGCGGGGGGGGGGGGAGAGAGAATGGGGGTGAAACTGCGGGAGCGGGCGGAGGGGAGAGGATGGGGGTGAAACTGCAGGCGGGGGGGAGAGGATCATGGTAAAACTGCGGGAGTGGGCTGGGAGGGGTGAGAGGATGGTGGTGAAATTGAAACTGTGGGAGCGGGCTGTCAAGAGGGTGGGTGTGTAAGATGTGAGATTGTGTGTGTGTTTGTTTATTTTATTAGTTGGTATGTGAATTGTTTTTATCACGGATTTTCAAGGGGGGACAATTAGGTTTCTAGCTGTCAGTCTAGCAGTTGGAGAGCTGACCTAGTCTGAGTAGGGTGCTTCTGTTTTGTTTACCAGATTTATGCCTAGCGTAAGGAGATGTTATAACATATATTACTATTCATTGTTATGTATGAGAACTGACTATTTGTGGGTAATATTATGTGTGGCATTGATAGCTTTTTGTTCAATGAATCTAGTCTAAGCGCCCTGTAGTATGTCAGTTGGGCAGGTTTTAGTATCTCAGTTATTAATGACTATGCATTCAATATTATATGTGTACTTGCTGTTGGCTGTAAATAAATACTAATTTTATACTCCTTCGTGTGATACTTTGTAATATTTATACATGTAAAGGTCTGCATGTGAGAATCATACCCTAGAACATTGAGCTATACGTATGTAGTATAGAACTAATCCCAGAGTCCCTTACACGGGCTGAGAGAGGCTAAGAGGTGGGTGAGGGTGCAGACATACGAGGACAAACTTGAGATATTCTTTGATAGGGAAACAATAGATTGACCAGAGAATGATGACGTCCAGGTGCGAATCATTCAGTAGCAGGGCAAGATGCATTGCGCAAACAGACAGGAACTCGTGTAGCTGTAGGTCGATGAAGGTCAAGCTTTGAAGTGACCATCAATGCTTGCTTACAGGGAACTTTTTACTGTCGATACAGGGAACTTTTGATGTTCATATAGAAGTCTTTAGATCTCTGTCAGCATCTTCTTTGCTTGTTCACTAAGTACCATAATTGTGTCATTAGTATTAAAAATTTTAAAGAGATTTCTGACGTGACTTCAAGTTTTTTAGATTTATTTGTATATCAAATTTATCATTCTGTTGAAAATTTTTGTAATGTGCAGATAATTATAAGACATTTCAACAAACTTAAAGGATAAATTTAATCTTAAATCTTAAAAAAATCAGCAACTTCTAAATCCTTAGCAAACGCAAAGTCAAGTTTGAGTGTAGGGTAGTAAATGTTACCACTTCAGCCCCCCTTCACCCCCCCCCCCACCAACTTCAACTATAAAGCAAAGGATTATGATGATAGACACATACTCGGATGGGAGAGTGTTGGCGATAAAATAGGCTAATCGCCTTCTCCCTATCTACCTTAACCCTTCAGATGTGCTTTTGGAAGGAAAGGCGCACTTTTGAAAGGATAGGGGTGGTGCGGTAAAAAGTTGATGTTGATGATCGACATGTAGACCCAATATGTTTTGAAGTAGCCGTCTGTGAAAGGGAGCCTGATTCATTATGTTATGAAGAACTCTGAAAATATTCCTCATTGTAATAACTTGACAGATTTTCCTTTGCTATTATTATTCCCAGATAAATTGATTTATAAATTTTATATTTGATACATATAATTTTATAAATTTTAGTATTACATCACAAGTTGAATTTTCTTTTTTAAATGCATAGTAAATTATTTATAATTTGAAACTTTAACTACACTCACATTTTTACTAATAAACCGTGTGAGTTGTTTTTTTTAGTTTAGTAAATTTGTTTCCCCATTAGTTGTGTCCCCCTACTCAGGTACCGCGTAGAAAAGACGGACATCAAAGACGCGCAGCTGGCCGAAAGATTTCCCTACACCTTCTCACATCGAGATGTCATCCTGGACTTTGTTAGATAACTTTTATTCCCTCCCCTCCCTTTTCTTTGGATTGTCTGTTTCTACCACCTATACCCCCATCCCCATTGTTTTTGCCTGATGTATATAATCAAGTGATAACCATTGAATAGGCCCCATTACCTTGCATTCACAACTGCTCGATATTGGATTTACATTTCTTTGTTTTCAATAGTTTCAACATTGGATTTATTTATTTTTACATTGCTGTCTTGCTGAACTTGCGCCAAATCTTGAGTTTTATTAGTGTTTATCGGACTTAATTGTTACCTACCGGTACCTAATATCTCGATTCACCTGTGCGATATCTGAATTTTATTAGTAGGCTATTTATTGAACTTCAATTTCAATTACCGATTTTGATTCACCTACGCAGCATAATATTTAAGTTTTAATTGTAGTAGTAGACTTTAATTTTACCTCTACTTTAATTTCAATTCACCTGCGTGATATCTGAGTTCATTGGAGTTTTATTTCTATTTATTGACTTCATTGTTTTGTAAACTAATGGTTGGCCGACCTGTTGCTCGTACCCGTATTGTAGGCGCTAATGAACTAATGGACAGAGTGGAGGTGAGGAATGAATTTTGGAATTTATCAGCGTTGTTGCCTCACCTAGAAGCTCATGTAGTATTAGAGTGGTGTGCTAGAAGACGACTTCTAAACAACGAATTTCATTGTGAAAATTGCAATGACCCGTGCTCATTAGTACGCGTCAGACATAGTGCGGATGGTTATCTGTGGAATTGCAATCAATGTCACGTGCGAAAATCGGTGCGACACGGCTCTTTTTTTCACAGGCAGCCATTTAAGCCTAAAACAAATAATTATTATGACCTATTGTTGGGCTTGTGACATGCCTCAGCAACAAATGTCACGAGAAGCCGGTCAAGTGAATAAATAATTCGTTACAGATTGGTGCAATTTCTTGCGCGAGGAATGTGGGCGATGAAATGAAAATCATGGCTTGCAAATCGGTGGTGTGGATGAAAATTTTGAGCCCATTGTGGTTGAGATAGATGAGTCTAAATATTTTCATAGAAAATATCACCGTGGCCAATGGCGAGAGGGACACTGGGTTTTTGGCGGAGTGGAAGGGAAAGTTGGCGCTGTTTTCTTGTTGAGGTTCCAGACCGCCGTGCAGCAACGTTGGAACAATGCATCGTGGAGCATATATTGCCTGGCAGCCATATAATATCAGATGGCTGGGCAGCGTACGCAAACATTCCACAAATATGCCAAGGGATTTATTCACATTCAGTTGTTGTTCACCAACAAAATTTTGTGGACCCTTTGGACCCTGAAATTCATACTCAAAACATCGAGAATTTGTGGATTCGCGCGAAACGCAAGTTAAAAAGGCAATTTGGAACAAGTCGTGCATTGTTTCAAAGCTATTTGCAAGAGTTTCAATATCGCAATAGTAAGCGCGATGAGGATATGTTCTCTAGTATGCTTGTAACTAACTATTGCTGATAATTACCCGATTTTTTTCGGTCAAATTTAACACATTATCTTCCAGTGGTCATTTTAATTATTGTTTCCTTCTGTGCCTGCCTTCCGTGATAGCTTCGAATAACATACCGATATCAATTGAAAGCAGCTCGCCGTTGTTTTTTTAAATAATTTTTAATAGTTTAATCTAGTCACAAACCTTCAAAAACAAATTATCAGATTTACATTAAAATATTGTGTACAGTAGGCACTGAGTAGGCCAACACAATTTCGCGTAAAAGTTAAGAAGACTTCCCTAAGAATAGAATCGTAATCTTGTAAACATTTCACGTAAAACCCTAACACTTTCAAACACTTTTACTTCGCCGTATTATTTACCCATAAAGCCGGAAAAAAAAAGTTAATAGCATAGTCTCGTTTATACGTTTGTAGAAAATGGAGAGACATGGGTTATTTAATACAGAAGCTACTATTTTTAATGTGTTAAATATCGCGTATCTCCTCTACCGGCTTCGGTTAAAGATAATATGGAGACATGTTATTTTATACAGAGGCTACTTTATTGATGTATCAGGCGGCCTTAGCAGTACACGGGACCCGTGGCTAATGTAGTAATGTCATACGCCGTCCCCCGGGCGAGTGTCATAGGAGGGCCCGTGAGCCATAAACGTAGACTATTTAGACAATATCTCATCAACCAAATGAGCTTATTCGGCTCTAATGCTATACGCCTTATTTTTGTTACAAAATCCTAAAGCGCTACTTTACGTAGGTATCGTACCATTGGCCGTTAGACTATTAATTACGTACTGTATTGTAATTGTTCTGCATATAAGTATTAGCTAGTAAGGTTTTGTCTGCAGTCCTCTAATATTGATTTATATGCCTTCAATCGATGCAAATAATGATTCAACAAACCCTATAAAAATATTTCTGGTATCGTGGGGCCGCCCGAGACGCGGCACTGGAAGTTTATTAAAGAGTGCTTAATTTTCCGCCTTGTCAAAAAGTGCTTAATTTACCGGTGCCTAAATTTCCCCACTCGCCACCCCCTAAGGCCGCTTCTGGATATATCAACTAGCATCTCTGTCTCCTCTACCGTCGTACCGTACCGTAGTCGTGTCATTAAAAGCCGGTAACTCCACCATTAGTCTGGTCTCAAGTCCAGAATGAGAAAGGAGGAGGGCCGGCATTAATCACGATAGGCTAGGCTAATGGATAATCGGTAAGTAAATTTTTTTAAAATATTTTATTTTCAAATACCCGTATTAATTATTAAAAAGTGTAAACAAAAAAGTCCACGTATAGGATAATAGGGAAAATCATCGGTGACACACACACGCAATATTAATTGAACCATTAGCAAATTGGAAAAAAAAAGAAGAAACATGAGATGATTTTTTAAAACTTTATTAAATAATTGCCAGAGAAAGACAGAACATAAACATTTTATTATTAACAAACTTGAGCTATAAAATACATAAAAATGTATAGAAATGCTATAGATTCTCGATATATTAAAATGTAGATATATGTTTTGATTAAATAAAATAGGTCTACACTTACTAACCCATATATATTTATTTATCAGAATTATATTTTTTAGTTGGCAGCAAACAAAAAAACTTCTTCCTCAATTTTATTTTTTGTTATTATTGCATCAGTAACAAAGTCCATCTGGCAAAAAGTGGCCGCCTGTTGCCGTGATAGCAACGGTAAATAAAAGATCTCAATGCGGAAATTGCCTTCAACTAATATCTTTAAATTATATATTTAACTTAATTCAGGATTTTTTTCCACTAATTAATTCAAATTAACAACTCTTAGTTTAGGACTATTTTGTCTCACTAATCCTTTTTTTATTAGTAATTACTAATTAGCCTTATATTATAGATCTAAATATAATTAGATAGATCTAGAATCTATATATTTAATATTATTTAAATCTAGTCTATATTTATTATTATATCCTTAGATTTTAGATCTACTCAGTCTAGTGTTAGACTTAGACTATAATTAAGGCTTTAGATCTACTAATCATCTACTAATACTACTAATAATAACTAATAGTAATATCCTATGTCTATATAGTTAGTTATACACGTAAATATATTGATCTAGAATTAGATCTAGTCTAGGTCCATATTTTGAATTTAGTAAACCATTTGATTTGATTTAATCATGGTGGAGTTCTTCTAGCAATAAAAAACACTCTTATAGCAAAAGAAATTACCTTACCTAACTCAAAAAAATATAGAATCAACATTTTGTAAAATTAATACCACCTCAACATCCATAATAATAGGCAGCATTTACAGACCACCAAATTCTAGTTTAGAATACATGCAGGAACTATGTAATCAGATTACTACACTTAAAGAGACAAATAAAAATGCATTTTTTTGGATTATGGGTGACTTCAACCTACCTGATATAAATTGGAAAAAACTAACCATAGATAAACACCAAAACCTTAAAGACATAAATGAGCTTTTCATAGAAACTTTACACAGCCTAAGTTTATATCAAATCATTAAAAAGCCAACTAGATTAAACAACACATTAGATCTCTTCTTAACCAACAGACCTGGATTAGTTGTTGATTATGATATTATCCCTGGTCTATCAGACCACGAGATCATAAAAATGCACTGTCAGATAAAAGCAGTAGCCAATTCAAAATCCAAAAGAAAAATCTTACTCTGGAATAAATGAAACCTAACACAACTACACCAAACTGCATTAAACTTTCAACAAACATTCTTATTAGAAAAAGACATTAACCAACCAGTCGATGACCTCTGGAATTTCATTAAAAACCATCTTAAAAGCATTATAGAAAATCATATACCAACTAAATACACATCAAACAAAATAAATAAATGCTGGTTTAATAATAGACTAAAGAAGCTTTGTAAACAGAAGGAAAACCTATATAGAAAATTTAAAGAAAGTAAGGCAGAAAGAGTTTACAAAAAGTATATAAAAATTAAACACTTAACCCAAAAAGTAAGCAGACAGCTGCAGAGTGAATACATAAACAATGTAATATCTAGATAACAACAAAAACCTATGGTCATACATTAAGTCTATGAAAATGGAAACAACAGGCATAGCGCCATTAAAAGATGAACATAACATAATACATAATGAAAAAAAAAATTAAAATATTTTGGCATTAAATGTCCACTGCATCAGTGGATTAAAGATTTTCTGATAGGGAGAGAACAAACTGTAATAATAAATGTCTCTAAATCAACACCAATAACAGTAAACTCAGGTGTACCTCAAGGAACAGTCTTGGGTCCACTACTATTTTTAATTTTTATAAATGATTTACCGAATTGCATTAGTTCAGGAACAGAAGTCAGATTATTTGCAGATGATTGCATAATATATAGAACAATAAAAACAACACAAGACACAGATATTTTACAAAGAGAAATAGATGAATTACAGAAATGGGAATCAAATTGGAGCATGTCTTTCCTCCCAGAAAAATGTCAGTTGTTAAGAGTAACAAAAAAAACTAAAACAAATAATTCCACTTATCTTTTTCATGGCAAACCAGTAACACAGACTAAAAACGCAAAATACCTAGGTGTTATAATAAATGAAAAACTGTCATGGAATCCACATATTGATGAAACTATAAAAAAATCAAACAAAGCATTAGGATTTTTAAAAGAAATTTCTATAAATCAAATAAGAACATAAAACTAAAATGTTATTTAACCTTGGTTAGGCCAATAATAGAATATGCATCCTCCGTTTGGGACCTCTCAACTCAAGAAAGCATTAAGAAACTGGAACAGATACAAAATAGAGCAGTGAGATTCATAACAAATGAATATTCACATTTGACTAGAGTAACACCTATAGTAAAATCACTAAATTTAGAAAGCCTTCAGGACAGAAGACTCAAAAGTAAAGTAGCAATTATACATAAAACACTGAACTATAATCTTCAAATACAAAAACAAAATTTAATAAAATACTCTGAAAGATACAAAGATAAAGGCACATTCCTCGTCCCATATGCTAGGACAATTTTGTACAAATACTCCTTCTTCCCTAGTGCTATTAGAGCATGGAATGGGTTGCCTGAGCTAGCCAGAAAAACCAGTGACTTGGCAGAATTTAAGTCATTGGTTAATATGCATGACTAAATGCATGACGCGTAGGACGTAATCATGTTCTTTTTTGAAGTAATTTTGAATTTTGAATTATATAAGATAAGACTAGAGAACATTTTTTCCAAACAGGTGACAACCAACTAATGTGTGTCAACCGATTTGAACCACAATCCTCTTATTCCCTTCTAAACCCACTGATGACATATATATATATATATATATAATTGAAAATAAAAAAAAGAAAGTTATTGGGGTGGATGTGTGGAAGAACCACCTAGATTCAATAAAATTTATAGCAAAATAATATAGCAAAACTATAACAAAATACAGCACCTCTATAAATAGGACATATATAATATTGGATAATTCCACAAAAAGAAAAGGCCTCAATGGAAAAAACAAAGAAAAGCATTAATTAATAAATAAATACACACACACAGATATATATATTTATTTATATATATATATATTTAATTTATATTTATTCAGCTTTTAAAAATAAATTGGATAATTTTATTTAAAAAGAAAGAATGTGTTGAAAAAAATTGTTTTGTTAAATTAATACTTTAAAACAATTTTATTTTTGAGATTTATAGTACATTCTAAGAATAACAAGTCTACCTTCATGCTGCGGCATGCTGCCATCTTGCTTTTAAGTACTAAAGAAGATCTAGTAGGTTGTTTTTGCAATTTAAAGATTTATTATAGTGGTTTACTGTATTATTAACTATTTACAATTAATTTTTATATTTCATACAATTGTAAATTGCATTATTATTTATAAATTTTTGACTTACTTTGAGTTATGTTGTTTTATCATCTTACAGAGTTGCTTCAGACAAATTTATATAATATTGTTATGTCCTACACATTACCAAGTCTTAACTTAAATGTACATGTGGTTAGACACTTTAACCATTTATTTCTACACACCCACTAATTATACCAACATAAAAAAACTAATAAAAATGCTATCTGCATTCAAATTTACTAATTTTAATATAATAGACATAGATTAAAATTGCACACAATGGTGAACAACGAAAAGAGAGCATATTTGATTTTAAATTCTAAATAGCTACTGCCTGGTAGTGTGCTCATAATATATTAACACACCTTGGATTTAGGAAGTGTGTCAACCTATGGCCTCACTCTCCACAGACTTAAAGATATACATATTTTTTTTAATGCAAAATAAGAATATTATTTTTAAAGAAGAAAACTTATTACATTTACAAATACACTCTATTTTCTTTCTTCTAAAAAATATAGCATCATGCTTTCTGTTTTAAGAATGATTAACCCACTATTACAAACATTTTGAAATAGATCTTTAAAAAAACATTTTATGATTAATGTCATCCTATGGGGCCTACAAGATATGTAGTACCACTTTTTTCAAGAAAACAATTTGTGTTTGACTTTGTTTGTAGCAACCTAGCAAATTAGCAACATAGAGCACAAGGGGGTAAAATTTTTTCCATTTTATGTAAAAATGCTACATCATGCCATTTAAAACAGCACAAAACATATTTAAAAATATAGTTTAAAATGTAAAAATATAATTCAAAATGTATAATATGGATTATATTCAAAGATATTTATTCAGTTATCAGTTGTATGTACATTTTTCACAAAAAATAAATAAAAAAAAAATTAATTAAAAAAATTTATGAAACAATTATGTAAAGGCATTTGTGGACATGATTAGTTTAATTATATATATATATATATATATATATGACCTATAGATTTAAAATATTATAAGTAACATACTAAGTAAAAAAATTATTAGAATTCCAATTACCGAAAATAGTATATTAAAAATATTATTTTACATTTTATAGAAATATATAAATTTTTTTAGAAACTAGACAACCATAGACACAAAACTTGTTAGAATAGTGAAATATTTAAAACTTCATGGAAATACACAAAAGAGTATCATTCTCTATTTAAATACATACACAAACAAATAGGGAGGCCCAATGCGAAGTGAATAGAGTGGCCTCAAATAAAATAGAAAAAAAAAATATTAAAGAACTAGGTGTGATGCAATCACCTTTCCCTGTTCGAAGCTTCGCCGGCACCGTGGCTGTAATAGTCAGCTACTGTTAGGATCACCGGCATGCTCGTAAAGGGGAAGGTCAAGGTACGGTGGTTTAACTTGGTCAATACTGATCTCGTCGTTCTCTTGCTTTGTTAAATCACCTACATACAGTTAAACTGAGGTCTAAGTCCAGACTAAGATTAAAATGTGCCGTAACAAAAAAAATGCCCCGATCAAAACTCTCTGGGTTGGATCCTATAGTGTCAGCCAGCTTATACAGATAGTTATGTACGAAATCTCGTGGTTGAAACCTATCTATTATTGACCAGCTTCTATAAGCATTTATGGCAAAAATACACTCTGCTTGCCATAGTGTCTCCTCCCTCTCCCCTATTTAGTAGAGAGAAGAAGTAACACTCATAATATTTCATCTTGCTTCTCTTTCATCTCATTGAAAAGATTTAATGATGCAATTGTAACATTTCCAGAATCTTCCCTCCAAGCCACAATCCAATCATGACATTCTCTACTTTGTTGTGGATATTGCTTACTTTTATAATTTTCATTGTTTTACATTCAATAGTTTTATTATTTCTCTTTGTTCTATTCACGGTTTGTGTGTTTGTCAGGCCTACAGGTATATCAAATTAACCCTGTGCATTGAGCAGTCATTTATAATTATCAAATTAGTTTATTAACTAGTGGTATTTTATTATTTTGTTTGGAATCGAACAAGTGAAAGAAATATACTTGAATGATGTCGTGGTATAAATATTTTCTTTTATTATTATAACAACAACGAAGATTAAATTTTTTTATGGCTACAACATGTACTTAAAGTTAGAGGTAAATATATTTAATGTGAATATTTTTTACGATTAAACTTTTGTTACCTTTGTAGATCTATGTTATTACTCCTATTGCATAATTTATATTTATTCTTCAGTCATTGCTTAAAGTATAAAAGCTTGTTTGCATTGTAAATGTGTTTCTCTATTAGTTCTAATAGCTGTTGGAAATAAAGACAAAAGACTAACAGAAAAAAGGTGGCAATTAACTTAAGGTAGATAATCTAGTGTTGAGCCTTAAAAACAAAAATTGCGTAATTCCAATGACAATAAATAGGGAGGCGAAATTCCCACGTCCAAAAATGACGTAAAATTTTAAGACGGGGTTCTCTTTCCTTGCTACATAGGTCTATGTTTGAAATTGATTATGCTCAGTATATGTAAAGATATCATTGCTAAAAAGAGTGAATTTAATTACTTTTGAAGATAGAGAAAATTTTAGTCTTCGACAATTTTTGAAAAAAAAAATTAAATAATTTGCTTCGAAAGTATATATAAATATATATATATATATATATATATATATATATATATATATATATATATATATATATAAACATTTTAATTTTTACTAATACTCATAACTGGTAAGTCATACCATGTTGATTTGTTTTCCAGCTAATAGTACATGTGTCTGGCAATATTCCTACCAATTATCAGATCGATTCATCGTCAACATCGTACAAACTTTAGACAAAAACAAAATAACACCGACCTCAATGAACATTTCAGTTTATAATTTTTTTTTGTAGAAGATATCGTTTGTCATCAGCAAGTGAAATTATAATCTTGTAGCAGATATTATTAGCTATATATCTTGATAATTTTTAAAGATTTTTACCTTACAATTTTTTTTTAAACGCATTTGAAAAAAAAATTGTTTCAGTTAATTTTGATCCAAATTTTTTTAAATTTTGTTATTTTCTGCCATCTCAGCGCCGCCATTTTGTCCACACCTCTCTGACATTTTTTTTTAGCTCTAAACCTGATAATTTGTTTATTTCATCAATATATTTACTTTATAAACAAATGAAGTTTATAAATAAAAATGAAATCAGATTTATAAGAGCAGCTAGAAATTTACTACTAATACTAGATCTACTATTAAATTTCTTATTTAATAAGTAGATCGATCATCTACAAAAATCAATTCCAACTTTTAAACTTTTCAAACAGAGTGTGTGTATTGCCGGCTGAGCCAGCGACAAGCTCTCATTTCACTTGCTCCATGTCAACATTGTTAGGTCAAAATGGCACGAAAAAAATCATACCTTTCTAACTGTTAAACATACAGTCATAATTTATTCACCATTGGAAAGTTCTTTAAAGTATTTTAATGATGTACTAACAAAAAATTTATTTTTTAAAGATAAAATATTTATTTTACCTCCCTACAATATACGCCATTATACAGTAATAAGAAACTAAGCATAAAATATACATTTTAAAATTTATTTATCGCCGAAGAAATCAAATTAGGTACTTCGATAAAAATTTCAAAATGATTACAATGCAATGTAACCTATTTAGTTAAAGATAGAGCTTGAGAAATGTTTTCCAATGATACCAATGATTATTGCTGAGTTGGAAAGTTCTTCTTTAAAGTATTTTAATGATGTACTAACAAAAATTGTTTTTACAAAGATAAAATATTTATTTCACCTCCCTACAATATATAAATTATAGGGTAATACGAAATTAAACATAAAATATATTATTATTATATTTTAAAATCTATTTAGAGCCAAGAAATCAAATTACGGTACAAATTAAATCAAATTTGAAATCTGCATTTTTTTTTAAATATAAGAGAAACCTGATTATGCGTAACTTATTCTGCAACTAAAGGACTATAAAAATAGCTGTAATTCTTTGAATTTCCACTCATAGTCAAGATTTTCTTTTAAAATACACTAGGTCACTTCATGCTCCTATACTAAACGCAGTTTTTGTGCTTTCTCCTTTAGCGCACATTGAGCACGGTTAAGAAACACCACTATGTTATTGCTAATAAATTATATCTGTGTTAATTAAAAATTATTTAGATTGTATTAAAAGAAGTAGATTCACTTCTGCAATATAGATGTATTTATAGTATATTGCCTCTCTCTCTCTTTCTCTGTATATATATATATATTTATATATATATATATATAATATTAATAGAGTCGGCAATTACCTGTAGGTTTAGAATTCCAAAAGAATGAAAGACTTTTAAATAGATAGTCAATAATCAAAATACTTTGCCAAAAAGAAACTTTTATATGTCGCTAACTTAAAATGGGAGAGAATCATATTTCAATTATGCAAAATGTTTTGTTTCTTATTTCATTGTGCTAAGCATCAAGAAATTCACCTACTAATAATAGCCAGGTTTAATGTGATCTTGAGAGTTATTTTTGGGACCACCCTATTTAGTAAGTATTTTAATAATTAAAGCTTTTTTAGCGGCCCCCGAAAGGGGAAAAGACGCTATTATTTTTTGTGCGAAATGTCTGTCCGTCCGTCCTGTTTAGATCTCGTAAACTAGAAAAGATATTGAAAATCCGACATCGCAATATTTTAGACCATTCAAAGTTCTGATGCAACGGCTACTTTTTTTTTCTTCTGAAAGCGAAAAATCTTATTTTTAAAATCAGTTATGCAAGGATTTTTTTTAAAGAGAAAAAGCTAATTAGTATGCATTATAAATTAGACCTAATTTAAAACAAATAGTAATCTTATAAACTTTATTTTCCTAAACTGTTTGCGGATACAACACATCAGTTAGGCCAAAGTAGGCGCGGAGGCTGAGAGGTGAAGCGCTTGGTTGGGCGCTGGGGGTCCCGGGCTCGAATCCTAGTGAGGACTGGGTCTTTTAACTATGGAATCTTTGGGCGCCTCTGAGTCAAACAGCTCTAATGGGTACCTGACATTAGTTGGGTGAAAGTAAAGGCGGTTGGTCGTTGTGATGGCTACATGACACCCTCGTTAACCGTAGGCCACAAAAACAGATGAACTTTACATCATCTGCCCTATAGACCACAAGGTCTAAAAGGGGAACTAGGCCAGGTTCACATCTAACTTTACATTCACTTTCACCTATCCTTTGATCTGCGGGACCGTTGGGGCACTACACAAGATCTGTTAACCTTTCTGAAAATATTAAAGCCTGCCTGTGCTAATTATAGAACAAAAGGAATTCAAAATATCTTATATATATATCTACATAATCATCTTTTTAACTTCAGGTGCGCCGCTCTGCAAGCGATCTGATTACATTGTTACATTATTATCAGTGTGTCCTATACTTCCTTTAACGTTTAAGCTATTATTGTAATTCAAAACGAGTGACACAAAAGTATCGCTTGTTAGAGAAACAAAAACACACTGAAGAAACTTTGGTGTTCTTATTTCTTTCTTTAATATAGTCATTCAATCTTATCTTATATAATATAGACGTTACTTACAAAAAAAAAGAAGATGATTACGTCATGCATCTAGTTATGCATGTTAATCAATGACTTAAATTTTGCCACGTCATTGGTTTTCCTGGCTGGCTCAGGTAACCAATTCCGTGCTCTAATAGTACTAGGGAAGAAGGAGCATTTGTAAAAAAAAAATATTCTAGCACATGCCTTTATCTTTATGTCTTTCTGAGTATTTAATTAAATTTTGTTTTTGTATTTGAAGATTAAGGTTCAGTGTTTTATGTATGATTGCTACTTTACCTTTGTGTCTTCTATCCTGAAAACTTTCTAAAATTAGTGATTTTACTAAAGGTGTTACTCTAGTCCCGGGGTCGGCAGCCTGCGGCTCGTAAACCACATGCGGTTTTATCGAATTTTTTTTAATGAAGTTCTGAATCTTTTAACGAAGATTAGGCGCCCATTCGATCTCTCAGCTACTTGTACTCGCTTTTCACCACACCCCTCCCCCATTAGACGAGTCGTCATTGTTGTCAGTCCGTCGTAAGATCTCGGCTGTCATCGGATGTTTCTATGTAGGTTTTAATTCGCTTTCGACGCAAGACGGATTGGCATCCTAACCATGTGCTTTGACTGTGACTTATAATTTATTGTTTAAAGTAAATGAGTTGGAAGCGAATTATTTAGTTAGAAGCAATCTACAAGTAATGCTAATCCAGAAGCTTTGCGGTACCACTAGAAATTCCACAAAATGGCAAACCATTTGCAGATTGTATGTCTAAGAATGCATCCTACTTGTATCTGAATAACTGATTCTGATTTCAAAAACAAACCAGAAATATTTAAAAAAAAAAAAGATTTGCCAACATCCGCTAAAACAGTACAAAATAGAAAAAAATAAAATGTCTTCAAATGTAACATATTTGCAGGTGAAAGATATTCAACTTTCTTCTGCCGTATCATTTGCTATAGATTAGTCTTGCGACATAAATCACGGCACAATTTGTCTTTGGGTCAGGTATACGTAGTTCCTAGGATTTCTACCGCTTTCGTTACAAACTAGAGAGGGCGATAGAGCGAATGCTATGCAAAAATACCTTGAAGAAAATAAAATCGAATCATTTAAATAGCAACTGATAGAGACAGAAGTATGACAGGAAAAACTAAAAGGGCACAAATTCTTATGCTTCACTGAATAATGCACCAAGAAACGCTTTGTGCCCAAAACGATTCCGACCGAAATAGATGAGGTCATGAATTTGGTAATCAGCATCTTGTCAAGAGCACTTTACCACTTAAACGAAATGGAGACTCAGTATGCCAACTTCCTTATTTCCAAAAAAGTCTTATGACTTTCCTAAGGTAAGGTGATGAAACATTTTGCTTTGTGTTTGAATGAAATAAATACATTTCTAGATGATAAAGGCATTTATCACACCGAATTAGAGAACGACAAACAGTTGCAAAAATGTTACTTTATGATAGATAACAGCGAAAACTGAAAACAGCGAAAATTAAATGAGCTGAATCTAAAACTGCAAGAAAAGGAAAACCCAGCCTATGTTTTGGTAGAGGAATTGGTTTGTTTTGAAGAAAAATTGATTCTTTTTGCAAAAGATATTCAGAGCGGTCAATTACTTCATTTTGAATTTCTAAAGCAGTATCGCGATAAATACAGTGCCACTTTTTACATGAATTACTTCAGCACAGCTATAAAAAAAATCAAAGAGGAATTTCTTGACAGATTTAAGCAGTTCAAAACCAACAAAGCCTTCTAGCATTCCGAGTACACCATATCAAGACAAATAATAACGAAATCCACCTTGATTCATCTGTAATTGATACTGGATTACAGAGTTGAAAAGCAAGCTGGAAGTGTTGGAGCTCCAAAAATGTATGTACGTAACGCATCAAAAGTGGACAGCTTTAAAAGGAATGCGGCAAGTAGATTCGGCGCATGGAATAATCTCCCAGATTGCTACAGTGAAGTGAAGTTTGCATCCGAAGTGGTGACTATCTTTGAATCGACATAGTCGTGCGAGCAAGCGTTCTCTTGCATGATAATTAAAAGTAAAGTAAGAAGCCAACTAACAAATGAAAATTTAGTTATGAACCAAATGTATCCAAACTTTCTAAAACCATACAAAGCCAACGCTCCCACTGAATTTGTTTGCTCGATTGTTTGTTATTGAAGTTCAAGTAAATGTTTAATTTCTTTAGTTGTTACCAAATTTTAAAAAAAAATTACACACATATATATATATATCTAATTTGTTGTGAAAAACACTTCGGTACTTGAAACACTACTTATATATTAATTCGTTTTTTTTTCTTTTCATTAAAAAAGTTCATTGTTTGAGAACTAGTTATAGTTGGCAAGAATAAAAACATTGAAGCTCTTTAAAAACTTTAAAATTGTGTAAATTGTAATATTTCACTCTTTCGACTCAAAAGGTTGCCAACCTCTGCTCTAGTCAAATGTGAATATTTGTTTGTTATGAATCTCACTGCTCTATTTTGTGACTGTTCCAGTTTGTTAATGTTTTCTTGAGTTGAGGGGTTCCAAACAGAAGTTGCATATTCTATTATTGGCCTAAGTAAGGTTAAACAACATTTTAGTTTTATGTTCTTATTTGATTTATAGAAACACATGCGAACACATAAATTCAATCAATTCATTAATTCAAAACACAGCATCAACGTGATACACAATTCCTGTCATTTTACTGAAGTAATAAAACTACAAACTAATATTCATTAGTTGTACTGTTATATTGAAACATTAGATTGATACAACTTTATGTTGATAAAATGTTATACTGATAAAAATTTATACTGATACATATTAATACTGATACAACGATTTACTGATACAATTGAACTTTCTATCTTCAACTTGACTCTAAACAACTCGTGGACCCGTAACTTCTCAAAGACCTCGACTAACTAACGTTCTCCCAATTTATACCATTTTAATTCGTGTTTTCTAGAATTGTAGAAACTTCTGTTCTTAATATTTCTCTTAGCTCTTACCTCCTAGAAACTTACGTTCGCGAGCTGTTTTTCTGATAACTATCTCTGACTGATTATTTATAATTAGCAAGTGCTTCTTCTGTGATAGTTTCTATAATAAATTAGAATGTGATCACAGTATCGATTCATGACAATAATGACAAACAATACAATCATCAATAAATTTAGACTACATATACTTCGCTCCATTTTGGAAAGATAAAAGGCCGACACAGAGGTAAACCCAATGAGCCGATCAACGTAGATACAAAACCAAAAAAAAAAACGCGGTAGTAGAGGAGTCCGAGTTAACGGTAGGAAGTTTAACAATGGAGCAATCTGCCTCCGCAGCATGTCTAAAAGCCCGTGATGTGTGTGTCTTTATTTGTGTGTGCATATTTGTACATTTCGTATTTTATAAATAACAGACATTGCTTCAAAATAAAATCCTACGATTCTCATTCATAACTTTGCTAAGTGGTTGGTTTTCTCTAACGGTTTAAGTACTAAACGTGTAGTAGACAATTAAAACCAAAGCCATTTTCCATTTTTTGGACCAATAAATAATACGTATGTTATCTTATCTTACGTCTTTGTTTTTTTTTTCGTCTCAGGAGACTATCATTTCCCTTTGCAACTTCTTGTGTGACTAAAGAGGCAAATTCTTGATACACAGCCGCGGTCACAGGTTGGGCATATGCAATCACCAGGCGCCGTTGCATTTTCATCCTTCTTTCTTCTACCATATTGTGTATGGTATCTGCTATCCGTGAATTTCCTTTATGCTAACTTTGCATGTTACCATGTAGATCTATCCAGTGTCACTTTTTCCCAGCAGTTTGTGTCGTTTTTGAAGATTTTCACGTCGTGTTTTCATACATCAGTATACCTTAAAAGTAGAAGCCCAGCGGCTCTTTTGCCTTCTGTTATATCACCATACAGAATGTCTTGTGGAAGTCGACCTAATGCATTCTATGAACGTGTGGCCAAGTCAGCCAAGGCGTCTGCTTATAACAGATCTGATGAACTGGCACCCTGCTCTTACTAGCACTTCCTCATTGGCTATTTTATCTTGCCACCTTATTTTAAAATCCGCCTTTGGCATCGGAGGTGGAAGACATTTATCTTACATGTTAGGTTTAAAAACCTAAATACCTAAATAAATTATGTAATGGTATACTTCTTTTGGATATAAAAGGTGTGAAAAACTGTATACATATTTATACTTTTTAAAAACAGTGTTTACTTTTTTTGTCCAGTCCCTTTCACAGAAAACTGCAATAGATCTATATTTGAAGGCAAGAGCTATACTTTAACAGCCACATTTAAACCCAAATTAAAAGAAGATATAGAGGTAGCTTGGTTCGTCAACGAAGAAACAGTGTCTCAATGTTCTTTAAAACAACTTTGTTTGGAGGATTTTGAAGATTTGACCCAGACAACTTTAAGTTTCAATGAAGACACTGGATTTGTAAGTTGTGGTGTTACTATAATCTATGTGACAAAAAATCACTTCGGAACCTGGAAGTTGAAATATATAGGAATAGCTGGTTTGATGTACCCAGAGAGTTTGTTTACATGTACCCTATTAGGTAAGATTCAAGTTGTTTCAACTCTTTCTCTCCGTTATTATTTTCCATGTTCCGATGGAATTATCCATTTTGCTCATTAGTGTTTTACTACCCTGTTATGATTAAACTTCAATAACTTTTGTGTATGTAATCAGGAAATGCTATACAATTATATATATATAGAAGAATGCATTTTTTAAAATATAACTCAAATTAAAGTTTCTAAAACCAAAAATTAATTTTATTAAATGGAGTCGAATCAACGTTGGTATCGTCTGTTAGGTGGAAAACATATATAACTGCTTCAACTCTACAGAATTCTATATCAAAATAGCAATTATACAGGGAAGTGCATACTTATGTATACAGTGATAAAATAAAAGTGTATACTTTTAATCTCTTTTGTTTTATTCTTTCAGTATAATGATAATGAATGCAGTAAATATAGACGTGTTTTCTCGTTTATTATCACTTTATACCTACTTTTGGCACCATTTCCAACATCTTTATTGTAATGAGTATCTTACTTTCATCAAATTTTTTGGTATAGAAGCAATCACATTTTAGTTTTGTCTTTCTTTATTTTTAGAAGACGACACCTTCAACTCTGTAGACAGACAAAGTGAAGAAGACAGTTTTCAATCAAATATTAAAGTTGTTAAAGTATCTGTTTTCTCTAATTATGAATATTTACGAAATAATTTAACATTATTTGTTTTTATTTCCTGTCTATTCGTCATTGTAACTGTCTAGATCATGCTTAATACAAAACAGATAATGGTAAGTGTGTTTTGATTATTTTATTTCTGAAGTAAATAAATTATTGTAACAAAATAATAATACTTTACGTTACCTTTCACTTCAGGTTTAAAAAGAAAAAAGTATATTAACCCTTTAGATGCGTGTGATAGTCTAGCCTCTAAACACTAGAATTGTAATTCCATTTTATATGCACTCCTGTAAAAAAGATCAGCATTTTAAGGGTTAAAAGTAAATTTTCAAACCCATGCCCAATAATGTACGTGCACTCAAGACGTCGTCTAACATCACACGGCTACGATCTCGTTATCTTATGTTATATACAACAGACGTTACTTCAAAAAAGGAAGATATTTACGGTCCACCTTTACTTTACACTATAAAACAAAACGTTATATGTATGATTAAAATTCACAAAGCCGTGATAATAATTGTTTAAGTTCTTATCAAAACTCCAAAATATTTGTAGTCAATTATATATATTTTCCTTAGACATGAAAAAAATAAAAATAAGGATATGACATTTGAACGAACTTAAGGTTTCTATTTTTAATAAGTGTGAATATTTTAAATTTGTTCTCGCATTTTAAAAAAATGTTATAGTCTGATAATGAAAGTATTAAAGTATGGTCAATAACATTACTTCTATTAGCCCGTCCCTTTTTACGGTCTAAACTCAGAAACCTACAAATACATGATCTAAATATTCAAATAAAATAAACATTTATACTCAGGGAAATCACATCATCCTCATCCATATATCATAGTTTCCTAATTCCATTAAGAACAAACTTATACGTGATTGTAATTTTTAAAAATATAAATTTAAAAAAAAAAACCAAGTGTATAACATTAAATTCAGAATCGATCGTCAGAAGTAGAAATGAAATGCCTCTTGTTTTTTTTGTTTTGTTTTTTTTTGTTTTTTTTTGCTTACTCAATACAATATACCGATTATACTCTAGATCTCAAAGAAAGTTTGTCTAAACATTTCATTTTTGTTAGACTATAAATTTCTTTTTTCACTATAAATATGGTGAATTTGGGGATATAAGCACAAATAAATAGATTTTTCGCCACTTAGCAGATACAATTAATAAATATTGAAATTATTAAGAAATGTTGAACTTGTGGCTTCATTGTAATTTTTGAGTTGTCTTAAATGCGCAATCATGTACCTCATCTATGAAATTAAATTATGTATATATAATAGGAATATTTTATTCCGATTTTTACAATTGAAAACTTAAAATATTAACTTATATAATTGTCTCTTCAGGTGTATATGACAAAAGGAACTAGTACAAAGTGGAACATATTTCAAAGATTTCAGAAGCAACATCAATGACGAATACTTAACAATGAATCGTACAGTTATTTAGAAAGAAACTACACAAAGATGTCCAATAAGCAGCATTTGTTTAATTACCCTGTGTTTTACATTTTTTTGGGTTTGTTTTTCTTGGTGCACAATATGCACAATATGTGTATAGTTCCCTTTTTAGACTTTTTAATCATTAGGGCAGATGATGTTAAGGCAGAGTTGTCTACAAGAACGCATCTTACCTATTTTGTACGCAAATGGACACGAAAATATGCAAATACGGTTTATCATCTGAAAATACGCTTTTTCCCCTCTAATAAAAAATATTTAAAAAAAAAGAGTTATTCCTAATATTATAAATAGATAGATCAGTGCGTAAATGTTAGGAATGGACTATTCGACCACGAGATAGAATCGCTTTATTTGTGTACTAGACTTAGATTTAGAACAAATATAGATCAAAGAAGCCTATATCTAATTATAGATTTAGACGTAAGCCGACTGACTAGATCTAGGTCTAGTAGCTCAAAAGCTTTAGCTTTTTTATTTATTGATCTTCTTTCTTATCCTTTATGGAATCTAAAATTTAAAAAGGTCAAAATTTGCTGCACTAGTTTTGTAAATATAGGTCTTGATTCTAGATGTAGCTTAATATTTCACATTTACGACAGAGACTACATTTCCGTGGGATTGTTAAAATACCTTTAAAGAAGCCCAGCCCTATGCACATTAAAAACCAATCAACTGTTAATGATGCTGCCTACAGATCTAGATCTATTCTAGATCTAGTTTCGATATACTGTAAACCGCCAAATTCAGGAGAGAGTTCTTTTGCGGTGAAAGTGAGAAGGGCAGAGGTTTTAATAGAAGAACTATTGGTTGAGTTCAATCTCTCACTTAGCATGATAAAGGGAATCAAACTGATGTTCCCTGACCTGCAGATAGTCTCTTTGTGGCAGATCGAAAGCTACTGTTATAGTCACTAGCGACTAGCTAGATTCCATTACTTATTGGGGCTTACAACCAAAGTATGAAATTAGGTGCATTCAAAGCTGAGTGTGTTTGCAAAAGAAAAAAATTAATTAGGCTATGATGACAAAAATTAATTCTTGATTCCTTGTGCCCTCCTTCAATACATCTGCTTGTTTTATAAAACAACTTCAAGCACCAGAACCAGAATAAATATATTTATCTTACAACAGCTATTCAGCAGACTCAATTGTCCAGACTTTATATTAGAAACAAGTTCAATGACTTATTAGGATTATCTGACTGAAAAAAAATCTTTAAAATGTTTGTGCAGGATGCCAAAGCTTTCATTGCTAACTCTGCAAAGAATGTTTTGAAAGAAAATTGAATTCTTTCAAAATGGGATAAAATATTCCGTGTCTGGATTCCTTGTAAAGAAATGACCTTTACATAAAACCTCTTTTATAGAATAAGTTTGTCTCTGATCCAGCCAAGCAAAACTATTACATCTGGTTTAAGTCTAATTTAACATGTAACAAAAAATCCCCATTCTTTTGAATGAATTTTCTTTTGTAGCTATTATGGAATGTAGAATACACTAGAGGCGTTATGATCACAAAACCATTGCCAAGTGAAAAGAAAGACATCATTCTAGAACATTCTAGAAAAGTATATGATAAAAACTAGAAGTGTAACTATTTTGACAAATGTACAAAATGTCTTATATAACTTTATGGCGTGTTAACAATAGGATTGTTGCATTTTGTGTGTGTTACTAGCTGTAATGATTTTTAGTTTTTCATGAGTATATTTTGTTTATATTTAGGAAAATACGCATTTGCCCCTCAAAATACACATTTGCAGGCCTGTGAATACACATTTCTCTTTTGGCATGTATGCATCTCCGTGTTAAGGTCATACGTTTCATTAGCCGTTAACGAGCAGGATGTCATGTGGCCAGCACACCGACAAACTGCCTTTACCATCCCCAACTAAAATCAGGTTCCCATAATATTTTAATAACACAATGAGGATTATATTTTTGGTGCGGAGGTATGTTGTATATGGATATATAAGTTTTTAAAGGGACTCCACTATGATTTTATCATGGTACTAATGTTTGCCGATTTAGGTCAGTGTGCTGGATAGTCTCACTTAGCTAGCTAACTACACGAGGCACAATGTTCATATTAGCTGAAGAATATTTTTATAGTGAATTCAACAAAATAATAGTTGTATATAAAACGTTATTTAAAATTTAATCTAAAAATACTAATATTTAGAAAAAAAAAATTTTGTTTGCATATGTCAACTCTATTACTATTTGTCCCGGAGGAAGGGGTGGGCTGGTGGACTTTTTTAAAAAGAATTTATACGAAATGGGGGCGTGGGTCAAAAAAGATTGAAAACCACTGATCTAGACTAAGAAGTCGCTGCACGCAATTTTCATGAACATTAATTTATTTAATTCTTAAATTAATAGTGCCTTGAATTAAGAAATTCCCGATTGCAATAAATCGTTCAAATCCATGTTGGATCTAGACTTAGATCTAGGTCTTTAACCAAATTTTAATGTATTTTTTTTGTGTAAAATATAACTGGCGAATTAGGAGTTTTTCCCATGAGTCAAACGAGCAAGAAATTCTTTTTTCACTGATATACTGTTAAATTTCTAAGAAAATGTTTGAGACGTTTTTTGAGAATAGTGTTAGGTTCCTCCGCCTTTTGAGTTGGTTCTTTTTCTGTGTTTCTCTTTTATGTACCATAATGTTTAATGCGCTGTTTCCAAAGACGAGCGCTTTAAACGCTATTACTTCTTTTGTTTCGATTGAAGCTGGTTCTTTGTGGTCGAGAGGTCAAGTGCGCTTGAACTTGGCTTGGCTTGGCTACCAAGCTCGAGGTTCGACTCGGGCAGAGGCCCAACTCGGGCAGAGTTGTGTTTACTGAGCGCCTAAAGGCAGCACGGAAAACCAACTCCTAGATACCCCCCCCCCCCCACACACACACAGCGATCCACAAATGAGATAGTACCAAAAAGCGCTCTGAGCATGCTATAAGCATGAAAGTAGCGTTATATAAAAGCTTTAATATATATATATATATATTTGTTAAAGCTTCTTGTTATTGTTCCCCAGTATTGGGTAAATTAAGTTTTATATTAGTGTCTTCTTCATTTCGTAGCTCCTAATAGGTCATTATTGCATGGGCCAGGATTTTTTTTTGGGGGGGGGGGGTAGAGGGGATTTTTATCTCGCAACCCACCTCCCCCGCCAATATATATATATTCGGGAGGGTGTGGCGGTTTGACTAAGGCCTGGGACTGGTGCAAGTCTAGCCATTCCTGTAGTAGTAGTACTTTGGCTGTATTTGATTGTGAGCAGCGTGAGTCTGGAGTGTATAGCAGGCACTGTAACAGAATATGTGCTTTCATTTGATATATTGGTACATAATTTAGGCCTATTTATTATGTTATATTAAATAATCTATTTCTAATTGCTATGTATAACTATCATTTACGTCATATCTCATTAAACCTTTGTTACGTAATCTCTTGTTGTTAAATATAATGCGTTGACCTACTGGTATTAATTGTTCATGAGTTTACTTAAGTAATATACTAAGCGATAGTCTGTGAGGGGTGCCGGGAAGACGACCCAAGGCATAAAACAAGCCCGACATCGCCCAAACCTAAAGTTCCATGAAGCTCTGACTTAAATAGAGTTATTGTAAATAGTATGTTATATTATATACTACTATAATGGATCAGAAGATCTAATAGATTATTGAGCCACTCGTAAAACATATGTGGATTTGACAATCTCACAAGATACGTAAGACATTCTTGCATAGAATAATACGAGATAAAGATAAATTAGGGAGCAAAAATGATTATAAAGATTGTAAAAATATAGGACAATGAGAAACGTGTTGTACCTCCTTGTTGAGATGACATGTGATGGTGAATTATAAGTGTAGAGATTACTCCAAAATATATATATTTAAAAATAAAACAAACAAACAAACAAACACATGATTACAAAGACAGTTTGTGTGACAACACAAACTAAATTGGCACCCCAAAGTGGTCTGCTAAGGCAGGTAAAAAGACAAGTTTCAATATTTTAAGAGAAAAAAAAAGAAATTATGAACTACAAACTATCAACAACTTCAATTTTATCTCCGTCGATACGAAAAGAAGAGTCATGCACGTAACGAAACTGTTGCCAATACTGTTATATTGATAGTTCGACTAACTCCATCGTTCCTTGTATAAACCTCGCCTCCCTCCGATAACTCAATTGTGGTATTTTTAAATAAGTTGGCCCACTCTTCTTCAAGGTTCAGTATATCTAAAAGAGCCTCGAAGCGGTTTTTTTAGTTGCAATTGGAACTGTGTTGCAATATTACTGTTTTCGCCTGGGACATAGAGGAGAGTAATGCCCCTCCTGTTGTTGCAGTCTGCCAAGTTGCCCTTTTTTTGGAAGCTGTACAATCACTTCTATTTTCTGTCAGACTTGGCAAGTCAAAGCTTGAAGCACTGGAAAAGTTCACGTACCTTGGCAGCATCATTAAAAATGATGGAGATGCCTACCATGATGTAGCGTGCCGAATAGGGAAGGCAAGGTAAGATTTTCCAAAGTTGCAGCCTACTAATCCAAGCCAAGCCATTGGACAAAAATACTCCTTCTCAAGACAAAAATACTCCTTCTCAATACTATCGTCATTCCAACTGCAACATATGCACGTGAGACATGGAAGTCATCTGTCAAAATTGAGAAAATACTAATTGTGGCTCAATAATAATTGCACAGACGGATTTTGGGAGTCAGTTACACAGATCGGGTCTCAAACAAGGAAATCCTTTGTCAAACTGGAAGTCGAACACGTAGTGAGGTTGTGACAGAGCGTCGGATGAGGTTTACTGAACATGTTCTACGACAAAATGAACTACGCATACCAAGAGTTGCGATGACATGGAGGCCAGCACGAGGAAAGCGCAAACAGGAACGTTCTCGTATTACTTGGAGCCACACCTTCATAGAGGGCCTCAGAACAGTGGACACTTAGTGGGAGGCGGCTTCAGACATTGCCAATGACAGATCTTTATAGAGACAGCTTGCCGCCCAATGCGCCAAACGTACCTAAGTATAAGTCTAAGTAAGTAATCACATTAAAACTATGTTGATGTTAATATTGTCCACAACAATATTTCAAGACTTAAACTCTATGAAAGGTTAAGTGTATTTCATGTTCAAATGTTCATGGTAACACAGGTATCTTCTAGCCAAGACAAATGTTCAACATCAATGAAGATAACCACAGTTCAGAGTAGCACCAAAACTCACAACGTCACTATGTAACATCAAGACTGAATCTAGAGACCTGGAACTCAGACTCGATACATACATCTTGAAACCTCAGACGAAAATTTGAGACTTGAATCCTGAAACCCTAAAGAAAAACAAATAACTGATTTTTCTAATCCTCTAATCTTCTTATTTATTTACAAAATAGGATTACGACCGAATCCATTTTAAGAATAACTTTACAATGTGAAATAAAACTCACCCTAAACAGGGGTCAAATAATCCTTTAAGAATATATACCAAGGCCAACGATAAGGCTATCCAGTATTAACAGTCTTCAGTCTAGCAATATGGCCTGAATGTACCAAACGACCGAGAAGAAAAATTTGAAGTCATATGAAAAATCATGACGAAACGACAAGGGGAGAACATTAATACTACACAACAAATAAAACACCGTTAATGACGTCATCACCTATTGATGAAAACGGCGCTATTAGATTGTGAATATTTTTACAATACAATACAACAATAGTTGTGACACTAACTATCTATCTATTTATTTATCTATTTATCTATCTATATAAATCAATCAATCAAACAGTCCATCTCTCTCTCTTTCTATCTATCTATCTATTTATCTACAACAATCAATGAATGAATCAAACTTTCTATCTATCTATCTATTAACTTTCACGATATATCTGGTGCCACATAATTGATTTGCATGATTTATTTAGATGTCACTGTTACCTCATAGGTGCCCACTAAAAAAGACAGATTTATTCGCATTTTTAGCGCTTACTAAAGTCGATTCATTGGGATTTTTGCATTTAAATTCCCCTCTTCTATAAAACAAAACACAAAAATGCAAACGACAATCCTCAAATTCCAAACGCACAGTTAAGGAAGATTTGGATTTTAAAACCCCTATCAAAATTACGATTAACCCCCTCTTCAATACAAAAAAAAAGCAAATTACACACTCAAAATTATATGAGCGTAGCAAAAAGGGGTTTAAATTTAACCCCCCAGCCAGCTGGGTTTTAAGCTAAAAATAACTCTTAAAAGTAAAAAAAAAAGCAAATTACACACTAAAATTATTTTAGCGTAGCCAAGCCAATCGGGGGTATGGAGTTTAAACGCCTCTCCTACAGTTAGCTTTTTTTTTAAAGTTTAAAACCCCTCCAGATGGTTTTGAGTCTAAAATCCCCAACAGGTTATTTTGACGATAAAAATTCCCTTTTCGATATAAAGTCTAAAGCAAACGACAGTCACCTAATTCCAAGAGCGTATTCAAGAGAGGTTACATATTTCTACCAGTGGCGGGGCTTAATTGATAAAGTGCAGTGAAAAGTCATCTGCTAAAATTGAAAAACACTAAATGTGGCTAAAAAAAGATGGCTAAGACAGATTTTATGAGTCAATTATTTAGATCGGGTCTAAAACTGGGAGTCAATCCCTTAGTAAGGTTGTGACATAGTGTTACATGAGGTCTTCGGGACATATTCTCCGTCAAAAGGAAATACGCATAATAAGAGTTGCGATGACATCCTAGTACAACTTGACGCCACACGATGATGAAGGTCCTCAGAACAGTTGGGAAGAGGCTTTAGACATTACCAGTGACAGATTTTTGTGGAAACAGCTTGGCGGAAAATGCGCCAAATGGCGGGGTTGGTATAAGTCATTAAGAATAGCACATTAGGTTTTTGAAATTAAACTTAATAGCGGGAAAATGCACTGTATATATCTCAGAATATGCATTTTGTTGGTTTTCAGTACCAGAAATAGTTGTTGGAGGAGTGGCTCGCCCGGCGCTTGGGGAGCTCCAGAGATCCCCAGACCCCTTGCTGGTAATGGCTGGGAGTCTACAATTTTTCCACTAACTCCAGGAAAAACCTATTCTAGAGCACAATAAATATCTTTCGAAAGAATGAAGGTTAGAATGTAATAAAGATTATGTACACACACATACATATATAATTTTTTTTTTCGGGGGGAGGGGAGGGGGGACGGGCGGAAAAAACCCAAACCCCCGCCCATAATACATATATATTTCTCTTTGTGGCCCTACCGTGCGGGATACCACGAAAACGTCATGGTAAGATTTTTTTTTTATTTCTGCAAGTCACACTAGAGTTACCCCACGTAAATTTTGCGGCGACATAGAGCACGGCTAAAACAAAAGGGTATGGGGGGGAACAAGTAATTTTCTTCTTTGTCTATTCTGTATATGTCTACGTTTATGTGTCAATATCTGGTGTCATTAAAATGCTTGCATGTTTTTCCTGTAGCTTTGTTTTGATTTAGTCACTTGGTATTGCCTTTCGTTTCCTAACCATGACTACGCTTCACATATATTCTGTGGAGTCAACAGGTCTTTCAATGTAGTCAAAATTTTTGCATCATGTAACTGTTTATTTTCATCAGTCGCATATTTCTGGAAAAATGTCCTCTAAAAATATGTTAATCTCGAACTTTGCAAGATGGATGTAAGCTTGTTCACTAACATTGGGATAACTATGTTCCGTTGAATCACAGTTATACACTCTGCTCGGAAAAGTTATATCGTGTCAAAGGCAGACACATCGGAAAAGATAATAATAATAAATCTCTAGATATATTCGAAATATGCCTTGACAAATCTAGATGGTAGTTTAAGTTTAAATGACACAGCACAACATCATACCATTCTGTCTTAAAGTATAACAAAGTAAACCTGTCCAGGTGATGCTAAGTATGTATCTAATTTTCATTAAATACTATTGTAAAATTTACAATAATAATTGAGTAAGGGTCATAAGATTTGGCGTTTTATAAGAGAATAGATACTTTTTTTACATTAGAGATCAATTAAAGTAGGTAATTAGCTCACTGCATCGGTTCAGCAAAAAGAACATATTTGAAGACGGTTGATGGGGTAAGGGGTCCATGCCGTTCTAATGTGATCAGTCAACGCTACTCTACATAATCTAAAAGTGTTAGAAGAGTCATATCAAAGATGACGTGTGGTCATGTTTCCATTTATGTGAAAATTAAGGCCAAAAGATATTTAAAATGTTAATACTTTAAACGATCAAAACAAGATTTTGGCTTTATTATTTCTGGTCCATTGGTGAATTCAGTGGGACCACACCTGAGTGTTTGTCAAAACACAAACTCTCTATGTAATATATTTGTTTTAAAAGTCTGCTTGCATAGTTAATTTTAAAAATTAAATAGTTAAATTTTAAAAAAGGAAAAAGTAGTCTTTGTGTCAGAACTTTATGTCCAATTTTTCATATTTATGAGATCTCAACGGGACGGACGAACAGGTAGCTCAGACAAATTTATCGACCATTCCGCTTCTCTGATGACGCTAGTAAAATTGTGTGTCAAAATGCGCTGGGTATAACTTTTCCAGATAACTGTAATGAAATACTCATTTTAGGAGGCTGGATGGTGAATTTGTACCTTAACCTGTTGGCTGTACGTCTCGCCATATTTTCTTCAATTGTTCATCTTAAGATTTTATATATGTATCATACTTCATTAGTTTCTTTTCCTGGTCACATATGTGCATATGTAAAAAAGATTTAATATAGAAGAAGCGGAAGTACAATGTAATTTTTATGACTCATTGTTAAGTGAGCTGCTTGAGTTTGACTAAATCTTACACAATTTGTCATATTCTTTAGATGTAGTGTTTTTCTTTTTTTTTCAGTCTATCAAAGTCAAACTTAAACAATCATTTCATAATCGTGGGTAAGATTTGTGACTGACAAAGCAATAGCTTTTTGAACTTTGCACATTTAATTTCATTGAATCTTAGTATTTCAAATTTAGGATTTCCAAGACGTACTTAGTTGGTGGTTTTGTAGGCCTCATGATCCCAATGTTAATCGTAACCTAAAGTAAGTGATACGCTTTGCATCATGCGCTCATTGACCTGGACTTCTGAAATGTTAACATTAACTTTTAATTTTAATTGAATATGAACTAATTAAAAAATATTAATTTTCAATTAAAATGATGGCACATTAGACACGATACACAGCTTTTAGATAAGGATGGATTAGTAATAGTTGCCAACTTCAAAGATGACAAACATAAGTATAAATATAATATTTCAAGAAAAAAGGTATTCTCAGTTAGAAAAATAAAAAGAAAGACACTGGGAATGTACAAGGCAAACTTTATATAAGGTTCATGATTTTAAACTAAAACGATTGTTAATAAAGAAATAAGCTGATCACTATTTCAAAATATTTTGATTTACTTCGTGTTTTTCAAAACTAGTTCTGCTTAGAAATATTTGTTATAAAATGTTGATAAAAGAATATGATGTAATATCATTTCAGATAAAGAGTGCGTACACAAGAATCTTAAGAAATGCAAAAGCTCTATTATTGTTTAATAATTGTTTTGTTAACATTTGTTTCGTTTTATGAAGGTAATGTTTTTATTTTTTTTTCCTAAATGTTCTACAATTTGCATTATTCTATTATTTTTGTCTGATTTTCAAGTAGAAAAAACTATTTTTGATTATTTATAAATACAGGCATGGATATATCTTTTGATTTGACATTTGATTCCGAATTCATAAATTTTTAAAAAGGTCTTATAGAGAATTCTCTTATAATGTGAGCGATTCTCTCGTAATTAGCTACTTCTCTATCTGACTCTTCTAATGCACTACCATATTTCCGATTTTCCTTTGCCCTACTAGTTGTTACATCGGCAAATCCTGACTAGTTAAAACTTTCGGTTTTCTATTTATTTTTCATGTATTGTACATGTGTTTTAATGAGAAAGATATATGAAAATAAACTAAAGTGTTACTAATTACTAAATGATACAACTAGTGTATTTAAATATATTATTTTATTTCAAATAAATAAATAGTACACATACAATGTTTCTAATTACCGAATGTTTCTTTAATAAATACATGTTAAAGTTAAAAAAAAGTAAAATTTGCTGGACCGAGTTTTTAAAAGACAACTTACTAAAGAATCCAATTTAGGCGACTATGTATGTTTAGCTGCTTGTGCGTGTTTAGACACACAAGTCTCGTTTTTTATCGTGTGCTTCTTGTTAAAGTGGGTGAAGCGTCGTTGTCTTTTTTGTAATTGCTACTAAACAGTTTAAACAGTGTAAATCAGCGATTGGACATAAATTGTATTGTTAAATATTGCCAAATAAAAAAGGAAACTACAACTCCATAGCCGTATTACAAGGTCTTCGGGGCTTGCAAGGACTTTCCTTCAGGGAACATTACCTGGAAAAGAAGAAGAGGCAGACAACTAAAGCAACATAAAAGAATGTTTGGGCCTGCCGTTAAAAGAAGCTCTTTCTAAGACAAAAGACATCTTGTGTGGTTATGCCGTTAAAAGAAGCTCTTTCTAAGACAAAAGACATCTTGTGTGGTGACTACAGACTAGTCACTAGGGGATATGTTTAGCTGTTTAGAACTGTTTTTTTGTTACATCTCTTCCTAAAAAGAGACACCAGTGCATTATTTAATGTCATTTTTTACTTTTATGGCATTCAGTGGCCTATCAATAATAAAATTATGAAAAAAAAAGAATAAAATACAACAATGTGTGAAACCCATTGGAAACCACACCATGAGAAACACTTAAATTGAACTAATATCCCAAAGTAGAAATATTTTGTGTGGCGCTTCTAAATCAATATATGCTTCTATTTGTCTATTGTTTATTTTATACCATTAAACGTTAAATAAAATATCTTTTTTTCTGTACATCGAAAATATAATTTTCTTAAGATAAGCAGCTACATTCTTTAAAGTACAGCAAACCATTGATTATCAGTTGTTGTTTTTTTTTTTTTGATAATCTAACAGGTTTTGTTACCTCGATACAATCCCGTTTTCGTAACCGACATGTAAAACTTATACTCGTATAAATGTTTATTATTTTTTTCCCAATGTTTAATAAAAAATATTTTGTGCGTGTGTGAGACATAATTGTCTTTGTGCCACGATATCATTTGATCCCTAAATGGTTTTTGATTTAATTTTCCTTTCATTTAGGTTTTGCTTTTTTTTTCAGTGAGTTCTATAGTAACAGTTAGGCTTTTAGTCAAGTCTTCCAATGAAGATTATTATCAATGCACAGAGAATTTGCTTGGTGATGATACCCACCACATTTTTGGCGAAATAGATTTCTCCGAACAAAATTTGAATGTAATGGATAGTTTTATTCTTATGCTTTCTGGTGAAAGCTTAGAATCATTAAAATCGGTACGTAAAACAGTTTTCCTTATCATTTAGATTAAATTTCTTGACTTAATATTTTTGAACTATGAAATATTATCTTCTCATAACACTTATGCTTGTTTATAGAAAAAAAATGTACAAAGTATTTTTAGTAGAGATTCTAAAATTCAGAACATAATAAGTTACTCGATTGTAGTATTTTTAGTGTAAATTTATAAACCTTTATTACTTTAAGTTGCCTGTCTGTACGTCGGTCACGATTTGATCTCTAATAATTAAGTATTATATTAACCTATCCTAAGATTTCACTATCTACGGCTATCTTTGTAATTTTGTCTTGTGAAGCGAATCATTTTTTATTTTGATATGTATTATTCAGGTCGCATTTTGTAAATATTACTCATTGAAAACGATTCAAAAGATATTACATAAAAAAATATTATATAGAATGTATTGGGAAAAATAAACTTTAATGCATACTGATGAAATCATTAAATAATTTACTATTTTGCACGTATACTCAGATTATTTTCTAAAATTTAAAGTACATACAACGCACAGACCAATGTAATGAAAGTGATCTCAGCAAAATTATATTTTGTCGCAGACCTTTTGCTTTTTTTAGTTACACAATATAACAATGTGCAATGATCGGGACAAATTCATCTATACCAACAAGAAAGTCGAAAAGAATCTTTCAAATGCCTTTTTCCAGGCATATGTGTATTACACCGTTGAATACTCCTATCGCGAGAACGATATACATTTTAAAAGTCTCTTATTTAAAACGACGTCTCAAACGTAAAATATGTTAATTAAAAAAAATAATATTCTCATTTTACTTTAGTGATATTCAAGCATGGGAAAATAACAATGAAATGAAAATACTTTGGAATCTTTGGAAAATAGTCTGAACTGAGCCCCCACCTTTCTTTTTTATTTGTACGTTGCGCTACATTTTGAGAAACGGTGATATTTGTTATCTAACCTAACTAATATGTTTCGTTCATAAGATTTGTTATCCCCGCATTAATGGGCTATAATCAATTTTTGATTTGTATTATAGGCCTAATTTAAACTGGTGCAGATAGTAATTGCTCATATGGTTTTATATTATTGGAACAAAGTGTTGGGCGTGGAAAAACTACTGTACGTGAAAGACTGACAGAACACATAAAAAAACAAAAACTGTTTTTACCTATAGGGAAGTTGAAAGTGTCGAGATGCATCTTAGACAACTGACTGTGATTACTACTGATTGAACCTTAGACCACTGACTGTGAGTACTACTGATTGAACCTTAGACCACTGACTGTGAGTACTACTGATTGAACTTTGTACAAATCACGTTACAATTAATTGAGACCTTTGATGCTTCAGAAACGAGAAGTAATCGTATAACCATTAGTGAGACAGACTAGACTGCTCTCATTCTGTATTAAAGTTATATTCATTGTTCTTCTGTGGTTAATTAGACATTTTACCTACTATAATGTGTTGGCTTGGGTTGTTGTTTGAAGTTTAGGCATTCAACTCCTGATATTTGGTCCATTCAATAGCAGTGTCACATGATTGTGGAGAGAATAGTAGTATTATATATTAAGAAAGCTATAGCGAAATATTTGTTAAAGTACACTTATCATTAAAACGTATATTTATATATCAAAATAATCGCATTTATTCCTAGTCATTTTACAGTACATTCTCAGAGCACCACGAGAAGACTGTATAGATAACGTAACTCCATTAAGATGTTCGCTTTCAAGTAATAAAGCAGAGGTGTTGATAATTGAGGTACCCAAGGGTTTATCTACACACTTTTTACTATTGAAAGTAGTTATGTACGTAAATGACGTAGAGGAATCATACTTTAGCCAGATAACACAGCTACCCAAAATATTTGGTAAGTAGTAGAAACGTGACTTTTTTATAAATATTATTGCTGATTTAAAAAAAAAACAGCTTTAGTTTTACATCATGCACACTACTTCATTATTTTTATCCTCTAAATATGTTTTCATTTTTAATGGTGAACGTAAATGGAAAAGCCGCTTTTAGTTTTGTGTGGTGTTTCTGTCCGTCCGATCGTCTTTTCGTGCTATAGTCTCAGATCTCAGACCGTTTTATGATTGTTATAACTATGCAAGGCATTTTTTTTTCTAAAAAATACTTTTAATAAAAAACAAACTTGAGGGTAGGTAAATCTTTAAAGTAGAACACAAACTATTTTATACATAGCTTCATTGGTTGATATGCTAATTGGTATAAAAAATTAGTCCCAAAGATCAAATGGATTCGAACATTGGCTTTAATTGTTAGTCTAAAAATATTTTTAAATGACGCAGTTAAACGAGATCGTACATGGAGCTTATATCTTTGAATCAAACTTAACACTCTTAACATGATAGCATTGTGATTGTATATAAACTGTGAACTTATAATAATTAAAATAAGATCAACGTGTTCGAGTAATAAATTGCTAATTATGCTAATGAAACATAACTAGATATATATTGAGATAGCTATTAAATACTAATACAACTCATTTGCTCACAATTCTAAATCTAGACTAGATATAGATGTAGAAACAAGACTCCTGTGATCGTGCCTAAGGAGTGCGAGAGCATCCTCATTGCACTGTTTGGAGTTGTAAAAAAGATCCCACAACCTTGTTAAAATCCAGGCGCTGTTCTTTAAGGGGCTGTTACATAAATGGCGTGTCATGCAGGTTAGCCTGGTATAGAAAAGGAAAATGGCGGGGGTCGAGAAGTACGCGGCCTCTGGCCAAGAGTCTGACCCCCGGCAGACAGAACAATGTAAGCTACACTGTTCTCATTCAGGCCGGTGAAAGGGAACTCATGTTCACTTTTGCTAGCCAAGAGTTCGAAGAGCCGATGGCAAAACTATACCTGACAGTTTAAGAAGAAGATCAAAATCAACACATGAAGAATCTAGGTAGTGTGTAAAGTATAGATCAGGATAGTGTGTAAAGTCTAGATCTAGATAGTGTCTGAAGTATACATCTATATAGTGTGTGAAGTATAGATCTAGATTATATGTAAAGTCTAGATCTAGATAGTGTGTAAAGTTAAGATCTAGATAGTATGTAAAGTTAAGATCTAGATAGTGTGTTAAGTCTAGATAGACATCTAGAATTAACACTAGACCTAAGATTTTGATTTAAAACTCTTATGATCTAGTGATTCTAGTCTAGATCTATTTCTAGATCTAGAATCTAGATGTAATCTATATTAGTTTGCTTCCGAGTCTCTTGCTAATATTAAATGTTTAAGTCCTAGGAATTGGTTCATTCAAAGATGTAACATACTTTATGATACTGAAACGTGCTATTTTAAGAATACAAAAATACTTTAAAAAACAAAGCTTATATTAAGCTTAGTTGTATCAATTACTTTTGACCAGTCATGTTATAAAATGTGTAATGCATCTATACTGACAATAAACCTTACCAATTGTTTTGTATCAGGGTGATCACTTTTTAAATGTATTTTAAAAAAATAGTGGCGACCTGAATTCGAACTCAAATGCTAAGGCCTTCTTAGTCTCCACATGCCAATACAGTAACCACTGTGCTTATGGAAATAGTTTTTTTTTTTTAGTTATTTACAAACTTTTAGCTCTACAATAAAGGGTCTAATTCAGCTTGTACCACCTTATCAGTCAAGTAACATTTCTTTCCCTTTCTCGAGATACAAAAATAATAATTAATTACCAATAGTAAATGAACTAATTGTTTATTTTTTTTATTTATTGTTGTTGGCATGTAAAAGAAATAATTGTGCTAAATTTAAATTCGAAATCGGATGTCGGAGAATTTTTACAAACTTTTTACCAGACAGACAGATTTATATTTAATGCTTTGTAGAAATACAAATAAAACAATAACACCATTTTAACTCCTCAGATTTCTCAGACATAAAGTTAAATTGTAACAACAAAATACTTGGCGGTTACGTAGACACCGTGCATCTACCCAACCATGAAATGAGGATCGATATTTGCTGCCAGGAAGCGCCAAAACCTTGCTATGTAGTTTTATCTTCTGCAGATGTCTTCATCAGCTCTCGACACTGTGTTACGTATTTGCGAAACTCGAAAGAGAAAGACTTTTCTATAGGTTACTCTGTTTGTGGTCATTTACGTTTAAATCAATTTAAATTAATGTTTACAAATGGTGATAGCAAATCAAGTTCACCAACTAATTGTCAGCCAGGAAATCATTTTCATGGTAAGCATCTTTTAGGTAGGAAGAATATATATATATATATATATTTAGTTTTTATGTAGTGTTTTGTTTTCTTTTCTACTTATAACACATAAAGGTTTCATTTTATAATGCGAGTTAGTCCTTATTATTGGTGGCTGTGTGGTAAAGCGACTTGTTTTTCTGACGGCTTTGTCTTAGATTCTCGAGTTAGAATCTCGAAGAATTTTGGGATTTCCAACTCAATTCTAATGTGTAAATGACGTTGGGCAAATGTAAAGGATGTTCGTCATTGTGCTGGCAACGTGACTAACTCGTTAACAGTCGTAACAAATTCAGGTGAACTTGATAGTATCAAGTCCCAAGGATTGTTAGGTCCCTAAATGGTTGAAACTACTTACTATTTTATCACGCAAGCATTGATATCATCTAGATCTGGTAAACGTAGTGTTGGTATATGATAAGTCCTAGTAATTTAAACAAAGTTACTACCACATTCGGATCCAGGAGGGGGGGCGGTTAAGGCGATTGCCCCCCTTCATTCAGCCGACCTTCCTTCCTTGAAGGGGAGGGGCACGAATTTTAGTAAAGAAATAAAAAAATAAATTATATACGAATTTATTACTTATATTAATAATATATACACATTATTTTTTATTTTAACCTATTTATTAGATAATTTCGACGGCAAAAACCCCCCACCATAAACTTTGGGGGGGGGGGGGCGTCCAATTTTTTCATATAAATCACAGCTTGTTAACAGAATCAATTAAAATGATTAACACTTGTTATTGATATTTTAACGACCTTTATTATATGTTGTTCCCCTGTTATCCAATAAAGTGGTCTTGGAGTGGGGGTGGGGGGCTAATACACCTACTGCCCTTCCCATCGAAACTTTTTGAGTTTCTAACGCTGGCAGCGGTTCTACTTTTTGGAGTAATCATAGTTTGTGAACAAAATTAGTTGAAATACTATATAATTGTGTGATATTAGATGTCGCTCCCCTTGTTGTATCTTGGCCGATTCGGTGAAGTGTGTGTGTGTGTGGGGGGGGGGAGATAACTTCTACTGTCCACCCAACTCTAGCCTTATTTGTATGGAGAAATCTTAGTCTGTGAACAAAAGTATTTGAATATCTATATTACATAAGTTACATATTGATATATAAACCCATTTGTATATTATGTCGCGCAACACTTTAATGTCATTTTTCATCATTAGTAAATATAAGATGAAAAAGGGTTGTACCAGGTGGGAGAGGCGATACATGCAATCCCACTTCACACATCGGACAAACAAATATTTTTCTTTTTGTATTTTAGTTAAGAAATTCAAAAATTAAAAAAAAAAAATATGTAACTAATATAATTTGCATATGCTATAAATTAAATTTTTTATTTAGTGCCAAACGCAATCATTACCAGAAATTATAAATGGAGCGAGGATTATTCTTTTTCACTCTACCAACCCCTCCCCCCCTTTCCAGGTGAAAACATGACGTTGTAAACTATGCTGAAAGAGTTTATGTATTTGCACAAGAATTTATCATAATTTTTTAAAGAAATATTTTGTTTTGGAAAATTTAGTTCTGATTTCAACTATACTTTTCCTAGTCCCTTTTTCCCAAAACCTTTACTTAATCTGATATTTTTCTATTGTATAAATAAATTTAAGACAATTTATTCTTGAATCTTAAAAAATGCAAAATATTTAGAAAATAATCTAATTGGTCCACTTCATTTCTCCTTTCCACTTTAGAAATTTTGATTTTAGAGCTTGGAACTATTGTTACAAACATGCCTATTGAAAAAAATGTATCACTTACAAATAAGCATTTTTTAAAATATTATATTTCGAATATGTTTTTTTTTCGACTGCGATGCTCAAAGCATAAGTCTAAATCTGTTGGATATTTTATCTTTTCAAGGAACAAATCGGTTGTATTTGCTATGTAGTAAGGGCCTATAAATTCATATTAGAATATTTTCAAGTAAAAAATTATTCTAAAGGTTCTTGAAAGTTAGATATTTATAAGCGTTTAAACATCGTTCTGTTGATGTCTTATGCTGACCAAAAACAAGCCTATTGCAAGAGGTCTCTATTAACATGAAGATTACGATATATACGTCTAATAGAGATATACTTACGCTACTTGATCCTCGAGTGTCAGTCACACTTCATGGATGAACCTTGTCCGCATGTTACTTTATTGTACTAAATTTACCTACCTTTTTTAATAGGATGAATAATGAGCTGTAGATGTAAGGAAAATGCGTTTTTGCAGTAAAGAATGCAAGAAAAAAGGCGTCCGAACCCCGCTGAAGGAGCTTATGGGGTTCCCCCAGACCCCTTAGCTGTCAAAAGAAAGGCCACCAACATGACTGGGTTTTTTTTGCCGAAAGTCGAGAAACACCGCTTTAAAAAAAAACAATAGCCCCTACTCCAAAGTTCTGGTTCCGCTAGTTGTTAGCATGTCTATAGAATTTAAACAAATTTAAACCCTTTGTGAATTTGTTATTTCAGTTCAGAAGTAGTTTTTTTTCTTATTTTATTTTCTTAATTAAACTAATTGATCTAAATGCAATTCGTATTGGAAACGATCAGAAAAAAAAAACAAATCTATGCAGTATATTGTTTTTTCTTTAGAGTTCTTTCCATATCAAAGTTTGATGCAATAGTACTTTATACAAATTCACTGTCATAGCCAAAGTATATCTCACACTGTATAATCATTTTGAGGCTTCAGCGTTTGGTCTTTTTTTTCTAGTGTGTTCATCATTTGCATGCCCTCCGTTTGGGTGTCTACTATCTATCTATCTATCTATCTATCTATCTATCTATCTATCTATCTATCTATCTATCTATCTATCTTTATATATATATATATATATACATACATACATATAATATATATTCATTTATAATATTTGAGCTGCTCTTCTTACAAATATTGGTTTTTACGTACTGTCATTTTTAAAAACAACTTTCTTTTCTTAATATCCCTTTAAGCGCTTTATCACTTAACCACCGAGCCTCCAGCCCGATTTTTTTTTCTTTACATTTTTGCACATCTTAAGAATTGTTTGTTTGACTTTCAGATGCAGATATACTTTTAAACAACAAAAAACTTGGCGTTGATATAAACACTTTATATCTACCAAGCAATGAAGTTAAGCTTAATGTTTGCTGTCAAGCAGCTCCATACCCTTGTAACTTGGTGTTATCGTCTAAAGGCATTCTTATAACCTCCAAAAGTTGTGCAACATATCTGCGAAATGCCAAAGAGAATGTGTTTTTTATTACCTATTCTGTTTGTGGTAATGTGCGCTTGAATCTATTTAAACTAGATTTTATGAATCACAATAAGGCGAACAATTCTGAAAGTAAAGAAACTAGTCCATCAAGCACAACAATAATACACGTGACGAATCCACCAGATAAATCAACAGAAGTTGAATACATTCAATCAGGAAATCGAACAAATGGTGAGAATGCATATTAATGTATAACCTTAAACAATCGAAAATCGTTAATTATATTTAAACTAGTATACGTCTAAAAAGAGACTAAGGTTGGTTTTAATTTTTGCATCTTGATAAATATAGCGAATTCACTATCAATCTTGTCCATATAGAATCTCAATAAAAGATATTACTATAGTAACACGTGCAAAAATGTTAATACGGTAGGCCTATATATATATATTTATAGATATATTTATATCTTGTATTAATGTTAGACTTTTTTTTTACATGATTTCACCGTATACAAATGCAAACACAAATCTTTTATAATATACATCAGTCAAATAAAGACACAATGTGTTACAATCCTTGAAACATCATCACCATATAAACTGATATTTATTAAATATTTATATTTATTTTTGTTTATATTCATTTATATTTATATTTATTTACATATAATTATATATATATATATATTGGTAAGTCTTTACAGGACAGTCAATGACAGTGGACACAAATATAGATCTGGGTATATTTTGTCGCTAGCTTAGAAAAAAAAAACCTGCGTTCGTTCTCAATTTTCTTTCTTCGGAAATAAATTTTGATGCAGCATTTACTAACAGGTAATACAGTTTACAGTTGGATAATGTAATTTAGACCTGTGATAATGTATTTTGTATGTATTAAAGGGGTAATTAGGATTTTTGTTTGTGCATGGCTACAAAAAAAAACGGGAACTATCAATTGTCCGTTAATCTTTCTTTGCGCACTAATACAAAAGCAACTTTAGCATATATGACTTAGCTGATTGACCCGGCTGCTGTTATTTGTAGCAACGACATGTCTACCAAAAATGTAATCTTTTACCTTAATAAAGGTAGCCTTGAGGTTGTCTTCCAACCAAGAAAAATGATCACCAACCATAAGGTTAACAAAGTTGAGGGTAGCATTAAAACTCACAATACCACAATGTAATGCCAACACCGAAATACTAAAACCATATAGAAAACAAATAACATAGATTTTAACGTTTCATATAAAAATACAAAAAAAAATAACTTAACAATAAGAAATAAAACCCACCCTAAATAAGGGTCAAATAGTCCTCTAAGATGTTTCCAAAGCAATCGCTTAGTTACGTAACGTTAAGAAAAGGACAAACCTTAATTCCTTAAACAGTTGAGTAGATATTATAGAGTGATTTGTGCAACATGACTTTTTTTTTTTCGAGTTCTATATTAAAAATGCAAATTCATTGACCATAGCGCTCTCTGAATACTATAAGAATGAAATTTGCAATATAAAGTTTAAAAATGGGTATTAAAGTATTACAATGCATAAATATTCATAGTTTTTTATTTTATAATTTAATATTGCCCAGACTCTTACAAACACTTATGTAGATGGATTAATTATAAGATGGTGTGCAAATATTAGGTCTATTGATTCACTAAAATTTATTCTTATTTGTAAAGAAATGCTTTAGTGTACTGCTGTAAGCCAGTATATAAATGTATATACATACATACATACGAAAATTGCTCATTTAAGAGTATGGGATATTTCTAACAAGAGAGAGGTGAATAAAATTGTGTGAAATTTCATTATGTCCATGAATTTTTATGATTTAATTAAACAAAATTGGTAAATTCGGTGGATAAAGGTATAAAATATTGAATTAGAAACCTTTAATGGAAACCCTGATCTCCAAATTAGATATGCACTTAAGGGCGTTAGTTAGTTTGTTTGTTTTCTTTTTAAGCACTTAAATATATTATTTTATGTTATTACATTATGTTTTACAGGTTAAATATGTGCCAGAAGACTCAATGGTGACCATGGACTACAGGTCAAACAGAGTCAGAATATTTATTAATGAAAGGGAAATAGTTGTCCAAGTACCCAGCGTTGGATCAACATAGTTTTCTAACACCAATAATACATATACTGCTGCAATGTACTGGATATTTTGATACTGTATTTATGCACAATAGACAAATGGTATGAACTTTTTTTCTTATGCTTAATTAATATGGAAAGTAGTATATGATTTGTATTTCAATTAAATGTAGGTGTATTTAATGTTCTATAATAAGATTATAATCTTGACTAGCTTAATTTTTTATTTGTTATTCTGCTTAGTTAGTCTACACAATGTAAAAGAAATGTACAATATAATAGGTATTTTTGTATTTCAATTTATTATATGTTATTTGGTAAACATTTTTTTATTCTGCTCCAGTAAAATATAACATGGAAACAGTATTAAAAATGATCATTGTACACAGTTTTTCCAGAAATCATGAGAATCTCTCTTTATATATTTTAAAAGCCTTAAAGCCTAGCTACTAAATAAAACATGCAGTTACTAATATAATGTATTGTGTATATGACATGTGACATGCGAGCTTTAATTCGAGTAGTACTGATGTAGTGGATTGGATTTAGATCTACGTCAAACATGGTGAATGTTTCCATCACACTTTTTGTTTATATTGCCACAAAAATTACAAATATTTGTATTATTTTTTTGCATTATTGTTGTTTATTGTTATTATTTTAATACAGAAGTATTTAGATGAGAAACTTTGTTAGTAGGATGGTTGAACCATTAATAACTAATAACCACTGATAATGTAGCAATTGTTTTATGACATGACATGAATGATAGTTCATATAAAATTATTAGATCTAAAGCAGACACGTCAAACTCATTAAGGTGCATCTGCCACATACAAAACTTACTATGACCTGTAAGGCCGCAGCCAAAAATCAGTTGTTAAACATAGCCTTCTAGTTATATGTAAATTAGAATTAATACAATAGTATACAATAATTAATGGATTGCCGTTCCTTAGGTAGCTTGTCATCCTTTATCTAGAAACGATCTATTTTCGTCCTTAGTTTTTCTTTTAGTTACTGATTCTACATCATTCTTGGAAATTAAATTCTTAGTAAACTAGTGAATAAACTGAATATACAGGTGGCCTAGTAGTCACTAAAGTAAAATAGAATTACAATATTAATGACTGATACATTTTCTATAAATCTTAACTCTTACATATATTTGCTTATTTATGATGTGATTGAAATGTTTAATCTAGAGTAAACTAAATAGTTACTATAACATATTAAATACATAGCCCACAATGAAATACTGTTCATGCAAAACGAGTGAGTTTGGTCCATACGAAGACAACAGTCTACACCAGGGGTGTAACACATGCGCCAAAAATGACACATTTCACACCAAGAAAAAAAAATCAAGAAAGAGCATGCATAGTAGCAAACAAAAATAAATAAATAATAAAATGGTGACCTGATTTCTAAAGAAATGTTCCTTAGGACTTCAACTTACTAGTTATTAGGACTTTGAAAATTGACCGAAATATTTATAGAACTAATGAGAATATTACAACAAAACAACCGATGAACACGTTTAATGCAACTGTATGTGCATAGCCAACATATGTGTATATATTTCTTTTCGTAACTTTTGGGCATTTTTTTATGTTACCTATTTAAGCTTTCTATTGTTAAAAAAAATGATGATAAAGTTATTGGTCTTAAGTAACACTGAGGAAAAACTAGGTGGTCAGACATATTTAAGGAAGCAAAGTCATGTCTAGGAAATCTTTAGTTAAAGTAAACTAAACCTCCAATGACTGGAAGAGCTACTGGAACTGTAATCTTCCTTAATACAATTGTGTTTTTTTCTGAGATATTACTGCTTTACACACCAAAAGGCTGTGTGCCATGGGGAACACTTGTAGTATGTTATGGATACCAGTTTTGAAACGTTTAAATAAAATTAGTAACAGAACGATAAAAAAGAAGTTAATCCAAATGGATATTGTATTTAAATGTATATGAATTTTGGCCATCATTGCTATGTTAACATCTTTACAGAACTAAGGAAATGGGCCCATAGTTACTCCTATCAGATACTGAAGTGAGAAAGTATTTTCATTCACGAAAATGATCCTAAACAAGCTGAGGCGCATCTGAGTTAGTAGTTACACACACACAAAAAATGATGCACGGATGAAGAAGCTTGGCCAACCCTGGTCTACACTCAGATAAATCTTGACTACCACAGACTCCCAAGCCTGAGTCCCTACACATGAAAAGTATGAATTCCTTGTGATTGCCAGTTAACCACTGGCAGATCCGAGACGGAGGAAGGGGTCGGCGGGCAGGTTTCAGTAAGAGATCACACAATTTGTAAACGAATTATTCACTTACGTTAATAATATATACTAATAATTTATGTTTTAATCTTTTTTTTTTTAAACTATGCATCAATCATGCCTACATGCCTATAGATAGTAAGATCTGAAAGAGGAACTTTTATGCTAGGGTCAAATAATTATGATCGTAAATAAGGACTTTGAAATATTTAATACTTTAAATGACTAAATTAGCAAACCTTCTTTAAATATTTGACCAATACAGCCAAAAACTGAAACAAAAGAACATTTGTAGTACACTGTAAAGATGAGGGAAAGCTAATGCATGAATGTAGATAATACCCTATATAAAGTTTCTCGATAGGAGAAAGATATTCATTTACGGTTAAGTGTATTCGATTAAAAAAATTGTAACTCGCTATAAGTTATATAATGTGTTTTCTGATCTAAGCTCGGTAAAATACAGTAAATGCAGACATGTATATATTGAGAAATTGATCGGCACAGGCACACGTGTATCTTTCCAATTTAATACATTTACTTTAAAAGCATTATTGTATTACAATGTATTCTGGTTCGCTGCCTCTCCGTTCTTCTGCTTCCATCTCAGTTTCGTTCAGCATTGGGCGTTCTTCTTGTCTGGACGACTCGAACTGCTGGACGTCACTCACTACTTCATAATCATGGCTCACCTTTTTGCCCGATTGTTGCTTTGGACAGGTCATTTGACATTGCAATTCTAAAATATGCAAAAAAAAGTTATTTAAACAGATTTATTCAATTGTAATACTTTTTCTTTTGGTTTCAATTATCTTATAGATGGATTAAAGATTGTGTCCGTCTATTTTTTTTTACAGAGTGATAGAATATGTAGTTAATAAAAATAAATATATAAAACAGTGAAAAAATAAATAAATATATATATCATGGGCGTAGCCGGGGGGGGGGTGTAGGGGTGACTGATTTTTTCCTTTGGTTTTGTTTATTTTAGGTGAGATTTTAATACTAAACCATCACTTGCCCCAGCACAGCCAATAGTTTTTGAGTTTAAAACCCCTTACCTGGGGGTTTTGAGTTTAAAACCCCTTCCAGGTGATTTTGATTTTAAATCCCCCTACCAGGGGTTTTTGCTGTTAAATCCCCCTCTTCTATAAAACAAAACAAAAAGAAATGCAAACGACGATCTCCAAATTCCAAGAGCACAGTTAATGAAGATTTTGATTTTAAAACCCCCTCCAAAAATTACGATGAACCCCCTCTTCGATATTGCGCACTCAAAATTTTATGAGCGTAGCTAAATGTGGGGATTGAAGCTAAAAATATCTCTTCAATATGAAAAACAAAAGCACTCAAAATGTTATGGGCGTAGCTAAATGGGTTTTGACTCAGTTTTAAGTTTCAACCCCCTTTTAGCTGGGTTAGAAGGTAAAAAATACCTCTTCAATATTACAAAAAAATAATAATTATACACTCAAAATTGTATGAGTGTAATCAAAGGGGTTTTGAGTTTAAACTCCTCTCCAGCGGAGTTTGAAGCTAAAAAATACCTTTGCAATATAAAAAAAATGCCAATTACACTCTACAATCTATGAGCGTAGCCAAAGGGGTTTTGAGTTTTAACCCCCTTCAGAGGGGTTTGATGTTAAAAAAATACTTCAATATAAAAAAGCAAAATACACACTAAAATTATTTGAGCGTAGCCAAGCTAATTGGGGGTTTTTGAGTTTAAACCCCTCTCCAATAGATAGGTTTTGAGTTTGAAATCCCCTTACAGAACGTTTTGAGTTGGAAAACCTATATCTTCAATATTATTCTTAAGCAAACCACAGTTACCAAATTCTATGACCGTAGCTAAATGAGGTTATGAATTTTTAAAAAATACAATAACTCCAGAGATTTTTTAGTTTAAAACCCTCAACAGATGATTTTGACCTAATTCCAAGAGCGTATTCAAGAGAGGTTAGACATTTCTTTTAGTGGCTGGGCTCCATTAATAAACTGCAGTGAATAGTCATCTGCCGAAATTGAAAAACATTAAATGTGGCTCAACAAAGATGGCTAAGACAGATTTTAGGAGTCAGTTATAGAGATTGGGTCTAAATCAAGGACATCCCATGACGAACTGGGAGTCGACCCCTTGGTAAGATTGTGACAGAGCTTCGCATGAGGTTTGCGGGACATGTTCTACGACAAAATGAATTACGCATAAGAAGACATTTAAGTACAACTTGGCTCCACACATTCATGGAGGTCCTCAGAGCAGGTGGGAAGAGACTTCAGGCTTCAGACATTACCAGTGACAGCTTTTTGTGGAGAAAGCTTGACGGCTAATGCGCCGAACGGCGCGGGAGGGTCTCAGTCAGTAAGCATAGTACATTAGGTTTTTGCAATAAAACATTCCAATAGCAGAAAAATGCTCTGTAGATACTGTAGACACCTCAGAATATGCATTTTGTAGGCTTTTAATACCAGAAATAGTGTTTGGCTCCTAACGCTCCCCCCAGACCCCCTTGCTAGCAATGGCGGAGAGTCAAAAATTTTTTCCACTTACTACAGGAAGAATCTAAACGTCTTCTGAAAGAATGAAAGGTCAGAATGTAATAAAGATTATGTATACACACACATACATACATATAAATATTTTATTTCGCGGTGGGGGGGTCGGTGGGGGGGTGGAGAAAAAAAATCCCCCCCGAAACCCCCCCGATAAAAAATCCTGGCTACGCCCATGATATATATATATATAGGAGATATAGAAACAAAATATAGATATTGTCATTATTAGTTAGATTATTAGATAAATTGTAAAATATTCACTTCAAAACATTGCCACACAGACACACACACACATATATATATAACTTACTGTATTTTATTACTAAGGCTATAATGGCTACTGTAACCAAAGCTGCCAGTGCTAGTACCACAAAAAGAACATTCATAGCGATTGATTCATAGATGACCTCTTGAGATTTGATGGACTCTGATTGTCTCTTGACCTCTGAATAAAATAAAAGAAGAACTTACTAATTAAACTTTCTGTCTCCATTCATAACCTTCTCTTCCTAACTCTATCTAATGCGTTTCTGCAGTGAAGAATGAAATAAAACGCTTTTGGGGTCGGGGCTTTGCCCCGAACTCCATTGATGAATAATGAGCTGTAGAATTCAAGAGAATGCGTTTCTGCAGTGAAGAATGCAAAAAAAAAACGCTTTTGGCGTCAGGGCTTTGCCCCGAAACCCACTACGGAACCTTATAGCGCAGCTATATATGTATGTATTTATGTGCGTGTGTGTATGTGTGTGTGTATGCGTGCGTGCGTACGTGTGTGTGTGTGTGTGATGTACGCATGTTTATGCATAGGATTAGGGTTTACAGGGCGTTAGGGTTAGGGTTTGGAAAAAAATCGCATCCCCCACTCCAAAGTTCCGAATCCGCTAGTGGTTAAGATATAATTATGTTACATGTGCCTCGATTGTCAGTCACACTTTAGGATTGGCCCTTGCCCCAACGTTACTAAATTTGACCTACATTTTTTAAGAGAATGGCTAATAAGCAGTAGATGTCAGGAAATGCGTTTCGGTAAAGTGAAGAATGCAAGAAAAAGCTTGGCGTTGGGGTTTTAGCCCAAATCCAGCTGGGGAATCTTCAAGCGCTCCCCCAGAACCCATAGCTGTCCAGAGAAAGGCCACCAAAGTGTGTATGTGTTTATACATGTTAGGGTTTACTCGTCGCTAGGGTAAGTGCTTGGAAAAAAATCGCTCCCACCACTCAAAATTCGCTCGTGGGACCCAGTAAAATCTCCTAAAATCTCACTATTTGACAGTAGAAATGTGTGAATCACCCCCTCCTTTTTCATAGCATTAAAACAACAACAAAAAAAAACAGAATTCAGGAATAATAAATTAGAAGTGAAAATAATTTTTTAAAAATGTAAGAATATATAGATCTGTATATATTTTCAATCTATAAATCTAGTATACAACCAAAGTTATGTTACAAATTACAACGGGTAAACCCATTATTAGTAAACATTTTTAATAAAGCCAGATGTAAAGACTAGAAATCAAATTCTGGTAAGTCTGACTTTATATCGTTGAAACGAGATTATAATAGTCGTAGTCGTTTACCTATAATGATATAATATTTATAAATTGATATAATTGTATGTGTGTGTATATGAACAAATGTATGTGTGTCTATGTATGTAAATGAATATTGGGGATGTATCTAAGTGTCTTTGTGTGTGTGTATGTGTATGAATGCATATATGTGTATATAAGTATGTATACAGACCTAAGTATATCTATGTATTTAACAATTTCGCTGTTGAGAGCGACGTTAGGTGCGGTTAGATAACAGTATTATTTTGTGGGGATTTCCTGTTTCCAAATGATACATTTTGAAACTCCTTTATTAAATTGATAATACTATAAACAATAAAAGATTCTTGGTCCACTTGCGGTGGATGAAAAAAAAAAAGAAAGTTAAGCCTATAAGTTAACGTGCGCTTAGAACACACAAAAACATGTTCACGATCGAAACCACAGCGGTTACATAAACCAAAAATCGCTTTATTTATTTTTGTTTTTTTGGCAATGTCTACTTCATTCGTCTTTAAAGCAGACATTATACATATAACATACACAATTATACTTCCTTCTTCTATGTGTACATTTTAATAGTTTTTTTGGTGTGTAGTTTTATTTTGTTGTAGTTTTTTTTTTTAGTACTACATAGCTAAGACTTCAAAAATGGATTATTAAATATCTTAATTGTAGGTGTAATTGTGCAGTCTATTTAAGTTCATGAGAGCATGCGAGTTACTACTAACGATCACACAATTTTTTTTTTATTTTACCAAAAGTTTGGAAGTTTTAGTCTTTTTGTGTTTTTTTATAATTTATCTCTAGATTTAGATCAAAAATATTAACACGGTTAAATATGGTGATATGGCCTCATAAGCAGCATTTTTTACAAATGTTGCACTGGGCTCCTTCATCTGGGTTGAATCAAAAAGCCCATGCTTTGTACGTGAATAGCCAGGGGAGCAGTAGAGGTTAACTTTTTTTGTCTTCCAGGTAATTTGCCAGAGAAGTCTAACGAGCCACTCCTGCCAGATGCATATTAGGCTGTAACTAACGGGAAAATTAAGTTTGTAAGTGTGAATAATGTGCGACTCTTGATAAGGCAGGATAAAATATCTAAATCTATAACTTATGTAAACAAAAAAAAATGTATGTGTAAAGATTGGACCAAATAGTTTATAAAAGTTTTCCTTTCAAACTTGAAGAGGTAAGCTTAGAGCTTTCGCCCATTCATAAGCTAAAAAGAAGGGAGGGGGGGGTCAAAACATCCTACCGGATAATAAGTCCAAGGAAATAGTACTTGTTTAAACAGACTAATAATCTTTTACGGACCAACACACCGACTGTTTCAACCAACTCCAGAGGGTGAACTGCCTCATGACAAAGAATGACCAATAAATGTCACTGCCTTTATGTCATAGCAAACAATTCAAAACTATAAATGCAAGACACTTTCTCACCCCATAGAAAGTTTACGAGTAGAGAGGGAAAATTACAGAGTAGGAGGACAGCAAAAGACACTTGTCTATGAATATTGTCTAATGTAAACTTCACATGTAGTGTTTTAGTGAAACGTAGTATGAATGTGTATTTAGTTAGCTATCGTTTTAATGTGTTTTCTATGAGTAAAGTACTATTGTAATACATATTTTCCCGAGAACAATAAATATATTATTATTTTTAATTTTTTTTTTTTGAAATTATATTTATTATTATTTCTATAGCATATTTATTGTATGACAATTTTCGATAAATAAATAAATAAATAAATTATATACATACATTTAACATATTAAGGGGGAAAGAAGATATATAAATCGATTGTAGAGAAATCAATATATAGTTAGAAGAAAAAATGGCTAATGTATAGCTTTCAATCTCTTATCAAGAACCAATAAAAAATGTAATTTGCTGGTTTCAAAATTTAGATATAATAATAATAATAATAATAATAATAATAATCTTTATTATCCGTATGGAAATTTGTCTTACAATTTGTGCGTTTCACCAAACAAAAAACATTATAACTATAAGAATAATGAATAATGAAAGCACAAATTGCATGTCGCCACAGTGCAGCGTCATTTGAAGTGTGACTTGGCATACTTTATCTAAATCCTTTTTGACTTTTAAAAATAGTTACAAGTTGTGGAAATTTAAAAAATTCAGTTGCCAGTTTATAAATTTACATTGGGGAAGTGAATGGTTAATTTCTATGACTTAATACAAAAATCAATCGTTACTAGAGAGCAGAAACATTTTGGGATTTTCCAATTTTATTTGTTAATGGCGTTCTTAAATATTGGTTAATTTATCCAGAATCGCTCAGGGAATTCTTTACTGTCTATTAATCATTGTATAAAAAATGTGTAAACTTAATTAAAATTTTTGTTTTCATTTATTGCTAGAGGCCATTAAGCTCAAAATGAATGATATTAATCTTCCATTATGATTAACATCTGTAGCTTTTGTTTGGCGTGCCAGGAATTGTATTTTTGACATCTAAGGTTCAAGAGAAAAATATGACTTAAGACACTTATATCCAATGTTATTTTACATTTTTGGATTCCCTTAATCAAAACATTACATTTAATATAATGAAACTTTTGGCCTTTTTCTAATTTACTATGGCTTGCAATGATATGTTTTTCAGTGTAATATTTAATTATTTTATTTATTTTATTTAATCGATTATTTGGGTGTTGATTCATGTTTTACTATTCGATTCTAATTCTAATTCTAATTGTACAATATTAAATTAAACCATTATAACGTATATAAAATAACAGGGTTTTCGCGACCTCCTGATTTTCCAGGGCCTCCAGGAAATCTTATGAAAAGGCAAAACATACGATAAAGTCCTGAACTTTTTTTGAATGTATTCAAATTTCCTGAAGAATAGACGAAATTGACATTTTGGGGTGCCTATAAATAAAAAGTGGCATTGCGAGCTTTCGTTTGACAAAAATTTATTGCAAAGACCTATTTTCTAATTAAAAAAATTAATTTTGACATTATGCTTATCCCTACCCAGACTAGGCCCCGGACAATCCGTTTCGCATAGGGCCCCGCAAATGCTAGGGCCGGCCCTGGTTGAGTAAATCATATATATATATAATGTGTGTATGTATGTATGTGTGTGTATACTTAGCTTGCAAAAGAAGTTTACGTTAGAAATGTTATTTACAACATTAGATTATTTCATTTAAAAAATATAAACTCGAAAATGAGAGAGAAACGTTAAAATAAATATATCATATTACAAATGAAATAAATTATTTATAAGCACTATTATTAGTTCTTATAAAAGCATTAGCAAGTTGTTTTTATTCGACGGAAATTAGACTTTGAGTCTCAAAATTATATATTTTTTTCACTATCATTATATTACGTTGTATTTCCTTTCGTTGTCATGTAAATGTTAATCATATGAAAGTCATGTAATTGTTTTAAGTATTATTCTGTAAATAGTGTGTAACGGTATGTAGACAAAAAAACAAAAAACAAATTGAGACCACTTCACAAAAAATCAATGAACATTAAAAAAAGAAACAAATTGCTAATATTGTTCTAGTATAATCATTACATTTTGGTCTCTTTTTGTTTGAAATTTAAATAGCAAAATAAAGACGTTTTGACTGTTGCTAAATGAAATTTACTAATTTTATGGACATTTAACATGTATCTGTATCTTGCTATTTACTTTGCAATGAATCGGTGAAATGTTTTGTAATATTGTATTGTCTTAGTGTCTTATCTACTTAGGTACTAATAAAATATGCTACTCCTTTGATTTTGAACATGAAACAATCATAATGTTATAACTAAAAATTCTTTAATCACAGACATCCAACAAAGACGTCTTTGCTATGACAACGTATCTCAAACTGTGGATTGTGTTCCTTTTGGGATGTTTAAAAAAAAACTTTTTTGTACAGTTTTTTTTTCTTTTACTTTTCTGAGGACAATATTTGCCTTTTTTAGCTTAAAATTGTGAAATTAATTGATTGTATTATATTGTCTTTCCGATGATGTTTTATTGCTATAAGCTATCAAGCCCTCTATAAGACGTCTTGCCAATCGTGATACTGATAAAATGTTTTTGTATTAAAGCATTACCAACGTACGTGCTTCACTGCCTCGAATATCTTTCATACGTCAGTGACGATAGTCGATACTAAACATTTTTAATTTTTTTTTTTTAACCTGTGCACTTATTTTAGGAGGTGAAGCGTGTCGCACACTCTAGTAGGCAGAATTTAATTCTGAAGCTCAGTTTACAGAAACAATATCTTGGTCCATGATCTCAGCCTAGTAACACACTGTCTGCGCTTAAATTAAATTTGTAAAAAAAAAGGGGTGACTCTAAAATAAATCTTGGTGCTTGTAATGAGGAGGCGTCATTATTAACAATAAAAAACAAAGTGGCGTGTACATTTTATTAGGAAACTTAATTTTCTATTTAAAGAGACTCAGATTAGAGTTATAGTCAAGTACTAATAACAAGCAACACATTTTAAATTATAATAAATAACCCTTAGATGTTTAATATATAAATTCAGCAATAATATCTATTGCAGTCTTTTTTTTCAGAACTTTGCTGAACAGAAGCAAATAGATGGACAGGTTTTTACAATCTATGTTAATTGTAATTATCGTTATTTTTTGTATATGTAAGTATACATATTTTAAAGTACTTCTCCTTTTTTACATACAAGAACTCTATATTCACTAATATTTAAAACATATATTTTGAATGAACTTCATATTTTTAGTAAATATATTTTAAAGTAATTTGCTTATTTTTTTATAGAAACATTCTGTATGCAAAAATCATAATTTAACAAAATGTTTAAAAGTAATTTAAAATTGTAAATAATGTATAATTCTCGCCAGTAAATATCATTTTCTTTTAATTTACTTTTGTTAAATTTCGTTAATTTAAAAATTAATGAATTAATTAGGTTAATTAAGTATTTTCTTTTTCTAGTAATGTATACGGGAAATTGCTACGCTGACAAAATCAGAGAGGGTGAGAGCTATACAATTTTTACCAAATTTAAACACGTTTTAAAAGAAGATTTGGAAGTCGTTTGGTTTGATAATGACGAAACCGTGTCCCAGTGTTCACTTAGGGGAGGCTGTATGGAAGATTTTGAGGACGAGACAAGGTCTGCTTTAGAATTCAATCCAGAAACTGGTTTGGCGTCATGCAATATGACCATATTAAAATTGACCAGAAAATGCATAGGAACATGGAGGTTACGCTATCTAGGCACAGCTGGTCTGGTACACCCAGAGAGTTTATTTATATGTACAATAACAGGTAAGATAACATTACATTTCCAATAAATCACTTACAAATTACAATGTTTTCTTTTATATAAACAATCATTTGTAAAACAATTTGAAATTTAAGTCCAAATGTTAATAAACAAATGTGATCTATCAATGTGACCTAGTAGCGAGTATAGTTTTAAAAAAGTCAATGAAATGTATCGTAAATACCCGTCACCGTGGGACCTTTGGTTTAACAACAAGTTGCTTTGTGACCTATAGATAGAATTAGATTATAAAGATCAACCTATCAGTGTTTAATTTGTACAAGCACGTTGTATATTAGTCCCTACCAGGGCGGACTGGCTATATGGGCAAACGTGCAAATGCCCGGTGGGCCGATACCTATTGGGCCGGTCTGGTCGAGACTAAAGAAAAAAAAATTCCATTGCAGACAACTTTCAAAAAAAAGTAACAGCGAGACAGAGCTGCCCGGACACGTTTTCTTTTCTTTTTCTTTAAATTATAAGTTGCACTTAATTTTGATTTGAAATTCAACAAGAACATCAAAATTGTACACTATACACTGCACGTATTATCATTTGCGAAACGTAAGACCGTACTTTTTGCTATGCACGAGCGGCGTGAACTTCAACACTGCGTTGATTTCTTCGAGGTTTCGTTTGGTCTAATCAGTTTGCTGGTTGGCATGGACATTTGATTTTAGTTTTCGCACCTCCACTTCCCCGTTTTTTGATGGTTCCATTATCAGTTAACGAAAAAGAGGAATGAGAGAGGTTAAGTTAGAAAACATTGATATAACACAGAAAAAAATAGGGGCGACAATTAGCTATTTAACGGATACAATAAAAAACCAGGACATATAGAACTATAATTATTATTTATAAGCATATGGTGCTGTCACATCCTATATTTAATTAAAGGAGATTTGTAATTATATTTAAATAATGGGTCATGATATATTCATAAACAATTTGCGTTTTTGATAATGTACTTGTAAGTGCCTCTCTAACAGTTCTGCATAGTTTATTATTTATTATTATTTATTATTTATAGTTTTCAGACTACATACATGTGTAAATAAAATACATTATTTAATCCTACGCAGCATAAATCCAGTTTTCAATGCATTATCAAACTTAATATATTTTGAAGAAAATTAAGCTTACACCTATAATATGACAGATGGGCTTAGCCGGGAGGAGGGGGTTTAAATCATCACTTGCCTCAGAAAGAAAGATAAACTTTACTTACTGCCCCAGTGCAGCCAACTTAAGCAAACTACAGTAACCGAATTTCCTAATCGTAGCCAAAAAGGGTTTTGTAGTTATCCTCCCCCTCCAATACAAAAACTATAGCAAAACTATATTTACCACTTTCTACCAGTCGCTGGACTCCATTAATCAAGTGCAGTAATTAGCAGATTTGGTTTTAAAATTTTATAGCGGAAGAGTAGCAGACTAATGGCACTGTCGATACATCAGAATATGCATTTTTAAAGCTTAAAAAACGGAAATAATGCTTGGATCCAGGGCTTCACCCCAGAACCAGCTGGGAGAGCTCACAACGCTCACCCCAGACTCCCTAGCTGTCCTAGATTGTCTTTCCACTAATTAAAAGAAGAACCTATTCTAAGCTAAAAGAAAACACCCGAAAGAATGAAAGGACAGAAGGTCATGAAGATTATTTACATACATATACATTGCAGAGGGGGGTAGGAACAAATCCCCCCACACCGAAAAACTCCTGGCTACGCCCATGATATAACATGCCATTCATTTTTGGTCCGGTTTATATGGTAATGCCAGGGCCGATTTCGATACCCAGTCCGCCCCGGTCCCTACTTATGTTTCCTAGGATACTAAGGTAGCTGTAGGTATACAATTAACTAATGTATGCAAATCATAAAACTTAATAAAGTCCTTAATAAACATAAATAGCAATAGTTTATTTACAACTAAAGTCAATAAGCAACTGATCCATGCTCTACGAACTTCTTCAGATACAAAAAAAAAACCAACTCCAAAATAGTATGACACCCCGCACAAGTCATAAATTAGAAATAAATACATAACTATCATATGCCATAAGCCAATCTAAAGTCTCAATCGGGAAAAACTGTCTAAACCACTGTATGATACACATCATGGTTAGAAAAAAACAACTTCTGAGGTCAAAAGAGTTAGATCAACACATGACCACTTTTAGTGGAAATAAGATCTTGAGCTATAAGTTTCACTGAAACCCACTTAAAGTCTTCCGTTTTGGAAAGCCTATCTGGTGATAACAACAAATTTAAGCTCATTACAGACATAAGGCTAAATAATAAGTAACGTTTGAAAGTACGCATGGAAGGAAATCATTAGGGTTAAAATATACTGCCTGGAAACCATTTGAGGTAATATCAACTACATACCGTAAACAAAATTTATAATATAAAAAAATACTGATTAAGATATCCGTAGCCAAAGATTTCTAAAACACTGCTCATCTGTCCTGAGTACCACAAGACACACGACCACTGCCTAACAGAAAAAAATATCTACAGTACATACAGCAGACAGCAAAGTAATTCTTCATTAGTTTGAGGCGCGAGAAGCTTCTTTCACCAGATTACACAATGTCACACAAAACAAATCTAAAAGTATGGTATCTTAAATAGTGTTGAGGTTAACTCTCATCATTTTCTTTTTCTCTTTTATTCTTGAACACAAATTTTATATTTGTTTCATATATGTTTATTATTTCTTTTTTAGCTTTGTCATCAAATGTTCTCTTTTCATCTTGCGATTCGAACCTACAAGAGGATGCGATTCACAATTCAGATTCCCATAATATGCAAGAAACAGTTTTAAACAGAAACCCAAACTTAATCCTATTTGTGACTGTCCCACTAGTGCTAGTAGCTGTTATGGCTCTCGTAACTTGTTTTTGCGTTAGTTACGTTAAAATTGGTAAGTTTTGTTTTTTTTAATTATCAGGTGACTAATTTTATATTTTTGCCATTTTACTCACAATTTTTATGACACATGGGTATCAAATTTTGAATAATTATATTGTTGACCTCAGGTTATACATTTTTACGTAAAAAAATGTATTATTATATTTTCAATGACATCAGCATTGTCAAGCAATAACTCGGCGGTTACAGTAGCAGTTTATCCAATACAAAACACTATAATGTTTGTAAAATATTTTACATGTACGGGCGTTTCTTTAGAGTTAAAGAGAATCTAATTCCTAGTCAAAAACTCCCGTAAGACAAAGTAGAATGGCCACGGGCAAAATATGAACCCGTGCCATAGAGAAAATCGAACAATAGTCCAGCGCGCTCACCAAACGACCAGGCACTAAAAAGACGGTTAAAATCACATAAATAACAATTAAGTTTTTTGAAGTATTTCACTAGAAACTTTACAATAATATACACATATTTATAGGGACAAACTTCTTATTAATAAATATGACCCATTTACACAAACATTAAATGTTGCAGTGACAAACCACCCGGAAAAATAAAGAAAATATCACAGTAGTTTCACAGTGTGAGAAAAGATTTAATATGAGGTGTATCTCTGTAATATATTTTTTTGTGTTAAGAAGTTAGCATATTATTTAGTATACATAAAGTTTTGAAGCTAACAGAAGAATTATTTAAGATGTAATATAAACGATAATTGCAACTTCATTCTAAAAACGCCCCAATGTCACTTCATATATGTGCTTGAATTTTATATGTTTTTAAAGTGGTGACTAGGTAAAGCCTTCACGTTCTTAAATAAGTTTTACAGAGCTTATATCAACTCCCTGTGTCTGTCTGCCAAAGTTTGTACACGTTTTTTATCCAACACACAATCTCAAAACAAGCTGAAATTTCGCAAAATTTCTTTACTTGACTACACACTAATCAATTTTAAAAATTAACCAATCAATTATTGAACTATTGATAATAAATTAATTTGTTTTGTATCTAAAACAAGGGAAAGAATTAGTACTTAACCGGTGTGGAGGTATAGGCTGAATAAGTCCCTTTATAGATTGTCGTTTGAGGCTTAGTGAACACAAACATGAAATAGAAATATTACATAAATATATATATATAAGTCTTCCATCTTAATAGACCCTTCGCTAGTAGAGTGATTACCGCGTTTGCTTAAAGAGCCTGAGAAGGCTTTAGCCTAAAATTCGATTTTAGGTCGTTCGCTTTTTTCAAACACATTTGAAAAGCAATCACCCAGATACCCCGTATTTTCTCCCCCCCCCCCCTTTTCTGCATGGTCCAGACAAGTGATATGGACATAGCGTATTGGCAAAGCTAAAAAGCATAAAATTGCGCCTAACAAAACTATTGAAAAAAAATTTCTTATCACAAAGATTTGTTATTGTTAGTCTAGATCTATTGCAAATCTAATGACATGGCTGATCCAAACTAATTGATACACTTAATATAAGCTTTACATTTCTTAAAAGTATAATTATAGATATACTTTTATCATATCTCTAAAATTATTTTTTTAAAAATGAGATACATGGTGGTCGCTAAAAAAGCGAAACATTTTTTCAAACAAACTCAAACAACAATGTATTTTTGGAAAGAATAACTGTTACAACGTTTTTTAAAGGTATATATTACATTTATGGATGCTCAAACTGTCACATGTGCACCAAAAGTTCCAAACGCAGCAATACATAACATTGTATCCTAAACGTTTGCAGATTGTGACTTATGATCACATCTAACCCTCAAATTTTCCTTTAATATCCACTGAAGCAATCACGATAAAGTGATTTGATACGTTACAGTCATTTTTTTTGTGTATTTCCTTAAGAAGTGAGACTGCAACGTTAACATTAGTCATCACTACTACCAAAAACAACCAATATGGACATTGACTTAATATTTCTGTCAACTGACTCGTTTAACTAGTGCAGGGGTTCTCAGCCTGTTATTGTATTTGCTGTATAAATATTTTTTACAGCTTAAATTAATGTAAATTAGTGAATAACACTACATTCGCCACGTGTGGTCAAATATATTATTTCATTGTGACGCAATTCAAAAACTATTTGGTTAATAAAAAATAATAAGCCATTGTGTGTAGCGAAGTCATACATTATTTCATTATAATTATGTTTCCTACATAGATCACGCTTAATTGCAAGAAGTACCGAATGTTTCAATCTATCGTTGAGAATTATTGACCTCAAGTTATTCTTCATTAGTTTGAGGCGCGAGAAGCTTCTATCACATGATAACACAATTACCGCTGATGCACAATGTCGCGCTTAAGACTGGTGTTTTCCATATTAAATGACACCCAAAATAACAATTTTGAGTTTATATTTTTGTATATTTAAGAACTTTTTCGTATATTTTGCGATTTTGGGAGATCTTCAGGAACTCCTGATAAATCGCCAGGAGGGCGCGGGAAATCTGTTTTATGTTATAAAATGGTTTAATTGATTAATTTATGCACCTTGAATTAGCGCGGCTAATATGAAAGTGCTGGTCTTATGAATGCGCGGGTCTTATGAGAGTGCGGATCCTATGAAAGTGCTCCTGGTAAATCGGTAAGAGGGCGCGAGAAATCTCTTTTAAGAATTGAATTAGAGCGGGCCCTATAAAAGTGCGGGTCCTATGAAAGTGCTGGGCCCACTGCGTTCGCATAGGTTGAAGGCGCCTTAGGCCCGGCCCTGCAAAATAGCGGCGTATGCTACGCCGCCGGTGGACTAGTTATATTTAAAGTAGAAAATCAAATCCCAGTGCGTCATTTGTAACGAGTCTATGAAGCCGAAATAAATGTAATGTCCTTTTGACAACAAACAACCGATATTTGTAGTCAAGCATAGTAAATATTTTAGAGGTAGTTATGCATATTTTGCAAACCTATGGAGACGCCTTCAACAAGATGCTTATGGTTCAATTTTGAAAAATATAAGATTTCTTGAAAAAAAAAAAAAATTAGTTGTGTCTGCAAAGATGCTACTCCAAGTTTGCTTTTAGGTACTGAATAAGTCGCCAAAGTTATTGAACTCAATGTTTGATTCATCGATAAAATGAGTCACGAGGACAAAGGTGCAGAAATTCCCGGAGCAATAAAAACGTCACTGCAAGACTCAAACCCAACATGCCTCGATTTGTCTCAAAAGATTCGACCCTTGTAAATTAAACTTTAGATTGGGATACAAAATTGGACAAAATTAATATATTCATATTGCCAACCATATCAATTTCTATGAGCACTTGCGCATGCTCGCGAACTCAATTTCATTATACTTTCTACATTACCAGAACTCCATTCACAGTGAAAGTTAAAGATGCTACAGAGGCATCAAGGGAAAGTTTATTGAACGCATTCATAGCGATGCATATTTTACATAATTTTCAATGTCAGTGACACAGATCTGGATCCAGTGTTTAAAGTGTTATTCCGATTTGTCTGTGTTGTTGCATCTTTTTCCATTTCCAATAATATTTTCTGTCAAACAGTTTTCCCACACTTTTAGTTATCAAGTCTAAATACAGAAGTCATTACTCTAAAGTATTAATCTTGCAAACACTGTCCGAGAATGCCTAATATTTTGTAGCAGTAAGAAATTCATTTTTAGCATAGACGAATTATATAAGACAATATAATATCACATATTGTTTCGTGTTTAAACATAAAGCTTTTGCCATAAATACCAAATACTTACGTTAGATTTATAATTTTATAGCATTTGCAAAAGCACGGCTATTTATGCTTATGAACGAAAATAATTTTACTGTTTGAGGTCGCCGACTAGTGGTATATGTAAAAACGGGTCGTCGAGCTAATAAGGCTGAGAACCACTGTATTAGTGGATATTGCATTGTCATACATGTTAGTTTTTTTGTTTATTGCACAGGTAAATACGGAGGCATTGAAAAGTGCAAAATGTACTGGATATTTGTTGCAAGAGAGAGTCACGGGAACAAAGAAAGTAGCATATGTATAGAGAAACCCACAGTTTTTGAATCATTAATTATTCAGAAAGTTTAAATACTCATATATAATATAATACTAATATATATATTAGGGGTGCACCGGATAGTCCCTCTGGCTCCGGCTTCTGGCGAATATCCGGCATTTTTTACTATCCGGATAGTAACAAATACACCTATTTAATATGCATAAAGTGGATCTCGTTCCATTACTGTCTGTTATATAATGTATTAATGTTTATACTGTTACGAATCTCACTATCCAGGCTCTCTGCAAACTGCACCATACACCACCAACTTAAAGAACTTGACAAATCCGGGCTCCAAAGTAACGTAACACTTTAATAGTTGAATAAATAACAGCCAATACTGTACAATTGGCAACACGTACACTGTACAAATATCTCTCCGATAACACCGTACCGCCGTATCAACTCTTGCAATGGCCTCTCCGTCTCGTTCCGGGCTTACACTGGGTTCAACAGTTCAGGACTGACTTCACACACTAGGCTCGTTGTGTCGGACTCGATCACAGACCAAGATCAAGACGCCGTTCGTCTCAACTGTACTTGATAGTACTCTGCACTGAACCGTCGTAATGCTCCGTACAGAACCACATCGCTGAACTGTGCTGTAGTGAACCGGGCTCTCAACCTCGCTGTATTGAGCTCCTTTTCTCGACCGTCTTGACTGCGACACCTCCGCTCTTATATAGGGTCCCTGCTGGCCTTCTCGAACCGGACAGAACGCCGCTCGACGTTTCGAGGTGGTCAGATGACTACAACTCTCGTGACGCTTCTGAGCTCTGTTCACGACGTCGATCCTTCCCGAACCACCCTGTTGACACTCGACTTGGCTGACCATCGTAACTCGTCACGGTTGACCGCTCGTCTATCGCTGGCCTGGGGCGATTTGCGTCGGCTGACCACACTCACACCACTACCCCTCTCTGTGCCACCACCAGGTTTATAACAATACGAAAACAAAATAATGTGCTTAAAAATAGAGCCATTATAAATATGCACCAAACATCGTTTATTATAAAGACAAGGCATGTTAATAACTTAATATAAACTGAGATGCAACTTTACATCATAAATGCGCTTTACATACAGAGATGCAATGGCTGGCACTTTTTTCAAATTGTCTTGACCTTTGAGTAAGTTAGTTAACATGTTAAAATGTTACATTTTTCGACTACGTCATGCTGACCAGACGTCCGTCTAGCTGTGCGGGTATATCTCCAGAGGTAGAGATGAACAACTCCCACACCCTTTTATTTGTTTAGCCCATCAAATTGAGTTCAATGATTGAAAGGTGACCCCAAGTCAGATACGATGGACGTAAGCACTCTCTAGAGGTCACACGAGGGAACTAGGTTTGTTATTGGGGTGGGGGGACTAGACTTTACATTATAAATTCGTATTACATACGTAGCAGCGATGTCTGGCACACTGGCTTGTCTTGACCTTTGAGTGGTCTAGTAAACATGACATATTCCTTAACTACGTCACGCTGATAATCTGTCTAGATGTGCGGGTATCTCTCCAGTGGTAGAGATGAGCTACCCCCACCTCCTTTTGTTTGTTTAGTCCATAACATTGAGTTCACAGATAGTCAGCTGACCACATTAAGCCAGCTGTCAACGTGTTGACACTGTCTAGAGGTCACATCTTATGAGGGAACTGAGTTTGTTTACTTGGAGTATAATTTTTATTATGGGCGGGAGTACAAGCCAAATCTCTATAAGGTTAATTTGGTATGAGCTTGTTTATTATGAGATAGGTTGTCAATCAAGGGTCTGGATCACAAACCACACCTTTTATACTATTGGACAGGTAATAAGTTTGTTTACTTTGAGTTAAGTCTCAATTATGAGTCAGGACTACAAGCTAATCAGACACTGACCAAGGGTATCTTTAAAGGGAGGGCTCAAGAGACTCAACACCCCCAACTTCTTAATTGTTTAATCCATGACAATGTATTGATAGAGAATATAGACATTGACCATTCTTAAGCCAGAATGGATTAACGCAAATTGTTAAGACATATTGACACTGTCTAGAGGTCACTAGATGATGACACTAAGTTTGTTTACTTGGAGAGAAATGTCAATTAGAGCGCTGAACTACAGGAAACACCCCTACAAGTATTTTGTTACACAAGCCATGGGTATAAAAGTGGCTTGCAAGGGCATTTAGTAAATTGAAAAGAAATAATAATGGCTAATAAAAAGTCATCACTTATATGGCGTTACTTTAATGTCAAAACACGAGCCTAATGACAAGTTGATGGTGTAAAATACATGAACACAAACATCTACCCACTTTACAACTTAGATTGTACTTAAGAGAGATTTACGCTATAAAACCAAGATTGAACTTTACCTTTGAAAGATTTACATTAGTTACATATAAGTTTATATATTCTGCATGAGTTATCCCACATTCTACTTTACAATTAGCGGCCTCATACATACGCACACCTCATCACATGTTACAAAGATTAGTTTATGATAAGCATATCTGTAAAAAAAAATGCTGTTGATTTTAATTAATCAATCAGTGATAGAGTTTAAAGTAAGAAAGTAATAACAAAATAATATGAATATAGGTATGTTATATAGAAGATTTGCAAAAACTTCAGTAAAACGAGCTGAGTCATGTAGGTATTCGGCTCGGCTCCGGCCGAATATCTAATTTTACTATCCGGTTATATCCGGCTCCGGCCGGATATCAAAAAGTACTATCCGGTGCACCCCTAATATGTATATATATATATGTTGTTACTAAGTACACAATTTTTAGTTTTAATTAATTTTTTTTTAGCGAGGAGTATAATAAAGTCATGACTTAGGGAAGCTATTCTAAGAGACAACGATACTAAATTACCTGGGTGAATCAAACTAACATAAGAAATATGCTTGTAAAAATGTTTTACGTATCTCGGGTGTTCCTTTAGATTAGAAATAATTTACTTTTTAGTCCAAACCAACCGCAGGACGACAGGGGATTGGAACGGGCAGGATTTGAATTCGGGACCAGGCTGTTGATGGATTGTTATATTTGTATGAAGAGTTGTGCCCATGCACAGGGGAAACTACAAGATGGCTGATTAAACTTGTTTGTGTTTACCTGAGATTGTTCTTATGTTAAGTGTTTTATATTTAAGTGTCCATCGTAACATGGTGGCAGTGGTTTACACATCTAATAAAGATAAACGATAACCTAGAATATCTTGAGGAAAATATAAAAAAGCAGTAGCTAAAATGGCAACTGCTAACAGATATTTCCCAGTACCGCAACCGCTATTGCAAACAGGCAATATGGCGGCCAATTGGAAACGATTCAGAAGAGACTGGGAGAACTATTAAAAGGCCACGAAACTCACAACAGAGACAGAAGATATACGTGTAGCAACACTAATGACCATAATTGAAAGTGAGGCAGCAGACGTGTTTGATTCATTTGGAAAAGGGCAGGAGACAAAAATAAATGAAATTTTAAAGAGTTTTGAAGAGTTCTATGTTGGGAGAACCAACGAAACATATGAGAGATATGTCTTCAATACGAGAAGACAAGAAGAGGACGAGAACATTGACTCATACATAACTGCCCTGAAGAAACTGGCAAGCAGCTGCAATTTTGATAAACTAGAAGAGTCTGATTAGGGACCGAATATCTTAGGGGTTGGAAGTGAACACTTAAAGATGAAACTGTTGCAAGATGATAAACTAACCCTACAGAGATGCATAGATGTGTGTAGGATATGTGAAAGATCACAAAGGCAAATGAAAGATATCAGAGAAGGAAGAAATGAACCTTTGGACAAACCAATAGTTGAAAGAATCTCAACATCTAAGTCAGGTCCAAAATACAGAAAGGAATATCAACAGAGTGACAAGGGGCCAAGACAAAGTAAAACTTGTAAATTTTGCAAGGGCAACCATGAATACGTAAAGGAAAAATGTCCGGCCTGGGGAAAATCATGTCACATTTGTGGAGGCAGGAATCATTTCGCCTCAGTCTGCAAAAAGAAAATATATAGCATTACTCAAGCAAAGACACAGAGCAACATAGCCTCAGACACAGAAGAAGAAGTTTCACTCCAAACTGAATTGGTAATGGCAATGAATGGCTCCACAAAGCATAGGATGACGGCCGTCATGATGATCCACAACCAAAGGGTCAGATTTCAAGTGGACAGTGCAGCCGACGTCAATACCATAAATGAAAAATATGTGTGCCCAGACCAGATAGTACCGACGTCCCAGAAATTAACAATGTGGAACAAGACGGTAATGGAGCCAAAAGGAAAAGCTACGTTGGTAACCACCAATCTAAAGACCTATGAGAAATTCAATGTAGAGTATGTGGTAGTACCAAATGATCTAACATGCCTGCTAGGATTATCAACACTGAGAAAGATGGAACTCATTCACATTAATGAAGACCGATTTATTGCTAAAGTGGAAGCCACAGGAAACAAAAATCAAAACATTGACGCACTTGGTGACTTGGGCGTGGCTACATTGAAAATAGACAAGACAGTGAAGCGCAAAGTCCTACCATGTAGAAGAATTCCTATAGCATTAAAAGAGAAAGTCAGAGCCGAACTAAACTCATTAGTTCAAAGAGCAATTCTGGAAAGAATAACTGAGCCCACAGAGTGGGTTAGTCAAATGGCATTGGTAGAGAAATCAGATGGCAGTATCAACATCTGTATTGGTCCTCAACCCTTGAACAAGGCACTACTGAGGGAGCACTACAACCTAACAACACTAGAAGACATTTTGGCTGAAATGGGTAACGCCAAGATATTTAGCAAAGTCGACATTCAGGAAGCTTTTTGGCATATCAAACTAGACCCGGACTCATCAGGTCTCACTGCAATGGCGACCCCATTCGGTAGATACAAATGGAATAGACTTCCTTTTGGTCTCAAAGTAAGCTCGGAAGTCTTTCAAAGACATTTGAATGATGCGTTGGAGGGACTAACAGGATGTTTTAACGTGGTGGATGATATAATGGTAATTGGAAAGGGGGGGACACAGTAGAAGAGGCTCGCAAAAATCATGACGAAAACCTATCAAAATTACTCAATAGGATAAAGGAAAAGAACATCAGACTAAATGAAAAGAAATCAGCATTCCGAAAGTCAGAAATTGTGTTTTTGGGACACATTATTTCCCAGTCAGGAATAAAACCAGACCCAAACAAGGTGAGAGCCATAACAAATCTAAAAACCCCTGAAAACATTACATCGGTTCGTAGATTTTGTGGAATAATACAATATCTATCAAGATTCATCCTAGGTCTTTCAGCAGACCTACAACCAATTGTCATGCATGACATGTGTATAGTTTTAGAGCCCCTGTAATATTTGGTGACTAGTAATCACTAAACCATTCCGTGCTGTTAGCACGAGATTTTTCCTGGTCGGGGACTGACCACGAGGTGGGCACCGCAGTTGTTTTTGGACTCTCGTAGAGAGAGGTACATTGTGGATATCTTGTCCAGTGTAGTAATGTATAGATATTAAGGTTGATTTTTGGGAGTATATGTGATATCTGAAGTATTCCATTGGATTATAATTCACTATGTTATTGTGAATATTTCTTGATGGCTGGACTTGCCAATATCTTTTATCATTCATTATTATATATAATAAAAACCATGTCTGCTACAAGTGAGTCTATTACTTATTCTAAAGGCTGTAATCAGAGTGGTCAGTATGTTAGTGTTCTCAATCACTGGCAAATCTAGTGCGCGAGTGAAAGTATTTAACTAAGAATACAAAGAATATTATATTATCTACAAGAGGTATCTACATAACACGACATTCGCGTTATCACGCCTACAACAAAAACCAGGCTGTGACATATGGTGGCCAGTAAAGGTGTTTTCAAGACAGTGAACCTACACTTCTCGTTTGGCGCAAGAATATACCCTAGACCGGAACATTTTTTTTCTCAAGATGGCGTCTAATTAAGCGTGGACTGAATCCAGATTGCTCACAAGATCTACAAGGCAATTAAGGACGCAGTACGATACGATACAGAGCACACTTGCCAAGCCTCTGTCTAGACAAGATTCCAACACTGAACAGTATGTTGTGTGCTAGACACGCACGGACTCAAAACGCAAATATCACTCAAGCGAAACCAGTCACAAGTATTCAAATAGATCATGATTGAACTAGCCAGAGCCTGCAATTTTTTTTCGTTCCCTGGTTGACCTCTACACACAATTGTGACTGTTACACACCGAAGTTATTGTGTTCTCCAAGTCAGTAATCTCTTCAAGGAAGAATCTCAATGAAACTTTGTGCTTTAACGTCGCTTACATCCATGTAGACCCCGCCTCCTAGAGATGCGAAGATAGCATTAGGTGGAATCAACTCTATATCAAAGGACATACCATTCAAAGAAACAAATTGACATTTCCACTAGAACCGTATTTGCTTAACCTAATTCGTCATGTCATTGACTAAATTGGACTTGTAGCTACTTCTTGTATTTCTCCACTATTGTCGACATCTTGAGATTCAGCACGGCGTGACAGCACCATCTGCAGAAACCGAAGACAGCTGATACACTTGTGTGGGTGAAAAATTCAAGGCGTCGCTTGAAGACAGTTGATACGTCGTTTCTACGTGAGCGCTCGCCACCAACTCTTGACACGCTCCAGCATTGTCGATGTTTAACCTTACATTGCTATACAGAAGGTCCTCCATTTAGACCTCTGTTCACTTATGGTCATTCTATTTTTTTCAGCGACTTTACGTATTTGGATTATCTAAGCTGAAGTTTTTCTACTTAAGTACTGTTGGATTATTTATATGAATGTGCAAGTGCTTTTGGATTATTTATCTTTGCGGTGAAGTTGGACTAACTTGGACCTATTGGCGCTCTCCTAGTTATCGTTGTACGCCGAAGAAATAACACGTGCCTGCATTACTACACTTACCTTTTGGATTATCATATTGGATTATTTGGATTATACTTATTGGATAAGTTACCTTTTGGATTATCTACACTACTACGCTACGTTGGAAAGAGGATGCAAGTTAACTATTTAAGATTGAATTTTTATATTGAGTATTGATATTGAATTTCCTAATTTCGATATATTTCTTACTTTCAAGGGTGGCTGGAGAGGGACTATTTTATGATCTATCATAATAATAGGATCTATTAGGGAACATCCTATCTGTTCTTTTACCTTAAATAAGACCCAACGCGTTTGAGGTCATCCTTGTTGGTAGGGAGGTACTAGATCATATTGGGAATTATTTATTAGCTGTTTGAGTCTTGTTTGTGTACTTTGTCAGAGTATTCTGTTTGTATTTATATTGTTGTTTGTGTAAAGCCTTGTATTTACATATTTGTAGCTCTCCTGTCTTATCTCTTCTTTTTATTAATCTCTTTTATAGCAGACTGTGTCGTCATTCATATTGTTACTGTATTTGTCCTTTTTGATACATTTATATATATAATTTTTTACTTCTTATTAATTTAATTTTTTTTTATTATAACTGGCATAAACAATAGCCATACATACTTAACATTGAAACATATTTGAGCTATTGCATTTGTGAATATAATTGATTTGATACATATAATTATTTGAATATATGACTATTAAGAAAGTTCATTGAATTTGTATTTATTTTGTAAAAATACACTGTAGATAATTCACACACATTCTTCCAGTGTAACATATCTGTAACATATCTCATTTTTGCAACTTTATATTTTGATTAATTTACTTCCTTAACTACTCATTTGACATAAATTGATAATAACCATGGCATCATATGATAAAATTCTAGAACTTGTGAAAGTGATGGAGCTAACGGGAGATAAAAAGAGAGAATTCATAGAAAGGGAATTAGCAAAGGCAGAACAGGAAAAAAGTGAGGAAAGGGAAAAGGCTGAAAAGGATAAAGATAGGGAAGAAAGAGCTGCGGAAAGAGCTCATCAGAAAGAACTAAAAGAACTAGAGACTAAACAAAAAGAAAGTCAGGACAAAGTAGAGTTAGCCAAATTAGAAGCAGCCAAAATTAATCCCAACATTATTACCCAGCAAACTAGTAACAAACCATTCACCTCTAAATTTCATTAAATTCAACATTAAGGAGGAAACATTAGAAAATTACCTAGTTCAGTTTGAACATATTTCCTCCACTTACAACTTAAATAATGAGGATATGGCAAAACATCTTTTAGCCAATTTATCAGGAGAACCCCTAAACACAATAAGCACACTCACAACTTAACAAAAAAAAGACTACATAGCTGTTAAAACTAGACTTTTGGAACATTTTGGAAAAAGTGAAGACTATTACAGAAAACTCTTTAAAAAAATTAAACTAAATAAAGATGGAGACTTCAACAGGATTATCTTTGACATGAAGGCAAATATGCTTAAGTGGTTAGAGCTAGCTATGTGTGACATAAAAGATCCAAATCAAATTTTAGACATGATCCTAATTGACAATGTACTGTCCAATGTAACAGATTTAGTGTTCACTTTTCTTAAAGAAAAGAAAGTAAAAACAGAAACTGATCTCATTACTAATTTAAACCTTTTTTAAAGATAGCCATTCTGGTCATACCATGGATAGAAGAGACCTACATGAATTAGCCGCAACAGTTAGTACATCAAACAGTAATACTAATGATAGATTTAAATTTTCTTACTCAAAAACTTGCTTTAATTGTGGCAAGAAGGGCCATGTCAAAAGCCAATGCAGACAAACTAATACTAGCAACTTTAGATATAGAAGTTACACTAATTACCATAACCCTAGCAACTACAATCAAAACAATTACAACAATCCTAGTAACTATAACAATCAATATAGAAGCTATAGATCAAACCAGAGTGCAAGCCCCAGAGAAAGAAGGAGCCTTAGGAATAACAACTACCAATACAATGATTATAATACTAATAGGCAATCAAGAAGAGACACATATAACCATCAGTCTAATAACCATCAAAACAGAAATAGAAATAACTATAGCAATAATAATAGTAATAGTCATGGCCATAGGGAAGAATTAACAGCCTATATGCAGTACAATAAGCCAAAGTTAAACCTATACCCCTCATACGTAAATGGAATGAAAGTAGAAGCCCTCAGAGATACAGGAAGCAGTGCCATATTAATAAATTCAAAACTAGTAAAACCAAATCAAAAACTGCCAGAAAAGATCAAACTTGTATATGCCAATCAAAAGAAATTTGATATTTGTGATACAGCCAGAGTACCCCATGGATAACTGGAGAAGTAGATGTTATTATTTTAGATACACCAGCCCAAGATTTAATAATTGGTAATGTCAATGGTGTGAATGATATAAGTAAAGAAGAAATTAGGGAATGGGCAGCAAAGAAAGGTGAAATTTGTAAACTATCTGTTGCACAAGATACAAGCCCCACTACAAACCTCTTAACTAATGCTGACAACATTATTAGAGTAGAAAATTTATCAGGATACACTAGATGGCAAACTATCATGAGAGAATTTAGCAATGTTGCACATGTTAAATGGGTAGATATAAGAACTCAGGATAGATCAAATAAAATTGCATTTGTACACTTAAACACAGTAGAAGATTGTTATAGACTTATTAAAGCATTTAATAACAAGTTATTTAGAGGAAGATATATTACTGTAAGCTATGAAAATGTTTAACTCCACAATATAATTAGAAACAACTTGACATTTTTCAATCAGGTCAAGCTGACATTTTTTCTAGTTATTATGTAACTAGGTCATGACATATTTTTGTTACACTTGTATCATTTTATTGGGTCATGATGACATTTTTTTTCTTTCATTGATGCTATTGTACTATCATTTTTTAATTAATTGTACATTATATATTTACTTATCACAATTTGACAATAACATAGAATATCACAATAACTAAATGTGCTAATGATTTATATGGTTAGTAAACGCAGTAATGTGAACAAGCATTTTGTAAACAACAGTAAACTACTTTAACTGTTGATCTGAAATCTTTTTGAAAAACAACTCACAAATGTAAATATTGTTGATTTTTTTCCAAGTGGTACACACTTGAATGCTATCATTTTTTATACTATTCTACTTTAAATACCACATATGTGTGCTATCAATAACAATTATAGACAATGTCACTGTAACCTTGTATAATGGTGACAGAACTTAGAGTAATATAAGAAATACTAAACACAAATATACTTGTATAGATGTATGTAAACTGTATTAGGTACTACTTCAATAAATGCACTTAGTGTGTCAAATGATACACATTGGTTGTGTTATATCATAGAAATTATTTGATGTAAAATAACTTTAAATTTTTTTTCTTCTCTCATAATTGAGATGTCAATGTATGTTAACAGAATGAGCACATAGCAATTACACATGCTCATGTAAAATATTTCAGTATACATGTAAATAGATATATTATTATTTAACTAGATTTCATGAGACTAAAGCCTCAAATTGTATTGATATTTTTTCAATAACGTACTTGTACAGTAGACGTAATCATACTAATGTATATTTTTCTAAGCAAACATTTTGAGAGTTGAACAATGCATTTGTCAATTAGTATATGGAACCATTCATAGTTAAAATGAATGACATGTCATTAATATTTATGTATAATTGACCAAGCAGTATTGAAGTGATTAATTAGATCAGCTTGACATGAGTGATTAAGCTACTAGACATATATATAGAACATTACTATCATATCTACTTTTGTAAAAGATTTTTATCAAAAATCTTTTCCAGGGGAAGGGGCGTATGTCATGTATGACATGTGTATAGTTTTAGAACCCCTGTAATATTTGGTGACTAGTAATCACTGAACCATTCCGTGCTGTTAGCACGAGATTTTTCCTGGTCGGTGGGCACCGCAGTTGTTTTTGGACTCTCCTAGAGAGAGGTACATTGTGGATATCTTGTCCAGTGTAGTAATGTATAGATATTAAGGTTGATTTTTGGGAGTATATGTGATATCTGAAGTATTCCATTGGATTATAATTCACTATGTTATTGTGAATATTTCTTGATGGCTGGACTTGCCAATATCTTTTATCATTCATTATTATATGTAATAAAAACCATGCCTGCTACAAGTGAGTCTATTACTTATTCTAAAGGCTGTAATCAGAGTGGTCAGTATGTTAGTGTTCTCACGCACTGGCAAATCTAGTGCGCGAGTGAAAGTATTTAACTAAGAATACAAAGAATATTATATTATCTACAAGAGGTATCTACATAACACGACATTCGCGTTATCACGCCTACAACAAAAACCAGGATGTGACACCAATAACAGAACTGACAAAGAAACACAAGCTATTTGTGTAGTCGAATGACTGCGAGAAAGCATTTAAAAATGTCAAATAGATGATATCCAATCATTGAACCCTAAGTCATTTCGACCCGGAGACGAAAGTAACTATTCAGGCGGACAGCAGTAAACATGGCCTAGGAGCTGTACTACTACAAGATGACAAACCCATAGCATACACATCAAGATCACTCACAGAGCCTCAGAAAAAGTGGGCTCAAATCGAAAAGGAACTCTTGGCTGTAGTAGTAGTTCTACACGTACGGCAGAACAATAACAATACAGAATGATCATAAACCTTTGGAAAATATACTCAATAAACCCCTCAGTTGTGCACCTAAAAGGCTTCAAAGCTTAATGATGCGTTTGTACCGATACGATGTTCAGTACCAGAATACCAAAGGAAACAGATTACAGATTGCTGACACGCTAAGCAGAGACCCTTTGCCAGAACAGGAAGATATTCCTGACACTTCTATCAACACTGTAGGACTGGCCCTCCCAGATATAATGTTAGATAAAGTTAAAGATGCAGTCAAAGTAGACAATGAGATGCAGATGTTGAAACAGTACATACTGAACGGTTGGCAAGAAAAGCATCATATTGTACCAGAACTTAAACAGTATTGGTCACTTGCAGATGTACTGACCTATGAGGATGGCCTTCTAATGAAAGGGGAGAGAATAATTATCCCAAGAGCATTAAGAAAAGAAGAACTACATGCAGCACATTTAGAGTATGATGCCATGATGAGAAGAGCAAGGGACGCAGTTTCCTGGCCGGGAATAGCGGCAAGAATAAAAGAAATAGCTAATGCATGCCAACCCTGTCAGCAAAGTAAACAGGCAAACCAGAAAGAAAGCTTAATACAGCATAATGAGGGTTCAAATCCCTGGGACAAAGTTGGAATAGATTTGTTCCAAATATTTGACCAACAATACCTTGCCATAGTTGACTATTATTCAAATTTTATTGAAGTAGAACATTTGCACACGACAACAAGTCAAGTTGTTATAAGAAAACTAAAAAATTTGTTTGCCAGATATGGTGTCCCCAAAGTTTGTATCAGTGATTTTGGACCTCAGTTTTCATTTGCCGAATTCACCGCATTTATGAAAGCATGGGGTGTCCACCATTTAAAATCTTCACCAGGACACCATCAGTCAAACGGCAAGGCAGAGGCAGCAGTGAAAATATTAAAGAATCTGATGAAAAAATCCAAACAAAGTAAATCAGATCCTATGAAGCCCTATTAGAGTTCAGAAACATCCCCAGAGAAGATACCAACTTAAGTCCGGCTCAGATGCTCTTTGGATGGGCAACAAGAAAGCTATTGCCAAGAAGAGAGCATCCGGCAAGAATGTCACAACAAGAAGCCACGGCCAAACAGGAGAAGCGACAGCAAAGTGTCAGAAAACACTACAACAAAACAGCTCGAGACATGAAGCTTATAATCGTCGGACAGAAAGTCTTCTATCAATCGCCAAATGATACTACCTGGAGACAAGGCAGAGTATGTCGCAAAGTGAACGAACGTGCCTACATTATAGAAGGCGACAATGGTTTCATGTACCAAAGAAATAGAAGACACCTACGACCTGACACTACTAACAACATAAATTTTTCTCCAGATAGAGAAAGTAATTGTACGGACATTTTCCCAGACGCAGAGAATGAGTGTATTAACAATCCTCCCAATGCCGAAAACACTCACCAGTACTCTCTGCGACCTAGGGCCACTCTCCAGAAACCGTCAAGATATGGAGACTATGTTTAAGAACTACAAATATAAACTGTTGTAAATAGTTTTGTTGATCTGATTGTAGTTATTTAATTTGAAACATATTGACGGCTGTAAATAGTTTTGTCAATTTGATGGTATACTTTTTTTTTTCGTTCTATTGTTTTTCAACTTTCCTTTTTTTTTATTTTTTTTTGGGAGGAGAGGGGATGTTGATGGAATGTTATATTTGTCTGAAGAGTTGTGCCCATGCACAGGGGAAACTACTCTAGTAATCAAGATGGCTGATTAAACTTGTTTGTGTTTACCTGAGATTGTTCTTATGTTCTTACATAGGCAGTTTTGTATATTTTTGACAGTGTGATTTGCGCACTGGACTGTTGTTCGGACTCATCGAATGCAACCTAACAGCTACACCAAGCTGCAATAAACTTTCAACAAAAATTTGTAGCAGAAAAAGACATTAACCAACCAAAAGATGACATTTGGAATATTTCATTATAAACTATTTTAAAAACAATATAGAAAATCATATACCAACTAAATGCACATTAAACAAAACGAAATAAATGCTGGTTTTATAATAGATTAAAGAAGCTTTGTAAAATGTAGGAAAACATCTATAGATAATTAAAAGAAACTAAGTCAGAAAGAGTTTTTAAAAAGTATATTAAATTAAACAACTAACTCAAAAAGTAAGCAGACAACTGCAGAGAGAATACATAAACAATGTAATATCTAAGGATAATAACAAAACGCATTTTAACAGCATTTTCAGCCCCAGGACACAAAGACATATTACTTAATTTGAACCAAGTAGACAACATAGGTGATATAGAAATACAATCCAAGGGGATTTTAAAAACTATTAGCGAACATTAAACCTAATAAAGCGTCTGGACCTGATGGTATTCCAGCTAGATTACTCAAAGAACTAAGCAATGAGCTAGCATCAGTGTTCAAAATACTTTTTCAGGCATCTTTTTACCAGTGCAGAGTACCAAGGGACTGGAAAGAAGCTAATGTTACCCCCCTATTTAAAAGAGGAGAAAATCTGACCCAGGAAACTACAGACCAGTATCACTATCCAGCATCACATGTAAAACCCTAGAACACATAATATGTAGTAGCATCATAAACCTCTTAGACAAATATGATGTCTCTACTCCATACCAACATGACTTAAGGAAAAATACATCATTTGAATTACAACTATTTAATGATTTTTCAAAAGGTTTAGATAATAGTGAGCAAATAGATGCTTACTTATTTGATTTTTCAAGGCTTTTCACTAAGCACCACAGCTTAAAAAGTTAGAATATTTTGGCTTTGATGGTCCATTGCTTCAATGGATTAAGGATTTTCTGATAGGGAGAGAACTAATGTAATAATAAATGGCTCTAAATCAACACCAATAACAGTAAACTCAGGTGTACCTCAAGGAAGAGTCTTGGGTCAACTACTATTTTTTAATTTCATAGATGATTTACCAAAATAGCATTAGTTTAGGAACAAAAGTAAGACACCTGCACTACATTATCCAGGCTTCTACATTTAACCTACATCTAGTTTATTTAAATCGAGGTAAAGACACCTACACTACATTATTGAGGCTTCTACCCTGACCCTACATCTATTTAATTCAAATGGAGGCTAAGACACCTGCACTACATTATTGAGGCTTCTACCATGAACCTACATCATTTTAATTCAAATGGAGGCTAAGATACATACACTACATTATTGAGGCTTGTTTTGTTTTGTTTTATAAGTGTCGGATGTTCCTTCAAAATTTAAGATAATTACTTTCGAGTCCAAGCCTCCCGCAGAACGACGGGGGACGGGAGCGGGCAGTGTTTGAACCCGGAGCCATCAATGAATCTGAACGACAGTCCAGCGTGAAAACCGCACGACCAGGCAGCCATCCTATTTATTCCCTGACCCTACATCTATTGAATTTAAAGGGAGGTTAAGACACCTACACTACATTATTGAGGCTTATTCCCTGACCCTACATCTATTTAATTCAAATGGAGGTTAAGACACCTACACTATTGAGGCTTATTCCCTGACCCTACATCTAGTTTATTCATATAGAGGTAAACTATAAATTTTTGTTTAGCATATTATATTTATTCCTTAGAAAAACACATTCAAAATACGGATATAGCAAGCGAAGTCAGCAGCTATCGTGTGATGTCAAGCGCGACATATACACACAGTTGTCAATAACCATGCATACATCTAAAACAAAAATGCAACAAAAAAATCATACCATGATATTTGTTTAACAGGTGTAACAAAAATATTTTCTGTTAAGCATTTAAGTATATTTAAAATTAAGACTGCTAAAAAGTCATGTGATTAAAAAATGAAAATTTTTGAATGAAAGACAACAATAATAACAACATTAAACAAGATTACAAAAAGAATTTGTGTTATCACACAAAATAAGATGAGGTCCCCGTCGGATCCGCCTATTCGCAAAGAATATTCAAGACATACTTTTGATTTGATTGTCAAAAGTAATAATGTTTCAAACATGTTTCAAACATTCATTTGGCGTTGTAAATATGCTTTTTTTCCTGAAAAATGTTTTACATGCTTCGGATGTTCCTTTAAAGTCTAAGAAATTTACTTCTTGTCCGAACCCCCATTGAACGACGGGGGATGGCAGCGAGCATAATATAAACCCGGGACCATCGAGATCATCAGTCCAGAGCGCTAACCTCACGACCAGGCATTGCTGTTAACTTATTAGCAAACTAATAGCTTATTATTGATAAGAGATATATATTACACATTATGACATGACAACTACCGGATATGCACAATATGTCAGGCGAGCGATTTTAGATAAGCTTTTGGCATTGATTTGTAATAAAAAAAATGGTAACAAGCTTCTATTTCGACAACGTCTGCTCGATGTTCCAGCACAGTTACCAGCAGAGCTATTCGCATTTTCATTGAAATGGAACTAGAATGAGGATGTAGATCTACCTAACCTAAACTTCTGATGTAGTACTCTTATATATCTAGGGCTTTTGCAAGAGAAGATTTGATCCTCTCAAGCCCTCACTCAAGTGGAGTTTGATGATAATGATGATGAAAGTAACTGCTTTTAATCGTTTCACTCCAGACAAAATTCGTTTTCGTCAATGTCGCTATGAGCACTCATTAGATTGATCTCAATCTGAGGATTCAATAGTTGAAATAATGACAAAAAATATATTTACCTACCACATCATGCTAGTGATCTTATCAGGTGATTATTTCTTGAATAAATGTAAATACATCTTTAATATTCTACTAATTACCTGATCTGACTGAACACATGCTTTAGCAAAAGTAACACTGGCTTCAGTAATGGCGTCCAGACTACTTTTCAAGAATGTTTTTAACGTGTTTTGTTTAAGTGCGCAGTCCGAGTTACGCTTTGTTTATTTCAATTAATAAACAGGGGCCAAAGACTCAAGGTAGGTGAGAAAATGAAGACTCCATAAGAGTGGATCATACTTGGATAGTAATTTCAGAAACTCCTAGAAATTGCCTATATTTTGTCTTTGCAATTCTTCAGCTTGTTCGAGTTGCCTATTGAATACCTGATTCTGAAGTGAGAAAAAAGAAAGGTATTCCAAAATTCTTATTAGTTAGCTTTATCAAATTTGTCCCCTTATGGCCTTGTAATCCCTACCGTCAAACATTTCAACCTGAGATGACAATGTCTCTGTTTGACATGGTACTATGCCTGTCAACGTGTATTTTCGGTCTTGAGCAATGCCCGAAATACTGTCTACATTACAGTATTACATTTAAGAAGTTAGTGGTGAAAAACAAAAACACTTAAAACATATAATTAGAGGAATAATGTTTTTTATTACTTTCAATGTTCTGTGGTCATTACAGGAAGTATATGTTTAGTTCACACAGCGTACAATTTGTTGTATTTACCGAGGAAATGTATACTTAGTTTGTCAGTTAATGTCAGTTAGCTTCTACACTTCATCATAAGAAATAAAATAGTGTTATTTAAAAACATTTATGTTCATCATGCAAAATACGAATCCACCAATATATCTAATACGCTAGAACCTGTTTTCTATATAAATGTTCCTTGGCTTTGGTTTTCTCAAATGGGCCATATAAAAAACAACAACATAACATTATCGTTTCAAAGAATATGTTCCTGAATTTACATGTGGACTAATGTTGATCTTATAATACACACAGTCTGTAGACCAGAGACGGATATCAATATAGCAGATACCATAGAAATATGAATGGCTCTTCATTATGCTCTTCAAAGAAAAAAGACACGAAATAAAAAGTGAAAGACGTTGTTTGATTCTAAAGCGAATGTCTACGAATTGTTAATATCTTTCTAATTAGCAATCCACAACGCGTTTGACAAATCCACAGAAGGCATCTATCTCCATTCCAGATTTGATGGCAAACTCCTAAATATTGCCAAACTGAGGGCCAAAACTAAAATCAGAGCCACCCTCGTAAGAGACATGCTATTCGCGGATGAGGCAGCGGTAGTGGCACACACGCAAGAGGAACTTCAGTCACTAATGTCCCGCTTCGTTCAGGCCTGTAAAGAATATGGCTTGAGTATTAGCACGAAGAAAACAAATGTTATGGGACCACCTGCTACAGCACCACCCTCCATCCTCATAGACGATAACAAGCTGGACGCCGTAAACGAATTCTGCTATCTGGGATCCACAATTACAGATGACCTGTCTCTAGAAGGGGAGATTAAAAAGAACGTATAGGGAAGGCTGCCTCGATCTTCGCTAGACTCAGACCAAGAGTTTGGGAAAACCATAAGCTAACTACGGTGACCAAAATAGAAGTCTACAAGGCATGCGTTATGAGTACACTGCTGTATGGCAGTTAATCATGGACCACCTACGCAAAGCAGGAGAGAAAACTGAACTCATTCCATTAGAGATCAATCCGTAGGATCTAAATGTCCCATGGAAAGAAAAAGTGTGCAATACTGAAATCCTTGCGCGATCAGGCATTCCCAGCATCTTTACAGCCCTTAGACAACGCCGTCTGCGCTGGCTTGGACATGTTTGCCGGATGGAGGACAAGCGCATCCCGAAAGTCATCCTCTATGGACAACTCGCAACTGGCACAAGAAAAACCTGTCACCCCCACCTCCGTTACATAGATGTAATAAAACGTGACCTCAAATTAGTGAACATCAATACTGATAATTGGGAAGACATAGCTCTGGACAGCAACAGATAGAGAGAGACAGTGACCAAGAAAGCTATGGACAGTGAAAGTACATGGGTCTCAGCTCAGGAAGAAAAACGCGCAATGCGAAAAACGGCCAGCGCCTGTACCACCGAAGCAAAAGCCACCGTAACCTGAGCTATCTGTGGACGGAAATGTGTCTCCAAAATAGGGCTCCACAGCCACATGAGGAAGTGTGCTCTGAGCACTGGCGGATCCAGGGGGGGCGGTAGGGGCGATCGCGGATGAACTTTAGTATAGGATTCACACAATTTGTATACGAATTTATTACTTATGTTAAAAATATATACCAATTATTTATATTTCAACCTATTTTTAGATTATTTCGCCCCCCTCTAGTATGTTGGTGTGGTCGGGAAGGGGCGATGGTATCAATCCCGCCCCCCCTACACTTTCGAGTGGGAGGGCGGTCACTTTTGTTTGTAGAAATCACAGCTTGCTAACAAAATCAATTAAATATCTATATTGTTGGAACTTGTTATTGATATTTTAACCGATCTTTATATTATGTCGTTCCCTGTTGGCCGATTGGTGTGGGAGGGAGGGCGAATACCTAAACCCTTTGAGTGGGGGGGGGGGCGGTCCGTTTTTATGGAGAAATCATAGTTTGTGAACAAAATTAGTTGAATTAATATATACATTTTTATATTATGTCGCTCCCTTTCTGATATGTTGGCCGGATAGGTGGGGTGAGGGGGGGGGGGGAATATCATGTGTGCTTGGGAGCGGTCCTATTTTTGTGGAGAATCATAGTTTGCGAATATCTATAGAATATAAACTACGTAATGATATGTGACCCATTGTATATTATGCCGTACCATACTCTAATCTCAAATTGTATCATTAGTAAATGAAAAAGGGTTGTACCAGGTGGTAGGGGCGATACATGCAATCGCATTTTCCCCATCGGACAAATCAATACTTTTTCTTTTTTGTATTATAGTTAAGAAATTACAAAATTTAAAAAAATCCGTCACTAATATAATTTATGTATACAATAAATTAAATTCTTATATCTAGTCTTCCCACCCCTTTTCTTTAATGCCAAATGCAATCTTTAGCAGAAATTATAAGATGAGCGAGGAATAATCGTTTTCACTCTACCGCCCCTCCCATTTCCAGACCAGAGTTTATGTAATTTCACATGAAATTATCATAATTATTTTAAGAAAAACTATGCATTGGAAAAGTTAGAATTCAAACGAAATTTTTTAGTATAAAAGTCATGATTGAGATGAGTTCAAAACTCAAATGATGATTTCATAGTCGCCTTTTCCCAACCTTTACTCATCTGATATTTTTCTAGTTAAATAAATTTGGGACTATAACTCACAATTTATACTTCAATTTTCTTAAAGCTTTTTATCAAATAATTTTTTTTTCGGCGGCGATCCTCAAAGTAAAAATCTAAATATGTGGGGTATCCTACTTTTCAAGGAACAAATCAGTTTTATTTGCAATACATTATGGACCTATAAATTTATATTAGAATATTTTTCAAGTACAACATTATTCGAAAGGTCCTTTTTAATAGTATGAATAATGAGCTTTAGGTCAGGAGAATGCGTTTCTGCAGTGAAGAATGAAAGAAAACACTTTTGGCGTCGGGGCCTCGCCCCGAACTCCATTGGTGAATAATGAGCTGTACTTGTCAGGAGAATGCGTTTCTGCAATGAAGAATGCAAAAAAATGTTTTTGGCGTCGGGGCTCTGCCCCGAACTCCATTGATGAATAATAAGCTTTAGATGTCAGGAGAATGCGTTTTGCAATGAAGAATGCTAGAAAATGCTATTGGCGTCGGGGCTTCGCCCTGAACTCCATTGATGAATAGTGAGCTGCAGATGTCAGGAGAATACATTTCTACAGTGACAAAATAAAAAAAAAAACGCTTTAATCACAAATACATGTAGATAAAACAACTTAACAGCAATGCATAAAGGAAATTTGTGTACAGTTTACTCCTAATGTTTTAGAGACATCGTAGAGTGAAAGTGTATTTGTATGCTATTTTATAATTGGTTTGCTCTAGAAATGTTATGTTGGTCTAAAATAAATACTATAATTGATCTTTGTGGTATTTTACGGCTCTTGAGTAGCACTGCTGTGTAGGGCATCTGCAATCCATGACCTATCTAGTATGCTCGCTCTCCATGTGGATCTAACCAGTGTCACTTTTTTCCCCAACAGTTAGTGTCAAATTTGAAGGGCTTTAATATTAATTTTTATAGAAATAAACTCAGTTTCTTGTACTGCTATGGTTGAGATTTGTTAAAGACAAGATAACGCATGGTAACATTGAGGTATTTTCTAAGTTGCAGCAGTACTGCCCTTTGACAGGTAAGGAGAAACTTTGTAGGTATGTTTATGTTCTAAAATTTGTTTGTACGATTTGCACTCACCCCTTGGATTAACTAATGATATATTAATTTTTTTGTGGTTATTTTACAAAGCTTCTATCAGTTTATTCCATCCACATCTTCCACTTCCGATTTACGGATCAAGGTGAAATTTTGTAATTTATTTATAGTCAATGTGAACAGAAGAATAAAAAAAATATTCAATTAGTTAATTTGTAATGGTAATTTATTAATTGTGTTTGATAAAATAAAGCAAGCTCTACACTGTAGTATTTAGTAGTGTACGGTCCTTATATAAATAAATAGGCTCTGATTTAATAAAAAGAAACATTTGACTTCCATAGTTACTAATTTTATAACTAGTACTATTATTAATGCTATAAAGATCAGGCTATGTCAGTAGGTCCTATTCTTTTGTATAATCCCCTTTAAAAGCCTGATGTGAGACTTTAATAAAAAATTATTCGACATAGGATTTTCTTGATTGAGACCCGATCTCTATAACTGACTTCTAAAATCCGTCTTAGCCATCTTTGTTGAGCGACAGTTAGTGTTTTTTTTTAAAATTTCGGAAGATGACTTTTCACTGCACTTTATTAATGAAGCCCAGCCACTGGTAGAAATGTGTAACCTCTCTTGGCTACTCTCTTGGAATTATGTGACTGTAGTTTGCTTTATATCGATTTTATATCGAAAAGGGAAGTTTTATCGTCAAAATCATCTGTTGAGGGGATTAAACTAAAAAATCTCTGGAGTTTTGTTTTTAAATTCAAAACCCCATTTAGCTACGGTCATAGAATTTGGTAACTGTAGTTTGCTTTAGAATAATATTGATGATAGAGGTTTTCCACATCAAAACGCTCTGTAGGACGATTTGAAGCTCAAAACCATCTATAGGCGTTTTAAACTTTAAATAAAAGCCATTTTTAGGAGAAGGGTTTTAACTCAAAACTCCAAATTGGCTTGGCTAAGTTCAAATAATTTTAGTGTGTAATTTGCTTTTTTTATATTGAAGAGGTATTTTTTTATCATCAAACTCCAATGGAGGGAATTAAAAACTCAAAACCTATTTGACAACACTTATAGACTTTTAATTGCTTACTTTGCTTTTTTTTATATTGAAGAGGGGGTTTATCGTAAATTTAGGAGGGGGGTTTTAAAATCAGAATCTTCTTTAACTGTGCTCTTGGAATTTTGCATTTTGTTTTCGTTTTGTTTTATAGAAGAGAGGAATATAACTGTAAAACCCCCTGGTTGGGGGTTGGAAACTCAAAAACTCCTGGAAGGGGGTTTGAAACTCAAAACCCCCAGGTAGGGGGTTTACACTCAAAACCCCCTAGTAGGGGGGTTAAAACTCAAGAACCCCTGGTAGGGGGTTTGAAACTCAAAAACCCCTTGGCTGTGCTGGGGCAAGTGATGGTTAAGTATTAAAATCTCACCTAAAATATAAAAGAAATTAGTCACTAAATTCCGATTCCCCCCATCCCTCTCCTGGCTGATATATATACATGTGCAGTTAATCTTTATTCCATCTAGTTCCTTCAGTTTTTACAAATCTTTTGGAATATCAATAGAGCCCTCCCTCCATGTAAAACAATGCTCATTCTGAGGTGGCTAAACAGTGCTGGAGCGTACATCTCTTCTTTTTTTTTCTGTTTTTTAAATTGTAGTTTAGATATTCCCTTCACTGTTTAGGTAGAGCTGAGCAACAGTCTTGTATTTTTGCCTTGGTTCATCCGCTAGTGCAAACCTTACAGCCTAACAACTTAACAAGTCAAACAAGTAATGCCGATTGGCTAGTGTAAAATATTAAAAAAAAAACAAGTAATGCCAATTGACTAATGTACATTATTTAACAACAAAACAAGTAATACCAATTGACTAATGTACATTATTTAACAACAAACAAGTAATGCCAATTGACTAATGTACATTATTTAACAACAAACAAGTAATACCAATTGGCTAATGGACATTATTTAACAAGCATAAACCTGATAATTGTTAAATGACAATGCATGCATGATATCAAGGACAATTTAATATAGCAATTAAAGAGACAATTTGTCAATATATACATACATAAACATATAAACATACATTATTGGTGTAGAATAAAGTCACACCTTAGCCCCAATACCAGCGGTACAATCCGGGTTCACACTGCCTAAAAACAAATACAGCCCATAAAGAAACACCAAGTAAGGCCCTTACAAATTCATCCGTCTACTCTCAGATTAAGCCTGATTCCTCCCAAAAAGAGAAATACGAATCCATTGTGATCGCCACTCAACATGATATTAACGAAGAACCGTTCAGGAGCGACGAAATAAAGATGAAAATAATATAAAACGTAACTTACCCAATACTGGGGAACAACAACAATAACAACAACAACAAAAGTCTACAACAGAGAACGATTCATCCAAGCTTACAGAACGCGTCTTTGGAAACAGCGAATAAAGCAATGTGGCGTGTAAAATAGAGCTTACAGAACAAAGAACCAACTTGATATGCGCATGGTAGGAAAAACAAATTACTTTTGTTAAAATAAATATAATGGTCAATTGAACTAGCAGTCACCAACTTTATTTGTTTTTTTTAAGAATTTTTTTGGGTAGTTTTTTATTATAAAAGACGCTGGTCAGCAAAAGTGGTAACGTTTTTTTTTTTCGAAATTTAGCTATATTATGTGTTACATAAAATATTAATTAGGAGTGCAGTATTTCTCGTACACACACAGTCCCAGCTGCGACCTACATATTTAATTTTAGTGATACATTTCTTTCATGTCTTCTATAAAACTAACATAGAAGAGATCACCTGGTTTCAGGCGGTTTTGAAACGAGAATGCAGTAGATTTATAAAAAAGGTAACTAAATACACATTTGAGACCTCCCGCCAATTAAACAAATCCACTGCCGAGGACAGTAGTAGACAGTGACCATAATATCATACAACTATGTCTGCGTTGGGTGTGGCGTCCTATCCTTTTGTTGCTACCAAAACTCGCACGCGAGGCTTTCTTTTAAATATTAAATAATGTATGTCTTTAGTAGATCAAATACATTTATTTATCTAATCTTATAGGTATTAACCTTTTTCGATAACTTGCTTGCTATTGACACGTTACCTTATTTGTCGTTTGTTGATTTAGACATTTTTAAAGACACAATTTTCAATGCACCAACCAGTGTTACTATAGCAATCTGTGCCGATCACATTATTATAGCACAGTGTACATCATCTAATTTTGGAATAGCTGAAGCTTATAATAGTAATGCAATCGATAAACATGAGAGGCCGTGGTGATTAATTGGTGACGCGCTTAGCTACAGGACGAACAGGGAGTCCCTGGTTCAAATCCTGGTGAAGACTGTTTTTTTTTATATTTATTTCGGGATCTTTTGTACCTGATATTGGGTGGGGAAAAGTAAAGGTGATTGGTCGTTGTTCTGGCCACATGGCACCCTCGTTAACTGTGGGCTACAGAAGCAGATGACCTTTACATCGTCATCTGCCCTATAGATCGCAGTGGCATGGATTAATGTTGTTTATCATTCCCCTTTTACAGAAAAACTGACCTGGGTACATTGAGTATATATCTATTAATATATTTACATTTATATGTACAAACAGTAATTCACTTTTAATTTTTAAGTGTGTCCTTCTTCAATAAGTTTCTCAATCAATAATAATAATAAATACGATCAACAATGCACGCCTCCAGCAATGAACTCGTTTCCTTCCTAAGCAAATACGATGATGCAACCCCTCTGAACCTAAACAATGTTGATGTTAATGTCGTCAGGCATGATATTCGGCAATGGGAAGAAAAAAAACTCCACGGAAAATTTCCGGCTTTATTAGATGGGGACAACATTGACAAGGCTGCTTCCTTAGCAAGGCTAAAAGCAGGTCATCTCTACCCTGAAACCGAAGCCTTTGTCACAGCAATACAGGACAGAGTAATTAGGACAAAAATTACGAGAAGAATATCCTAAAACTCAATATTGTTGACAAATGTAGAAAATCTGGGTTAGTCAATTGAATACATAATTATATTATGTTCAACCCTATCGGAATTCGCCTACCTAGGTCGCCGTAACCAAGTTGGAAAGTTAATACAACAGCACTTGGCATTGACACACAATTTGATCGGTAAGGATACTCCTCCATATTACAAATACTCACCACAAAATGTTCTCAAGTCTACTGATCATCTGCTGTACTAGGACAGGCCTATTTTGACCGAAAGAATGGTAGATTTTAATCGCCCTGACTTGCTGATCATTGATAAAAAGAAAAATCCGCTACCATTATTGACATCGCCGTACCACTATCTCATAAGTTAACAAAAAAACTGAGCTGCAAAAAGAACGAAAATATGGGAACCTAGGCCTGGAGATTAAGCGTTTATGGAAATTATCTAAAACAACAATGTACCCCATTGTCATATCAACCGAAGGGAATAATAACAACTGACCTCACAGATACTTTCAAGACCCTTAGCATTCCTAAGAACATTCTCGTTTATTGTCAGAGGGCGGTACTTCTGCAGACCTGCCACATCACCAGAAAACTCCTCGATGAATTTTGTTTCCCTATAAGGAAACTCGACCTTGGCTTCGCAAGAGAAGGAATACTCGTTCTTTTATAATAATAATATTCTTTATTGTCCGTAAGGAAATTTGTCTTACACTTTGTGCATTGCACCAAACATAACATTATAATTAAAAAAAAAAAAAAAATGTACATTCATTCAAACTCATAATTTACATGTGAAAAGGTTTATATCAGATTGTTTCTATTTTATGATTTGATTGTCAGGGGAACAAAAGAGTGTTTGTGTCTGTTTGTTATTGGTCTCGGTGTCTTAAATCTCTTTTGTGATAGTAAAATCACAAAATTCTGGCCAACGTCACATTTTTTTATTTCTAGAATTTTTTTTAGCATTTTCAAGAATGTTTGTCTCAAACAGCTGCCCAAATGTGGTTTGCTTTTTTCCCAATGACTTTACCACCAGCATTTAGGATTCTATGAAGTTTACTTTTATTTCTAATGCTCATATTGCCGTACCAGGCAGTGATATTGAAACATAAAATATTGCAGATGTGAGCGTGAAATAACAAAGCTAAGGTCGTTTCGCTAACATTAAACGAGGACAGTTTTATCAGTAATCGTAATCTTTGCTGCCCCTTTTTGCTGATATAATCAGTATTTGCAGTAAAATTTACTTTATTGTCTAGGATAGTACCTAGTTATTTAAAAGTTCGGACTATTTCGAACCACGGAAATCAATATCATTTTCCAACTTTGCCCTACGAAAATCGATTATCATTTCTTTGTTGTTTTATTTACATTCAATAATAAAAATGTATCTTTACAGTATTTTTCAATGTGTTCTATTTCTCTGAAATACTCATTTACGTCTAAGCTCTCTGAGAGCAAGGCAAAAAGAGCCGCATCATCAGCGAATTTTGTGAATAAGCAAAAACGACTATCGAATGGAAAATTATTGGTGTACAAAATGAACCACAAAAGTGATGTAACAGCCCCCTATGGCGCCCCTATGTTAACTATGCGTGCATTTGATATTACATTTTTTACCCTAACCCTCTGAGGTCAAAAATCCATTAGCCCATAGTTTTATAAAGGGACTAATTTTCTTATTAAAATCATGCAGTATAACTACTGGTGCGTCCGGTAACCTTGTCTAAAAATCATGCACTACGTCAGCGATTAATGCAGCTGCGACTTCTATGTTGGCTGTAGGTTGAACATAAACCAAGACTATGTAAATAACACCCAAGTCTCGTGGCAAATAAAAAGGTCTAAATGAAAGCGACAGTAGTTCTAGATCCGGACAGCACATTCTATTGTTACAGTACTTAATGTTGATGTACACACACAGACCCCCGCCTTTCTTTTTCTTGGAATCAGCCGTTCCATCAGGTCTAACAAAAGAGAAACCATCAATAGTAATCAGATTGTCGTTGTCATCCTTCTCTAATCATGTTTCAGTAAATGCCAATAGACAACTTTCCCTAAAATCCTGGTCGTAATTGAGCAGACGTTAGCTAGAATAATCGTATGAAGTGGTGGACACAATCTCTTCTTCTCCAGCCTTTGCCGTAGTCCTACTTTTTTTCCTCTTTTCCTTGTACTAACAGAGACAAGGTTCAGACAAATTATATGTGCATCACATGGTGGAAGAGGCTCTCTCCTTGAACGAGGTTTGAGAAGTTTCTACCATGATGGATAGATCTAGGACTAGATCGGACGCCATCTTTGGTCGACATTTTCTTGTTTTATTTATATTAGAATAACTTAAGTTGAGCAAATATGGTTCTAGCAACACAGGCAATGTAAATACTCATTGTGGAGCCCACCTTGAAAGACAGAAGTCATATACATGACTAATAAACATTCCAAAATACATCCATCAAAGCAATAATAGAATTACATTTAAAGCACAAATTGCATCTCGCCATAGTGTAGCGCCATTTTGAAAAAAAAATTAAGAGGTTTTATTTTTGCTTTAAAATACTAAAAACTTGGATAAAAGCATATCACTGTTATTTACTCGTTGTACTTGATAACGATGCCTTTATTTATATATACAATGCAATACAATTTTGCACAAATAAACTAATTGATATTGATAACTACTTTGTTTAGAAATTTTTACTCTACTAATGTCTTCCTTAGTGTAATCCTAAACTTATCTTGGCGTTATGTAGCAATGATGTAATGATTCTTGATTAATGAGCATTGTGTCTTCAATAACTTGTCTGTTCACGTATGTAACATCGGACCTTCTCATATGCGTGACCATTTCTTCAATAGTTTCATATTCATGATATTCAATATCGTAGCCTTCGACGCTGGGCCTCATACATCTAAACATGCCCATCTCTGGAAAAAATATTATTAACAGTGCCAAAAATTTGCATCTAATATAATTTTGCTAAATTTGTTTTACAAACATAATTTATAAGGTCTGATCAAAAATCTAAATTTAGATATTAAATTTATAAATCATAAAAAGACGCCTGTATTTATTTTTGTTTTATAAAAATCGTCGTATTAACTTTAACATGAGTAATTCATTGATTGTTGCTTTTTTTTTTCACATTTTTTGCTTGTTCCTTTAATAAAAAAAAATTCACCTTTCAGACCTTGTGGTCTATCGGGCAGATGATGTAAAGGTCATCGTTTCTTTGGCCTACGGATAATAAGGATGTCATGTGACCAGCACAACTACCAACCGCTTTTACTTTTCCCCAACTAATGCCAGGTACCCATTAAAGCTGGGTAGACTCAAAGGCGCCCGAAGATCCCGAAATAAAAACATCCAAGTTTTATGCAGGATTCGAACCCCGGTTTGGAAGCCAAACGCTTTACAGCTCAGCCACTGCGTTTTCTCCTTTACATTTTGTACATATAAATACATTCTAGTATATATCTCCCGCAGGACTGCGGGGGGGATGGCATTAGCAGGGTTCAAACTCTGAATTATCCAGAGTGAATACCAGCGCCTATTCTCCTGTTTAATGGTGCAGAGACCGTTGTGATTTTGTTGATGGGCAACTCATTGCATTTCTCCAGGACTCCTATAATGCTACCACAAAACTTGAAAATATTAATAAACAATCACTTATCATAAACCTACTGGTTCGAAGCTTGACTAAAAGGAACACCACAAGAAGGACAATAACAGCACCAATTATTACAATGACTATCAAAAAAGTTGAACCTGTCCACGTCTGGTTGGCATCTACTGTCATTTCCATACCTAAAGCTAGAGGGAGTTAACATATAATGATTTTATTTTCTCATATCGTGAACTCTTAAAATAGAAATTCTGGTATGCATATATGATTTTCTTAAAGTTCAAAGATATATGCATATATGTGTGACATAAAAATATTGATTCGTTGGCCACATATCGAAAGCACGAGGTCGACCCTTATATAGAACTAACAATGCTTCATCATCGTAAAATTTCGGCCGTTAAATTTCTAAAAAGATTATATATATATATATATATATATATATATATATATATATATATATATAATATATATATATATATATATATATATATAATTTTAATAATGGCTTTAATGATTTACTTGAAAATGTCAAGGTATGAATGAAAGTGTTTTGACATCACAGCCTAGACTGAAACACTTTTTTTGTAAATAAAAGAAGGTTTTATTGAAACAATCGGCCAAATTAAACATTTGCGCACCAAAATTATATATGCTCAACAATGTTTTTCACCAAAATCAAAACCCCACAAGGCTCATCGCTATTAGCGTATGCATAAGTTGTTATATACCTGCAGAAAACAATAAATAAATATATCTCAGCAAATATTATTTTTCATTTTTTCATCTCCAATAATAAGTCAATTTAAATAAGTGTTTGTGATAGTGTTGATCATTTATTAGAATCAAAACTACAATGCTCTCATTTATTTGTTAGAACGAAAATATAATAAAGGTAGGAAAAAAAAAGAAATTAAACTATATTTTATTTTACTATACCTTTATTTAATTATGAATGCCATGGAATATGGAGCCAGGAATATGATAAAACCTAGAAGGGTGATGATCTCCAAAAAGGTTCTAACGATTTTGTTATACAATTTTTACATTTGATCAAAACATAATTTCAAACTCGTTGGAGAGTTTGGGAAATTTCTATTTTGAAAGTTATGATTTTTTTTAAATAAAAGATCAATGTAAATGTGGCTAGATAAAAACCTACATCTAGATAATGTAGTTCGCCATATTGTACGGATAATTAAGTTGTTTAGTAAATTTAAAATTGCATTAAGTTTATTTATAGATTATCTAAGCCTTGCTGATATTCTACGTAAACCTAATATAGATTACTTCTAGATTTGATACCCATTTCGATCCAAATTTTTTAAGTAGTGTGTTTTTTATTATATTTTATTTCAAGTTGTGTATTGTATGTATTGTCTTTGTAATGTTTTTCTTGTTTTAGACATTGCTATGTACAAACTGAAAGCAAAAAATATTTATGAATTGCGTTTTAATACTTTTATTGTAGATCCTCGATTCATTGGACTCAAAAAAAAACAACAAAGCCTCTACAGTTTTTTTATAGTCTGCCTGCAATGCAATTATTTTTGCGCTACATCATGGACATAATGTGACAAGTCCGCACTACAAACAGCTATGTTCTTGGAAATGCAGTTATGGACAATAAAGAGGGACTACTAATCATGCAGTGGTTTAATTTTGATACTAAATTATTTCCGTGTGAATTCAAACATGAAAATATTGTAAATAACGTTTAGAACTAACAGACCGTATGTGTATTTTTGGGGGGATTGAACGAGCATAATTTTCATTGCAAAAATGTTTCTAAAATAAGTTTGAGTGAATATAAAATTATTCAACAGGGCATGGCACAGTTATCAGGTGTTTATTTTTTTTATGCAAACATTAAAATTAGTAATTACGTACTTACTCGTCAACAAGAACATTTGCTGAGTAACCTGCTTCGTTGAGAAAGTGGACATATCTTTAATCTGTGTAGATCTAATAAGGCTTACTGTACCTAGAGGATATAAATAATTATAAAGTGCGCAATAAACATGATTAATAATATTCAATTATAGAAAAGTAACTTAAAAAAAGCATACTTTTTTCCGAAGTTTCTATCTTTAAAAATGTTGATGTTAGTTCATTATTTACTACAACATCTGGCGGATCTGAAAGTATTTATATCAATTATTATCAATATAAATATATATCTACATAAAAGTATGTCACAAAGGTTTTATTGAAATTTATCCACATTAAAAGGTGTTAATAATAGAATTGTAATTTAAAAAAAAACAACAGATTGTACAGCAATGTAGGGTATAGGGGAAATTTTGTCACTGTTTTTATTAATAAAACAAAGTTAGCACTTTTTCGGCCTTAAAAAAAAAGTAATGTTTCTACTGTCATCAAAACTAATTGACAAAACGCACCGCATTGAATATGATTTTACTGACCACTCTCTCATTTGTCAGATGTGCCCTCATAGACCTTATTTAAGTCTCAAAAAAATTCAAAAAAAATTTAATGATTAAAATAAAAAAAAAAAAAAAATATGAATCACAAAAAAAAAAAAAAAAAAAAAAAAACCATTTAGTTATAAATGTTCTTACCAGAAACTTTCAGATGACATGAATATAAAGGATTGTTATGTCGTAAGCCGGCAGCTCCCATATACTTTAATACCCATAGTCCAGCATCACCGCGTGTAACATTTATAATTCTGAGTTCACATTCATATTTATTCTGTTCATGGGTTTCTTTTAAAGTTGTAATTGTTTTCTCCTCAAAGTCTTCAAGGCATCTCATTTTCATTGAACACTGAGACATGGTTTCATCTCCAAAGAACCAAACCACTTCTAAGTCTTCTTTTAACGTATGTACGATTGTGGCAGAAAAGGTAAAAGGTTTACCAGTCTCAATACGTGAACAAGCGAAGGTGTACTCTGTAAGACCAAAATAACATTCAAAGTAATTGCTTTAAGATTTATTGGTTTCAAATCATACAGTTAACTGCACTTGAAATTTTAGTTTGAAATATACTTGAAAATATTTCATATCTCAATTGATTAACTAAGAACAGAAACAAATAGCAAAGAGATGTGCATAACCTATACAACGCATAGAGTGAAAAAAAATCTATATGAATAAACTCTATGTACTGAGATAAAGAAAGAGAGAGAAGGAGATGAGAGGGCTGGTCGTGCAATTTGTAATTCACGGACTAAATAGAATTTGCATGAATTATTTCAAGGAAATGAAATGAATGCATGGGCATTAGCTATGGTCGGAACGATGTCGCCCACTCAGCAGTTCCCCCCCATCCACACAGGCGATGTATCGAAAGAAACGACATGTGCTGATACAGTTCGAGGTCAGAGTCTTCACACGTTTGCCAGGGTGTACCATTGAGCGTTGAAAGCTGCCTAATGGTCGCCGGCGTCTGATTGTTTCTCGGTGTTGACTTCAAAAGCTTTTCTCATGTTTGGCTATAGCTATAAGGGCAGCAGATGGTTGAATTCAGAGTTTTCCTTCTCCTAGCCCTTCCTGCTGATTTATGAGGATATTATTCGCCCTCAACTAACCGTAACCCTTCTCTTGTTTGTGGAAACAGGTCCACCGAGTAGCATACACTTAAAATGACATACCATGGAGTAAGGCAGTAAATAGAAGGATGTGTGATGGTAATATTGCCGTGTTCATAAATGTATTAGCAGAATTTGCAATTGTCATATCTGTGAAATAATATAAATAAATAAATAAATAATATTATGTTATATTATATTATATATAATTTTAACCTAGTTTTATTCATTTATATTATCATTTCAATTGTGTAGCAAATAGGACAGAGTTAGCATGTAAAAGATAAGAAGAAATGAGTGGTTATAAGCTCTGCAACAAAACTATTCTTAATTGATAGAAGCTTATGGCCCTTGGTTAAGTTCATTGAATGTCTAGCCAAGCTACAACCCTCCTCCCCCGAGGACCAGCTGAAACAAACAACAAATGGGACCTTTTGCCCTGCCTTCAAGTAATGTTAATCAGTATGTGCATTCCATTCCCTTCCACCACTCTCTTTCTGCCTGTCTGTCTGTTTGTTTGTCTGTTTGTCTGTCTCCTCTCTTAGACTACTCAAATGGGAGCTGATCATATCGTTCGCATGAAAAGATTCGCTTTCGCAGCTGAAATCTCCCTGGCGTGGGCAACCTCTTGGGCACATTGTGGAACACGTTCTCCTAAGACATTTCCCAAAATATTCTGACTGCGATATGTAGCCTCGATTGAGTTTCTCGAGTTTCCTTGTCTCGTCCAGGTGCAATTTACAACCCCGCCCCTTTTTCCGTTTACAACTCTGGAACCTGTTTCTCGTACGAAAGAGACATTTTGGCGCCGAAATGTTTATCTCTGCAACCGACCCTTTTCATTCTCACATCTTCTCCGACGACACACACAATTAGCTATCTTCTTTTCTTCATTCCTTCTCGAGCACTGAGACCGATCGTATGCTGCGTGACATCTTTTCTGCGATTTCTATTTTCTTTCGTCGGGTGGGTGCAATATCTCACACATGTATTTGTGACCTTTGAACTATTCGCTGTGATATAATTGCTGTGACCACCTAACATCATATCTGCCCTTGAGCTATAATACAACTCCCGTCACGAGCCGCAACTCCCAATTGTCACGTCTGCCGACATATTGTGCGCCTTGGTTAGCGTCACCCTCCAATCTGACAGCCAGTCTAAACAGTCCGATGCGAAAAATTAAACAAAATTGGCATCTATGTACAACTCAATCGTGATTATAAAGCTCTTAAATTAAACCTATCCTTGACTTTGTACTTTTTTATTGCTACTAAGTTAATTTATTTCTCTTTCTAACAAATCATTATAATAAATCAATAGTTCCCTCTTTTATAAAATTAAAAATCGTTCATATCCTGTTTAATTAGCGTTCTCTTGTACATGTACTTAAGTTTATTAGCGAATGTAGATAATCCTAAATCGAATCTAGCAAGATTAGTCACTGGACTTTGAACATCTGTAATTTGGGCTACGGAAATTAGGCCACCCTGAAATGTGGGCTTACAGATATTTAGCCAAGGGTAAATTGGTCCTTTTGGACAAGGAAGAACATTGGGCGCTCTTTAATAGTGCCATTAATTTGAAGATATTGTTTTTACATGTATTATATCAATTAGGTATAAGCTAATGGTGACGCTATTACAAATACCTACTTTAACGATTTTTAAATGTATTATAATTATACAAACAAAAAGCTGCCACGATGGAATTCTGTTTTACAATAGTATTGTGAAAAGCTATATATTTCATAAAAATTATTAAAAATATTTTTAATGCTTAAAGAAAATGTATTTTATTGTTAAGATTTGTGGCTTAAAAATACTAACAAAAGGTATTTTTTAATTACTTATAGGCTATGTCATATAGGCTGGAGTCTGACTCATTTATATACCTGTATTTTATCATTTGGACCTTGTGAGTCAGAGGAAACGGCCGCATAAAGATGTAGGCCTAGAAATAACTCCAATCTTGGCTTCTTTTGTGAGTTCCTTTTTGTATAAATGACTTAAGGTCTTCATCATGAGAATATTGAGACACTGAAATCTTCCGCTGCTGTAGAGAAAAAAAAAGACAATGGATTTTTAGATGAACTTCTACTTTCTTTATTTTGTTATTAATATAATTAATATGAATATAAATAAATAAATGCATCGCCTAAGATATAGAAACCAGTTTCTATTGAACACTTTAGACAATCACTGGAGTCAAGCATGATAACAAAACGACACATTCAACTAAGATATTCAAATACAAGTACTGTGGAGAATTTAAACAAAAACTATTTCGATTCTATTATAACACAAATATAACTGTGATTTATTTTATTACTCTTAAGTCTGATTTCAAAATTATTCCCTGTAATAAAAACAAAAACATGACAAAAATCATAACATTTTAACATTATTTGTCGTTAGAATCCGAAAGAAGTACAGACAGTCTATTACATGACACAGTTCGACTGACTCATGCAGTAACTTATTTTTTAATTACATACTTGTGTTCTAAAACTACACACAATTTTACTTATATTAAGAAAAACGTTTTATGTTGACGATGATTCACCATATCTCACATACTCTGTTTTTTTTACTTAATTTTATGCAATAAATTACAGCAGTTAATTCCTTTGTGTCTATTAAAATGACCTTTTTTTAGTGACAAGTATTAGTTTTTCAATATGTAATCACTTTTTCAAGTATGTTTATGTATACATCAATAACAATATAAGAGTTTTTAGTTCTTTTAAAATAAATTCAATTTTCAGATTGCATGAAACATGTTTTTCTTTAATTTTATTTTATTCCCAGAGACTCACTGTTATGATGAAGATCTAATGCTTTGGTATATTGGTACAAGAGTATACTTTTATCAGGATAAGCGTTTGTTAGTATTGATCTATTATGAATACATGTTTTAATAAACGGAAATAATAAGGTTATTAATTTATATATACTACGCCACAGCTGACAAAATGTTCTATCCACATCAAATTCTATAATGCACCTTTATTTGTTGTCTCTTTTATTCTTGACTTGAATATCTCACCGCCTTAGAGTTGGCCGCATAGTCAAAAGTACATCTTGTACCTATTTAATATGCAGAGAGAGGACCACGTTCCATTAATGTCTGTAATAGAATGTTGAAATGTTTGTATTTAAAACATAATAATGTGCTTAAAAATAGGGCATATATGAATATGTACCAATCATCTTTTATTATACAGACAAAAACCTTACATTAGGCCTATAAATGCGCTTTACATACAGAGCAGCAATGGCTGGTACATTTTCTTCATTTTGTCTTGACCTTTGCGTGGGTTAGTTAGCGTGTTGAGATGTTATATTCCTTGACTACGTCACGCTGACCAGACATCGGTCTAGCTGTGCGGGTATATCTCCAGAGGTAGAGATGGACAACTCCCACCCCCCTTTTTATTTGTTTGGTCCATCACATTGAGTTGATTTAGAGACAGGTGACCACAAGTCAAATACGATGGACGTATGCACTATCACACGGTCACACGGGGGAACTGAATTTGATTACTTGGTAGTAAATCTTAATTAGGTGCTGGACTTCAAGCCACATTGCGACAGGGGTAACAGTACAATGACTTTACTTATTTGGAGAAAAATCTCAATCACGTGTCTGGACTACAAGTTACACATCTACACGACTACTGTACCGGGTTGCTTACATGGATATAAATCTCAATTAGTTAGATGGACTAAAGATCACACCTAATTAAGTGACTTTTTGCCACACATAACACTAATAGCGAGATTTCATAGCCCAGTAAGCCAGTAACTAATTATATTGTACAAAGAAGAACAATACTAAGATTTGTGTATATTAGCGTAAAAGATACGACCATACCTCACACTGCTACTCTTTATTGTATTTATTTAGTCCTTGGCACTCAATTTATTGATGGGCTTTGACCTTTTTTTAGCTAGCATTGATAAACACAACAGACAAAGACAGCATACTACATTGTAGATAAATATTACGGTTGATTTGCTGGGGTGTAACTAGTGTACGGGTATACTAGATCTATATGCTTGACCATATATTGACCATGCCATTGTGTTATTTTTTGCCTGACCACTCAACACTATTGTGTAAGCCCAAGGGAAAAAACGCATGATGGTTAACACCATCAACTCTACACACTACACTAGGACTACATGTGTAGGCCAACTACGTCCATCTGACCAGGTTATTAGAATCAGTCGAACATAGAGTCTATTTATTTATTTATTAGGGAGGGTATAGATGAGTTGTTTTTTCTTCTATATTTATAAATTAATATATACCTTCTAATACCTTCAAGCCTAGGGCCATTTTTGCATACACTGATAGGTCGACATCAATAGATTCTGGAAGAGCAGGCTATGGACCCTACATTGACTTTCTTGGCTCTTACACAGTCAAAATCTTTGGACCATGTGGTAGTGTTTGCAGTTTTGATGCGGAGACCATGGCAGTCTGTGAAGCCTTAAAAGTCATTGACACTCAACTCGGCGAGGGACATTTGAGGGCAGCACAGATTGTTGTGGTCACTGACTCAAAATCTGTACTACAGGCTTTGCAAAGCCCCAGACAATGCCCCCCCCCCCCCCCAATATCAATACTGTCATCATAGCTTCACATAACATTAAACAACGCTATGGCACCCCTGTAATTATGCAGTGGGTACCGAGTCACATAGGTGTGACTGGCAACACATTGCAGACTCTTTTTCCCACCAAGAAGGGCAATTTTTCCACCCACTGATGAGGCTGTAAGCTTTCATCAAGCCCTGGCTATAATACAATTAACAGAAATGGAAAATTGGTTTGAGTGCTGGGACAAGTCCCAAAATGCCCGTGGAGTCTGGGAGCGCATGAGGCGCCCTGACCGCACTTCCCCGTGGTGGAGGCTGTCCAGGCCTGAGCAAGCTATAATAGGACAGTGCAGGACAGGCCACTGTCCTGTTGGCTCATATTTCTCGCGGCTATGGCCAAATTTTAATTCACGGTGCCCCCGCTGCGGGGAAGAAGAGGAAACCGTGCCTCATATTCTGTTTGACTACCCCTGACTTGCTGATCTCCGTCTCGACAGGTCTGGGAAACCAAAAATTCTCGACCTGTATGGCGACATTTATGCACTACACAAGACAGCAGGGTTTCTGGACAGGGCTTTTGCAAGAGAGGATTTGAGCCTCTCAAGCTCTCAATTTAATGGAGTTTGATGATGATGATGATTTATTTATTTGGGTAGGGAGGGTATAGATAAGTTTTTTTTCTTCTATATTTGGATTTCCTTATGCTATGAGATCAATATAAGTGTAGGTCTAAAACTAAATCTAAAAAACCGGCCTACAGACATCATTTTAATCTATGCTGCGGCATCATATATATCTATATCTATATCTATATCTATCTCTCTCTCTCTCTCAATATATATATATATATATATATATATATATATATATATATATATATATATATATATATATATATATATATATATATATTCGAGCAATGACTTGAGAGACATATAAAGGGAGACAGAGAGAGAGAGAGAGAGAGAGAGAGAGAGAGAGAGAAAATCAGTGTAGTTGAAAAGCACTGGCCTGTGTACAGCTATTCTTGAACTAGATGACTGTCCTTTTCTTTTCTTTTAACTGTTAAGAATAGTTTATTCTTGCAAATTCCAAAACATGCATTCATAATGTTGGATGCCTTTAAACACAGTGCTTTAACTTCTGCAATATCATAAAGAAACTGTACCCCTTATTTTATCTCAGTAAAAACACATTCTTTTTGCATGCCGTTAGGCTACTAGGTTACTGTTTAACAGCTACTTATATTTGTTCTTCTTTGAAAGTGACAAGCGAAACTGGGTCATCTGTAAAATCGAAATTGAAACTAAAACGTCACGATCACTTTAAAAATAAATAGAAGTGTCTGCATAAAAAAATGACAATATATAATACAATAAAACAATGTAAAAGAAAAATATTAAATTTTGGATGAAGTGACCGGGGATGTAATGACCAGGGATGAAATGACCTGGAACCGTATATATGATATATATATATACACATGTAACACGCTTTTATGTTACTAATTCAATAATTATTATTTCGCCTTTAGGAATTTCTAATTGTTAAACTAACAGTAGCTTAGTGTATCACTTAATTCAATTGATATTATGAATGTTACTTTAAAAAACTTTTAAAAATATCTATACTGGATTTACACATTTTTGTACATTATAATATAATAAACTATGACACATCCAAGAGTTTCAATGATTCTGTGTATGCTATCCACTTGAAAGTCGACCGTTAAATTGTCCGATATTTTAAAGCTTTACTTTTAATTGAATTGTTTCATTTTCGTTTTTTTAATTAAATAATTTAAACTGGCACTTATGTCGGTCTGGAGTCGCGATGGCTGAGCGGTAAAGCGCTTGGCTTCTGAACAGGTCTTGGGTTCGAATCCTGGTGAAGACTGGGATTTTAATTTAGGGCGCCCGTGAGTCCACCTAGCTCTAATAGGTAGGTGACAGTAGGTAAAAGAAATAATTGTGCTAAATTTCAGTTTAATCCGACATTGGGTGTCTGAGAAATAACGTATACAAACTTTTTACCAGTCAGAAAGAGAGACATACAGAGTCAGTTAATTTAATTAGCTTTGTAAAAAAGACAGTAGAAGTTATGTGTGTATTTCGAAAACGGCTTGAACGCTAGTCCATAAATATGTGAGAGTTTATGTACATTTTGGGGAGAAAAATGAAAACTACGTAATTAGCCATTTAAACTCTGGCTTAAAAGTAATTTTTGTTTTTCAAATATAATTTCAAATTATTTTTTCTTTGGACTCAAAGTTGTTGTTTTTTTTATTACGTAAATAATTTAATTAATAAATAAACATACATGATCATATTGCTCGGAGTCTTATGTGGCAAACACGAGGAAAGCTGTTAACAGAAGAATTTAGTTTAACGACACTATACATACTCTATGATATCATTAAGCAATACAAGAAATAAAAAGAAATTATTGAATATCATCAGTTAAATACAAGATGGATGGATTTATGTTTACAATACCCCAATTAATCTTAATGGTTTAGCTAGGAATTTGCCATTCTTTTGGTGCCCGGTGGAGAGGGCCTTTAACTCTTTGGAGGCACCTGCATTTTGCATAATATTTAATATTTAATTTTTAAAAACCAACTCATTTGGGGGCCCTCTCAAGTGGGGGCCCATAGGGTTTTTCAAATTCTCCCCCCTCCCTTCCCCACCCTTACTACGCCGCTAAATCATCTCCCAAACGCTTAAACAGAAAAGGTCGGAACCTGAACACGGTTCTCGGAAGTTGATGTATATCTTGAGAAAGGAATTTCTAGCTAAAAGGCCACACTTGTATTTAACAATTATATCTTGTTTTAAATATTACTTTCTGAAGTTAAATTTGGTCTAGAGAATGCTTATCGTGTACAGACAAACGCCATAGTGAATATTCATGGGTTTTCATTAAAAAGTTAAATACACAAATAAATATACGCTCCTAACTATTTTGCGCAACGTCTTTTAAATCAGCAAACTAGAATCTTCTACACCTTATATCTAGATCGAAAATTGTAGTGTTGTTTACTGTCTTTTAATGTTGCCATGGTAGGATCAGTATCACCAAATCTAGATTTTTATATATTCTCAGTACATTTAGCTCTATACATTCCTTAACCATAATTTTCTTCAGATGGGAGGGGAAGAGTTAATATTTACAAAGCTTATATCAACTCACTCTTTCTGTCTGTCTGGTAAAAAGTGTGTACACATTATTTCTTCTCGGATCAAGTTGAAATGTTGCACAGATATTTATTGGCTTAGACAAGTCATGATTTGTTATATACCAACAAGGGAAACTAATTATTCAGAATTCAAAGATAGTGCTAAATTTGTTGGGTTTAGTCCCTTTTTTAAAACTGTAGCGCATTCTCCAATCAAGTTGATACTTTAAACAGCTATTTATTCTTACAAACCAAACATTATTTTTAGATAACTTATTGTTTTATTCAAAAGCTTTTTTTTTTATATTCTGCTTGCTTATACTGTTATTCATTAGTTATTACTAGTGTAGTAATGCATTAAATATCTTATTTTTAATATAATCTCGTTTTTAATTTACTAAAAAATCGTATGCATCTAAACTATCTGTGCGTCAGTTTTTGCTAATATATCAATGTTTTCAATCTTCCACGTCTTCTGTCCTATTCTGGTAAAGAAAACCAGAAACTAATCTCTTTCAAATCCTGCGATCTTTTGGGAAAAGGAAGTATAGGTCACATGTTTGTTTGGTAAATGGTTAACGAGCAGGGTTTCATGTCGTCATCATTTACTTTTCCCAACCAAAGTCAGGTACCTTAAAAATCTAGATCTATAAATGGAATAAAAGTAACTGTATAGAATGGACTAACTTGCGAATTGTGATGTTTCTTCTTTCAAACTGTGCTGTGGTAAGGGACTATTTAGGTAAAAATAGTATGTGTATATGTGTGTGACAGACGTCATATTTTTTAGGGAAAAAGTTGCGTCAGCTATTTGGTAGCGTTGTAATGCACCTAATGAGTCTAAGAAGGTGTTGTTGTTTTTTTTTGGCTATTCCACGATACAGGTTTAATGTACGTTCAATGAAAGGATAAAAGACACACAAAAAAAAGATACATTTTAGAATTTGATGGGGTTAGGTAATTGTGTCAGCTGTGGTGTAGCGTTGTAATGCAAGCCATGTTATAGTATCCTAGAATTTAAGGAAGGTCGTTGCAACTAGTGATTTTCTTCTTTCATTTGAAAATATGCTGTGTAAATGTGTGTGTGTGTGGTGAGGCTACAGTGCAGGGAGATGGAAGGCTACAACTCATGAACCTAAGATGTGTTTATCAATGAACAAAGGAATTGCGGGCCATCCGATTTATGGATGAAATATATTTTAAAAAAACGATCTGACTTTGAGGGCAACAAAAATGTGACTGGGGGGGGGGGGGGTGGAGCGTTGTGATTAAGGATGTTATGTTGATGAGTTCAAGAATGTCTCCGGCAAAAAAAAATACCAACTGTTACATCTGCAGTAAAACACAAGTATCGGCTAATATAATTCCCATTTTTCTAAACGATAGAAATATTTCATATTATCATTTGGTATTATGTTTTCATTTCCTGATAATTCGTATGGTAGACGTGAACCAATTTCAAATTGTTTAACTATTTCTCTTCTCATTGACGACACTGTTTCCCATGTGTCCCCATTAAATTAACCTAATTTTTGGGTTTATAACTTTAATTGGTGTTATAAAAAGGGCACACATTTATCTATACCTCTTATAATATTTTCTAATTAAAACAATTACGGCGAGATAAAGTTAAATTATTTCTTTATCAAAATTTGAGCGGAATGACACAGTGTGCTATTTTCTTTTTCAATGACACCAATTGAAGACAGCAACACAATAAATAAGTTCTAAGTTTTCAATACCAGTTAAATAATGAAAATGTAGGTCTAAATGTCTAGATCTAGTACAAAAACTCTATTTTTTTAAAGCTTTTTTCTGAAAAAAAGACATTTTGTCAAACTTTTTTTGGGACACATAATGAAAGTATATTATTATACAAAATGATTTTATATTATATTCAACATTATACTATTCATTATTATCATTATATATTTCCAATATTATTTAACATTTGATCCCCGATATTGTACTGTTGCAGTAAATCATATATATATATATATATATATATATATATATATATATATTTATATATATATATATATATATATATTTATATATATATATATATATATATATTTATATATATATATATTTATTATATTAAAAAGTAGAATGTGAGGCGTATGTATGCATGTATGTATGTTACTTATAGACATCAAAACCGCTTGACCAATCTTGATAAAACTAGGCAGGAATGTTCCTTGGGTACTAACTTAGACCGTAGTGTATGTATTGTAGCCCTAAAACAAACTTAAGATCCTCAAAAAAAATAAAGTTGTCCAACTCTATTAAAGCTATAGTATTTGTGGATCTAGGCCATGGTTAACAATGTTGACATGAGAAAAGATCGAAAGGATTTAGACCTAGATCTAATTTTAAGAAATACACTTTGCTAAGATAGTTTTTTACTTTGACACATGAAAATACAAAAGAAGATCCATTGATTTCATTATGTAATAAAATTAACCGTCAATTTTGTGTTTCAAAAGCATTTTTTACATAAATTAGTTCCTGATATCTGTGACTACAGATTTTTTGGCGAACATTCTTTCATTAGACAATACCGTAATGAATCGCGTACTAAAAATTAATTCGTTTAATTGTTTACTTTATAATCCAATCCCTAGATCTAAAACTCTAATTCAACTCTATGATGATAAAACTTCTCTTCGCACAGATAGTATTATACTTTAACACTTAAACATATTAATTAAAGTCCATTCATTTCATATTTTGATCAAATAAACATTCAAATTTGGTTTTCAAAAGCGTTCGTTTATGAAAGCTGCGAAGCCGAGTTGAGATAGGCCTAGATCTATATTCATTCATCAATCGCGTACTAAAAATTATTTCGTTTAATTGTTCACTTTATAATCCCATTCATTTAACAAAGCTAACACTCTTTTCGTTTTTAATAGATATGAATGTATCGGCTTCGGAAAAAACAATGTTCGCAAAACTAATTTTATTTTCGTAGCGAAAGAGAAAAAAACTTGAAAGGATCATTAGCTAAGTTTAACATACATCTAAATCCAATCCACTAGATTATTAAACACTAACTTAGACCCGCAGGCCGCGGGTAATGTCAGGCTAGTATATATATATAAGTGTTTATTCTAAAAGCAAAGATAGTATATCATATTATTTTTTATTATTATTTTATATTTTATTACTATTATTATTTTTAACATTACTTGCATTTTTCGTATGCATCTCCTGTGCTTAGTAATTGGTGATTATTGTTCATTTAATAACAATAATACAAGTATTAGATTATGGTAAGCTCAAATTTAATAGTAACATGATACTGGGAATTCCCAATATTATTTAGTAACGTTTTATCATCGAAAAGAAGATAAATGACATCGTTTGATTCTTTTAGCAATTAAATTGTTGAACAAACTTTAGCTTGCCGTTTTAAATTTCACATGTAATGTTAAGGATAAACAGAGGAATGAATGTATATTTTGTGTGCTGTCGTACAAATTGTTTACTAAAAGTATTTATTGCTTTTTTTTTTTTCGTAATTCTGCTGGATTTCAAGGGGTAGCCATCTTTGATACTATTGTGTTATTGTTAATGTTTCAAGAAATCCCAAGATAGTGTCTTAATTACCAAGAATTAACATTATTTCTGTGTTTTCAAAGCAATGCTATTTTTTCTTTTAATTTGGACTTGGTGTCAATACAATACGTTTCATATTGTTCTGTCTTCTTTTTAATTGTTAAATATTGTCTATATCTATTCTGAATTAGTCTGATTTTTTTTACCACTATTTAAGTATTTTTATCGTCCTTTATAGATATATGTCTTTTGAAATTACCCATAATATCTAGATCTAAATGTATGGGTCTTAAATTTAGATTAGATCTATAAATGTAGATCTAGAAAATTCTTGATCTATAAATTTAGATCTATATATATGTATAGATCTAATATGTTGTTATCTTTGTTGTTTGTTAACAAATGTTTGTATTTTTTAATACTCATTTTTCTATTAACTTGTTTTAAATGTAAATCTTAGCCTATTAGAATTTCGCCTTATGCCAAAAAAGGTGGAGATTGCTAGATCTAGCATATTTTTTAACCACAAAAATAAAAACAAACAAAAACCCATATCTGAGAGAAAACCCAAGATATAAGATTATAGTCTCAGGAATAACAAAGATGGCTGCCCCTTAAAATCCTGCAGAATTACCTTTTTTTCTAGTGCACAATTGTAAAATAAAACATTTACACGGATAATAAAGATTATTATTTTACCATATTATTATTATTACTTTTTAGCCTATGGTAGAAGTTATGCTTAAATTGAATAAAAAATTAAAACAATGGAAATTCCCAGTATTATTTAAAATTAGGCTACGTTAATGTATTGTGTAAGTAAATTATAAATAAATGCTTTAAAGGCAAAGCTGTATATATATATATATTTTAAAATTTTTTAAAAATTTTTTAGAAACAATACTATTTTATTTTGAAATGAAATCCATTACATCTTTATTTATTTATTTTTTGCGTTTATTAGAACATGTTTGATGAACTGAAAAATAATTGATTCAAATAGGTTGATATTAGTAAAATATTATTATTATTATATAAATTTTTTATTACATTCTTTATTTTGAATATTACAAATACTATTTTTAGAACTCTTTTATTATCAAGCTACATTTAATAAATCCACTGCGACGCAGTTTCAGGTCTACTAAATTTGATAACAAAGTTTGTAAGAAAATTATTTCAGCATTTTAAAATTATTCTGCAATATAGAATTTAAAATATCAAAACTCTAACTTTACAAATGTATTTCAAATGAACTAGCTTACAATTTACCCTAATACAATAGTTATTATTGATAATCATATATGAGATTGATTGTTTTTTGTACCTATTATTCATTTATGTGTAAAGATTTCTTGAAACTCGAAGTAATTATGCATGATTTTAAAAAAATCACAAACATTAGCTCTTGATATATGTAACATACACTAAAATCAAACATAAAGTTAATAAAGAATGTTTACTAAAATATTCTGCAGAGTGATCTTCACATAATATTTGTGTAGCCTACAAAAACAAAATAAAAATGTTGGCTAGTCTAAGACTAAGTCTACTTAAAACATGTTTGATCATTGTTGTTCTCCAATTTTTACATTATCAAAAAGGTAAGCGAAATTCTTGTAATTTTAATGCCAATTATCACTTAAGTGTGTTTATGAGGGTCTTTTTTTAAGGTGCTCTCTTCTATGTCAGCCAAGGAAAGTTGACGCCTAAGCTGGTCTTTGAAGCGTTTCCGTGGGGCGCCTCTGTTACGTCGACCACATTTTAGCTCACCAAAAGAATCTGCCTTTGGCATACGTTCGTCTCCCATTCGGGATACGTGCCCTGCCCAGCGCAACTGTCGGACCAAAAGAAGTCCCTCTATACTGTCCATACCGGCGTTCGCAAGGACATTGCTGTTTGTAGTGCGGTCTTACCACTGTATGTTCATGATGGAGCGCAAGCATCTTTGGTGGAAGCGCTCAAGAAGTCTTAGATGTTTCTGACTATGTATAAACCTCGGGAAAACAGAAGTCATGTTCCAGAAGTCGCCTAATAAAACATACTCAGCCCCATGGATCACCGTAAACGGACAGCCCCTTAATGTGGTAGACCTAATATCTAGGTATTATAGTGTCTAATGACGCCTCAATTTCAAGGGAAGTTGATAACCGTCTGGCAAAGGCCAGTAGCACTTTTGGACGCCTTCTGGCGAAGGTTTGGCGGAACAGTTAAATATCTACCAGGCGGTGGTTCTCTCAACCCTTCTGTATGGCTCTGAGACATGGACACTATACATGAAGTATAAATACACATTAGATATTTGACTAGAAGATTACTTATTATTTAATGATAAACTGTATGTCTGTTGATAAAGTATAGTAGATCTGCATCTATCTATCTTTCTATCTAGATAGATAGATAGATAGATTGATTGATAGACAGAGATATAGATATAGATATATATAGATATAGACATATATTATTCACTAAATTATTAATATTAATATAGTTATTATTATTACTTTTATTATGATTTATATTATTATTATTATTATTGTTATTATATTTTTACCGTTTAGATAAATATATTTAAAGACTTATTATTAAATTGATTCTAAATGTATAATACTACATGAAAAACTTATTTCCTCATAGAAAATAGAGTCAGGCCCTTTACTGCCCTTTTGAATAATATTATAACAATATTACATCTGCCTTGTGATTATTCTTATAATTGGATTGCTATATTTTAGTAATATTAAGCTTATAATAAAGAAACCTCAGACTCGCTGTCTAGATTGGACAAGTTGCTGGAAAGTTGATTTTTTAAAATATAATCTTTCTTTAGTGCACATTCCAGTTTGAAATACCAGTGTGAGCATTTTTTTTTAAATGCCGTACCTGGTGTCAACTTTTCCTTTTTTAAAAGAACCATTTATTTGAGATTCTTAAGATTAGTAGCTCTCTATTAATTTAACATAGAATAATTAGTTAATTAGTCTATTGTAATTTTGTTTCGAGTTTCGCTTATGAACTATGAGATACGAAAACTAATATATTATTTGATTATAATGTTGCTAAGCAGTTTTGTCAGTTTTCAATGACTTTTTCGTATTCTAACGTAGTTCAGTATGAGTGTAAAATTTAAGCAATCATTTTACTTTTAAGTTGGAACAACTTTAGGAATTATTTTTCATTAAACTATATAAATCTACTAGTGATGTTTTTTTTTTTGGTTATACATCAATAAAATATGAGGCGCGGTGGCTGAGCAGGTTCAAATCCTGGTGAAGACTGGGATTTTTAATTTCAAGATCTTCGGGCGCCTTTTAGTCCACCCAGCTCAAATGGTACCTAACATTAGTTGGTTAAAAGTAAATGCTGACCACATGACACCCTCGTTTACCGTAGGCCACATAAACAGATGTGATATTTTTCTGTTCATAGTATATATAACTATTCTCATGGGCTTAGAAAGTACTTTTTTTTTCAAACGGGGATGTGGGAAGGATTGCTGTTTTTTTCTACTTTTCCGCACACACATTTATAATGTCCTAGTGTGTGTGTTTTATACTCAATGAATCTTCATTACAATCTTACCCTTTCATATGATGAACGCTTTTTGTACCCTAGTTTAGGTTCTATCTGGAGCTAGTTTAGGTTCTTTCTGGAGCTAGTTTAGGTTCTATCTGGAGCTAGTTTAGGTTCTATCTGGAGCTAGTTTAGGTTCTATCTGGAGCTAGTTTAGGTTCTATCTGGAGCTAGTTTAGGTTCTATCTGGAGCTAGTTTATCTGGAGCTAGTTTAGGTTCTATCTGAGCTAGTTTAGGTTCTATCTGGAGCTAGTTTAGGTTCTATCTGGAGCTAGTTTAGGTTCTTTCTGGAGCTAGTTTAGGTTCTATCTGGAGCTAGTTTAGGTTCTATCTGGAGCTAGTTTAGGTTCTATCTGGAGCTAGTTTAGGTTCTATCTGGAGCTAGTTTAGGTTCTATCTGGAGCTAGTGGAACGAAAGTATTATATTATTATATTTTAAATTGTTGTCAAATACCAAATTTGCTATTTTGCTATGCCCTGCAATCTTTAGATGGAGCCAAGTAATTGGTAAAAATTGGTAACTATAGTCTTGCTTTAGTTTTTTTTTACAAATCCCCTTTTTGCTACTTTAATGGTAAGTAGTTATTGTAGCATTTCTTTTAAATTTTTGGAATGGTGTTTTTAATGTGGCCACGCTCATGGAATTCGTAGACTGTATTTTTTGTTTCTATTTTTTTTTTTGAGGTTTAAACTTAAAACTCATTTGCTTATGGAATGCAGTGGCTTTAGTTGTGCTTTTTTTGCGTGGGGAAGGATTAGTTAAAGTTTTAGACAGCCTTGGCTACGATTATGAAATTTTAGGACGAGTTGTCCATCAGTTTTTATTTGAACAAATTATGAGAGGGAAAAGGGTTTGAATTTAAAGCTCTTTTTTTAACTGCTCTTTTGTAATTTAGTTACTTAAGCTTTGCTTTTATATTATATTCAACATTATACTATTCATTATTATCATTATATATTTCCAATATTATTTAACATTTGATCCCCGTTATTGTACTGTGTCAGTAAATCATATATATATATAAGAGTTTATTATATTATTTTTTTATTATTATTATTTTTTTATTATTATTTTTATTACTGTTATTATTTTAAACATTACGTGCATTTTTTTGTATGCATCTCATTATATTTTCCTGTGCTTAGTAATTGGTGATTATTGTGTATTTAATAACAATAATACAAGTATTAGATTATGGTAAGCTCAAAATTAATAGGAACATGATACTGGAAATTCCCAATATTATTTAGTAACGTTTTATCATCGAAAAGAAGATAAATGACACCGATCACAAAAAAAAAAACAAAAAACAAACCAAGAATAAAAAAACATGAACATACGAACTCTTTTGATTCTTTTGGAAATTAAATTGTTGAACAAACTTTAGCTTACCGTTTTAAATTTCACATGTAATGTTAAGGATAAACAGAGGAATGAATGTATATTTTGTGTGCTGTCATACAAATTGTTTACTAAAAGTATTTATTGCTTTTTTTTTTTCGTAATTCTGCTGGATTTTAAGGGGTAGCCATCTTTGTAACTATTTTGTTATTGTTTATGTTCCAAGAAATCCCAAGATAGTGTCTTAAAAAAATACCAAGAATTAACATTATTTCTGTGTTTTTGAAGCAATGCTATTTTTTCTTTTAATTTGGAATTGGTGTCAATACAATACGTTTATTATTGTTCTGTCTTCTTTTTAATTGTTAAATATTGTCTATATTTATTCTGAATTATTCTGATTTTTTTAACCACTATTTAAGTACTTTTATAGATATATATGTCTTTTGAAATGACCCATGATATCTAGATCTAAATGTATGGTTCTTAAATTTAGATTTAGATCTATAAATGTAGATCTAGAAAATTCTTGAACTATAAATTGAGATCTAGATCGATAAATTTAGATCTAGATCTATAAATTTAGATCTATATATATGTATAGATCTAATATGTTGTTATCTTTGTTGGTTTTTAACAAATGTTTGTATTTTTTAATACTCATTTTCCTATTAACTTGTTTTAAAAGAAAAACCCAAATCTGAGAGAAAACCCAAGATATAAGATTAAAGTCTAAGTCTGCCCCTTAAAATCCTGCACAATTACCTTTTTTTTCTAGTGCACAATTGTAAAATAAACATTTACACGGATAATAAAGATTATTATTTTACCATATTATTATTATTACTTGTTAGGTTATGGTAGAAGTTATGCTTAAATTGAATAAAAAAAAAGAACAATGGAAATTCCCAGTATTATTTAAAATTAAACTACGTTAATGTATTGTTTTAGTAAATTATAAATAAAAGTTCTAAAGGCAAAGCTGTATATATATATTTTTTAAATCCGAAAACATTTCAGTATTTTTAGAAACAATACTATTTTATTTTGAAATAAAATCCATTACATCTTTATTTTTATTTATTTTTTTGCGCTTATTAGAACATGTTTAATGAACTGAAAAATAATTGATTCAAATAGGTAGATATTAGTAAAATATTATTATTATTATTATTATTATTATTATATCATTTTTTTTATTGTATTCCTTATTTTGAATATTACAAATACTATTTTTAGAACTGTTTTATTATCAAGCTACACCTAATAAATTTACTGCGACGCAGTTTCCGGTCTACCAAACGTGATGACAAAGTGGTAAGAAAATGTTTTCAGCCTTTTAAAATTATTCTGCAATATAGAATTTAAAATATTAAAACTCTAACTTTACAAATGTATTTCAAATTAACTAGCTTGCAATTTACCCTAATACAATAGTTATTATTGATAATCATATATGAGATTGATTGTTTTTTGTACCTATTATTCATTTATGTGTAAAGATTTCTTGAAACTCGAAGTAATTATGCATGATTTAAAAAAAAATCACGAACATTAGCTCTAGATATATTTAACATACACTAAAATCAAACATAAAGTTAATAAGAATGTTTACTAAAATATTCTGCAGAGTGATCTTCACATAATATTTGTGTAGCCTACAAAAACAAAATAAAAATGTTGGCCAGTCTAAGACTAAGTCTACTTAAAACATGTTTGATCATTGTTGTTCTCCAATTTTTACATTATCAAAAAGGTAAGCGAAATTCTTGTAATTTTAATGCCAATTATCACTTAAGTGTGTTTATGAGGGTCTTTTTTGAAGGTGCTCTCTTCTATGTCAGCCAAGGAAGGTTGACGCCTAAGCTGGTCTTTGAAGCGTTTCCGTGGGGTGCCTCTGTTTAGTCGACCACATTTTAGCTCACCAAAAAAATCTGCCTTTGGCATACGTTCGTCTCCCATTCGGGATACGTGCCCTGCCCAGCGCAACTGTCGGACCAAAAGAAGTCCCTCTATACTGTCCATACCGGCGTTCGCAAGGACATCGCTGTTTGTAGTGCGGTCTTACCACTTTGGTGGAAACGCTCAAGAAGTCTTAGATGTTTCGGTCTATCTATAAACCTCATGAAAACAGAAGTCATGTTCCAGAAGTTGCCTAATAAAACATACTCAGCCCCAAGGATCACCGTAAACGGACAGCCCCTTAATGTGGTAGACCACTTCACATATCTAGGTATTATAGTGTCAAATGACGCCTCAATTTCAAGGGAAGTTGATAACCATCTGGCAAAGGCCAGTAGCGCTTTTGGACGCCTTCAGGCGAGGGTTTCGCGGAACAGATCAATATCTACCATGCGGTGGTTCTCTCAACATTTCTGTATGGCTCTGAGACATGGACAATACATGAAGTATAAATACACATTAGGTATTTGACTAGAAGATTACTTAATATTTAACAATAAACTGTATGTCTGTTGATAAAGTATATTAGATCTGCATCTATCTATCTATCTATCTATCTATAGATATAGATATAAATATAGATATAGATAGCTATAGACTTATATCATTTACTAAATTATTATTATTAATATAGTTATTATTATTATTACTTTTATTATGATTTATATTATTATTATATTTTTACCGTTTAGATAAACATATTTAAAGACTTATTATTAAATTGATTCTAAATCTATAATACTACATGAAAAACTTATTTTCTTACAGAAAATAGAGTCAGGCCCTTACTGCCCTTTTGAATAATATTATAACAATATTACATCTGCCTTGTGATTATTCTTATAATTGGACTGCTATATTTTAGTAATATTAAGCTTATAATAAAGAAACCTCAGACTCGCTGTCTAGATTGGACAAGTTGTTGGAAAGTTGATTTTTAAAAATATAATCTTTCTGTAGTGCACATTCCAGTTTGAAATACCAGTGTGAGCATTTTTTTAAAATGCCGTTCCTGGTGTCAACTTATCCTTTTTTAAAAAAAGCATTTATTTGAGATTCTTAAGATTAGTAGCTCTCTATTAATTTAACATAGAATAATTAGTTAATTAGTCTATTGTGATTTTGTTTCGAGTTTCGCTTAAGAACTATGAGTTAAGAAAAATAATATATTATTTGATTATAATGTTGCTAAGCAGTTTTGTCAGTTTTCAATGACTTTTTCGTATTCTAACGTAGTTCAGTATGAGTGTAAAATATAAGCAATCATTTAGAAATATTTGTTTTTTATTAGATGAACAGGATATCGCGAAACCATTCCCGTAGCTAGGGATTTTCTCGGTGAAATAGGTAATTGTTGATTATTTATATGAAAAATCATATTGTTTTATTTTCAAAACGTCTTTTGGGCGTATATTAATTCAAAGTTCCCATGAATTTGGTTAATGTAGTTTGCTTTAGTTTCATATTGAACAAGGCATTTTTAACGTCAAATCTCTTTGAAGGGGAGCTTTAAGGTCAAAATCGTTTTGGAGGGGACTTAAAATTTACTCTCTCCTTGCTATTGGCTCAGATTATATTTGGTGACTGTGGTTTAAATAATTTTTATATTAAAGAGGGACCTTATAATGGAAAAGCGCTCTGGAGGAGAGTTTAAGCTCAAAGCTTAAAACCTTCTGGAGATGGGTTTAAACTCAAAATACCCCTTGGTTAAGCTATAACTAAAATCGTATACTAGTTTTAAAACTAATAAAGACTCTTTTATATTATTTTTTTTTTAGAAAATATCAATCAGATATTGTACATAAAAAATAATAACAAATTTTGCGATTACCATATGTAATGTGTAACTTTTTTGTGAGGGACTGCTTTAGCGCAGAATTTTGACATTTTCCTTAAACGTTCTTACAAAATATCATATGCATTACTAATTCTTGTTCAATAACTACAGGTCAAAGGAAACTAACAAATTAAAAATATGAAAATTACTTTTTAAATATAATACTCTGTATTTCTAGATGCTAATATTTTTTTTTATTTCAGCATGCTGTGATGATTTCAATATACACTTTTTAGATTTTATTCGAGAGGATGGCACTAGTAAATGCGATAAACATTTTCTAACTGGTGATACATTGAGAATCAAAGCCATTGTTGACAAGATACCACAAGATCTGGATATATTTTCCATAGGTTTTAAATTCGTTTTGAAGATCGGCAAAAACAATGAATCATTGATATTAGTAAGTAGATTTTTTTATATTTATAGTTCTTTATAGTTCATTGTTGTCATCATTTTCTTTTAGTGTTTTTTTTATTCTTTTATCTCTAGCCCTCATTTTTTTTTAAGGAATGAGTTTTTAATATAGTTAAATTGTATTTCAATGTGTTGTACGCTTACTTACTCTTTTTTTGTGTTAATTATTGTTTAGTTAATAATGCCCACATAACCACACTTAACGAAAACATATTTCTGTACTTTTACGTAAACGCAAAAATTTAAAGTGTCAAATGCAAAAATAAGCAATGAATAAAAAACTAGCTATTTCGAAATTTTTTGATTGATCATGCTTTCCTAGAAAGTTTAATGGTGAGAATCATTACACATGCGTTGCTAATAAAAATGTGCATAAGTGCATCACTTAATGAGCTATGTTTCTATGTTGTTAAATGTTGTTAAACAGCCGCACAGTGTCTGTATTTATATTGTTAACGACACATGGATTTTTAGACATACGTTTGTTTTTGTGTTGATATTTTGTTGTTTTTTTTAGACGCGAGAGCTAATTCTAGAAATTTTAGCAACAACAAATAGAGATTATACATCATTATTTTTGTAGCTGATATTTTTATATTTAAAACCTGGAAGTTTTAAAAATTCGGTTTAATATTTAATAAAAATTTGTAAGAAAGGATTAATTTAAAAAAATGATCCTGTTCTTTTAAAATAGTAAGCTTCATAAATAAAGTATTACTTAAAGTACGAGTTTGTTAAATAATATATTGATGATATTCTTCTACTTATATTTTATTCGTATCTTGTAGTTTGAATATAGAAAGTTTTCGGATTGCAATGGGTTAAATAACTCAATTGCATTCAGCTGTTCGGTATCAAAAGAGAAGGCTGAAGCACAGTTAAGTGTTCCTGCTACTAAGGACTTAAGTGAAATGTATCTACAACTACTACTGATTGACACCTTGAACAGAATATATTTTATCAAAGAAATAAAAATAACTTCAAAGATATTCGGTAAGCATTAAAAAATCAATAATAAAAAAAATATTGCAATATTTGATTATATAATAGTACCTAACGACAAGAAAACCCTACTTTCCTTATTAGCATCACATTTACCAAACTGATCTCATTATATCAATATATTATTTCCAAAAAGTAACTATATATATATATATATACTATAAAGTAGAAATTAAGGCGTATGTATGTTACGAAAAGCAATCAAAAAAGGTTGAGCAATCTTGATAAAACTTGGCAGAAATGTTCCTAGTGTACTAACTTAGACCGTAGTGTATGTATTGTAGCCCAAAACAAACTTAAAACCATACCAAAAAAAAGTTGACCGACTCTATTAAATCTAGGCTTTGTTTACAATGTTGACATGAGAAAAGTTCGAAAGGATTTAGATCTAGATCTACTTTTAAGAAGTACACTTTGACTGTTTGGCACATAGGTTTTTTTTTTACTTTGACATATGCAATTGCAAAATATGGTCTATTGATTTCATTATGGAATACAATTAAGCTTCAAATTTGTGTTTCAAAAACATTTTTACATAAATTCGTTCTTTATATCTGCGAATTTAGATTTCCTGATGCATATTCTTTCATTAGACATTACAAAAAGGTTACACTTTCAATCATTAGCGTAATCTAATAGAAAATGTCACGCATGCTCTAAACAACTATTTCAGCTCTAAGGTGATAGAAATTCTCTTATCAAATATACTTTTATAATTAAACACATAAACATACTAGATACAGTTCATTCATATTTTAATCAAGTTAACATTTAATTTTTTTTTCTAAAGCATTTTACATACATTCGTTCGTCATAAGTGCAACTCTTTTCTTGCTTCTAAATATAGATCTATAAACAATAGATAACAAAAGATGACAACAAAAACCTATGGTCATACATTAAGTCTAAGAAAATGGAAACAAAAGGCATAGCGCCATTAAAAGATGAACATAACAAAATACATAATGACAATGAAACTAAAGCAAACATCCTAAACAAATACTTTGCATCAGCATTCTCAGCCCCAGGAGACAAAGACATATGTCTTAATTTGAACCAAGTAGACAACATAGAAGATTTAGTAGTACAAGAAAATGGAATTCAAAAACTATTATCCAACACCAAACCAAATAAAGCATCTGGACCTGATGGTATCCCAGCTAGATTACTCCAAGAACTAAGCAATGAACTAGCCCCAGTGTTCAAAATACTCTTTCAGGCATCGCTTAACCAAGGCAGAGTACCAAAGGACTGGAAAGAAGCTAATGTCACCCCCCTATTTAAAAAAGGAGCAAAATTTGATCCAGGAAACTACAGACCAGCAACACATGTAAAATCCTAGAACACATAATATGTAGCAACATCATAAACCACTTAGACAAACATAATGTTATCACCCCATACCAACATGGCGTTAGGAAATATAGATCATGTGAAACACAACTAATAGGAGTAATTGATGATTTTTCAAAAGGTTTAGATAATAGTGAACAAATAGATGCTATCTTACTAGATTTTTCCAAGGCTTTTGACAAAGTTCACCACCATAGTTTGCTTTAAAAATTAAAATATTTCGGCATTAATGGTCCACGGCATCAGTGGATTAAAGATTTTCTGATAGGGAGAGAACAAACTGTAATAATAAATGGCTCTAAATCAACACCAATAACAGTAAACTCAGGTGTACCACAAGGAACCGTCTTGGGTCCACTACTATTTTAAATTTGCATATATGATTTACCAAATTGCATTAGTTCAGGAACAAAAGTCAGATTATTTGCAGATGATTGCATAATATATAGAACAATAAAAACAACACAAGACACAGATATTTTACAAAGAGAATTAGATGAATTACAGAAATGGGAATCAAATTGGAGCATGTCTTTCCACCCAGTAAAATGTCAGTTGTTAAGAGTAACAAAAAAACTAAAACAAATTAATTCCACTTATCTTATTCATGGCAAACCAGTAACACAGACTAAAAACGCAAAATACCTAGGTGTTATAATAAATGAAAAACTGTCATAGAATCCACATATTGATGAAACTACAAAAAAATCCAACAAAGCATTAGGGTTTATTAAATAAAATTTCTATAAATCTATAAAACTAAAATGTTATTTAACCTTGGTTAGGCCAATAATAGAATATGCATCCAACGTTTGGGACCCCTCAACTAGAGAAAACATTAAGAAACTGGAACAAACACAAAATAGAGCAGTGAGATTCATAACAAACAAATATTCACATTTGACTAGAGTAACACCATTAGTACAATCACTAAATTTAGAAAGCCTTCAGGACAGAAGACTCAAAAGTAAATTAGCAATTATACATAAAACACTGAACCATAATCTTCAAATACAAAAACAAAACTTAATAAAGTACTCTGAAAGACACAAAAATAAAGGCACATTCCTTGTCCCCTATGCTAGGACAAATTTGTACAAATACTCCTTCTTCCTTAGTGCTATTAGAGCATGGAATGGGTTGCCTGAGCTAGCCAGAAAAACCAGTGATTTGGCAGAATTTAAGTCATTGGTTAATATGCATGACTAAATGCATGACGCGTAGGACGTAATCATCTTCATTTTTGAAGTAACGTCTGTATTATATAAGATAAGATAAGACAAGCCAATGTTTTCATTAAAAAAATTGATTCATGTCAATTAGCTTTTTTTTAGCTCCATTCATAATATTTTTACATTCATGAATTCATGCATTTTTTTTTACTTATAACATTAGTATTGTCTTTAATCGTTTCTAATGCACTATATCAGTGACTACATCAGCAATACACAAACTTAGGCCCGCAGGCCGCGGGCAATGTCCGGCTAGCATATATATATATATATATATATATATATATATATACATATATATATCAGCAGCAGAAGCCTTGGCTGGCTTGGCCACGTTCGTAGAATGCCAGAAGGTCGACTTCCACAGGACATCCTGTATGGCGATCTAATAGAAGGCAGGAGAGCCGCTGGTCGCCCATTTTTACGTTATACGGATGTATGCAAACGCGACATGAAGCTCTTGAAAATCGACACTGGCAACTGGGAAGAGGTGGCACTGGACAGATCCTCATGGAGAGAGAGCATAAAGGAAGGGTCAAAGATTGCAGATGTCATAAACAACAGAAGCAAAAAGAAGGGTGGAAATGCAACGGCGCCTGGTGATTATATATGCCCAACCTGCGATCGCAGCTGTGTATCAAGGATTGGCCTCTTTAGTCACACATGAAGTTGCAAAGGGAAAAGATTGTCTCTCGAGACTTAAAATGCCACACATATATATATATATATATATATATATATATATATATATATATATAATATATATATATTGTTAATTATTGTAAATAATAGCATAACTGATGGGGGCTTGACATTGCATTTTTTAATTGTTGATCCCTATTCAGGTTTTGAATGAGCAGCTACTAACTAAGAATGTTGTGAAAACTGGTAGTTAATGTGATAAAAGCTTTTTTCTGAAACGTTACTGCCTCTGTATACATGATAAAAAGGCATTCTTTTTTCCTCTAAAACAAATAGAGTAATTATAAGTAATGTTAATATGTTCTACTTTAAAAAAATATATTTTCTTTATTATTTTTAATTGTGTGTCGGTATTTTATGCATGTAGCTAAGGTATGCTTTCTATTTGTGTTGTATTCATTTAACTTTGAGGTTTCTAAGTCTTGCGTTCGGTCTCACATTTAGAACAGTCTGAGCGTAATAATTTTAACGTGGTATTAGGCTTGCTCAGGCCCAGACAATATTTACATTAATTGCATTTTACTGTGTCGAAGAAGTCTGAGACGGCAATGAACAAAAGATAGTCACTTGAATAATCTGTGTAATGCATAATCTGTGTAACGAAATGACATATATGTCTTGGGTTAACTTTTGTTTTTGTCTATAATTATTAATAGTTATCGTGTTTTATTATTCAGAGTTGAAAATACCTTAAGTACTCCACTGTATAACAAAAAAATAAGTTTGTTTAAGTATTGGTATTTTTTTAAACAATACATAAACCAATCTTTTAATAGAAAAAAATATATTTTTTTTTTATGTTCTTTTAAATCTATAACTATACAATTAGGCAATGTCATGCAAAAAAAAATAAATAAATAAACGGACACCTAGAAATGTTTAGTATACATAAAAATTAGAGTGTTAATTTTCCTGAAAAAAAAAAGAATTTAATTAAGTAAAAAATGCTTTAAAAAACTTTAAGAACAAGCTCATACTTCTAGTATGCTCAAATGTTCTATGGTCCAATTACTTATGTGCACCTTTTGGCGCCCCCGAAAGTGGAAAAGATGCTATTAGTGTTGTGTGGAATGTATGTCCGCCCGTCTGTTTAGATCTAAAAAACTAGAAAAGATAGTGAAAATCTAACAAAATTCTATTTTAGACCACTCAAAGTTCTGATGCAACGGCTACTTTTTTTTTTTCTGAAAGCGAAAAATCTGTTTTTTTAAATCACTTATGCAAGCAGTTTTTTTATAATATTACACCAATTTACAACTATTCTCTATTAATAGTAACAAACACGGCAGGCTCCTAAGTAAGAAAGATGGATACTAAACATTTTTTGACACATTTATGCAAACGGTTGTAGATTTTTTTGTGAAAAAATATTTTTTTAACATTTGTATTTCTAAGTTAAGTAAGGTCTTTTATCTTTGTGTCTTTCTGAGTGTTTTATTTTTTTATTCTATATTCTGTATAAAAAATGTGTTTGAAAATATAATTCATAATGTGATTTTGTTAATAACTAACTGCTCATATTCATATTTTGTTTCTTAGATCGTACCGACATAACATTGACATGTAACGAACTAAAGGTCGGTGGAAATATAACAGTTTTGCCGCTACCGATTGATGTCTCTGAGCTTACTATTTGCTGTGACAAGGCTCCAGCGCCATGCTATCCAGTTATCGCTTCAAATACCAAAAGTATATTAAACGAATCTCTCAAGTGTGTTACGTATAAAAGAAAACCAGAAGAGAAACATTTTTTCATTGGATTTAACGTCTGTGGTGAACCAGTTAAACTCCCTTTCGAGATACTCATTTCTAATGAGACTAATTCTACTCAAAATGGAGATGAGAGTCTATTAATTGGTAAATTGTTTCTTTTCTTTTTTTTTAAAACCATATTTATTCCTATTCACCTCCAGTGCCTGGTTTGAAAGGTTAGAGCAGGGGTAGGTATCCCATGACGCATGCGCTAAATGTGGCGCATTGCACGATTACAAGTGACTGATTTTACCACGTAAGAAAACCAATTTAAATCATTTCTACTTGCAAAAACTGTTTATAACTGATTTCTAGGGGAAAAAAGATCAAAAGTAATTTAATTTACTAACTATTACGATGCTCAAATTGACAGACATGTGTATAAAACTAATCAGACCAACAAACCCAGAACACGCTTTTATGTCGTTGTTATTCTTGTTATCGCAAAGTACTACTCATGTAATATATGTAGTTTTTTTGTTGTTTTTTTTCTGTTGGGAAGGGCATTTTTTTTATTTTTACCTGTTTAAGCTTTTTGTTATTTGAGGGAATCGTGAAAATTTCGACATTTTTTAAAACATTTATTAGCCGTAACCGTCGCTCTAAGAAAAAAATATAGATGGTACGACATATTTCAAGTCACGTCTAGGAAATCATCAATTAAATAAACTTAACTAAAGTAAACTAAGCTGTCAAAGACTTCTAGAGTTACTGGAACTGCAATCTTGTTTAAAATAATTTGAGCTTGTTCTGTTGTAAGATCTCATTACTTTATATACATCAAGAAGTCATGTGGAAAAGACTTGCAACTTGTTATGGATACCAGTTGTGAAATGTTTGATTAAAATTAAGACAAAGAGGTTGAAAGAGAATTAAGAGAAAATTGTGATTGTTAAAAATTTTTTACGTTAACTTTATAGAGGAAAAGGTTTCAGGAGATTTTGGAAACTATAGGAGAAAGATATGCTGCCCAAAGAAAATAGTTCTTCTGTGTGATGTTTTTTTTTTTGTTTTTTTTTTTAGTTAATGGTACTAGACATCGCAATAACCTAAATCTAAAACTGCATAGCAAGGAGAAAGGTCACATTTTTTTCTAGCTTTGTAAATGATATAAGTGATTGAAAATGAAGTTCATTTAAAAAAAGATTCTACTTGATTCAAACATTTAAAAGAAGAAAAGTCTTGAAGATCGCGTCGATTCTACAAAATTGAAAAATCGTTTTAATGATTAGGGTGTAAAGCAAGACTTTCATGATTGCATTTATAAATCAAAGTTTAAGTAACTAGATGAAATATTCTGAAGACTTCTTACATATTTAACTTATAAATCTGAAAACAAATTGAATTCTGAAACTTGAATTTGATGAACAGTTATCAAAACCAAATACATATGAATAATTAGTTTTAGGTATCATCGCCATGTTAACATAATACAGAACAATGAAAATTTGCCCATTGTTATGCCTGTCAGATACTGATGCGAGGAAGCATTTCCATCCATGAAAATAATCAACATCAAATTGAGGTCCCGAAATAAACTGTTAATATTACAGATTTTATGAAGGTAGATCTAAGTAAAAAAAATAAAAAATTACTTAGGCTAGTAATATGTATTTTGCCTGCATTGGATTTTTAATATGTGTAACTGCTAACAATGTTTAATTATAATTATACATACAATTATAAAATTATAAATACCAATTTTAAAACCAAATATAGATGTTAACAAAGAGAAATGTACGAATTAAATTCCATCTTAGATTCCTTTCCTTTACAACTTACAAGTATGTAAAACTGACCAAAAAGAAATGTACAAATGACCGTATTTTAAAGGACTGAACCTTCTAAAATGTTAAACCCTCTGAATTAGAGGTAAAAAAAAAAGTGGTGCAAGGAAAAACGAAAGTTTGGCCACCCCTGAATTAGAGTACAATACGTTTATTATCACATACAACAAATAATTAATATTCATCAACATTTTAGTTACTTAAAAATTAAATGAAAAAAGTCTACTTTAAGATTAACGCCCTACAGAAATGTGTATTTCACCTTGACTTTGATCGTATGAAAAGAAAGTGCGTAGATAGTGTAGTGTAGTTATTTGACTAACTTGTTTATTTGTATTGGCCTGTTAAAAAATGTATTTTATTTTAAAGAGAAAAATCTTGTTTCTGGCATACTAAATATTGGCATTTAAGGAACATTTTTGATGTTACACTTATACTTTATTTATGTTTGTTAGTATGCTTTATGTTAGTATGTATTACCTTAATATAGTAATAGTCTTCGATACAATAAGCTTTCTTTTCACGTTTTATAACATAAGGATTACTAAGTGATTTCTTTATAAATTCTATATGTAATAAAAGATAACAAATATGCTAAAACTGTTCTGGCTAGTATCTTGGGTGTTATGCAAATCCACTACTACTTCATCAACTATTCGACCTCAGTCAAAGAACATTACAATTAACAAGATTTTCTAGTGCTGTAAATGATGCTATTATAAACATGTGGGATGTCTGCCTCGTTTACGTATCTGTCGTTATTTTTCTATATCTAATGCTAACCAACCTTCTTCTAAGCTATCACCATATTGTCTTCACCTTGGCCTAGTCTTACTACGTCACTACTTTTACCGTCGGTAAAAGCAATACACAAGGTATTTATCTACCAAAACTAACATAGTATATAACTAAACTAGTACACAATAAAACAGAGATTTACTTAAAAACTATTATACAAAGGAATGTATATATGTTACATTTATATTTCACTAACAAGTATTTGTGTTATAGTTTACATTACTATATTGTTACATACTGTGGGAATAAAAACATCATAAAGCAAAGGCTATGAAAATAACAACATAAAAATAGGGACTATTGCTAAAAAGACGAAATGTTCATACAATGACAAAATATCGTTTTGGTTAGATGATTGGGTAGGTTTCTATTTCATAAGTAAAGAGATTTATTATACCATATAGAATACGCCAGAAAAATGCGAAAAACAAAATGTGTATACGTCAATACCGAATTGACTATGGGTAACAGGCTATCTAATGAAGAACAAATATGTTTCAAAATGTAGGTAACAAATCAAGAATACGGATCCTTTTCTGAAATGTACTATTTTTTAATGTAAAAATAGTTTAATTAAATGCTTTTACATGTTGATTTTTTTTTTATGATTTTTATTTTATTTCTGCAGGCAAGATTATAGGAGTGGTAGTAGGAACAGTAGTTTTGTTTATAGCCATTGTATTTGGGTTTCTTTGTTGCATAAAGAAGAGTAAGTGTAATTACTTTTCACAATTTTTCATTTAGAGGTTTTACACTATTTTATATCATATAATTATATTATATTAGTAAATTATATATATATATATATATATATATATATATATATATATATATATAGTGTTATAACCCTATTCGCTACGCAAAAGGGTTAACTGTGTGTGATCAGCTGACATATATGACACAGGCCAGTAATACAGTTTAGCGTGCTATATTGAAAGGCAAGGGACAGTACTGGCATGAACTTTGCACGTGAATAGCGCCCGTGTTATGGTCATCTGATCATAAGCCTGCGCAGACCAGACACAGTGTGTAGGAAATTGGCAGTTCAAGACCGGAGAGCGTTGAGACCGGGACTGTTAGTCAGCCATGAAGTCGGTTATGGTGCAGTCCTCCAGTGAAACGTACGAGTCCAGGAAGAGACAGTAGAGTCATGAGTTTAGTACAGTGATATACGGTCTAACGTTGTAACAGTTGTTTGTGTTGCCCATTGTGTCGTATTGGCTGTTTGATTTGACCATTATTAAAGTACCAGATTATTTGGAGCCTTGTTGTCAAGTTCTTGATGTGTTGTGTTGTGTTTAACAGCGTTTACAGAAGGCCTGTATTAGGAGAGAATCGTATTTATATATATATATATATGCCGTCCCGAGACATGACGTTAAACTGCGCTCCTCTTTCCTTAGCACTTTAAAGCTCAAATGTGCCCTACTTCTTTTCTATCATTGTGTCTGTCTCCTATTTTCCTCAGTCTGCCTTCATTGATCATCACTATGTCCCCTTATCTTTAAAATCTCACTACGTCCTAGACCAGTCCGTTTGCCGTGGACTGCGACGGGAAAGGAGGGATAAAGAAATCCTGATGTTTGAGTGGATAAACCACCACAACACAATACTTTGGCTCCAAGTTCCCCTAGACCTGAGGCCCAGATGGTCCACTCTGGGTAAACCGGCTGGTCATGCCGAGCTACCAGCATAGGTCTAAGACGGCGGTGGCTGGAGGGTCAATCAGGGAGATCTGCATCGGACACATGTGCTGATACACAAAGCTGAGCCCTTTCCTTATCTATAAGTAGTGGGAGAGCCGAAGAGTGTGTCTAAGCTACACATTTCCATGGAACTTCTTGTAGAAGTAGATAGCAAGATACACTCTGATGGGCTTTTAAGATGCAGAAGACTCTGTGATCTCCAAGTGGAATTCATGCCACACAAGAGTCTGAACACCAGCAGAGGTGTAATCTGCTCTAGGGACCTACTGGAATGTTCCGAGAAGGAAATAGCGGAGGGCATTGAAGGAGTCACCATGCCCGGCGCATTACCAGGCGCATGGATGGTGAGGAGGTCAAAACCGCCACTATTATCCTCACATTCAGAACTAGGACACCGCCAAAGTATGTTAAGACAGGATACCTACGAGTTCCAGGGAGGCCCTACATACCTAACCCCATGAGGTGCTTCAAATGCCAGGGTTATGGAAACGGCGCGGCAGTCTGCAAGAGAAACAGCCCAGTTCAAATGCCCAAACTGTCACGCTGGCCACTCAGCCTACTCCAAGAACTTCCCTGTGTGGAAACAGGAGATTGCCGTGCAGGAGTACAAGGCAAGAAATGGATTTACCCTCAGCCAGGCGAAATCGGCTGTATTGGCCCTACCCAGCAAAGGTCGAAAAGGCGACTCAGAGGCTAAAACAGCAAACGTTCATAAGAGCCTAAAGCTGTTGGACCAAATAACAGCCGACCATAGGGATGTCACCTACATCTGGGTCCCCTCCCATGTTGGCATTGAGGGAAACGAAGCCACAGACAGAGAAGCAAAGAGCCCTAAATCATGCGGTGTCAGGAACCCAAATTCCCTGCTCGGACATGAGACAAAGTATTGCCTTTGCTACCTATTGAGAGTGGCAGAACCGATGGAAGGCTGAGACTCACAATAAACTCAGGCAGATTGTGGCGGTGTCAGGTGGCGGCCCACATCTAAGGCTCTGACAAGGCATGGTAGCACAACCATGTCCAGACTTGGGATTGCCCACACCTACATCACGCACTGTTTTGTGCCAAAGAAAGAGGAGCCACCAACTTTGTGAGTACTGTGACTCTCGCCTCACCGTGGAACATATCCTCATTGACTGCCCCAGATACCAGGATGTCATGGAGAAATATTTTAGAGCCACTAACTTAAAAACACTATTCGACAATGTCGACCCTGGGAAAGTACTGGGCTTTACCTGGGAAGTGGGGTTGTCTTCGAAGATCTGATTTATGAATCTGTGAACATGTACTATTTACATTAGATTTTTACCAAATTATTAAATTTTCACTACCCTTACTATTTTAACTGTGAATAGTCCTTGATTTTAATAATTTAACTGTATAGAATTTAGCCCCTGTTATGTAGAGAGAGAGTAGACCTTAATGGACTGCAAGAACGACATGGCCTAAATTGTGCCGATGTGCCTAAAATCAAAATCAAATCAAACCATATATATATATATGTGTCATATTACAATTCGATAAATAATCTTTCTGAATTTACGAACTCTAAGGCGATCGTTTTATTAGGACTATGGTTGATGACATCATGCCATGCTAGACGCTTACAAACAAATACACATATTAGTTTTGTTTCTATATGTAAATAAAGTTGAAAATTTAAAGTTATTAAAAATCGACTAATAACTGAATACAAGGAAAATAAAGGAAAACATATATCAAGTTTCGTTGCTTATAAGATAACGTTCTTCTAGTTGTTTTTTATATAGCGTCTATAAATATGTGGGCTCTTTGTATTAATTGCATTTCAACATATGTTGAGTTAAAAACAACATGCTTTTCTTCTTTTTTTAAAACTAAAATAATTTAATTATTGCTTATCACAGAGCGACAACTTGCCCCAAAAAAGAAGGAAAACAAGAACGATGAAGAATCAAACAATATTATGCTGGTAATTCTTTTTTCTGTCTTTTTTGTATTTTAAGAAACAAACACATATACACACATATCATGGGTGTAGCCAGCGGGTTGAGGGTTGGGGTCGGGGGTTCAAATTTAGTGACTGCCTTTTTGCGTTGATTTTGTTTATTTTAAGAGAGATTTAAATACTAAAGGATTACTTGCCCCTGGGCAACCAAGGAGGTTTTTGAGATTAAAACCACCTACCAAGAGAGGGGGAGGTGGTTGGCAATAAAATCCTCCTGTTCTATAAAAAAACAAAAGAAAAAAAATAATGTAAACGACTATGCCCAAATTGCAAGAGCATAGCTAAGGACGTTTTGATTTTTAAACCCCTCCAAAATTTACGATAAAACCCCCTCTTTAATCTTATCCATACAACAGTCACCAAACTCTATGAACGTAGCTAACAAGCGTTTTGAGTTTAAACCCTCTCCAGCGGGTTTGAAGCTAAAAATAATTCTTCTAAAAAAAAAAAAGCAAATTAGACACTCAAAATTCTATGAGCGCAGCCAAAGTGGTTTTGAGTTTTAACCCCCTTCCAGCGGGTTTGAAGCTAAAAATATATCTTCTATGTGTTTTAAGACACGTGGAATTCCTGATGTAGAAAACAGGAAGTAGAATGAATAAAGTTGACTTGGAGTTCAGTCAGTCAAGCAGACAAGTGAAGTCAAGTCAAGTCAGTGAAGGTTGGACGTTGCTTCCTGGACTGGTGTATATAAATGTATATAGCATGAAAGTTGATGGACTGGTGATTGTTGATTAATTATATTTGAGAGGTGATTTCATTATGTGCTTATTGAATATTAAAGTAGTATTCGTATTTCAATGGATATCTATAGTTGGAGTTCCAGTGCATCTAGTAGTAATTGTTCTTATTGTTACCCGCTGGGATGCGGACGTGATTTGTAACTAACATATATTGGATACATTTAATACCGCTGTCATGCGGATAGGATTGTTTATTATTTCTTGACTTGTAGCACTAACAAAGAGTGCAGTATCATTATTATTGTAGTAAAATAACCTTTAATATTTGTCTGCTGAAACGGGCTTAGGTCAGTTTATAGTATTTGTCTTGTCACGTGTCAAGAGTACTTCAGGAAGCAAGAACCCAGCTTTATACGACATTCACATTCTGCAACGTTACACCATTCAACATTCATTTACACTATATAAAAAAAGCAAATTACACACTCAAAATTCTATGAGCGTAGCCAAGCCAAGGGTGGTTTTGAGCTTAAATAACCCCTCCTCCAGAGTTGTTGTTTTTTTTAAAGTTTAAAACTTCTTCAGATAGTTTTGAGATTTTTAAGATACCCCTACAAAGTGTTTTGAGGTTAAAAACCTCTCTCTTCAATATTATTTTAAAACAAATTAAATTCATCTAATATTATGAGCGTAGCTAAGGGGGTATTGAATTGGTTATGAAAAACTTCAGATATTTTTTAGTTTAAAAACAGATTATTTTGACGATAAAACTTACCTTTTTAATATAAAATCTAAATGAAACTACAGTCGCCTAATTCCAAGCGCGTAGTTAAGAGAGGTTACACATTTCTACCTAGAGGCTGAGCTCCATTTAAAAATCTAAGTATAATCTTACCTTCCGTTTATTGTAAAGTTTATATCATTATCAACTCTTTGTCTAAATGGAACGAATATTGTACTGGTTATTTCTTCCACTTCCCATTCTCAGGTGAAGTTCAAACAACTTTGAACAATAATTCATTGCTGATGACAACACATAAATTAGTCAAACAAAATTAACCAATTATTATATCAATTAGTAGCATTTAATTAAATGCGTTTAATATAGCTATATATAGATATATATATTCAATATAGATACAAATAAAAACTTTTATTTTAAAAGTACTTTGATTGCTTAATGGTGGACAGTTGTAAATGGAGTGACACAATATCTACGCCGAGAATTATTTTGAAATATGAGTTATAGTTTGAATATTTAAATACCAATTCATGTGAATAAGTATTAGAAATATACACTAGTAATCCTATAATAAAAATGTTTTCAAATAATTAATAAGCTAATGAAATAAAACATATCTAAAATGTTAAATCGCAAATTCTCCAACTTGCCGTGGACGAAAGGACAAGGAAATTTAACCTGTTACTAAGCCATTTTAAGAATCGAAACAAGTTTTTTTAATAGTATTTCGACCCAATATATTTTTTTAAACCCGACAGTTAGATGTTTTAAGAACAAAGTTTATATTTTCTTCCTCTTTAAGCACTTATTAACACTATCTTCAATTGTGTACATTTTTTTCGTTCCTGTTTTATTTTTAAATCTAGGTAATGCTTATTTCTTCAAAGATCTATACTGAAATGGTACCTATATGATTGTTGTAGAGTGTAGACCAGTGGTTCTCAAACTTTTTTAGTCTCAAACTTTTTTAGTCTCGTAGACCCCTTGCCATGTTTTCCAGTTTTCGGTAGACCCCCTGCATTTTTTGTAAGACTCATCAACTTCAAATATGTTTTTTTGTATAATATCTGGTAGTTTACAGTTAGCTATACTACGTTGCAATTCATCTCTTCTCATCTCGCATCGAGCCGTATACCGCTCTACTCAGCTGTTCCGAGTCGTACTCAACTCTACCGAATCGGAGCCGTACACGTCTTACATCGACTGTAACGGCTCAAGACCACTGTAGTTCGCTGTATAGACTTTAACGACTGTAGTCCACTCCAGTTAACTCTACCCTAATTAACTTGCATCGAGTCGTACACATCTCTCTTCTACTGTCTCGCACTGTAGACAACAGTAACAACGACTCTACCGACGACTGATTCTTCACATTATCTTTCAGGTTTATATAGAGTCCCTAATCGCTTCTCCAATGTTGCACAAACACTGCTACTACCTTCTGGAACCTCACGTGAGGAAATGTCACATCCTGTCTTTATTTATACACGTAGATTCCAGAGAACACTCGCTGCTGTGTCATCTCGCCGGGGTCTCACGTTGACCTCTACCTGTCACTGTTCATTCGTAACAATATCTATTACATGAATCGACTAAACAAAAAAAAAACGCCTATAGAAGGACAGCTTTGATAATAAAATTTCAATATTTAGGCTTCAATTTAGTTAGGTTTATTATTATAAATTCTCGATTACATGATGCTTGACTGTTGTAAATTTGAAAATTGAGAAAATGTATCCCGTTCGTTAATTTAATATCCTCACAAGAAACACTGAGATTATGACTTCATTTGGAACAAATGTATATTATCATCTTGTAGCTGCAAGTCAACCGCATGAAATTTATGAAACAAGTCTGTTAAATAGACTACATCCGATTTCCGCTATTAAGTTTGATCTTTAGCACCCAAGAACTCAAAACAAATATTGTCAAACAAGCCTTTCGACACCAATCATACATCAGTAAGAAGGAGATATTGATCAAAGTTTCAGGCAAAGAGCAGTTCGCCACAGTTCTCATTATTCATAACAAAACGAAAATATGATAATAATAACACATTATCGGGCAAGGTTGACAGATATATCAGATATAGGAATGTGTAAAACAGGTTTGATATAGGGCTAAATAATAATTAAGTAAGACGCTCACAAACCTCTTTTCTTTTGTTATGTTTAATCAAACATTTTTTCTATTGTAAGTCTATTCTGAACTTAAAGTGTGGAAAGTATTTCGAATCTCAGTTTATTTTATCATGTTGGCATTGTCTCAAATGATGTTCCACCATAAGTGGTTTCATAGCGGCTTACCTTAAAACTTTGTTACGTAAAAAGCAGAAATGCAAAGGTTTGTCCGACAAGGTAGTAATGAAGACAAATGTCTAATAACCAAAACTTTACTTTCTACAGTTCTTTTTAACTAGGCCATGTACAATAGTACTTTCGTGGAGACAAAGTTAAGCTACTTAAAATAAGATTTTAAAATTTTTAAAATAAAAAAAAATCATTCGAATAACAGAGTTACAATTCAAAGGATTAACTTAGGTTACAAATCATTAACGGGAAATGAAATTTAAAGTCTCGACATGCTTAAATGAGATCCACTATCGTAGACCCCTATTTACAGGTCACAGACCCCCAATTTAATTTTTCACTTCCGTAGACCCCTTGGAAGTCCTCATAGACCCCTGGGGGTCCATATAGACCACTTTGGGAATCACTGGTGTAGACTATTCTTTAATGATAGTGAATATCAGATGGGATGATACAAAGAAAACTAAATAACTTTATGTTTGTATATTCATGTGTACAAGCAGACCTCTATTCTAAATTCTAAATTTAAAAAAAATCAATAAAATTAAATTGTCACAGTGATTTTAAGAGCCTATTAAACTTTGAATGTGTTTGTTTTCGTAGAATGTGTAATATTATTTGTGTAGATTTATTTTTAGATGAGGTGCCTCTCTAAATCTAAAGCTATAAGTAACAAAATAAACTCACACAAAAATTTGTAAACGGGCGGACAAAGTTACGAATGAAAATGTTCCTTCTTTCAAACTGATCCTCGGGAGAGCTAACGTTTGAATGATTTGTTTATCTGTAATTCTATAATTGACGGGTTAAATATGTGTGTAATGCTAGGGCACTATCCTATGCTGGAATGCAATGGGTAATACCAAGAATGGCATATTTTATTTAAAACTGCTTGATTGGCCTTTCATTTGAGGGATACCAACAAAAAATTGGAACGGCTTTAAAGTTCGTTGTTTGCAATCCGGACTTTTTTTAGAGGATGCACACAAAAAAATATGCGAAGTAATCTTAATGATGGCTGCTCAATTGAATATAAAAAAGGTCAAAATATTATATATTTTTTTGGGAGAGACGTTTCATTTAAAAGTGGAATGCATATTGTATGTGTGGAGGGGCGTAACAATTCTGGCTGACGAGAGAACTTTAACTGATGGGCTTAAGAAGTGTTTGTGCGTACACTATATAAGGGGTCGTTCTACTAGTCGCGATTCCTCTCTCGTGGAGGAAATGCTGCACCTCTGTAGACATAAACGAAGTTCCCCTGTCAGTGTGGAGGTAAGCTGGAAATCTAAATAGTACAAATAGTTCATTGAGACATTTAACAACCGTAGATGAAAAACATATCGGGACATGCAAATGGGAATCTAGAGAATTCATCTATAAGGAAAATTTCCTTTGAAATCCTTACTAATTATCTCAAAAGGTTGAGTCGCTATAATCAGCTCACCGGTCGGCTGTTGAAAAAAAAAACAGGGCTTCAGCTCTGCACAAGTTTGACATTGTTCTATCACAGTTCTGACGTCATCACAGGAAAATGGAAGACTTTTAGCCCTTATGTAGTGCAATAGTCGAGTAACGCCCGGGTGGCAAAGACTAGTATGCAGCAATTTAAGGTCATTGCGAGTGATAGGAGATAGATAGTTTCTGGTAAATGTATCAGCGTTCTGCTTGCCAGGGCGATAGATGACGTCATAGTGGAAACACGAGAGTTCTAGTTTCCACCTCTTGATTTTTTCATTTTTAATTTTTCCCTTGTTTAACCTGTTATACAGGAAAGAGACAGATCGCTGATCCGTAACAAGTGTGAACGCTTTACCAACTAGGAAATGTTTTACATTTTCTCAATGACTCAACAATGGCATATGTTTCTGTCTCAACGAAGAATGTTTTCTTTCACTTTTTGTTAATGAGCTAGAGAAGAAAGCAATGGGCCGGCCATCTTGGTTGAGGGTAGCCGCAATGGCTATATCAGAAGCATCCGTCTCAACCGTTAAAGGGCGATTCGGATCAATAGTATAGACGGCGGCTTTTTCAAACTCATTTTTCAAACTTTCAAATGTTCTTTTGACTTCTTCAGGGACAAGAAAATGTTGATTTCTTGTTAACAGGCTTATTTTTGTTGAGAAGTTAGGTATCCACTGTGAGTAGTAAGCTAGACGACCCACTACTCGTTTCTGTTTAAGGATGTTTACTGGTACGGGGAATTCCCTTAGAGCGCGAAATCTCTCAGGATCCGGCTTAAGTTGTCCTTTGGAAATCTCGTATCCTAACAGTCTCACTTTAGTAGTGCTAGTTTCACTTTTTGTTTTATTAAAAGTGATTCCATACTTTTGAGCAATATCAAGAAAGCGCTGTAGGTTTCGGTCATGTGATTCAGAGTCCATAACGCAGATGGTGTCAGTGAGTCGTTCTTCTTCGATGATTTTGTCAATCGTACGCTGAAAACAGGCGACTCGTAACGCCAAACTGAATGCGATGGAATTGATACAGTTTTCCACATTCTTCGAAGGTTGTTATAAACATAATGCTAACAGAGTCGAAAAACATGTCCGCTTAGAATGGCTTTAATACACTAATTGACTACACAACGCACATTTCGTGAACCCATTCTTAAGGACGAGTTACAAGCACATGTAAACATAAGAACGACAACCGATACGTCATATAATTTTCATAATAACTCTGTAGATCCACTGTTACCCAATTCGACACGTAGATGGATCATGCTTTCAAATTTTTAATTTGCACGATTTCTCTTCTACAAAGTCATTCAAAATTCACAATTTTTATTTAATCATTAAAACATGTCATTATCATCTGCCTTTTGTTGTGTGGATGCTGTGAAAGTTCGCGTAACTAAATTCTCCTGGTCAGCAGCTGTTCTTAACAAGATATCAAGAGACTGGCCTGTCCATTTTTTATGTTAACACAAACTCAAAATCGGCCCCCGAAGTGGTTCCCCCAGGCAGGCTTCAATATTTTCAGAAAGAACATCCGAATGAAATTTTATCAAAGACAAATGAGAGATAAGAATGGAGAAAGAAGGTTGACAGATCTTGTGTAGTGCCTCAACGGTCCAGCAGATCAAAGGATAGGTGCAAGTGAATGCAAAGCTAGATATGAAGCTGGCCTAACTAGTTCATCTTTCAGACCTTGTGGTCTATAGGGCAGATGTTGTAAAGTTCATCTGTTTTTGTGGCCTACGGTTAACGAAGGTGTCATGTAGCCAGCACAACGACCAACCGCCTTTACTTTTCCCCAACTGTCAGGTAGCTATTAGAGCTGGGTGGAGTCAGAGGCACCCAAAGATTCCAAAGTTGAAAATTCCAGTCTTCACCAGTATTCGAAACTGGGCCCCCCGGTTCGGAAGCCAAGCGATGGTCTTCATCTTGGATTTGGACACTTTCTTTTTGGTTACCGCGCTTCCCCTGGCCTTACTGAAGTCTTATAATTGATGTAATTGTTTATGAAAAGGCTCAATCTCATTTTTTCGGTCACATTTTATATTTTTAATGTAATAATTTCAATTAAAAATCAAGGGAATTGTGCCAAGTTACAACTGTTCACAACTAACATTTCTAAATCTCTTATTCGAATCCAGAGTTACTTCGTATTTAAAAAATAATCAAGAAAATGCTATTTATAAGATTACTATTTTCTTTTAAATTAGCTCTAACTTATAATGCATACTAAATAGATTTTTTTTCTTTAAAAAACTGTTTGCATAAGTGATTTAAAAAATTTGATTTTTCGCTTTTAGAAAAAAAAAAGTAGCCGTTGCATGAGAACTTTGAATGGTCTAAAATGTTGTGATGTCGGATTTTCACTATCTTTTCTAGTTTACGAGATCTAAACGGGACGGACGGACAGACATTTCACACAAAACTAATAGCGTCTTTTCCCCTTTCAGGGGCCGCTAAAAAAAGAATTAAAAAAATGATCAACGATAACAAAAAAAAATGCTGTAATTCTCTGCCAAGCGATGCAGAAAAATTACTTATTTCATCGTCATTCTGAGACAAAGCGATACAGGAACCATTTTGAGTTTTTAATAACTTTCACGAAAGAACAATCATTCACAGCTCCATTTACTAATGTAGATATAAGTTGAGTTAGAAAACGTAGAAATTCCTTATTTATCTTCGAACTGGAGGACAAGTCTTATTTATTAGATAACGTAGAATCACTAACTCATATCCACAAAGACGCACATTGAAACGCTTAGATTGCTGGATATAGGCCTACATGTGTGCTTTCAACTTCCGTAGTTCCGATGACTTTAAATAATTCAGTGTCTTTTATTGTGATCACGAAACAGTAGTATCTTAAAACAGCAATGTTATTCGTCGATGACCGATCAACAATGTATGTAGGCTAATATATTTTTTAAAAAAAGAGTAAAAAGCTTCAATTGATGGTTTAATATGTACTTTGTGTATGATGTGAAACAATGATTAGTAATTGTTGTTTGAAGCTACAGTCCACCTATAAGCATACTAAATAGATTTTTCTCTTTAAAATAATGGAAACTTTTGTGTAAATTAGGTACTTAGTATAACATATACTAATCAATTTATTTATACATTTTTTTCGTCAAAAATCTAATATTATTTCTATAATTGTACATAATAGTCATCCTTCTTATTAAATTGTATCCAGTGTTGTTGTTTTTTTTTTATTTTTAATTTTTGAATAGTTGTAAAAATGGTGAATTTCTCTGAAAAACTTCTTGTTGGGTCAATTTTAAAAATTAGTTTTTTTGGTTTCAGAAAACAAAAAAGTAGCCGTTGCATCAGGTCTTTGAAAGAAATAAAATATTGGTGATATTTTTTTTTTATTTACAAAATCTAAACGGGACTGACGGACAGACAGACCACACAAAATTAATAGCATCTATTCTCTCTAAGGGAGCTGCTAATAATTTTTTTATTTTTTTTATTTTTTAGAGTAGAACTGGAAGTGCCAATGTTTCACAAAATAAAGGTGTGTGAAATAGAGTTAGTTTTAATCTTTTTTTTTTCTTGTGGTTTTCACATGTCTACATGTAAATAGTAAGTTTTAAGATTTTGAACATTTTATCATAAATATACTTTGTCAATAATTAAAACAAAAATTAGGATAATCATGAAGACTAGACTCTGGGGCAGCATTAAGCCATGATTTCGGTAATCTTGACGTCCAGGACCAAACCTGTGACATGGCTGAGCTATGTGTCCGATATGACACGCTGACAGTAAGCAGGGCAACTTTAAATTAGATGTAAAAAAAAAACATGAAGTGAAAATTATTAACGTGGTACTTAAAAATATTTTAAAATAGAATTTAAACCTTTTTTTAGTAGCTAGGAAGCTCCTAACATTTTTTAATGAACATTAATGATTTTATTTCGCTCAAGCTTAAAGTTGCCAGAACGTTTGTTATCTTAAGCAGTGTTTCCCATATTTTCTTCTTAATGGAGCACTTCTTAGTTTTTTTAGCGGAATAATATGCTTATTCTGTAAAGAGATTAATTTACCTGTTGGCGTTCAAGTAAATTATTCTTGTAGGTCATGGAATACCTATTCAGTCCTCGCGGAATCACTCCTCTAAAGAATATTTATTTTATTTATTCCTATATAGAAATATACATTTCATTTTTTGTTTTTATTTTACAGAAAATTCAACAGAGACTAGTTTGATCAATTCTGATACAGGTGCAAAGTAATCGTCCACAATTCATATATTTATCTCAAACATTTCTATTTATTGATATTTGTTTTTATACTTTTTACAAATAAAAACGAATGTTTTTTTTACATTACAATTGGAATTTTTGATTATATATATATATACTATACTATATATATACTAAATAAATGTGCGTTTATTCACCATGGCAAACACATAACACATTCAACGAGTCTTGTTCTTAACTCTAGCAGTCCGTTCCTCAGTTAACCTAAAATACGGACCAACCACTGCCTTTCCCGCTTCGCTTCAAGACCCCACTACAGTCTTCAGGCAGCAAAAAAGACGGCTCCTTAGTCCCAAGCTCTGATGCCGATGTAAACACGGTTTCTCTCTTCTGTCTTAGCGTTTTTCTATCCCTGTTCAATAGTGCGCTCGTACGCACCACAAGCACTGGTGAAAGGGAGAGTGACAACAATATGTAAATAGCTTGCCTAGAACATAAAAAACACTTTATTTTATGATATTGACACATTTTTTTGACAGAATTAAGAGTAAATGTTGGCAATAAGAAATGGCTTCCTCATCGTGCTGTATGCTCGCTGGACTGTCGTTCGGACTTCGCCATAGTCCTGGGTTCATACCCTGCCCGCTGCCATCCCCAGTCGTCCGGGGAAGGTTTGGACTAGGAAGTAAATTATCTTCAATTCTAAAGGAACATTAAAAACATGTAAAACATTATACGAACCAACAAATATTTTACTGACAAACCTACGTACTCAAAAGTCACTAAGTGAATCCTAGAAAGTAACCAATTAGTGCTAGAATTGATAATTGGACTATATATATATCAAAACCCTACTTTATAAAGCATGTCTATTTCCAAATTTAGGCTAAGATTCTTATAACGGATAACTCAAAATTGCTAAATTTTAATAGATTTTATAATGCCGATGTAATTGATTCTAAATATGATTATTTTCTCGAAATGCAAAAAAAGTTATTTTATCTTAACTATAATTAATTTAATAAAAAATTAAAGTGTGTACCAGAGAAAATGTAAACAAAGTATAATTTAAACTATTAAAAAAATGAAAATTGTTTCCCTGTAAATAAATAGGTAAGCTAGCTTTAAAATCAATTTTCGGGTCCGGAATTTCCAAAAACAATCATCTCCTTAAGTATAAAATCACATAAACTGAGGAAACAGATTAATTCACAATTAGAGAAATAAGGATAACGTTTAACATCACACCTACCTAGCCTTTGATAAATAAGATCATGTGAAACGAATTAAATGGAATACTAAGTTAATTTTATTTTTGTATTTTATTAAGTGTAATAAAATAACCTTGACATCGTCTTTTAAGTCATTTTATATTACATATCTAAAATACATTTGAAACATTTTTTTTTTATTAGCTAGTACACAAAGTGAAAGATGTGGCTTGTCTGGTACATTACAAAAAAAAAAAATCCATTGTACATATATCAACTAATGTACTCTTGCAGTCGTAGTACGATTATGATCAATTTGTAGAATTTTTTTTCCACGTGACTAATGCCTGAGCACTATTTATGGTCGGAGCAATGTCGCCACCACAGAAGTTTTCTCGCTATCCCAAGAATCTGTATCCAAAATAACGGTAAATATTTAATACAGTGAGGGATAGGTAGCGCCGCTGGTAGTAGTCCTATACAATAATAATAAAGCTTGTCCGAAGATTAATGAGGAATGCAGTATTTCCCCTGGCTACGAAGCTCCAGCAGTGACCTACATATTTTGTCAAATCTATTAATGATCCAGGGCAAGCATAACCATTGTCTGTTGGTGGTCGATTAAGATTTCTTTTCGCCGTCTGCGTCTGTCCGCGGCTGCGGATTTTCTTTTGGTCTCAAATGTGTATAACGCTGCATTTGTGAGTGACCTGTCTCGTTCTGAGGCCGCATGCAACCAGGTGCCATGTCAGCTAAGGCAAGTTGGCGTCTAAACTGGTCTTTAAAGCGTTTCCGTGGGGCACCTCTGTTATGTCTACACCTTAAGCTCACCAAAAAATACTGCTTTTGGCATACAGCGTAACTGTCGGACCATAAAAAGTTCCTTTATACTGTCCATAACGGCGTTCGCAAGGACATCGCGAAAGTTTGGCGGAGTAGCCCTATACAGAACACTAAGAAAATACGTCTCTTTCAATGGTCTTATTACAAAAGAATGAAAACACAATACATCTACCCACAAGCCGATCTAGAATCTAACCCAGCTTGACACATCTGTACAGAACTTTTCACAACACATAATAAATCTAAATACACAACATATACTTTTAATAATGATAACAATACTTATACAATGTAATTTTAGTTAGACTAAATGTTAAAAACAAAATCCCTAATATTGGAACATTTTATTGAAATCTTATAAATAAAATAGAAAGTATTTTTTTTTTTTTTTGTAAAGAAAATGCCACCTTTTTGCAACTTATTCAGCGATTGTTTTTGTCTTAAAATTAGTGAATGTCAGATTTAAAACAGTAGTCATAGTCATTTGCATTGTTCTAATAAAAATTGTGTATAACCTATAAGCCAACAAGACAATTTATATTGTATTGAATTCTCTATTCTCTAAGATAGTGTTTCTCAAATTGTACGGTTACACAAGTGTTCCACGAGGCATGAATAGGTGTTCCACAAACTACTGAGGTCTGCATAGGTGTTCCACATAGTACTGAGGCATAAATAGGTGTTCCAAAAAATACTGCAGCCTGAATAGGTGTTCCACAAACTACTGAGGTCTGCATAGGTGTTCCAAAAACTACCGAGGCCTTAACTCTTTCTCTCCTCATCGACGACACCATCGTTGATTTTGATCTCTTTAATTAAATTAATGTTTAATTTTTTAAACCTGACTTTGAATTATATAAAAAGAGCATGCATTTTCCTTTAATTTTATACCAAATACAACATTTTCTGATTACAAACAACAAAGCTATTGAAGCCTAATCATAACAGGGCAGTGAAATAGTAATGAGCAAATGAAGAATTCCTTCAAAACGTGGGAAACTAATTACGGAGAGAAAGAGTTAATAGGTGTTCCACAAACTACTGAGGTCTGAATAGGTGTTCCACAAACTACTGAGGTCTGAATAGGTGGTCCACAAACTACTGAGGTCTGAATAGGTGTTCCACAAACTACTGAGGTCTGAATAGGTGTTCCACAAGCTACTGAGGTCTGAATAGGTGGTCCACAAACTACTGAGGTCTGAATAGGTGTTCCACAAACTCCTGAGGCATGAATGATGTTCCACAAACTACTGAGGCCTGAATAGGTGTTACACAAACTACTAAGTTTGAACAGGTGTTCCACAACTATTGGGATAATTAACATGTAGGCCACCTCATGAATTATTCTCTCAAAAAAAAAAGCAAAGTGATCTGTTAATTACTTAGAATGTGTTACGTTAAGGAAAAAGTTTGGGAAGCACTGCTTAAGGATTATATATATATATATATATATATATATATATATATATATATATATATATATATATATATATATATATAATGCCCATGAATGAACGTAGGTATTTAGTTATTTAATAGCTTTAACAAAAAGAAAACTACAAAATAATTTAAATTACGGCTATCTTTCTAACTTGCATATAAGAATTTTATTTTAATATATTATTGACGTTTATAGTATTTGAAATCTGTAAGCATTTAAATCAGGGGTTCTCAACCTGTGGGTCGCGACCCCCTTGGGGGTTGATTGACGATTTGCCAGGGGTGGCGAAAGACCATTGAAAAAATGGATTGTTGTCTATTCTTCAATTGCTGTGTGTGTGCGGGGTGGGGTTGCGGCTAAGTGGGGTACTGTAAAAAGGGGTCGCCGAGCATAAAAGGTTGAGAACCGCTGATTTAAATAGAAAGAAGAAAAACAAACAAAAAATAATTTAAAAAACTGCTTCAGTGTATTTTAATTGGATAAATTTTATTTTAGATCAGTGGTCTTCAATCTTTTTTGGCCTACCGCCCCATTTTCGATTTTTCATTTTAAAAAATCCGCCAGCGCCCCTCCCCCCTCTAAGAAAAACACATATAAAGAAAAGCGAGAAGGTGAATTTGAATAAAATATCTTCTATTTATTAATTTGTATGCTGTCAATAACACTTATCCCGCATTGGAGACGACCGCATCACAAAGGCAATTTTCTTTGGCGAGCTTAGAGGAGGACGGCGTTACCTAGGTGCCCCCCGTAAGTGCTATAAAGATGTACTCAGGAGAAATTTCGCCCTCACTGGCATAGAGGAAATTACTTTGCAGCATTCTATGGCAGCAGATGGCCTCTGAGAGTGACAGTTAAAGAGCTCTCACAAAAGCTGCGGAACAAACATTTTGAGACTCAAAGAAAAGTCATTATTGAAAACAAAAGACAAAGAAAACTTAAATAGACCGCTAGCAGACAACGGCTTTGTCTGTACAAAATTCGGGAAAATATGCAGGTTGCAACTGGGTTTGTGTAGTTATGATAATCACTGCACTCAGCCGTAATCTTAAAAATCGAAGCCAAAAACAGCATATATTATCATTATACAAAACCTATGTAAAATAATTTACAGTGATTACACACAAAATTAATCTTATTGTCATGACTTCCTTTTAAAACACTAAGAATAGTCCCCTTTTAACATTTGTTGAATATTAGGGCCTACTGTTTTTAGGTTTAAAATGTAAAAGCTAGTTTTATTTTTTTAAATATTAACATTATTATTGCTAAATTCCCTACAGAAAAGAAATTAAGCTTCCAGCACTCTGACAATATTAGGAAATTCAAGCTTTTTTCCTGCAACTCAATTATAACATTAGTACCAGATGTTTTAATAATTCTCATTTATATTTAATTTTTATTTTTACTTTAAAAAACGAATCGTAATATCTTCACAGAGCATTGATAGATGAATTGCATAGATATCGGTGGGGGGGGGGGGGGGGGGGGGGTTAATTCATTTGTCAACAAACAAATTCTGTGAGGTTGTAAAATTCTTTAAAATAGATCTAATATCTCGATAAAAGAAAAAATGATATAATTAATGAAAGTAAATTTCTTTCCTAGCAGTCGGAGGTTCGTATAATTGGATTCAAATAGAAATGAAATTGCGGGTTAAACGTTTCTTGTGTATTATAACTCTTAAGGCGAATAGTGCATAGATCTGTTCTTTATTCTATATTACGTATGAAGTCGTTGTAACCACTGAAGGTTCCGTAAATGTTGTATTATTATTATTATTTTTATTATAAGCTACATAACTAGACAATTTTGAAATAATATTTCATCGCTAACAGAAAATAGTCTTTTTGTGTAACATGATCAAAAAAAATAATTAATTTTAGCAATTTTCAAACCGACTTGGTTTCCTAACCTCATATGAAAATACAAACACTAAAAGTAGAACATACTTTTTATCGGTACTCTTACTATTGCATACTAGTGACTTTTCGTAATAACACTCAAGGTTTCTGTTTAAAAAAGGTTAAATTAAATTAAATTAATTTAAAGGTTAGTTTTAATGTTTTTTTCAATTAGCATTTACATATCAATATATTTATCAAATGTAAAGAAAATAAATTATAATCGAAAAAGAGTATTTCCTAAAAAAAATTTATGGCATTCATATAGCGTTACTTTCATGCTTATACCATGCTCAGAGTACTATGTTCCAATCTCACTTATGGGCTAGTGTGGAGGAGGTATCTGGGAGAAGGTTTTCCGTGCTGCCTTTAGGCCCTCAGTAAACACAACTCTGCACTTCCCCCCTTCTACCCCTTCATAGGTAGCCAACCAAAGCCGAGTTGAAGCGTACTTGGCCTCTTGACCACATTTCCGACCTACTTTGTTTATCAAATCTTAAACGTTTATGCTCGCAAGAGCTAAGGACACTAGATAACCTCCAATTACAGCAAAAGAGTAAGAATTTAAAAATAAAAATATGATTCCCGAACTCAATTTCTAACGCTGTTTCTGATCTTAAATTAGAAGCAAGATAACTATAATTTGTCTATATATAGTTTGCCAGCTTAAATTTTGAAGAGTTTTAAAATTTGTTTTGTTTTGGAGCACCTTTACTTTCTTCTTTCCTCTTTAAACCAAGCGCCCCCCTACCTTCTTTTATTGCCCAGCGCCCCCGTACCCCCCCCTTTGGCTCCTAGCGCCTCCCAAAATCTCGATGCCTTGGTGGATTTTACCGTAATTCGTTTATAAAAGAATTTACAAAAAAAAGAGGGGGGAACGACTTGAATTAGAGCTCGTGGCTCACGCACCCTTGGGCAGACGTGCTTACCACTCTCCTAGTGTGCTACTTATGACTAGAGAAGATTATAAAGTGTTATATTGTTTGTTTCAACTTAGAGCGGCGATCTATAATAGGGATTAATTCAGCATAAAAACTTCTTCTGTCAAGTACAATTTTTTTCCTTTGTTGTAAATACGAAAAACAAAATTAAATCTATTTCCAATAATTAGTTAATTAAATGTGTAAACTTTTATTGATTCTTGTGTGTTAGTTTTAAAAAAAATGATGAATAAATTCAGCTTGATCTGAGGTTGGGTGTGGGAAAAGTAAAACGTTTATAAACTTTTTCCCATGCAGATTGTGTTTTTATTAACTTTGGTCTTCATAAGTCTCATCAGAGGAAATGTTGAAGTGAGTCAGATCTCCTTTTAGAACCCTGAGCGAAAACCCCGCTGTTGTGAGCAATACATGTTTTTAATTATACATGATAAGTTTATGCTCTTTACTAAGCATATTGAAACCGTATTCTGAAGTCTGAGCCAAGGCTATTAAAACTAGCCATGTACTGAACATCTGTATTACTCAGGCTTGTGTTAGTGTGAGTATTTGTATTTGCATTCGTACTGGAGCTGCAGTCTGTTAGTCGTGACCAGCTTTAAACTATGTTACGTTGCTTTTTTAAAATAAAGCTTTTCTTATAAGTTATTTTTTTCAATTCATTTCAATATGCTATTAATAAAAAAATGTTTTACGCCTCCACATTGTGGTGTGTCAGTAGAAAATCTATTTATCTATCTTTTTATTTATCTATCTATCTATCAATCTTTCTATTATCTATCTATACATCTATTTATATATATATATATATATATATATATATATATATATATTGAATAGATAGGTAGATAGATATAGCTATAGATATATAGATACATAGATAGATAATAATAGATAGATAAATAATAGATAGATAGATAGATAGAAAGATAGATAGATAGATAGATAGATAGAGCTATAGATATATAGATACATAGATAGATAATAATAGATAGATAAATAATAGATAGATAGATAGATAGATAGATAGATAGATAGATAGATAGATAGATAGATAGATAATATTTTGAAATGTTTATGTCTGTGTGGCATTAACAATGTTTTTTTTGTTTCATTAAGTATAAAAATCATTCTGGGGATTCCCGATATTCTTTATAATCACTGATGCCAAATTATGTTGTTTTTTCAATAGTAAATATAAATATAGTGGAGTCCTGATAATTCGAAACTTTGTAACTTGAAAATCCACTGAATATGAAACGAAAACTATAATATTATTAGAAAAAAACAAAACAGCTAAAAATGAACAGTAAATAAGTATTATACTAAATATACTAAATATTACTTACATTTCTTTTGCCAATTATCCGATCCTTTTTTGTACCATAATCTAGTGCTGTTAAAGCATGAAATGGGTTACCTGAGCCAGCCAGGAAAACCAATGACTTGGCATAATGTAAGTCATTGGAAAACATGCATGGCTAAATGTATTACGCGTATGACGCAATCAGCTTCTTTTTTTGAAGTAACGTCTGTATTATATAAGATAAGAAGTGTGTGTGTGCAAAGACAAATAAAACATTCCATCAAATAAAACCTTGCTACACACATGCCATACTATATTCTCAGCGTTTACAAATGCGCTCAACATAGCTTTTTTATTATAAACATCTTATAAACTGTTCCTTGAAAGGGAAGTTTGTGAAAAACGATTCAAGGAAAAGTATGTTAATATCATTCAGCGATGTGCTACATTAGTAGAACAGTAATGTAAATACGCTAATTATATTTATAGTCTGATACAGTAATATTGAAGAAAATATTTAGATTACTGTGTAAGTAACATTTCGCTATCATGTCGTTGGTTAGTTTTTGATTGATTAAATATAGTAAACTGTGATTGCACTGTACCATTTTATGTAATTTGGTGGAATGCACACATTGAAAGACAAATATTTATGGATAATAAAGATAACTATTATTATTATTTATGTTATTATTATGCATTGTACTTCATAATTATATTTTTTAGTAATATTTTAGCTTGATCCGAAATATTGCTTAATAATTTTGTATTTTTAATTTGACTTATCTAATTGATATGTATTTTCGTCTTAACTAATAATATTCTAGCATTGTCATGACATTGGCACCATGGGCGTAGCCAGGATTTTTTTCGGGGGGGGGGGATTTTTTTTTCCTGCCCCCCCACCCCTCCCTGAAAAAAAATATATGTTTGTATGGATGGATGTGTGTGTGTGTACATAATTAATCTCTATCACATTCTGACCCTTCATTCTTTTGGAAGACGTTTATTGTTCCCAAAGAATAGGTTCTTCCTGGAGTTAATGAAAAAAATTGTAGACTCATTGCCCTTGCCAGCAAGCACTTTTTCTGGTACTGAAGCCAACTAAATGCATATTCTGAGGTACCTACAGTGCATTATTTTGCAATCGAAAAGTTTTATTTCAAAAACCTAATGAGCTAATTTTACTGACTTAGACCCTCCTGCGCAGTTCGGCGCATTTGCTGGCAAGCTGTTTCCACAACAATCTGTCACTGGCAATGTCTGAAGCCTCTTCCGACCTGCTCTGGGGACCTTCATGAAAGTGTGGCGCCAAGTTGTACTAGGATGTCATCGCAACTCTTATGCGTAATTAATTTTGTCGGAGAACATGTCCCGCATCTCATGCTACGCTCTGTCACAACCTTACTAAGAGGTCGACTCTCACTTTGGCATAGAATTTCCTTGATTTAGACCGGATCTCTATAACTGACTCCTAAAATCCGTCTTAGCTATCTTTGTAGAGCCACATTTAGTGCTTTTCAATTTTATTGCACTTTATTTATGGAGCCCAGCCACTGGTAGACATGTGTATTTTCTCGTGACTATTTTGCTTTAGATGCTATATCGAAAAGGGAAGTTTTATCGTCAAAATAATCTGTTGGGGGTTTTAAACTAAAATATATCTGGAGGTGTTTTTTTTTTTTATCCAAAACCACATTTAGCTACGGTCATAGAATTTTGTTACTATAGTTTGCTAGAGAAATAACATTGAAAAGAGAGGCTTTCAACCTCAAAACTCTCTGTAGAGAGATTTTAAACTCAAAACTCTTTAAGGGGTTTTAAACTTTTAAACTCAAAACCCCTCATTGGCTTGGCTACGCTCAAAGAATTTTAGTGTGTAATTTGCTTTTTTTTATATTGAAGAGGTATTTTGTAGCATCAAACTCCTCTGAAGGTAAATTTAAACTCAAAACACCAACAGGCTTGGCTTCGTCCAAAGCATTTTGATTGCGAAATTTTTATTTTTTTTTTTAATTTTGAAGATTTATTTTTTAGCTTCAAACCCTGCAGGCGGGAGATTTAAACTAAAACCCCTTTGGCTATGCTCATAGCATTTTTAGTGTGTAATTTGCTTTTTTAATTAAAGAGGGGTTAATCGTAAATTTTGGAGAGGGGTTTAAAATCAAAAATTTTCCATAGATGTGCTCTTGGAATTTGGGGATTGTTGTTTGCATTTTTTTTTTATAGAAGAGGGGGATTTAAATGCAAAACCCTTTGGTAGGTGATTTAAAACTCAAACCCCCCTGGTAGGGGTTTTCAAATTCAAAACCGCTTGATAGGGGTTTTCAAACTCAAAACCCCTTGGTAGGGGGTTTTAAAATACAAAACCCCTTCTATGGGATTTTAAACTCAAAACAACTTGGTATTGGGTTTCAAAATCAAAACCCTTTGGTAGAGGGTTTCAAATTCAAAACCACTCAAAACCCCCTGGTAGGGGGTTTCCAACTCAAAACCCCTTGGTAAGGGGTTTTAAACTCAAAACTCTCTTGGCTGTGCTAGGGCAAGTGATGGTCTAGTATTAAAATCAGTCACTTAACTCCGACAACCCCCCCCCCCTCATGGGGGGATTTCATTTAGGGGGGTTGAACCCATCCCTCCTCCTGGCTACTCCCATGATAGGCACTCACCCTTTTGTTCTTTTGTGTGCTAATAATAAACTCTTTTTAAAGAGGTAGTTAATTTGTGGGCGTTTTGAACGTAAAATACCAAACTTCTTGTGATTTTAGCGTGCAATCTATTTTTACAATGTAGGCCTATTAACACATAACTCAAAGTGTTAATTTTGATTTGTTTAGATTTAGAGTGTCATATTTTGGATGCATTCCGCATATGAAGTGGCCAATGTATTAATACAAATAAGGCACACAATTTTAAATTAAAAGAAAAAGCAGACTTAATTATTTATAATGTTAAATAGACCGAGTCACACACAGGTCTTGTGGCTAAAAACATCACTTGTTAAGCTAATTCCATAAAAAGACAACATTTCTTGATTGTCTTGTTAAAGACCTACTTTTTAAGATTTGCTCAGTCTAAAAAAATGTAAATATCTCCACTAGTAGGAGAAAAGGAGATGAGGGCGGAATACTGCTCTTAGTTGGCATTATAATTTGAATATTGTATTACTGAAGTGAGTCTGAAGATTTTTCAGACATTTTTTTAAATAGACAGAAATTGTTATAAAATATTCTATGCTTTATAAATTTAAAATTATTGCAAATTATCTGTAAATATATGTATACCAGTGGCTGGTGTGCCTTCTAACAAATTCTGTTCATATGGTCAACATATGTTGTTACTGATTACAGTTATTATCTTTATGCATACAGCAAAGTAGCTTGTTTTCACAGTATCTCCGCAGTAATATTGACTGAGTTATGTAGGCCTATAAATATCCACTGGGTAAAACATTTTGTATTTCAACAATATGTGTAAAACAAGAATATATATTCTTGTAATACTATATCTATAGATTTAGAAGTTTTGTCACTGGGCTATATCTACAGAGCTACCTAGTCTTGTTGTCGAGTGTACAAGTCTTTGTGTCTCACTCGTAGCTTTTTATTACCACCCATATTTTTGTATTAAAGCGTATGTTTCTAAAATCCTAAAAATGTATGTAACTTTCTAAATCTTTTTTTCTTAACTTAAAATAAACAAAAAAAAAACTAGTTTTGTTTTCTTTATTAACGTACACATTTCCTTTATTAGTTTCGTTTAGATAAGTGTAATAACTAAAATAAATTAAGATACTTTAAACATGGAGCGGATGTTGGGGAAATATCATCTTCATTACAGCCATATCTAACTGCTTCGCGATTGTGTTCCCTATGTCTGAAAAACACACAATTTATTAATTAACACAAATTCATTAACTAATTGGTTAATATTTTTATTGCTTGATGTGTTATCATCGATTATGAAAAATTGTCCACAATTTAAACCTGATCCGAGAATGGGAAGTAAAAAAAATCGTTTAATAGTATCCTTACAGATAGACAGACAGACGGATGGAGTGAGTTAATATAAGCTTTGTAAAAATGATTTTTTATACCATTAGATAAACAGGGATTACCAGATTTCTAAATAAGATAATGTAGAGAGTATTTCACTTTTAGTGTAGTTAGGATACTTTGGGGCCAAAAGTATGTGCACTTTCATTTTCAGTGGTGAATGATAAACCCTAATTTCATTCTCTAAAACCTCGAAGAAGGATTAGATATATATTTTCCCTTGTTTTAGAAACCAAATTACACACAGGACACTTGTAGTTTGGGTCTAATGCCTACCTAAGACTATAGTAGTCTGCTAACACAGTCTCCTTTACCTTAAGTTCAATTTGTTGACTCGTATTTCTTATTTTGTTAACGACTATTGCCTGGACGTGTCAATTAGTTAATGAACTAAAAAGACGACTTTAAAAAAAATAATTATGACACCAGTTTCTATAATTCATAGTAGTATTGACAATATAAAAAAATAAATGCCAGAGTTTATATTAAAAAAAATGTTCAATAAGATTTTGATTTAAAACAGCAAAGTTTAAATTTCTTATATCTCTATATGTATATGAGAATTAAGGTCGCCAGACTTAGATAAGTGGTTTGTCCTTATAAGCTATTTAACCATAAGTGTGAATAAATTATTTTTCAGATCTTCATTTTACAAACAGACAGAAAAAAATGATTAAAGTTCCTGTTTGTCGGGTTATGATACTCGTGCTGACCTTCTCAAGTGAGTTCTTTTTTTTCACCATTTGTTATATAAGCCAGTGGAGTCACTAGGGTGGGTCTCAACCGGTGTGGTCAGCTCAGGGTGTCACCCCCCTGGCCTCCCCCCATTTAAAAATGAGTGTGTATGAAATGTTAAAATTCAGTTGTTTATTACAACTGTCTATTCACTGGATTTGCATAGTCATGTAAAACTCTGCAATCATCTTTAATCTTTGCCATTAATCTATAGTTCAATTTTGCAACAATGCAACTCTAAGTAAATTAAACTGTTTTTTTTTTTCTGAACGTTATTGAAGTAAATGTCTTGAACGATCTCATTTTTTTTTAAATTCCCCATTGTGAAAGTGTCATTTGCTCCTTTATCTCAAAGAGTTTTTAATTTTAATTTAAAAAATCATTTTCCTTGGTAAGAAACGGTTGAAGGCTTTGTAAAATGATTTAGAGATATTTTTAAGGTCTTGGTGGCATATGAATCATGTACTGTCAACTTTTATTTTCTACAAGAATAACTTTTGTTGCCTTTAGATCCTTTCTCAGTTATGGCATTTCTGTTTAACTGTCGCCTATCAAAAAATCATCCTATACGCCGTTGGTTGTTGAACTAAGGTTTTGCTTGGTTCGCTCAAAATACATCTATCAATGATTGCTTCCAGTAGGACTTGAAGTTCAGCATTAAAACAACGATTAATGCACATGAAATGTACCTCTTATGCCTATTCTCTTCTTAAACAGTTATTCCGAAATCTTGTGATCGCTCGTCTGACATTTTCTTTTTTATATTTTTCCTTCTGAATCAAAGCACTTTTTTAATAGCCTTTTTTTCTAACAATTTGCGATAAAATGTTATGCTTTTGTTAAAGAAAAAGGTTTAATTAGTCACCACATTGTCAATAGAATAGTTTAAAGATAGGCATACTCTTGTGTATCTTTGTCCTACTTGTACATCTTTCCCCCTCCCCTAAAAAAATGACAATAGGTAACTAAAAGATCTTAAGCTGCGTCTCTAGTGGCGATATTTTCAGAACAATCTTATCAAAAAATGCTTGGCAAAAAGCTAATTTCTGAAAAGAATATTGACCACATAGATTCAGTGAATGTCACACACTTCTATTACATAGCTATTCTGTTGGTTCTTAATAAATTTCCTATACTCCTCCATGGTTCCAGACATTAAAATTTTTTGCTATTAAGTGACTAAATCGTTCCCATTAGAAAGCATCAGAACCATTCTCGGCACTAGCCAAGAAGAAAAACCCTATATAATATTTAAATATAACATTCGATTGACATATTCTAACATATCCTTCATGTTGGCTACATCTTCTTTTTGCTAAAAATTAAATAAGATCATCATTTTCAGAAATCTCAATGGCCACTTATTTACTTTTTAAATTCTACAAAATTTACATTAATTACATGTCAGATTTCAATATGTATTCCTGAAGAATGGCTTCATTTGCTAAACATTGACTATTTGTTGGCATCCTGATATTACGATGCTTGTTACAAATTCAAAAGATTCGATTAAAACATTTTTTGAACATAGCAGTGTTAATTTACATACATGCAGCTGGTAAACATCTGAAAGTAAGGTTTCACATTTTTCTTTTAAACCTTTTGATACAATTACATTAAAAAAATAAAATTAAGTTTAGTCGAAATGAAAAAAAAAGTAGATCTATTTATTAATTGTGAATAACATGTTCCAATATTTAGCCATTGTCGTTTATTTTTTTTATTGTCAAAGTGCATTTTTTTACTAGGGTGTCACCCGGTCGGACCGCAACCTCCGCACCCCTCTAGTGACGCCACTGATATAAGCAGATCTGTTTGAAAACAAATGGACACATTCATGATAAATAGTTTCACCACTAAAACAGTGCTTACATAAATATAGTGTGGATTTCAAATTAGTGATTTTAACTGGTACTCGACATTAATTAGGAAAAAGAAAGGGCGGTTAGCTTTTGAGGTTTTTATTCATCACTTTCGTTAACCGTGGGTCGCAGAGAAAAATGACTTTAGCTTTATTATCCATATTGAGTACAAGGCCTGTAAAAATTACTTTATTTTTCATGTTCAAATAACTAAACATGTATATTTACTGACATTAAATGTGTGATAAATATACTTTAAAAAAATGTTTTCTTCTTTTCTTTATATATATTTATATATCATTTCGAAAATACAATATTTTGTTAGCTTACTTGAAGTCAGTTAACAACTCATTACGTTTTTTCTTAGGAAATGGTTTTTCAGCTTTGCTGAATGGAGAGAGCCTTACAATTTGTGCAACATTTAAACACATGTTGACTGAAGACTTAGAGGTTGTGTGGCTGCGTAATGATGACACGGTGTCCCAGTGTTCAATCAGGGGAGGTTGCTTGGACGACTTTCAAGATAAAACGAACACCTCCCTACGTTACGATAAAGAAACTGGTCTCGCATCTTGTAATGTTACTATAAAAAATGCTACAAGAGACGATCTGGGAACTTGGACTCTTAAATATCTCGGCACGGCAGGTGTAGTGTACACAAACGATTTGTTTGCATGTGGACTTTATGGTATGATTAAATTATTTCATTATCAAAATTCAATAAAGATCATTTTTTACTAAATTTATTGTTAAAATAGACAGTTATTAAATTATAATTACACATTGATACATTATACATTTTTTGTCTCAATTATACAAATATTTATAAAGCTGTAAAAAGTCATAATGATTAAAGAAAAAACAAATTTCAGATGATGAGAACAAATCGAAAAGAAGAACTAAAGAATGCATAGAGGCCTGCAGCTGTGACAGAGTTAATTTCAATTTCGATTTACTTCCAATACTCCTTTCAAGCTTTCTTATAGTGCTTGTTCTGGCTGCAATTCTTTTATACAAATATCGTTCTGATGGTAAGTTGGTTTTAGTTTTGAATAATGAATAGCATTAGGAGCTTTAGGGCGCCTCTGAGTCCACCCAGCTCTAATGGTTACCTGACATTACTGGGAAAAGTAAAAGCGGTTGGTCGTTGTGCTAGCCACTTGACAACCTTATCAGCAATAGGTCACAGAAACAGATGACCTTTACATCTCCAGCCCCCTCACCTCCATGTCTGGTAGGGGAACTTTAATTTTAGGGTCGCTGTGGCTGAGTGCTTTCCAAACCGGGGCTACTTAGTTTCAATCTCATTTAAGACTGGCATTTTGAATTTAGGAATATTTAAGGTAGACCTGAATTCACACAACTCTAACCGTTAAAGGACTCAAGCTGAGGAAAGTAAAGGCGCTTCTGGATACGTTAAACCCTGTGGCCAAAGAAACAGATGACCTTATCATCATCTGCCTTATAGATCGCAAGATATGAAAAGGGAAATTGACTTTTTATTTTCTTGATGCCCAAGTTCAGTCAAGATAAACTTTGTTTTTGTAATTATTATTTTTCTATAAGAGATTTAATATTTTAATACATGCCCAATAGTAAAATTGTGCATTGTTTACCAGTTGCTACTAGTGATCTAAAAAATATGGTAAACTTTTTAAAATCCTTTTTTAAACATTCTCACATTCACTAAACATTTTTTTTTTCTCCATTCATTTTCAGAACGATGCAAAAAGATACTAAAGCTTTTCTTCTCAAAAATGCCTACAAAGACTCCAGCTGAAGCAAGGGAACACGATATTAGAGACAGTTCACTTAGATGGATGTCCAATAATGCCAATGCTGTGTAGAAAAAGCTCAAATCAGAGGAGTGCATTATTTGAGATTCAACATTAAAAATTATTCTTATTCTAATTCTTATTCTTATTATTTTGAAACTAATGACAGTGTTTTTGCGGTACTCTATATAATATACAATTCTATGTGATCATAACCCATGCTAAATTATAAAGGGTACTATTTTTATATTAGTGAACAGTGACTTAATAGAATTTGGGATATTGGTTAATGTGCATGACTAAATGCATAACGCGTAAGACGTAATCATCTTTAGGTATTTTTGCCACTGTATTTATTATATATACATATAAATATACTTATATATATATACTTTACATGTAACTATTTCATGTTTCATGGTATTGCCGACGCAAAACCAGATATACTTAAATTTATAAGTGTTTATTCTACTGGATACCCCACTAATTAATGTCCTGATGCAGTCTGTCTATGCGAAGCAGCTGGACAGTTATATGACTTAGTTGTGACGAAAATTTACAGTTATTCTGTTGCTTAGTTACAAATATAAAGAATGAATAAAATATTGTTAATTCTGTGTGTGTGTGTGTGTTTTGAACTAGAGAAAGAAAAGGGTATTGTTGGTTTATGCTCGGTTGGTCCCCTTTATAGGGCGTCGCTCTAATTTTAAAGAAAGCATATACAACTATACAACCTTCTTCAGTCATAGGTACCTCACTAGCAAAGTGGTTTGCAAGTCTGCAGGAGAATGTGAGAGGCACGAGTTCGAATTCAGGTATTTTTTTTTTATAATATGCTTTTAAAAACAAATTACGGTAAAGTTTACCTAGATAACCCTTTCTATTTTTTCCACTGGTCCATATAACTAAGGTATTGAGAAAGCTAAAAGCATAAAATTGAGCTAAACAAAGATATTTGGTAAAAGATTTCTATTCGCACACCAGGTTAGTCTAGATCTAATGATTAATCCAAACTAATTAATTTAACTAAACTTATTATTACCTATATTTTTAAATAATTTTTTTGTAGCTTGTTTTTAAACTGACTCTAAGCTAGTAATGTTCAAGTGACAGTGAGACAACATTTTCTTGTCTATAAATCATATTGAATAAAATGCTTTTAATTAAAAGTTGGTGGTTCTTGTGTTTGCAACAAAAAAAAAAATAACATAATTAAATTCCGGTTAATTTTTTTTTTTCGTCTGATTGGTAATTATTTATTTTATTGTATTTATAAAATGTATTTTTTTTTGTTCAAAAACTCTGGGTTTCTGTATTTTTATTTTCATGATGCACTAACAGATATGTCCTATTTAGTTGGTAAATAGCTTGTTCAAGCCAGCTAGTGTGACTTCCATCTATGGTGAGAGCTATCGTTATAATCCCCTTTTTTTCTGTTATTAGATTTTATTCCATGTGGTTCGGTTAAAAAAATGTTAACAGTTTTGGAGGAAAAATTCATTTTTTCACTGAAAATTATAAATAAATAAATGTATATGAAACTAAAACACATTACTACAGAACAATTAAGAACGCTTAGAGAAAATAACAACAATCATAGTTTAAAAACATTTTTTTTTAATGACAATTCATTCCCTATTAAATTTCAAATGTTATTTTTAAAACATTGATTACACTGGGATATCGAGCCAGTTATACTGTCAGCTGCTTGATTGCCTTGAAGGAAAACGTCTGCATTTTTTTTCTGAATCTGCCAGCGGGGAAGAAATACATAAACTATTATTAATTTGTTTTGATATGTTTTAAATATGGACATCTAGGTGTAACACTATACCTAAATTTATGATTTAGAACTGAACTCTTAAGATCTAGTCTAGATCTACTTCTAGATTTAAAATGTATATATAATATATATTTTATTTACTTAAAAATATAGCAGCGATTTTAAAATTTCAATAAATATAAAAAGCAATTTTCAATTTACTATTATCGCATTCTTACGGTGATACGTCTGAATAACCCATGTTAGCTCTAGTCAGTCTAGAACTAGATTTGTTAAGCTTATAGCAAAATTTACAGAACTCTTTTTTATATTTAAAAAAAATTGTAAGAGTCAAACTAATGTTTTCACTCTGCGGCCAACGGCTTCATAAATCTTTTCTCGTCCATATACATCAACTGTTAAAATAGAGATATTGCAAAAATGGTTCATAAGTAAATAGAGATATTTCAAAAATGGTTTATAAATAAATAGAGATATTGCAAAAATGGTTCATAAATAAATAGAGATATTGCAAAATGGTTCATAAATAAAAAGAGATATTGCAAAAATGGTTCATAAATAAATAGAGATATTGCGAAAATGGTTTATAAATAAATAGAAATATTGCAAAAATGGATCATAAATAATTGATTACAGGATTTGTTATCTGTTTTCTAAAACAAAATAGTAAATGCATGCATAATTCTCTGAATTCAGGAAATTAAAAAAAAAATTGTTATACATTTTTTAAAAGACCGGTATGTGTATTGTCAAAAAAAAAATAATATTGGAAATCCCCATAACTATTTAATCTTCGTGCATGGGCTTAGAATCTTCAATCTTAGACCTTTGAAGAAATGTAAGTATTTTCAGTATTTGTGTAAATTATTGTTTAAAATTGTTTTTTCCTCCCAAATGAAATTTCTGCGACTCATGGAAAGTAATCTTAAAATTTATATTTCAAAAATATTCTTTTTGAATATAAAGTTTCTTTCAAGTCTATTTTTCCTGTTTCTTATTATAGTGGTAATTAGCGTTTCAGAACCGTAATTTTACCAAAATATTTAAATATAGTTTAGGTATTGCAATTAAATGTTTTCAATTTTGTAAAGTTACACACTTTCATTTTTATAAAACATGCATTTATTCATATTCAGCAAACTTATACTATAATGAAATTTTACTTCATGTAATTTCAGAGCGGCTTTGTATGCAAATATGTGCATTTCCACGAAACAAATGAGTATATGTCAATGTTCTTTCATTCCAATTTTATTATCAATTGTATTTTACAAAGAAGGTAAGATTTAATTTTCAAACTCATTGCTTTTACTTTAATCACCGGTATCTGTGACAAGGTGGATAATTATTTGGCCGTTTTGAGTGTCTAGTGGGTTTTATGATTTGAGAACCCACATTTGCACATATAATCTACAAGCACAGCGTTATAATGCAGGCAACAAATAATAATATTTAAAATTGTGTACAGTTTATTATACCAGAGAAATAATTAAATGATGTAATGCTGTAGAGTAGCGAGGATGGGATATAGCGTATTTACATGTATAAGTTTATCATCGTTAGGTTTGAGAACCAAGTGGTCTGAGTGTCATTAGGCTGGTTGCTTAGCTTTAGGTCTGGCGCTGCACTGAGGAGACGAGTGTGGCTGGTGCTGACGCTGTCTGCTGGTGGGCTGGCGTGGTGGATCCAGGCTCCTGGTGCAGTCCAACGATGTATAGCAGGGCTCAGCTGCGGCTACCATTCAGTCAAGCTAGTGACGACAACTCTGTTATCAGTGTTAGGTTGCTAAGATTTCAGGCGGGTGTTGCCTATAAATAAAAGCTGTAACGACATGATGCATAAGTCGGTTAGCCTACATGACATCACTGGGATGTAGATGCTGTGACGAGATGTTTAGATAATTATTTTTTGGCTCGTTCGTTAAAGTATATGGATAATTTTATTAATTTATCCCACTCACATATAAAAGATTTTGAATAGGCACACCGCAACCAACAGTAAGAACAGACCAGTGAATTAACTCTTAAAAACCGTAATTTTTTTCTCATTCTACCGAAATTATTTTTTTTCCCACAATTTTTATCACATAAGCCTTTTTATAAACATCCTACTGTTTTTTCTGTTTGTTAAAACATAGACATGTAATATAAAATTTTGTTGGAAATTGAATGTACTACAAGATAATTTATCTTTCAATGTTATAGATAGTCACTGCGAAAAAAAAAGTAGGTAATTTCAGAGATGAAACATTTTTTTTTATTTGATCTTTAAAAACTGACTTTCCCAAGTAAAAAAAAAGAATATTCCAACAGTCCTCAATCATTATTATTGTATGAAATATTAAACTCTATCGAATTATCTATTTAAAAAACATAACTTTGTCAAACTTAATCAATATTTACATTTTTAGTGAGGTTTCTTTCTAGATCTACTAGGGCCTGGCTGGGGCGACGCCCCCTTTTGTTTACTACTTTTACTAGATCTAGGGGTGAATAATTCACTATCAGACCTGCTTGAGTCTGAAAATCGCTTTCATTATAACTTTTTAGCTCTAGAACCTCTATCTAACTCTAAGTCTAAGTCACTCATGTCACTATCATTCGTATCTAAAAAGATATTTAGAGCCTGATCAGCAGTAAATCGGCAAGAAGGCCTGTCAGCCATGATGTCTGATGCAAAAAAACGAAAAATTCACTGGTCACTCCGAGTTACAATATTTAGAACAATAAAAACAGCTTAGATCAACAAAGTATCAGAAGGAAAAAAACTTTCTTTATATTATTATTATATTCTTGGATTTTAGATCTACTCAGTCTAGTGTTAGATTTAGACTTTAATTAAGGCTTTAGATCTACTAATCATCTACTAATACCACTTATAATAACTAATAGTAATATTCTATATAGTTAGTTATACACGTTGTTGATATATGATGTATTGTTGCGCGAGTTAGTTCCCTTAGCGGATTAGGAAGTGTGTGTTGCTGTTCGTTATCTAGTATTGTGGAATAAAGCCTGTGTCGTATTTTGTTTATCGGCCTTGTCGTTTATCTATTTCTACTTGTATCTATGAGCATATTAACATGGTGGTAGCGGTAACAAGAGTTATAGTTAGGTTTATATCAGTGATATAAATCTAGTTAAATTAAGTTAAAAACAAATAGATCTAAAGTGTAGATCTACTGATCTAGCGTCTAAAGTGTAGATCTACTGATCTAGCGTCTAAAGTGTAGATCTACTGATCTAGCGTCTAAAGTGTAGATCTACTGATCAAGCGTCTAAAGTGTAGATCTACTGATCTAGCGTCTAAAGTGTAGATCTACTGATCTAGCGTCTAAAGTGTAGATCTACTGATCTAGCGTCTAAAGTGTAGATCTACTGATCTAGCGTCTAAAGAGACTCGGGTTTATTAAGTAACGATTGTCTAGATCTAGTTAAGTCCAGTCTAGATAGTAAATATACTATTATAAAATTTGCATTGAATATGACAGAAGTTCAACTTAAACCACCAACAGAATTAAACATATTAGAAGGAAATTTTAGTGAAAATTTTCGGCAATGGCGAAGACAGATGCAAATTTACTTCCTAGCGTCAGGCGCCGACAAGAAACGGAAATGTCAAAGAAAGGCTATAATCCTTCATTGTGCAGGAGCACAAGTTCAGGAAGTATGTGAAAATTTTATTTATGAAGACCATGAAGATAGCAATGATCCAGACATATTGTTACAAAAGCTACAAGAATACTGTCATCCAGGGAAGAAAGAAGTACTTGAAGCTTATAGGTTCTGGAATATGACTCGTATCTCTTCATATGACTTGTTTATTACTAGTTTGAGGACACAGGCTGAGAAGTGCAATTTTAAAGACAAAGACCGAATGATAAGAGATAAACTAGTTTTTTCTGCTAATAACATCTACAAGAGAAGCTACTAATGTGTTCAGATTTGACACTAGAAAAGGCTATAGAAATATGCCAAGTCTATGAACAAACTTCCAATAGTCTCAAGGAAATGAATAAAGAGTCTACGCAAACTGACTATGTTCTGAAGCTTAAGAAAGCAGATAACCACAAAGCTCCAGAAAGAAAATGTATCAAGGACTGCAGATTTTGTGGAGGCAGACATGAATATAACAGACAGTCGTGCCCGGCTTGGGGCAAAACTTGTTTCAACTGTCAAATGATTAACCACTTTGCAGTGAAATGCAAGTCATAGAAGATCAACTCTAAGAAGAAGTCGTCTAAGTCTAATCAAGACACTTGTATCAACTCTATTACAAGTAGTTGTAGATCGTCGTTCAAACGTTTCAGAGAACCAACTAAGGACAGTAAACTGCCAGAATGTAGATGCTGTGGCAAGTATCACGCCCATAGAAACACTGTTTGTCCAGCCCTGGGTAAAGAATGCTACACCTGCCATAGACTGAATCATTTTTCGTCCCAGTGTACTAGACCGTACCATAAACAGAGTGAACACGTTGCTGTGAAGAATTTGAAACGATTGCAACAGATCTCTGGTAGAGGTGAAGATGTTTCAGAAACAGATCTCAGGACAGTATCGCCTCAACATGACACTGAATGGATAGGAGACATTACAGAAACCCAGGAGTCTGAGGGAAGCTTTGATGATGAAGGAGAATTGCTGAAACATTGTGAACTATTATATAACCATTCAGATGGATGGCTCTGCTGAGGATATTGACACAGATACTAAGACATTTTATGACGTTTATTTTGATTTATTTCTCTAGTCAAATTTCGTTTTCTTCATTGAATGATGACTTCTATGTGTAATATTATTGTTTGAAAAGGGGGAAGATATGTTGTATTATTTATAGAATACGTGATCAGGTGTATTATGTTATTTTTGTAGAGAAAGAAGAATGTTGATATATGATGTATTGTTGCGTGAGTTAGTTCCCTTAGCGGATTAGGAAGTGTGTGTTGCTGTTCGTTATCTAATATGGTGGAATAAAGCCTGTGTTGTATTTTGTTTATCGGCCTTGTCGTTTATCTATTTCTACTTGTATCTATCAGCATATTAACACACGTAAATATATTGATCTAGAATTAGATCTAGTCTAGGTCCATATTTTGAATTTAATAAACAATTTGATTTGATTTAATTGTCATTGTAAATTTGCTTTGACTTTAGACTTAGACTTAACTTAGACATTGTAAACCTTAAACTAGATCTAGACTAGACCTTTAAAAACTAAAATCAACAACAGTCATCATGAAATTGCTCTGGCTATTTATCCTAATAATTACTAAATACACACTAGATGAACATAGAACTAGATCTACCTTAGTCAACACTAAACTTAAAAAGAAAACAACAGTCATAATCAATCATCACACTTTAGATCAATGCAACTTCAAAAATAACCTAACATACACATCCATAACATTAAAGAAGATCACCCATCACAAATGGAAGTTCTCAATCAGACACAGCAGAAATTATTACCTATCACTGTTAATATTAATAGCAGGAGATGTAGAGTCAAATCCAGGGCCTAGATCTAAAGATAGATGCAACATCTGCAAAAAAGTATGCACCATGAAACAGAAAGCGATTCAATGTGACACCTGCGATGAATGGTACCATGCATCATGTCTCCATATGAATACACCTGTGTATTATGTCTTAGGCAACAAAGACGCATCGTGGCACTGTGTACCGTGTGGGTTACCTCAGTTTACATCAGGACTGTTTGATTCCTTTGATGCAGACACTTCTAACCCATACACTATCCTAAACACCATCCCAAACCAAACTCACCAACCACTAGCCAGATCCACTCCTATTAAACCTAAATCTATTAAAATTAATACAACAGCCTCACTAAACAAACCTACTAAAGAAGTAATACCAAAATACCTTAAAACCTTAGTAATAAATTTGCAAAACATTATGAACAAAACAGCAGACTTAGAAATTTTATTAGAATGTGAGAAACCAGACATAATTGCAGGAACAGAAACTTGGCTACATCCTGAAATTTATAATGCAGAAATTTTCAATTATGAAATTTTTAGAAAAGATAGGGCTGATAATCATGGAGGAGTTCTTCTAGCAATAAAAAACACTTCTATAGCTATGGAAATTATTCTACTTAACTCAACAAATATAGAATCAACATTTTGTAAAATCAATACCAACCCAACATCCCTAATAATAGGCAGCATTTACAGACCACAAAATTCTAGTTTAGAATACATGCAGGAACTATGTAATCAGATTACTACACTTAAAGAGACAAAAAAAATGCAGTTTTTTTAATTATGGGTGATTTCAACCTACCTGATATAAATTGGAAAACACTAACCATAGATAAACACCAAAACCTTAAGGACATAAATAAGCTTTTCATAGAAACTTTACACAACCTAAGTTTAGATCAAATCATTAAAAAGCCAACTAGATTAAACAACACATTAGATCTCTTCTTAACCAACAGACCTGGATTAGTAGTTGATTATGATATTATCCCTGGTCTATCAGACCATGAGATCATAAAAATACACAGTCAGATAAAAGCAGTAGCCAATTCAAAACCCAAAAGAAAAATCTTACTCTAGAATAAATGTAACCTCACACAACTACACCAAGCTGCATTAAACTTTCAACAAACATTCTTATTAGAAAAAGACATTAACCAACCAGTCGATGACCTCTGGAAGTTCATTAAAAACCATCTTAAAAGCATTATAGAAAATTATATACCAACTAAATTCACACGGAACAAAATAAATAAATGCTGGTTTAATAATAGACTAAAGATCCTTTTTTAAACAGAAGGAAAACCTATATAGAACATTTAAAGAAACTAAGGCAGAAAGAGTTTACAAAAAGTATAGTAAAATGTTTACTTTTACCCGTTTGTTCCCAATGAAACCTCAAAAAAATAACTCCCTAACAGAGGAGACTGTATGAATTCTTGCGGGCTTAACTCAGAATACTCTGGTCTCCCTTTATATATAGATGGGACTTTTTGTTTAACGGGTAGGGAAGAAAGCTAGGGGATTTTCTCACATGAATCTATGTACTGGACATGTCAGGCGTCAGGTCAGATTTATGATGCCTACCGTTAGAGTAGGAAATTAAGCGAATATGTATCTGTCCAGCCAGATAAATACTATTCCTTGGGCGGCGTGTATCCTACAGAGGAAGGGGAAGAAGAAGGTGTGAATAGTTATTTAACCGCTGTGTGTAGCGCCTATTGTGTGCTGGTCATCTGTACAGCGGTCAACAAATTAAAACTTGGCCCTAGAGAGGCTAGTTTATGTTTTAAACCACGCTGCGTTCCGTGAGAAAGGGTAGATAAATCCTAAAAGAAATTAGTTATGGGTGGACAAGAAAATAATTGTTTAAGTTAAAAATAAAAGTTTCCCACGATTTTCTGGGAAAAACTCAAATGAACTTTTGTATGCAAGTTTCGTATCGTTAAAGATGCCTTCTCGTGATGGACATCTTCAGAATGATGTAGAGAAACTTTAAGCTAGTTTTATAAATAGTAAAGGGAGCTAATAAATAAATATTGTATTTCATCAAGGGAGATATTCCCATAAGGGAATAACAACACTAATAAGTAATAAATGATAAGGTAATGCAATTGATGTTTATCAGTCACGGTGAATAGCAATTACATACATTGCTTATATGAATGAGATGAAAGTAAAGGGGGGATGAACGACCGATGCTCGCCCATGCTTTCACATAAGTAAACATAGAGCATAAGTAAATAAACATGATTCTACCTAAGTAAAACATTTTGACTAACATGGCTGGCTAATAGAATAAATAAATAAGTATGGGATTCCTTACAAAGTAATGAGAGTAAATACATACTAGGTAAAATGATATGATTACGTAAATATTATGATAATTCCCTGCAAAGGAATCAATCAATAATAATTTACAAAGGGCTCGTGGTGAGCGATAATTTATCAGTGATAAAATAATGATAATTAAAGACCCAAATACATGTGGTAAGAATTATCAGTGAATTCTAGTCCAGATAAAGGGGATGACTTTAAACATTTTACCATAAAAGTCATGATATAAAATATTATACATAAAGCCATCTACTTACATTATCCATGATAAAAAAAAATAGACAAATATATATATAAAACTAAGTAAAATGTTTCTCATGCACTTTACTAAGTTACATACCACCAATCTAAAGTAAAATAAATAGGGGATGAAAATATGTAGAGCTCAAGCAAAAGACCGATGCGCTCTCTATCAGCTCTCCAGCGTGAATGGCTCTCGGCCGAAAGGTTTGTCCATTTAAAGAGAAATAGGAGGTGGGGCGAAAGTGGCAGGAGATACGTGCAATGGTGGTCTAGACTATCTATTTTGACAAAGAGATTCCCGCTTTACCATGACGAACGTTTCCGGGAGATAGACATTGTGCGAAGGCGCGAATTGAAAGTTCCGAAAATTTGCCCAGGAGGTCAGAGAACAAAGGTGTGGGGGGGAATGATCGGAGGTGCACAGGGCAAGGTAGATTACACCTTGATACTGGCTTAGCGCTAGACGATCGGGAAGATCGCCGCCCGAGGTGTTGAGTTTAAGGGGCTCTTTCAAGTGACCGAATCAGAAACCCCATTAGTAACAACCATGCTGAGATTACTCCCTTAGAACACATATAGGAAGCGGGCAGTGAGTTGTAAGGTCGCCTTATTCCCGTACAATGACAGACCTTTTCCCGCACATGGACCAGTATTCTCTCTCTCAATTCCTTGTACAGATCGTCAGATCGTCTCTCATGGGCAGAGCTCGGCATTCGTAAAGAATGTGCTCTTTTCTCTCATCGTCCTCGACGCCTGCGCGCCAGTTTTTACAGCGTGACGCAATGATTCTCTGTCATGTGCCTCTGTCTCCCAGGTGCCTGGGTCTATGCTGAGAAGCTTTGAGGGTGTCCCTGAAGCGCTTTCTTTGACCACCTTGCGAGCGCTTTTCTTCTCTTAGTTGGCCATACAAGAGTCGTTTGTTGGCACATTGGTACAATGTGCCAACTAACGGGTGTCGGCTAGGGATCGTACGTTTGCGAGAGTGCACGGTTCATTATTTTGGGTGCACCTTGCCGCCGCGGCCTTGGCTAAAAAGTCAGCCCTCTGATGACTAACCAGACCACACAGACCACAATGGGATGGAACCCACTGTATAAAACTATTTACATTGAGTTGTAGAAGTCGCTCCACCACCACTACCTTCCCGACATCTGCAAGCAGCCCTTCAAGGGAATCGAGGGCAGAGATTGAATCGGTAAAAATGACCACGTCCGCTGGGGCCGTGGATCCATTTTCGACTTTTTCCGGTACCCACTTCGATGCTACAAGCATTGCTTCCATGTCATCTTTGAAATGACCAGCCGCTCCCGAAAAGAGGGAGGGGGTCAACAGATGTTTGCCAAGATAGATAGAGGGAGTGTACCCTCGTCAAGAGTCTAGTGTCGCACGTGTCAGATTAGGAAAGTTAAATATGACAACGATGCCTAGAGGGGGGAGGAGTGGATTGGAGGGGTGGTGGTAATGTTTTTAACCGCTCGACGGGCTAAGTTTAAGAACATTGATAACTTAAATGTTAAAATAAATTAATTAAATGTTTGGACCTAAGTGATACCTTGATTAATCTAAAACGGTCGTTACAGTATCAAATGTTTAAAAAGTAAAGACGCCCAGTTATAGCTATCTGTTATTCTCTCAATATCATTATACCAGGGGTGGACTGGTAAATTGGGAAAACGGGCGAATGCTCGGTGGGCCGGTACCAAATGGACCTGTCTGGTCGCGGCTAAAGACAACTTTAAAAAAAAAGTGACAGCAGCAAGACACAAAGGCCCGGACACGTTTTGTTGTTTGTTTGTTTTTTAATTTTTTTTTTTAAATTAATTTTTGTTTTTGAAATTCAACATGCATATCAAGAAAAATACACCATACGTTGTATGTATTATCATTTGCAAAACCATTAGACTGCACTTTCTGCTATGCATGAGCGGCATAGACTACTTTAATGTCTACGAGATTGTGTTTGGCCTATTCATTTTGCTGGTCCGCATGGACCTTTGATGGCGCTTCAATTTTTTTCCTCCTTCCCTGATAGTTCCATTGTCAGTAAACGAAAAAGAGGGATGAGAGAGGTTAAGTTAGAAAACATTGATATAACGCAGAAAAATAATTAGCTAATTTAACAACACTTAATAGAAATTTAATACATACACACAGCCGCGAAATTTTAAACCGCACAACTTATTCACATATCAATATGGGCATAAAGTTCTACTTTCTGCGATTTAAAAAGAAATAGTAAGTTTCTCTTTGTTTATTTTTAAAAATATAGATCTAAAAATATTGCACTTAAGGCTTACAAAAAAAAAATATTAGTTAATTATAAAAATAAATCTAGATCGAAAAAAATAGAAATAAATGTTTGTACTATTATAATTAACGGCAAATGTATGCTTAGTATCAAGTCATTAATGATGAAAATTATTACAATTATTTCTATTGCGCTGTTACATCCCATATTTAATGAAAGCACATTTACATTTAGATTTTAAATAATTGGTCACGGTATTTTCATATATATACAAATCGCGTTTTTAAGAATGTTCTAGGAAGAAGCAACAGCTTTTCACACTAAGTAAGTATCTCTTTAACCGTTCTGCTTTCTCTTGTCTTTTAATGGAATGGGTTGCCTGAGTCAGCCAGGAAACAAATGATTTAGCATATTTTAAGTCACAAATCAACATGCATGATTATATTGAAACATGAAATGCGTAGGACGTAATTATCTTTTTTTTTTAAAGAAACATCTGTAATCTATAAGTAATATCAAAAAGCTTTAAACTCATTAATCTACTTTTGTATTGTTTATAGTTTTCAGACTACATACATGTATAAATGAATACATTATGTCATCCTACGAATGCATCCATCCAGTTTTCGATGCGTTATCAAACTTTATATATTTTGTAGAGAATTAGGCTTACACCTATAATATAACACACGGGCGTAGCCGGGAGGGGAGGGTCTTCAAAGCATCACTTGCCTCAGACCTCATTGTCTGAAAGGGAAACTTTACTTACTGCCCCAGTGCAGCCAACTTAAGCAAACTACAGTCACCAAATTTAATGAGCGTACCAAAAGGGGTTTTGTGGTTACCCTCCCCCCTTTGATACAAAAACTGGACTCCATTAAATAGCAGATTTAGTTTTTGATTTTTTTTAGCAGGCTAATTGCATTGTATATATCTCAGAATATGCGTTTTTTAAAGCTTAAAATAACGGAAATGATGCTTGGTTCCGAACTCCACTGGAGGAGCTCAAAGCGCTCCCCCGGACTCTATACCTGTCCCTTACCGGTGTGTACTGTCTTTCCACTAATTATAGGAAGAGAGTATTCTAGGGTAGAAAAAACGTTTGAAAGAATGATAAATCAGAATGTATATATATATAAATTCCGGATGGGGTAACCCCCACCGAAATTATATGACATGCCGTTTGTGGGCCGGTTTATATGGTAGGGACATCAGTTGATCAATAAATCTAGAAATGTATCTACTAATCTTATAATGTGATATATGATATATTGCATACATCACACCTAAATGTTTTGAGATCTTATTCATGAACAATCAACAATGATAACACACTCAGATACTGAAGTTTTTGAAAATTTCAAGTATTCATAATAATATCACCTTTACAGAACTATAAAACAAAAAAGGAATAAAAACATACATAAACAAACAAACCAAGTAAACAAACTAAAATATTAAACGTAAAGAATTCTACTTGGAGTTGTGTATATAGCCAACACACTTACATTATTTTAATTTTTTTTAGTCTTTTCAGAATCTGCTGCATTAAATGCAACACTCTCAGATTTTATTCTCCAAGATGGTAATACTAAATGCGAGAGGTATTTCCTGATTAATGACACCATTGAGCTTAAAGCGTCTATTGTTTGGACAAGAGACATTAATTTAGATTATAATGATGGTATATTAATATACAAATATAGCGATTCGAATGCAAGCTTTAAATTGGTAAGTACATTATACTTTTTTTATGTATTGTACACTATAATTGAAATATTCAAATTTAAGTGCGCTACTTTTTTATGTCATGTTTTAGTCAGTTTTAGCGGCATTTATGTCTCTGATCGTATATCCAGTATACTTGCTATGCCTACATATTTTTCACTAGCTTACTGTTGGATAAATTATTACAAATATCAGAGTCATTAATAACTGACATGTTGGGTTACTGTAATATTTCATCTTTCACGTTTCTAGTCGTTTGTTTCGTTAAAAACATTCAACAATCAACATTCAATCTGCTAGTTCTTGCTTTCTAATGATAAATATAATGAACTTATACAAAGACATAACATTTGTCAGAGAAATTACCTAAAAGTATATTTTCGCTGTTAGCAGAACTGTTTTTATACTGACATAAGATTAAATTGATTAAGCACATTTTTTTCGATAATTAAGCAACGAATATCGTTGTTTTTCCTAGTTATATCATCTAAGGTTTCATCAATGTAAAGGGTTACATAAATCACTTCCCATGAGCTGTTCATTTTCAAATTCATCTGCTGAAGCCCAACTGAGACTTACTGCCACCAAGACATATAGTCAAAAGTATATTAGATTGCATGTGAATAACACAAAGAATGCATGGGAAAGCAATGTGAGGCAAATTCCAAGGATATTTGGTAAGAATGGTTAGGTTTTACTCACACCATACTTTCACCCAACAAGCAATTTAAAATGTTGTTTTGATATATTATAGGTTTTTAAAAACCTTAATAGTTTGATTAAATAATTTATTTCACAGGCTTAGCTATGCGTGTTTAGGCTTTATTAACCGCTTTTCAATAGTAATTGTGTTTTATTTAACAGAATATCAAGATATTAAAATGACTTGTAACAACAAAACGCTTGGTGGTAATGTAACATCTGTATATCTACCTAATGAGACCACAGAACTTCATGTTTGCTGTGTCGATGCACCTGATCCATGTTTTCCAGTTATATACTCCTATTTCAAAGACAGCTCAAACAAATCTAGAACGTGTGTTACATATACGAGAAAACAAAACGAGACAACATTTTTGATTGGACTTGATGTGTGCAACAATTCAGTGCAGTATCCATTTAAAGTATTTTTTTCTAATGAGACAGAAACAATAACAACTACAACTGGTAATGGCATTCAATCAAATGGTACTTATATATATATTTTTTTTTCAATTAGCGGCTCCGAAAAGGGGAGAAGACAGTTTTAGTTTTGTGTGGTCTCTCCGTTTGTCCGTTACATTTATATCTCAAAATATTTAAAAAAATGTAAACACAGCTACATCTAGTCGGCACAGTATCTAGGAGATCTCCGAGCTGAGTTTAGAAAGCTCTTCTATCAAAAATTTTTTGTTTTTTTTTTGCTTTGTTCTTTCTTTGTTTTCTTTTTTAAACCTGTCCACCGTACGATGATTAGCCGCAATAAGTTTTATATAGTTAGTCTGTCGATCTGCAAGGTTTAGATAAAATACAACTAAAAAGATATTGCAAAACTTATTTCTTCTTTATTAAAAACAAAAATCACTATAATATTAATCAGAAATCTCATTAACAAAATTATGTTGCTGATTTTTTTTTAAAAGTGAAATAAATGTTTGACATTGTATTAGAAAAATAATTGTGTTATACATTTTTAAAAAGACTGGTAGGTGTATTGCTAAAAATAATAATATTGAAAATTCTCATAACTATTTAATCTTCGTGCATGGGATTAAAATCTTAATTATTAAAATCATATTAAGAAATGTAAGTATTTTCCGTATTTGTCTACATTATTGTTTAAGGTAAAAAAAATACCATGGCTTAAGTAGTCATTGCAATTGGGTGGACTCGATGAGGGGATTGAGGGCCACCCCTGTATTTGCTTGGCAACACAACGTCTCTTTGTAATCGTGTTGCTAGTCATTGTTTGTTTCACTCTCTTTATCCTATAAGGTGCGTGGTTGGAATGTTTATGAATGATTTTATCATTTCAATAAGTAAACACGTTTTTAGTCGGGAAAAAATTCCTTATTTTATTTTATCTCACTCTTTAAAGTTTTTTTTTTTATATTTGATCAGCTCGTATTGTACAAAATTTGGTTATTAATTTCCAAATCCAACACTCCTAGTTTGTTAAAATTAACATTCATGTACTATGTACGGATGCCCCACAAGGCAGTGTATTTTCTTCTGTAATGGACATTCTTTAAACTAATAAAGGCTTTATGACATAGAAACATGTATTAAATTTGCTGATGATATCGCAAAAGTCAGCTTAATGAAACACAGTATCATAGTGACAAATCCAATAATAATCTTTAGAAAATGGTCTATTGAATACCAGAAAAAACTTAAGAACTCATAATAGACTTTAGAACAATTTACAGAAAAAAAAATCAAGGGAACAAAGACAGGTGTGTGGGAACACAAACTCAAAATCGGCCTTCAAAGTGGTCCACCCAGGCAGGAAAACAAGGCAGGTTTCAATATTTTCAGAAGAATATCGGTATTAAATTTCTATCAGGCAGGTAAAAAGGTAGATTTTTTTCAAAATGAAAGTCTGAATGCAATTCTATCTAAGGCAAATGACAGAGAACAATGGAGATAGAAGTTTACAGATCCTGTGTGGTGCCCCAAAGTTCCAGCAGACCAATGGATAGATGAAAGTGAATGTGATATAAGATGTGAACCTGGCCTAACTGATGTCTTATAATGAGTATCTAATTGATCTAATTGTAAACCATAAATCTCTTATTCAAAGCCTCAAGAAAAAAAAACATTAAATAAAAAAAAAAATTCTTTTGTTTTGTTTTTTCACAATGATGTGTACGCACTGCCGTCATTTCAGAGCAAATTATGTATTATATAAGCATGGAAACACAAACTCAAAATCGGCGACCAGGAAGATAAAAATGCAGGTTTCAAGAAAAATGAAAAGAAGAATGCAAGAAGAAGGTTGACAGATCCTGGGTGGTGCCCCAGCGGTCCATCAGACGAAAGGATAAGTTAGATGTGAACATAGCCTAACTTATGTCGTATATTTAATATCTAATATATCTAATAGTTTTGTAAAGGATTAATATATTACTCAAATCCTCAAGAAAAAAAAATTCCTTAAAAATATGTTTCCATTAGTTAAGTGTTCTGTAGGTGCATGCAGTTTACGTGGTAATATGAAAAACTACTTATTAATTGTTCTTTTAAATTATATCCAACTTATTTTCTAGAATCATCTCAAGGATTTAATAGATCAAAATGAGAAATGTAGTAAGAGATATAGTAGTATGAGATAGATGTCCATATAATGATAATATTAATAATCACTAAACTTCAAAGTGCAAATGGCCTGGTTCGTAAATGCAAAACTTTCTCGTTTATGACGGTTTAAAAATCACAGGTTTGATAACCGGTTTCAACCATATTTTTTTTTTTAATTTTAGATTTTATTATATTTTAACTTTAATATTGGAAGTAATGTCTTTAAATAGTGTTTTTCTTGTTTTAATAACATTCTTTGTTTATTTTAGACACAGAACTCATTCTTGGATTAAGCTTAGGTTTAGGAATTCCTGCTGTTTTTCTAATTCTGGCGATTGTTGTATATAAAAGATGCAACAACAATGAAAGTAAGTAACAGTTTCTAATAAGAAATTTACTTTATTACATTTTTATTGTGAAAATTGAGAATTATTAATCATATATATTTTATAACTCATGAAATTCAATAAAAAACGTCAATGATTGAAAGATAAATAGAATGAAGAAAGAAAGACAAAGAAGAAAATAACTACTTTTATATAAATTAACTTATTCAAAAAAACTATAAACTGATTTTAAACACCATAGTAAAATAAGAACGTGATTAGGTTTATTGCAAAATGTAAAACTGTGAGTGAGTATTACACAAAAACAAAATAAAATTAATTATATGCCAAGTTAGAATGTCAATTATTCATTTATCAATTAGATTATATGATTTTAAATAATATCTATTGTGGTGCGTCTCGACATTGCCATCCACAACCGATTGCGGATACTCGAGCATTTTAACAATATACAATGCAGCACGAAATAACTTTTTTCGGAAGAAAAAAAACCCAGAGAAAATTAGAAATTTCATTATTGTATAACTTTATTTTTCTAAATGTTTAAGTTTAACTTTTTTAAAACAGACCATGACGAAAACGAGGAGCACGAAATGGATGATAGTAAGTTATTTTGACATTTACATTTTAAAATATACTAAAACACATGTATGAAGCTTAATAAGGATTAAATCTACAACATTTTATCTGATAAGATGGTCTGATTTATTGACACGTGTTTATTTCTTGAAAAAAAAATATTTGAGCGAAATCTTCTAATTGTAAAGTTTGACTTTAAATTTATAAAAAAATATATACAACAACAATGTAAGAAACATTTACTATATTTTCATAAATGATATTTTTAAGGTAATTAAATTTAAATGTTAAAGGAATGTATATATACTTTCTTTGACAGTGATGAATGAAAGACTACAAAGTATTGAGAAAAGTACTTAGAAACTCTATTTTAGGTAATATTCTAATGCAATCATGCATTTATATTACTTACATTCACTCATACATCTGTAATGTTCATATGAAAACATACATATGTCTCTGTAATGTGCGCATGTTAGTGTAAATGTGAAAAGGTGCGAATGCGTGTGGAAAGGAGATGAGAACCAAGATGGAGAAATAGAAAACGAAATAGTGTTCTAGAGTTCATGGAAATTAAATTAAAAAACCTTTGACAGTCTAAAGACATTTCTCGTGCTGGACAAAGTGATTTACGAGTGTTAGGAGGAATTAAAAATATTTCTGAGGAAACCGAAATCCATAGAAGACATAGAAAGACTGATAAGGGCTTATAAAGTGGCACATCCCGAGAAGAAATTATCTTGAGGCAGTGATATAGAAGAAATACTTGCCTTTCACATAACATGTGAGACACAGAATAACTCTCACAGAACAAGGGAGACACATGATAGACAGTATAGACGTGGTACATATGAAAGACAATATGATAACCGCAACGGACGATATCAAGGAAACAGACAGGAAAGAAAGGACTGGGAGTAAGGTGGAATAGAGCAAGGCTTATCATTGTCATCTGAGACTGGAACATTGGAGGTTTTACAGACATTCGTAGGAAACAAGGCAGCCAAGACCATCAGGGATACAGGGAGCACTGTTATTGGAGTGAATAAGAATTTAATGAAAGACCATGAATATACAGGCGAATCTAGGAAGTGTGTTATGTTTAGCGAGAATATTGTACAATTACCGATTGCTAAAGTTAGTATAGACACACAGTATTTTAAGGGGACAGTGGAAGCTTGTGTTGTAGATCAGGGTGAGATAGATTTAATTATTGGGAACATTCATGGGGTGAAAATATGTTCAGTAAGGGACATTGAGGATTGGAAGAAATATTATGGGATAAAGTCTACTTAATGTAGAAAGGGGGATGTAGAAGAAGGCATAAGATCCCATATATCAGATGACATGGGTAGCATAGATCACGAGAAGAAAGAGTTAACAGATAAGGTAGACAGCAATGCGATTGGAATGGGCCAAAATCAAAAGAAAGTAAGGCAATCAGTGGTTCAGGGAAAGCGATATAAACCCGCATACAGACGTACAAATCCATACATCTTATGCTTTAATTGTGGGAGAAGGGGGCATACTAGGAGACAGTGTCAACAGTTAATCAGAGTTAAGGAATTAAGTTACAATAGTGGAGAGGTGTATACGAGAAAAGATATGGATATTAGCAGACTAGAAAACAGTACAGCTAGATCATTCGGTAGTGGAATCACAATGGGGCTTCATTACAAAGGAGAGAAGCGGAAAGGATAGCATGTCAATAATGTTAGAATTATATAGATATGATTAGAAAAGGTGGGAATGATGGACACTAATTATTGTTCTATTCTACAATGAATAAATATATGTGTAATGGATTGGATATTGTGTTTACATATTCATATAGGTTAAAGCTACTACTTTATAGAAGTTTAGTAAAGGCTATATATGAAATGTAAAAGAGTATAAGTAGTGGAAAGTAGCTACGTAGATTTTGCACATTGTATCTATTTTTGTGTGATCCTGTTTGATTATAATTATTCTATTAATACATTTGTAAGAAAATTATCGAAATGGTGTGATAGAAATACATAAAAAGAAACGTCAAGACTAGAATCATTATATAGGCCTGATGATACTAAGAGGTAAATAGCATTGGGTTAAATCTATAGTAATAGGAGTCTTGAGAGTCAGATTGTTGGGGGTACAATATGCATGGAGCAAGGTGGACTTTGTTTGTGAACTATTTTATTGGGACTGGAATGGTGGTGTTTTGTACAGGCATGAAATTATGAGTGGGGAGTTGTATGAATGAAATGGGATACAATTTTGTTTAGCAAATCATTGATAGATATATGTTAACATAAGTTGTTTCAATTGCTCATAATAACAGTTATTAATGTGATGAATATAATTGTTTGTATGTAATAGAATAGTGTTGGTATTAACATGACATTGTGTATGATTTTGTTTGGTTATTACATTATGGTTATGTATGTTACAGAGAATATAGAATTTTTTAAACTTGGAATAATCTGATATAATCTGATAATATATTCAGTAATTTGTATTTTGGACGTTTGATGTACATCGAACTTGTTGAACAGGGGGGGGGGGTTAGGTGCGCATGTTAGTGTAAATGTGAAATGGTGCGAATGCGTGTTGAAAGGAGAGGAGAACCAAAATAGAGAAATAGAAACGAAATAGTGTTCTAGTGTTCATGGACATTAAATGAGTTCTAAACGATGACATGGTTGTTTTAGTGTTAATGTACTGTTAAAGAGTCTCATCGTAGAAAGGAACGTGACAGTCATTGACCTGTATTCATACAACTATGGTTTAAATATAAATGTGAAGCCTAAGCATACAAATCCACACACTAAATACGACATTGAAACTCGGAGCTCTCAACATCGCCTTGTATACGAAGATATTGACTTACGGACAATATCAGATCAGCTTTACAAGGGTCGGCCTCTGAGGTTAATTAATTAATTTTCTGTGATGCAATATTAACACACACAAAAATTAACAAAGAAACTCGGATTAATTTTTTTTTAATAAATGCTACAAATGCTGCAACATAAACAAATAAAACACTCATCAAAAATATATATAATATTAATTATTAACATTATGTTACTATCCAGTAAACGATTTATCTGTTAACAATTTGTCAGTGAACGAACTGTCAGTGAACGATTTGTTAAGTGAACAAGTTGTTGGTGAAAAAGTTTTCTGTCTGAAAGTTGTCGTTCACATGTCGGGTGAAGAAAATCTTCAAAAAAAGAAAAAAAAAAATTTCGTAAAAAATAATAAAAAATTCATTAGTTAAGTGCTTCTGGCGGTACCGTAGCACTGCAGTTCTCTCGATGATACGAAAGCCTATGTATTAATTGTTTTAAATTATGTTCAACTTTTATGCATGCTAAATAGGTTTTTTTCTCTTAAAAGGAAACATTATTTTTGGGTAAATTTAGTAGTTAGTATGACAGAATTCACCTAACGTAGCAATACAAATGTAAAAAAAATAAAATTTGAATAAAAAATCTAAAACCATTTGCAAAAATGTGTTAAAATATGGTAAATAGTCATCTCCCCTGCAAAAGAGCCCCCGTGTTTGTTAGTATATATAGTGAATAGTTGTAAAAGTGGAGTATACTGCTTGCAAAAGTGATTTTTAAAAAAATAGATTTTTCGCTTTTAGGGAAGAAAAAAGTAGCCGTTGCATAAGAACTTTGAATGGACTAAAATACTATGATGTCGGATTTTCACTATCTTTTCTAGTTTACAAGATCTAAATGGAACGGACAGACGGACAGACATTTCATACAAAACTAATAAAAATATCTTATGCCACAATCTTAGATTTACTATATCTAGGTGTACAAGTAGACCTCGAGGGAGGGAGGAGGTGTATTCTTATACCAATCGGCCTAGAATTATATGCAATATGATTGGCTGATACCTATCCTCAAAATCATTGCGCTAGTCTGATTAATTATGTATCAAAAACTTTACGCATGCATGCATGTCTTTATGTAACCTAACATTATGTATTTCTACAATTATGATTTCTAGCTATCTATAAAAAAATGTATTTCATGATTTTGAAACTACTTCATATTACAAAATCAGTATATGTTACACTTCAAATTGGAACTTTTTTAAGCGTAAAAAAAATCATGTTACTATATAAGTAAAGTAAAGTTTCCCTTTCAGACCTTGCAATCTTTAGGGCAGATGGTGTAAAGTTAATCTGTTTATGTGGCCTACGATTACCGAGCACGGTGTCATGTGGCCAGCACAACAACCAACCGCCTTTACTTTCCCCAACTTAAGTCAAATATCTATTTGAGCTGGGTGGACTCAGAGGCGTCCAAAGATCCCGAAATTTAAAATGCTGTAAAGGATGAGTAAAGCAAAAGTAGTTAAATAAAGCAAAAATTTGCTGGATTCCTTTCCCCCCCCCCCCCCCCCCCGTCCGACACACATACACAATTGTTGTAAAAAGATTAATGTATTTCCTCACAATCACAACAAATCGAACCTCAAGATGCTCATGATGATAGCGGTTATTCCATTTACGATAGGTCATTGAAGTAATCACTCGCCGGGCCTGCAATTTTTATTTATTGCTTGACCTAAGTCCACCCTTACCTCACACAAGCAATCAGCACACGAAAGCTTGTTTAATGAACTCTATATAAAATGATATCTTATAAAAGAAACAAGTTCACATTTCTACTAGAACGTATTTGTTGAAGAACCTAATTTGTCATTTGTCATTGACCAATTTGGACTTATAGCTACTTCTTGTATACCGAGGTGAATGCAACATTCCCCATTTTTTTGTTGACGTCTTGAGATTCAGCACGGCGTGACATCACCATCTGAAGAAACAGCCTTACATCTATGTGGGTGAAACTGAAGACTGCAGACGATCCGGATACTATATGTAAGGGTGAAAATCTCGGCACCATGCTTTATTTAAAATGTCGCTTGAAGACAGCTGAGAAATCTTTTCAACGTTGAGTGTTTGTCACCACTCTAGTGACACGATCGCTGTCCAAACAGCACACGTTAGTAGGAGCGTGCTCTTTGTAAAGACCTCTCTCCACTTATGGTCATTTTAATCTTTTATTTTCAGCGACTTTATATACTTATGGTTTATATTAGCTGAGGTCATCTACTCACTTACTATTGGATTATTTTACATGAATGCTACTACAAGCAGTGGCCACACTAGGGTGGGTGTCACCCGGTGCAGTCAGCACAGGGTGTCACCCCCCCACACACGCAACATTTAAAAACAAATCCTGTTTTTTTTTTGTTTGTTTGTTGAACTGTAATACATATAGTTTCTAATTACTTACGTTATTTAATTGTTGAACAAATTTAAAATGAGTGGTTACTAAATTTTAAAATTTAAGTTAAAACTCAATGTATCTATAGCTCATTAGGTAGGTGGGTAGTCATGTGAAACTCTGCACTCATCTTTAATCTTATTATATAATATATTATCTCAAACAGACATTTCCATTGATCTATAGTTCAAATTTGCAACAATGCAACCATACGTAAATATACTGTTTTTTTTTCTGGATTTCAAATTTGAAAACTTATAATAAACTTTATCAAATTTAATGTCTTGAACGATTTCATTTTTTATAAAATTGCCCCTTTTGAATTTGTCGTCTTTTCCTTTGTCTCAAAAAGTTCTTAATTTAAATTTAAAATCCTTTTTTACATAACGTCAAACATATGCAGATGGTAAGAAACGGTTGAAGGCTTTGTTCAATGATTTAAAGATATTCTTTAAGTTCTTAAATGCATATGAATCATGCACAGTCGATTTTTTATTTTCTTCAGAAATAACTTTTAATGCCTTTACATTTCTTATCAGACATGGTATTTCTGTTTGAATGTCGCCTTGGAAAATCCAATGTTTTAAAACTGACATCTACAATACTTCGTCGATTGTTTTGAACTAAAGAATGTTTGGCTAAATTACTCCAAATGTGTCTACTTCTTCAATGAATGCTTCCAGTAGGAGTTAAACAATGATCAATGCACATACGAATGAATCTCTTTTTCTTTTCTTAAATAATTAGTCCGGCATCTTGTGATTGCTCGACTGACATTCTCTGCTTGTGTTTATTTTGTTTTCTTCTGAATCACAAAGATTTTTTTAGAAGACCCTTTTTATATAACACTTTTTGCTAACGTGTTATGCTTTTGTTAAAGAAAATTTTAATTCGTCACCACATTGTCAATAAATAAAGTAAAGCTAGGTAAAATAATATCTTCCCACAAGTAAAGTAAAGCTAGGTAAAATAATATCTTCCCACAAGTAAAGTAAAGATAGGTAAAATAATATCTTCCCACAAGTAAACTAAAGCTAGGTAAAATAATATCTTCCCACAAGTAAAGTAAAGATAGGTAAAATAATATCTTCCCACAAGTAAAGTAAAGATAGGTAAAATAATATCTTCCCACAAGTAAAGTAAAGATAGGTAAAATAATATCTTCCCACCAAGTAAAGTAAAGATAGGTAAAAAACATTTACATCCAAGATCACAATGGTGAGAGGGTCAATGAATCATTATAAAATATATTTTCCATTAGTTATCTAATACATTGAATAGAATACTGATTCAAATATTATATTTAAAAAATAATTTTTATACAAACTTCGTTTCAATTGTAAGTTTAAAAAAAAAAAAAAAAAAAAAATTACAGCGGAGTTTTCACACATCCTCATTACACTTAACAACAATCTAAATCTAAATTACAATAAATAGAGGCCAGATCTACATAGATCTTTATACGAGTTCTGGTCAAGATATAGTAGATTCTATATCAAGATTCTAGATCTAGGTCAAGACTTAGAGTTAGATATAGACAGACTTAGACTTAGAATGACTTAGACTTAGATTTAGATCTAACTCTAGTCTAGATCTAGACTTAGAGACAGATATCTATTTCTAGATCTAGGCTTAGACTTAGATCTTAAATCTAGATTTCGATCTAAAACTAGGTCTAGAATAGCTAGATCTATGTCTAGTTTGTATCAAACCGAAAGTATAAGGAAAGATTTCAAATATATTGTATATTTTTTACCGTAGTGTAGTGGTTATCACTTCTCCCCAACAGGCTGAGTTCGAATCCCAGTTGAATTTTTTGTTTGTTTGCTAATAAATATTTCAATTTTTTTTTTTAGTCATATCCTGTAAGGGGAAAAAGCTGCTATTAGTTTTGTGCAAAATGTCCGTCTGTCCGTCTGTCACACTCAGATCTCGAAAATTAGAAAAGATATGAAAAATATTATTTCACCATTAAATGTGGCTTGAAAAGTTTAGGTGCAACGGCTACTTTTGGTTTTCTAAATGCAATACCTTTGGTTTATAAAATTAATTATGCAAGCGATGTTTTCATAAAAATACACCGTAACATCTCAATAGTTTTAAGTATCTAAAATTGATTGTTCCGGATTTTTTTGTGCAAAACTAATCAACGCCAACAAATGTTTGTTTGCTCTACTAACTTATATTACATCTAATTTCCATGTTTAAATGTTGTTCCGTTTTTTATGTAAATAGCATATTAGTGATAAATCAAAATCTCAATACTGACTTATATTTCATTAAGTGTAAAAATGTTCCGGATATTGTTTTATAAAAAATGAAATATGCCTAATGATTGTTTAAAATCGCATAATTGACTAATATTACACGTATATTATTTGACAATGCGTCACTATAATTTGATTATCGATATCAAATTGTTAAGTATTTTCATCTTTAAACAAATTTTAAAAATATCTACATGGCTTTAAAAAAAGTAATTTACTAGAATTGATTACTGAAAATCACTTTTTAGACATTTAATTTTCTTGCTGAAACATAACATGAAAGTTTAGTAATCGATAAAGAATGTTCCGGATTTAGTTTTGAAAAGAAATTTGACTTACATTACTTACATTTTCTTACAAATCGTCGCCAGAAATTTCCGAATTTATTTAAAAATCTACTAACGCCAAATAACTGTTTGAACTCCCTCTTCTATTTAATAAACAAATAATCTTCTCATTTACGAAATATTCCTGATTTTTATGAAAAATATTTAAACTCACTTCTCTCTTATAGTACAATTAATTTTCTACCTAAAACATAAAAAAATCTAATTATCGTTAATATTATGTTCCTATTTTTAAGGAAAACAACATCCAAACACCAAAGTAAGGTATGAATATCTCTCCACAAGGCTGTAGTTCTTCTAAATTTTATACGAGACCATCCAACAAATTTAATGAACGGCATTACATTTATCTGGAATTCTCTTTTTCTTTTACTATTTATACAAACATCCGGAACAATCTATTATATAAAGTTAAATCAATTGTGTTCATACCTAAAATTATTGCAATAGTTTAAAACGTAAAATAAAGGTTAATCAATTTTTAATAGCTTTTAGTTGTTGTTTTTTTATATTAAGATGACGGACAGACCGACTGACACACAAAACGCAAAAACAATTCGGCTTTGATCCTTTTTAAATGCATTCTATTAGAACTCAGTGTACCAATGTTTATGAACCCCTCGTTAAATATCTCGTGTAAATAAAGACACCGGTACTAGCTAGGCCGTGTGACGTAGTGTTTTTTTCCTTTGACGTCATATGGAACTAATTATTTAAATGAAATGCTTAAAGAACGCACTCGGTACACCAATGTCTATGAACACCCAATAAATGGCTCGTATTGATGAAGGCGTTTTTTTAGTCTAGGCCGTGTGAGGTAGTGCTTAAAATGAGGATAGAATTTCTAGATCTAGTTTAGACTAAAATAGATTAGATTAAGGTGTAGAATTTCAATTTCTAGACTTCAAGGGAAGATTTTGATTTCCAAACGTTTTGATAATATTGCAATGTTATAATGTACTAAAATGAATATACTATTTTTTTAAATTTAATGTTGCATTCAGTCTATTGATAGATTATCTAGGATATTTTTTACACAAATCTTATCTAAATTACAACTACATTATTCCAAGTCATATTCTAGATCTAGAACGTTCAGGCATGGTTCATACCATGCTTGTTGCCATCCTCCATCGTCCAGCGACAAGTTAATTATTTTAAACTTAGAAGGAACATCCGAAACATGTAAAACAAAAAAACATTTTTTACAACGGCAAATGAATCTTTGAAACATTATAACTTTTGACCATCAAAATTAAATAACCTCTTGAATATTCTTTGCGAATAGGCAGATCCGACAGTGATCCGACTTCGACGGGGGCCGCCTCTGAGTTTGTGTAACACAAACTCTCTTTGTAATCTTGTTTGATTATTTGTTTAAGTCTATTTTTTTTACAGCCTAATATGTTCTATTCTCTACCAATGCCTAGATCTGTCCATCTGTCTCTAGGTGGACCACTTTGGGGGCCGATTTTAAGTCTGTGTGTCCTCACAAACTGTCTTTGTTACCTTGTTTTTGTTACATGTTACTTATACGTTTATAATGTTTCCACTTCCAGTTTGCATTCTTGTCAATCTGGCTGTGTACTTAGCTATAGCGCTTCTATTGGATGTGTGTGTGTGTGGGGGGGTGTAATATAATATTACCCTGCGCATGACGTGATGATCAAAGGCCAAGGTTTGGTGGAAGTAGTTAGAATCTTTGGAGAGACAGAAATTCGATTAGAATAACTATGATCATGCCGCTGATAACTTATCATCAAAGGCCAAGGTGTGTTGGAAGTACGACCACGTTTCGCTTTATTTTATTTTTCAAACGCTCTTTCCTGAAAATGGGCGCATCATTTTTAGCCTTGAAATAAGGTGTTTGTTTTTTTTTCTAATAAAAGCAGACTTTACCCATATCAGGATAACACTTTTTTACATTATCTCTATATTTATACATGTTATTTTTTTTTGTTTGTTTTTAATGGCATTTGATTTTAATTGTATTCTTATCTAACGTGTAACACTTTTTACCATTTCAATACAAAATGAACAGATCAAATATTGCTCATTTAATCATTTTTACTATTTGATAGATAAAACGATCAGATTATCAAAATACTATTTAATGAAATGACCAGGGGATGAAATGACCAGGGGATGAAATGACCAGGGGATGAAATGACCGGGGGATGAAGTGGCCGGTGATAATTGACCGGGGATGAAATGAGCGGAAACCGATCTGCTGACCACTGTCAAACACGCAATAAAAGTTATGTCCATGTCTCAAGCTCTCAAGCTCCCTGGATTGGCAAAAGGAAAATTATCGGAAGTTTATTTGGATATTATTTAACACAAATAATTGTAATTAAAATATATAAATAAATAAATAAATGCTAATAAATTTTACGAACCGAATGGTTCTCAAGTTGGACTAAGATTTTCAACACTGCAATTTATGATTTCATACAAAAACAAAACAAATATTTATTTGATGTTTATGTCGAAACAAATTAAGTAATGTAACTGAACTGTGATGCTGGTCAGTGTGGTCATATGTATAATCAACTGCCACATGTGGCATAGGCCTGTGCACTTAAAAAGGACTGATGTTAACAATATCCGTGTAGGTCAACGTGCTATGGTTATCTAACAATGAGCTTTGTGTTATTTCGACAAGGTTGGGTCAGGTCAGTCAGACACAACATAGGACAAGGACAGTTGAGTCGAAAACGAGATTCAAGTACAAGTTATTTATAGCTGTTATATTTTTAAACTCTGACTATTGTCAATTTTAAAAAATGTTTGATTGTTAATTTTTCATCACTTATTACACTTGTTAAAGTGAGTGTCTGGCCCAAGTTTTCAAGTACTTGACTAAGCCATATTGTTCTGTCAACGGTTTATAGAGAACCGAAACAATAATATATAGTGAAACATCAAGATATAGCGTTATGAATTCTATGCTACATTTGGCATATATATATATATACATATCAGTTAGGGAATTTCCAATATTCTATCATTATTGTTGCCAAATATGGTCTTTCCATTAGTAAATCTTGCAATTTCAGTTTTCATCTAGGTAAGATATTTTCAACTTCTTAAAAAAACAACAACAAAGAACCCCAAAAAGTATGTTTTACACCAATAAGTAGAAGTTATTTATTTTTCTTCTAAATTAATAAAAACGTTAACATATGTTTTAATTTTGAAGGGCTTTTGAACGTTAAGTTACCAATCTTCTGTTGTATAGCATTTAAATCTGAAAGCATTTTTTTTTTAATCTTTAAAAAAAGGTAATTTTTTTTTTAACGTTGTAAGTATATTATTAGAAACATTGTTGTGTGTATTTTTGTTAAACTTATATTAAAGAATATTTCCCAGTATGCGTCGCACAATCAAAAATTCAGAAGGAAAATAAGTCTAGTATGTCCATTTGTATGTATATATATATAATATATAATTCCTAGAACTTAAATACATTATAAGCAGAATGTCAACGTACGATTGATGTTTTCCTAACTTACTATAAAAAATATAAATGTCCGAGTCAAGTTTTATAATTCCCTGTGAATCCCGGTTGCGCCGCCAAAGAAGAATCTTTAATCACAAGGCACTAAAGAGTGTGCAACACTGACATACAAACTTGAACGGATTTTTCCAGTATCTTTACAAATTATACAATCCTGAGACAACACTACCTGTGCTGGCTTGGTCATGATGCCGGCGATGAAGGAAACAAACTCATACCGTTATGTAATCAAATGGGAGATATAAGCAGTGTACATCGACGTTGACTACTAGTAACAATAGCTCTAGAGAAGAGAGATGGTGTCAAAGAAAGCTATGGACACTAGACAAGCATTTGTCCAGGCTCTGGTGGAAAACTGTCTTTAATATGTCTCATTTATTTTCAAGGCTATATTTAAATTATCAAATATCTAGAAAAATCGTTTGAGAAGTTTTCGAAATACAAAAGCATTTTTTTCATTATATTTTGTTTTTCGCACTGCGCTAGGGAGCTCTCAGCGCTCCCCCAGACCCGTTGCTGGCAAGGGCAAGAAGTCTACACTTTTTTCACTAACTCCAGGAAGAACCTTGTCTAGGGCACAATAAACGTCTTCCAAAAGAATGAAGGATCAGACTGATTAATTATGTACACACAAACACACACATCCATAGTTTGTTTTTTTTTGGGGGGGGGAGAGAACCCCCCCCCCCCGGAAAAAAAATCCTAGCTACACCCATGATATCTATCTATCTATCTATCTATCTATCTATCTATCTATCTATCTATCTATATATATATATATATATATATATATATATATATATATATATATATATGTATATATATATATATATATATATATATTTCTGAAAATATAAAAAAGTCTAATAACACAAAAATAACATTTATTTTATTCATTCAATATATTTAGCTATACTGTCAACACTAGCTAAACATAGAAAGTGGATCAGGTAACTTTTGAATCGCTATAATAAGAAATTTAAATTGAAGCTTAAACTGTTTAAGTTGGCATTAGGCTTTGAATTTAATGTCAATGCAGCTTTTGGTGGGTAGAGTTTGAAGGCAAATTTCTCTAAAACAAAGAAAATAAATGTAAATTTATTTTGTTAGCTATAGAGAAAGTATTTATGCATTCATAAATATTATTTAGTAACCATAAGAGATTTATGAAATCCGTTAAAATATGTACATATTAATATAGTCCTTTTGAAGTAAGCTATAAGTTTTATGCACGTAGTGAATGGGTATCTTATTTCTGCCAACATATTGCATGTGTCGAAACATGGTGTTTATTTATAGTAATGTGGGAAATAATATAATTACACCAACTTCTATTTTAGCTGTAAAATCATACATCTGATAAAACATATTTTAAAAGTTGACGTTAGTGAACGTATTTAGAAAATGACGTATTTTGATTACATTGCAAAAATGAAACGATTCTAAAAATAACATTTCTTGCTATAAAAATTTATTTTTTTTAACATAAGCTCTATCTCCATTGTTCTATAAGATTATAACATACAGATGATAAAATAAATATCATTTTAAAACAGTTTACCAAATGAATATTTTTTCGGAAGCTAAAGCTTTGCATTATTTTGATGCGAGATATTTGAATGTTTACAATAAGTTTGTCATCATTAATCTTAGACGGCGTTGTTGACTGTCGATAGTAAATAGCGAAATAAAAGAATTATTACTTGGATAACTGTTCAAAAAGAATAAATCTCATTTAAAAACAGAAAACTTTGCATTTCTATTTTTAAAAAAACGTACATAAGCTAATGGAGTTGTTTTTTTAACTTCTATATTATTGGCAGACTTTTCCTAAAATTATAATATTATGATTATAAAAAAAAAATATTTGTGACATACAAATGTTTACTTAAAAAAATCATTCAAAAAGTTCAATTATTTGTATAACTATACCACATCTCCATATATTAAAGGAACATTGTGAATATAATATATTGTGAGTATAATTCCATAAAATTAAGCAGTACAAGTAGGTGAAAATGAATGCTGATTGCCGTGACGCATAGACGGGTAATAAAAATAATCATGTTTATTAATAGTTAAATAGAAGTTTGTTGCTGTTTTTTTTATATCTAATAAAACTTATATGTTTACAGATCGCCATAGAAAAACAATAACAAAAAAAAATGATTAAAGTCACTGTTTGTCGAGTTTTTGTCGCAGTTCTTTTTTTCTCAGGTAATTTTCTTTTTATCTTTATCTCTATCTATCTATCTATCTATGTATCTATCTATATATATATATATCTATCTATCTATCTTTATATATATATATTTATATATAGATGTACATTTATAATACTGATTCAACTGCTCTGGCAACGCAGGTAGGGTTAAAAGAGTGTATAATCAAATGAATCTTGCAAAACAGCCTATCGGTCGCCTGCGTCTTCCCTACGCTCCTAGTAGGACTAGCTGGAAGTTAAAAGATGGCTGTGAGAGAGTTGTTGGATTGGTGATCAAACTTGAATTTATTCGGATAGAAGTTTGTTTTTCTATGTGGAAGATGGTTTTTTTTCCTGAGATATATTTGTCTGGAGTTTCGTAGTCGTATTGATGTTAATAAAGAAAAGATATCTATCTATCTATCTATCTATATATATATATATATATATATATATATATATATATATATATATATATATATATATATTGTTACGAATGTCACTATCCAGGCTCTCTGCAAACTGCACCATACACCACCAACTTAAAGAACTTGACAACTCAGGGCTCCAAAGTAACGTAACACTTTAATAGTTGAATAAATAACAGCCAATAATGTACAATTGGCAACACGTACACTGTACAAATATCTCTCCGATAACACCGTACCGCCGTATCAACTCTTGCACTGGCCTCTCCGTCTCGTTTCGGACTTGTACTTAGCCGTTGTAACGAACTGTCGATCGGGAAGTTGTGACCCGGGCTCTCAACCGTCTTGACTGCGTCACCTCCGCTCTTATATAGGGTCCCTACTGGCCTTCTCGAACCGGACAGAACGCCGCTCGACGTTTCTAGGTGGTCAGATGACTACTGCTCTCGTGACGCTCCTGAGCTCTGTTCACGACGGCGATCCTACTCGAACCTTCATGTTGACACCCGTCTCGGCTGACCGTTGTAACTCGTCACGGTTGACCGCTCGTCTATCGCTGGTCTGGGGCGATTTGCGTCGGCTGACCACACTCACACCACTACCCCTCTCTGTGTCACCACAGGTTTATACCAATATATATATATATATATATATATATATATATATATATATATATATATATATATATATATATATATATATATATATATATATATATATATATACAGACAGACAGTGAAATGACCTGTCTGCCGTTAAACATGTGTGTATGTGTTTGTGTATAGGGACATTACCCAATTGCTGCGTCTTTCGAATGTAGGGGTCCGGCTCGGATTTTTTATTATATTTATAGTATAGTTTATGAAAAACAAAATTACAAACACAAATATCAACATGTCTTTTTGATAGGAAATAATGTTTCATTTCAACTGAAAGTGAAGAAGTTTACGATTCATGCAGCGTTTAAACACCTGTTGACTGAAGACTTGGAAGTAGTATGGCTTGTGAACGGCAATACCGTGTCCCAATGTTCAATCAAAGGAGGTTGCCTGGACGACTTTAGAGACAAGACAAAGACTTCATTAAGTTATAATCAAGAAACTGGCTTTGTTTCTTGCAATGTTACCATAAACAATGTCTCCAGAGACCATTTTGGATACTGGAGTTTGAAATATCTTGGCGTTGCTGGTCTAGTCTACAAGAAAAATTTATTTGAATGTAGACTATACGGTAAAGTAAAACCAGTATAATGTCATTTTTTTAAATACTGTGAAGACATATTGTCATTTTTTAAAATTGCTTATTATTAAAAAAAGAAATATTTAACAATATTCAAGTTCTTTATATATGAATAATTTTTGCTTGCTGAAAACAATCTACTTTCAATTGTATCACACAAATGATTTAAATTCATTTATTAAAGATAATAAAACAATGCATAATTCATATGGATATCATAAACTGTTACAATATGGGTCTTATTTTAGATGACCAGATTGAACAGGAAGGAGGACATGTAGGAAGCACGAAGGACTGTAACTGGGATGGAGTTAAACCTCAAACTTCAAATCATTTATTTGCCATCATACTTGCTATAGTCCCTCTAGTATCGTTCGTTGTTCTTTCTTTGATAACCATTTTGTTATACAAAAATTGTACTTGTGGTAAGTTATAATATTTCATTAAAATAAACCAATAAAATGTTTTACTCTTTAATCATATCAGTGGCGTAGCTAGGGTATATAACTCCTTGTGCTGCAGGTCTTCATGATGCCCTCCAAAAAAAAAATTAGTGAGCCGTAAATTCCTGATTGTAAGTATTCCTTATCAAAGTAAGTTTGAAAAAAAGCTTCGCTTGCATGTAGCAAAACTTAACTCAATGAAAAAAGCAGTGTGCGAATTAAGATGGTAATATTACCGGACTGACATTTAAAAAAAAAAAAATTTAAGCTCAAGAAATTCATGTTTTTTGAAGTTCTGAAACTTTAGGAGAAATTGCGACAATTACGTAAAGCCCCAAAACAAAATTCGTTTTTGTCTCTGTCGCTGGGAGAACCATCGAGATTTGATTCCTTCTGAGGATTCAGTAAAGGTGACTAAAGTGTTTATTTACGATGGCGTTGTCATGATGGATTTATTATTTCCTAAACAATAAGGTCGATCAGTAGCTCTTTCTTCTTGTGTGTTGTTAGAAAATGTATCTTTTTGCGCCTGGCAATTTTTTTCTTGTGGCTTTGCATGAAATGGAATATAAAATTTTGATCCATTTTTTTGGGGAAGTTATGTGCACTATGAAAAATATTCGAGAAATATTTGCTTTTAATATTTCTGTATGATTTTTTGTTTTGCTTTCGTAGCACGAATGTTACAATAAATTCGTTTTTATCGTGTTGGGACATGGACGAATTCGGTCTCTCAAGAATTGATCGTACTTGGATAGTCATTTCACTCCATGATATTTCTTTGATATTTTTACTGCTAATTCTTCTTCAACTCATTTGCGATGCCCACGGAGTGCTTGATTCTGCTTTAAGAGAAAACGCATGATGTTTAAGATTCTCTACAGATAATCTCTCCACATTTTCCCCTCTTGCTTATTTAAATATTGAGCTTTGCTGTCATTTTTTTGCCAAGTCACAGACAAACTTCAAGTTCCCCTCCAAACAAGTGATGTGTAGCTGAGAGGCTAAAACTGCTTGGCTACGGATTGGCCACCTTACAAGGGGGCTTGAGTTCAAATCCTGACAATTGCTGAGCAGTTGGAAAACCTTCTCCCAGATAAACTTCTCCCTTCTCGTCTTCAAAATAAACTAAAATTGGATCATTACTGATAAGTAATTAGGTATTAAATAGAACCAATTACCTTAGTATTAAAAGCTTTTACGTTTATCCAACTATAGATAGCCTAATTAAAAAAATTACGTTTTATGTTAACCTGTTAAAGCAATTGATAATTTTTGAAACCATATGAAAGTTTAATCTTTGACAAAAAAATCTTTTTTAGTCACTTTTATTAAAAGTAAGTTACGATTATAATCTCAGTATTTTTAATGCACTTGTCTTTAAAAAACTCTATTTCTTTAACTCTTTTCCTTTATGTCCTTTTACTTGTTCATCCTATCTTTTTCTCTTCCTCTCTCTATCACTCTTGGAAAATTTAAAAAAAAAATGATTAAAAAGAAGTAAACTGGTGTATTTAAGATTAGACTGAAAACAATGGTATCGTATTTCTTTTATTTCTATTAGATTAGATAGTGTCTTCGTAAACTGAAAGAGGCAGATTGTTCTTTTTTAAACAGCTTTACACACATACAAACTCGCGCGCACACACCCTACAACATGTCTAACTGTGTACTCCTTAAATTTCAGAGAAGTCATCGATGGAAACATGCAAAGAGGCTTCCTTCCTATTCTTTAAGATGCCTAAAACAACACAGTGCCAAGCCAAGGAATACGATATGAAGGACAGCTCTCTTAAACTGATGACGGAGAATGCAGTGTAGAGACAAGTTTTATTTAAAATGACGCGCATCGTCGAACAATCTTTTTATGTCCATAGTATTATCTATGTTATTTATTTGCTTTATTTAATAGCACTCTGTTTACAAAATTATAATCAGTATTCTGACTACGATGACTTAGAAATGGTCATATTTTGATATTTTTGTTTTTATACTCATGACAACAGTGTGTGTGCGAGTTGGTCTGTCAAGTACACAAATACTGATGTGATTGTAGAAGTTGAAAGAGAAGCAACAGACGTGAGAAAAACAGTCTTATACTTTTAAAGTGAGATATATCTTGTTTAGATGATCATTTTATTGTAGCTTTTTATTTAGCGCTACTTTCACGCTTAGAGCATGCTCAGAGCGCTTTGGTCCGATCTCATTTGTGAACCAGTGGGGTGGGAGGGGGTATCTAGGAGTTGGTTTTCCGTGCTGCCTTTAAGCGCTCAGTAAACACAACTCTGCCCGAGTCGGGTGTCGAACCCCTTCTAGGTAGCCAAGCCAAGCCTAGTTCAAGCGCACTTGGCCTCTCGACCACGCTTCCCACATTTCACTTGTTTCTACTAGGCCCTGTTTGTCAGGGAAAGGTATGGGTGAGAGTGAATGTGCTATTTCTTTGTTGATATTTTGTTATGAAATATTAATATCCTTTTTGTTTATATCACCAAGTATGAATCTGAACAGTATACATGTGATGTTTTCGAATGTGAGTTTTTCTTGTATAAGAGAGAGAAACTTGGTAGCCAGTTCTTTCCTTAAGTTGTTTCCTAAACTCGTGTTTGTGTAGTCAATATTTTCTGAGTGTTGCTGTCGTTATGTATTTCTTGGAATATGAAAGTTATTATTATTTTCCTGGATAGTTGGAATTCCTTTGTGGAGTTTATTAGTAGTAATTAATTGTTCGTAAGAAACCCCTTGAGTGAGAAAAGAGCCTGACACCGTTAAGGGGAGGTAGATGGTGAATGAAAAATCAATACATTACATATTATTTGTTGTAGTTACATTTTGTTTTTTGGTATAATATATATATATATATATATATATATATATATATATATATATGTATAATATAATATATATATATAGTTACGATCAGGCCTTCTGTTAACACTGCTAAACACAACACATCACATCTAACATATCAAGAACTTGACGACAAGGCTCAAAATAATCAGGTTCTTTAACATTAAAACAGCTAATATGACACACTTGGCAATACATCAACACTAAAAATGCTATACTGAACATCACCGTACTAAACTAATAAACTCTACTGTCTCTATCTCTTCCTGGACTAGTGCATTCACTTCAGGACTCCACCAGGACTGACTTTTTTGCAGACTAACAGTCCCCGTCTACTCGCTGTCCAGTCTTGAACTGCACTGCCTTACACACACTGTGTCTCTGGTCCACGCAGGCTTATGATCAGATGACCATAACCCGGGTCCTGTTCACGTGCAAAATTCAAGCCAGTACTGTCCCTTGTCCTTCGATATAGCACGCTAAACTGTATTCATTGCCTGTATCACATATGTCAGCTGATTACACACAGTTAACCCTATTTCATCGCAAATAGGGTTACAACAATATATATGTCTATGTATGTGTGTGTGTATGTGTAAGTGTATGTGTGTGTACAGCACGCTAGATTACAAAAGTGGTCATCATCGAACCATGTTGGACGAACTATATTTGTGATGTAGCAATAAAAATTTATTTATATTACATGTGTACCTGCACGACAAAATCAAAAACTTTTGTTACATGTGTTTTGTTTATATATAATAACTTGTTGAGCTTTAGACAGCTTATATATTCCAAAGGATAATCATTTGTAGACAACTTCTTTGATATACAATAAATATAATGTTAATTGTTATCATGACAAAGAAATATCTCTGTCTGTTTAAGACCATGAATAGTACGTTAGAAAGAAAGGTTAAAAGTAGTTTTAACAAAAAAGGATCTAAAAAAAAAAATCATATAGACGTCGATGAATCGTTGAAAGAGATTCTAGTCAAGGCAGAAGACAAAGTGGGATGGAGAAAGATGACATGAGGATCGCATGTGGTGCATCAATGGTCTAACAGACAAAGGGATAAGTGACAGTGAAAACTGTTCCAATATATTAAAAGATTAATGCATGTTTAATACATTTTATAATTATATAATCTAAATGCAATGTTTGTAAACTTGACAGTATTGGTGTGAAAAATATATCTGAGACATGATGAAAATATATATGATCAAATCTGAAGATTTAGTCTTACTTTGTGGTATAACATCAGGTTAATGGGTTCAATACTTTAGTAATAGCTTTTGAAAAAAGAGATTTTTAAAATAACTTTTCTGATAAACAACCCTCAAGCACGTCGTGAGTCGGGATTCCAATCAGAGCCCCCCTTAATAATCCGACTAGTATTTTTGCAGACAGCCAACATATTCTAATTAACCAAATTTAATAACGAAAAAATATCAGTAGGGCCTCATAATCATATACCAATATCATGGATTCAAAAAATGAAGGGAAAACTCAGTTTTTTTAAATTACCAGGCAACCCTATTTGTCAATAACTTTAATACCCATTTTTAAAAATAATTTAATGCTGTTTAAAATTAAATAAAAATTAAATCTCTTTCTCTTGCACAGAAATAGCAAACCTCTCATTATAGTTCCTACATGTATCACCGATGTACAAAATGCAAGTTTTAAAATTACATTAAATATGTTTTAATTTGGCTTTCAATTAAATTCACTCAATCTAAAGTGAATAATTTTTCATTTTCCGACTCAAGGGGGCCATAGAGTAGGATATGAAGAGAGACGCGGTTCATTCTTTTATGTCATTCGGCCAGCATTTCTACGTGCTTCCTCCCGTGTACTTTAAATAATACATTTTGGTAGTGAGTTATGTCGGTACAAAATGTTTAAACAAGCTCATCTTTCGTCTCTTCACAATAATGTGGAGTTCTTCCAGCCAGGGTGGACTTGTAAAAACGCAAAATCATTTTTCCTCTTTTCCTGGTATCTAATACACAGCTTTTTCTGTAGCGAAAACTCTCAAAAGCTTGGATTCTTCTTTCACTCTCAGCGTTCAAAGTCCAGCTTTCACAACCATATAAATATAAAGCATCCATTAGTTTTTGGTGAAGTATTAGAAACAGTTTCTTAATATCCGTACACCAGCTTTAAGTCAGTTTTTCATTTTTCGGTATGGAACATACATATTTTTTCAATCAGAAAATGCTAAAAATAATATAGGGAATTCCTAAAATGACTAATCTAAATCTAAATATTTACGGCGCTAATTTTAAATGTTATAAATATTTACTGTTTCTTTTTCTCATTCCCCTAAATTGATCATTGTATTAATTTAAAATAATTTACACAAAAAAAAATGCATTTACTGAAAATTTGGTGTATAAAATATTTTATTTGTTAAAATAAACCACATACATTGCTTATTAATGTTACTGTAAAGTAAACCGATTGTAAGAATAGTAATAACGCAGTAAATATTTACTGCATGTCTGTAGCATGTCTTTGAAATACGCTTTCGAGTATCTGCAAGTGTAAGAGATTTACAAACTTATAGGACCGAGTAAAAATTAATAATCTCTTTCAGTTTAGGAAAACTGTCTGAGATAACTTAATATAAATAGAAGCCTTTTTTTGGTTTGTTTTATTTTGATCTCTCCACGTTTTTCTTACCAGAATTTGTCTTCTCATAATTACAACGCCATGTGTTTGAATATGCTTCTTCAGATGACTCAAGTATGCTTCTTAATACAACAAGGTATAATGTAGCTCTAAGTATTGTAATTATTTTTTAGAGCTAGATTCTCACACTTTGCATTTCTTTTATTGGGGGGGGGGGGATACAATAGCCTGATAACAGAAGCAGAAGTCGGATGTTCTTGTAAAAAGCATCAACGTAAAGCTAGAAAATGATTCCAGATACTTGGATCTCATCATCGACTTCTTTTTTTTTTTCTTTCTATTAAAAATATTTTTAATCAATCATACGCTTAGGTCTGAATGAAATAAAAGTCACATTACACATTTTACTTAGGTCAATGCTTCGGTATCCACACAAAGACTATGGTATTCTCCTAATTTATTCTAATACTTTCAGACTTGTGGTGCCTGCTCGAGGCAATATGAGTGCGTTTGTGTGTGTGTTTTTTCTATGGCGAGTGGGTTGGTTGGTTGCGAATGATAAAAGATAGGTTGCAGCTAGGACAGATGACTCCAGAACGTGAGACTGAAAAGAAACGTTATTGTAGAGTGATTGCTATATAAATGCATGAAAACAAATAGCTGTACGATTTGAATTCGAAAGCAAGCCTACTTAAGCCAATACAAGATTGAGTTGATATTGTAGAAACGTAGAAGATACTATAATTTCTATAAATGCTTTTTGAACTTTTACTATTACCTTAAGTCACTTTTTCTTGCTATGTATGCAAACTTTAACTGTCTCTTTTAGTACCTCAATTTATGCTAATTATGTTTACTAGAAGAAAGCAATATAATTGTTTATTAAATTATGGGCATTTTTCTTTTAAATGATATGTAAATTCATGTGAACACAAGCAAAATGTTGTTAATATGTTTTAAACTCAGCCACACACATTTAGCACCAAAAAATATACAAAGTAAAATTTTACTTCTTACTTTTGGACCAATAAATATCAGTTGATTAATGTTTGACAATTCTAAATGATACTATTTTTTTAGTACACTCGGGTTTTCAAGCAACTCTTAAAGACATCAAGGAAGAAGACGACCACTCTGGGTGCACTGAGAGCCTGTTAGTAAATGAGTCAATGCTTGTTTTAGGCTATCTAACTTATTCGCAGATTTATTCCTTCTGCGGAAGAAGTATTATCTAACACGCAGGAAACTAATCTGCGCTTGTTGGGTATTTTAATTTTATTATCATCATTACTGTTTAGCTATACTTTTATACATTTTGTTCTGTTATTTGAAAACACATTAATAGCATGCTTTGACTAAAAATAAAACGTTCTCTTATCTTAAAGGATTTGTTTTAAATTAAATCTTAAACTATACGAAAAAAAAAACGCAAGGCAACTCGAAAGATATATCTCCTGCGTATCACTACTGGATTAAGAATAGTGACGACTTATCAGGCACCAACATCTTTTCTACCCTACATCCATTTTTTTTTTTAAATTACATTTTTGACTAACAAGCTACACCACTTTTAAAAAGAAAATTAAGACCTACTTGTTTAAAACTTTTAAGATTAGTTTGTCATTATAGCTGTTGTGTTTGAATTTGTAATGTTAATACAGCGCCTTGAGCCTACATTTTGTTTGTTAACAGCGCGTTATAAATAAAATTATTTTTATTATTATTAACAATGTGTGGACACTATATAAGTATACATTGAAAGGTCAATATGTGCCATTAAAAATTCAATTAGAGTAACAATTTTCATCGCGTAATTTCTGCCAAATGAAGGACCAGCCTCATTAAAAAGTCGAGCTCCTTTCGGAAAACTTCGGGCGTGTCTATTTATATAGACAAGAGCAAGTAGTCCTTTTTTTAGAAATTAAGAGCCAAAATTAATTTTATGTTGTTGAAACGTTTTTAAAACTATACAACGGTCGACCTCGAATTTTCCCAATGTGGCCAATGAGCTGATTTTTTTTTCTCTTTTCTCTCTCTCTGTTTATACACAAACCTTCTTCTTTTAGCGACAAGGAAAGACAGGTCAAGAATGACGCATACTGTTTGCTTGAACTGTTTCTACATAAACGATTGAAATCCTCGTCAGTAAGCGGACTTTGTTTCATCTTAGAAATATGGCGTTGTTGTATAAGGTAAATAAAAACTATATAACAAATGTCGGTTTTCTTTTATGTTTGAAAAACATTAATTAGATGTCCCCTTTTTTTTGTATTCATTTATGTCAGTTGTTTGTTTTTTTGTTTTGTTTTTTATTTTGAGGCGTGGTGACTGAGTCCTTGACTTTACAATTTGTGGACCCGTTTTCGATTATTGTTGAAGACTTTGATTTTGTAGGGGGCCTTTATGTCCACACAGCAAAGTCCGCCCACCTTTAATGGTTACCTCTTACAGATGTCCTGATCATATCCTCCGGTTAATAGGTACCAGACTTGGTGGAGAAAGTAAAGGCGGTTGGTATTTTGCTGGCCACATAACAGCCTCGTTAACCGAGAGCCATAGGAACAGACAGAATTTACATCATCTGATTGCGATGTCTGAAAGGGGAACTTACAATTTTTTTAATCAATTTAAATTTCTATATTTATAAATTATACTTTTTTATTCCATTTTTTTTGTATAGTATTAGTATTCTCTATATTAAAAAAGAATTAGACTGTACTATTTATTCCACTTTTACACAGTATGATTATCACTTGTTTAAAGATTGCGAAGGACTGGACTAAAGACAACCATTCTCTTGTTCAATGAACAGCTTATTCTGGAGGCGAAACTGACAGTTAAAGCATCAAAGCAGTTAAGTTAACAGTTTCTACCACTCAATGTTGACAGTGGTGTTCAAAGTATATACAGCAATAAAGTAAGGGCACCTAAAATACTTGGTTAATTATAAACAATGCAATCTACAGTCTTTCAATTTTTTAATGACCTAAACGAAATGCAGTGAAACCCAATATACTTTTTAATAAAACATATTCAAGGTCGCAGAGATGTTTTATTTTAGGCATTATGCACAAGAATGTAACTAGAAATCGAAGATCAGACAATATGGGAACTTTGTTATAAATTGAACCATAAAAAAAATCTTAATATGCAGAGATTATACCGAGTTTTGGTATAGAGGTAAATCCTATAATATGTTTTCATAATTTTATTAGACTTATGTGTAAATTTATACTAGTTTATACCAAGCTCAATCCAACATGCATGCTATACATGCCCCCTTTCTGAACAAATTATGTACCTTTTTGTTATATATATATATATATATATATATATAGACAATATATGACTAAAAAGTAATTACGTTTTAAAAAAAAACAACTTCTATTTTATTATGCATTGTTTAGAGAATTAGCTTCACCGCGCCTCATTTTTGTGTTTCTACTGTTGCTTATATACAAGGGGATAACTACATACTTATACACAATATCGAGAAATACAATATGTCTTTTGTATATACGTATATATACTAGCAGTACGCACAAGTTGCGCCCGTTGATTTGTTCCTAAGCTTTTTACTGTTTATTAAGGACGGATTTTTTCCTAAGCTTTATATTGTTTGTTTTTTTATAACACCATTCTTTTTGTTTATTCTAGTAAACGGGCCACATTTAAACAATCAACCTAACATAAATTTTTAGCCATGTATTTAGTGTATCTGTTACAATGGAATTTCACGGCCTGCTCTTTCCTTCATTCTTCTCCTTTCCTCTTATCCGCTCTCTGGAACTCCAATTTGTTTTTTCAAACCGCGAATCATAATTTTCCCCACATTGACTTGATTTGGAAAAGCCCGGATTTCAAATTTTGGGCCCGGTGATCTTATTTGAACTTTTACTTATCACTACTCTTCTTCGTAAACATCCCCGTATCCATGTCTGCAATTTATCAAAATTTATCAAAAAGGTGAATTGATTTGGTTTTATTAATCGTAACCGTTTGACTACTTTTGAATTTAGCGAAATGAAAATAGATTTAGAATCTAGATTTTCAAAGTTATTAGGAATTATTTCTTTTTATTTTTTACACAGCTACAAAATACCATTCCTTGCTCTTTCTCTCTTTCTATCTCTCGAAAAAAATGAGAGAATATCCTTTCCTATATAAACCAAAGATGATTACATCCTACGCCTCAACATTTTTTATTATTATTATTATTATTATAGCTTTTATATAGCGCTACTTTCATGCTTATAGCATGCTCAGAGCGCTTTGGTCCAATCTCATTTGTGGACCGGTGGGGGGGGGGGGGGGGGAGGGGGTATCTAGGAGTTGGTTTTAAAATGAACTGACTACAAACTCCCAAGCCATTTTTTTTTAGACAAAAGAATGAAATAAATTCCCTCAGTTCTATAAATCTGTGTAAAACTAAGTAAACATTTCTCAGTGAGCATTTACTAAGATGTAAAACAAACGTTTCTGTAAAATTTATAATTTAACACTTCACTTTGGTATACTTATACTCTTCAAAGATGTATTGACCAAAATGAAGTTTTTTTATTTGCATTACATCTAAAAAAAAAAGTCATGCAGTGTTTGTGAGTCTATTTTGAAAGGGTGCTGAACATGACGTAAGTTAAATTAAACTAAGTAAACTTATGGCGGAAATGCTTTAAAAATACGAAATGTGGGATGTTTTTTAATGCTTTATAGATCAATATAGTTTGCGGCCTTTTTGGCAAAGGTTAAAATCGATAAACTACAAAGGTTTGATAGAAAACTTGCGGTTTTTGCGAATAGCGGTCCTCAGGTTGCGATTCTGTCCGAATTCGTTCTTAGCGAGCATCTAGGGGGAACCTATGTATTTTCGAAATTGTATGCAAATATGTAGGATAGCTTTAGAGATATCAGGATCAATGAATCAATTAGTTGTAACTTACAAATATTAGTAAATTAAAAAGTTCCCCTTTTAGACCGAGTGATCCATTGGACAGATGATGCTATTTGTTTCTGTGGCACACGGCTAACGAGGGTGTCATGTGGTAAAAACAACGACCAACCTCCTTTATTTTTCCCCAACTAATGTCAAGTACCTAGTAGCGATTTGTGGACTCGGGAGAAACCCAAAATATCCCGAAAGTAAAAATATTACAACGGGATTCATAATTTGGACCAAAGGTTTGGAAGCCAAGTGCTTTACAACTCACTCTCCTTTCCTATGTCTTTAGCGCGAGTAGACCTACAGCAATTATGATTTTTTTTCTTGCGCCAGCTACAGGAAAAGAGCAGAGAATAAAATCAGCCTCTCTCTCACGCTTTTATTAACATGGCCAAGGCGTTGGACATTGTCTGCAGAACCGGTTTGTTTGCCGTATTAGAGAGAGTCGGCAGTCCAGACAAGCTACGGATACTAGTGTCAGCTTTTTAAGAAAATATGCAAGGCACTGTACAGTTTTACATTTCTACATCTAGACCAATTGCCACCAAGAGCAGTGTAAAACAGGGATGTGTTCTGACTCCAAAACTATTCGGCATCTTCTTTTCAGTCATAGTCACCAGCCCTTCTAAATCCATGGAAAATGGAAAATATCTACAGTTGATCCGATGGAAAGCTTTTTAACCTGGCATGTCTTGATTAGGGAACTGCTATTTTCTATGATGCGGCACTCATCTCATTCACAAAAAGGATTACAGAGGCCTGTACAAGTTTAGGCAGCTGCTTGTTAAGAGTTTAGACTTACAATAAGCCTCTCTAAGAAACTATTCCTGGTACAAGACTACGTAGAAATATTATCTATACATATTTAAAATCACACTCTTACAGTGGTGCAGGAATTTATCTATTTGGGAAAAATATCACCAACAACCTAGATTTAGACACTTAGCTGACAAAAAGAATAGCAAATACTTCTGCAGCAATGGCAAATGCGCGTATGGGAAAAAACCAAATTGACAATGGAAACCAAAATCGTAGTCTACGATGCCAGTGTTGTGAGCACTCTTCTTTATTGTAGTGCTTGTTCACATATATTAAATAGCTTTTACTTGGGATGCATAATGTGCATCTCCTGCAGGGATCGTGTCTCTAACCAATACGTTTTAAAAGTGGTCATATGGCGGCTTGACGGGTTGTAACTAGAGAATCGTGATTATAGTCTGGAGTGCAAAGTATAAGTTCTTTGAAATGAATACCAAGATAGTATTAACTTTAACGGACATAATTATTGACATTTTGAACTGAACTAGCTAGTATATTGAACATTCATGCATTTTACACCTTGCTAATAAGTATTTCCATTTTGTAGCTATTTTTTCAAATACAAAAAATTGAGCCATCAGACGTTAAGATTATGACGTCTAATGACTCAAATTAGATAGTGTTACATAATTACTGAAAATAATAAAGACCAAACAATTAAAACAAGAACAGGCTATTAAAAATATTGAAATTATTGAGCGATTATAAAATATACCTATGTATGATTTAGGAAATTCCCCAAATTATATACATTTTAAAAACGTTTTGTTTAATTAAACGTTATTTAAAACTATTGAATTATAAAGAACATCAGCTTTTTGGAAATCATTTACAATTTTAAAATTGCAGAGTTAATATAAATGCTTTTGACATTGTCATATATATTTATATAAATATAAGTATAAAGTATATAATATAATATATACACTATAATATAGATTAATTCGAAACTATTTCAGCCTAGAATGTTCGTTTTAAAATTAGATTATTACGATATATCCGTCAAGTCAATGACTTTTCGTGCCGCCATCTTTCCTTGTTGTCACGAAAAGAAACCGTCTGCATAAAGTAATTATTGTTTATTTGTTTATTATCAGTTTTGATTATAATGACCTTTTTGTTTACCTAAATACTATTATTATTAAAATAAAGATAATAATCTATTTTTAATTAAGTATTTATATTAGAACCATACTACAGAATCAACAAATTTTTGGTGTGTCTTAAATATGTGTCTAAATAGTAGTAAATAAATTAATACATCGTGCATATACGTTTAAATTTGATTTTTTTTTTTTCAATTTTCTTTTTCAGAATCTTTTCGAAATCCCTTATTATGATGTGTTTTACAAAACCACTAAGCCATTGTAATAACCCTTGGCTAATATTACTAGTAATTTGCAAAGCGTGTAAGTAATTCATAACATGTATGCTATTAGAAAAAAAAAACTTAAATGTACGCACTCCATATCTCTCCTTCACTCTCCACTTCTCTCTCCAACACATTTTTACCTTTATAATCACCCTTTCTCTTTCTAAATGAATATACAGGTTTTAACAACGTTCAAGTTGATTAACATTTTTAGACATATTCCACATAATAGTTAAAATAAAAGAAAAATGTCGTGGAATCCCCATATTGATGAAACTATCAAAAAACCAAAGAAAGCATTTGGGTTTATTAAAAGAAATCTCTAAAAATAAATTAAGAACATAAAATTAAAATGTTATTTAACCTTGATTAGGCTCATAATAGAATATGCATCCTCTGTTTGGGACCCCTCAACTCAAGAAAACATTAAGACACTGGAACAGACACAAAATAGAGCAGTGAGATTCATATCAATCGAATATGCACATTTGACTAGAGTAACACCTTTATTAAAATCACTAACTTTGGAAAGCCTTCAGGATTAAAGACTCAAAAGTAAAGTAGCGATTATACATTAAACACCGAAACTTAATCTTCAAATACAAAAACAAAATTTAAAAAAATACTCAGACACAAAGATAAGAGCACATTGCTCGTCCCATATGCAAGGACAAATTTGTACAAATGCTCTTTCTTCCCTAGCACTATTAGAGCATGAAATAGGTATGCATGACGAAATGCATGACACGTAGGACTTAATCATCTCCTTTTTGAAGTAACGTCTGCATCATGCGAGATAAGATAAGAAGAAAAATATTTTTACCTATTTCTAAAGTGAAACACAATAGAGGGTGTAGAATATTTGAAAATTACTGTCAAAGTAAAGTTTGCTCAGATAAATTGCGATGAACTGATCTGGACTATGTAAGAGTGCATTGTTGTTAATAATCAACTGCATGCGCTTTTAATTGATTTTGTATTGAAGTTTATTAGCTTTAGAGTTTCAAATTGATATTTTGCCCTCTACCATCTCGGGCTGGCTTTCGTGTTCAAATCTTGGGATTGGGATTTTGAATTTCGAGAGACACAGGATGCCCCAGAGACCGCGTACCTACATGGGTCCCGGACATCAGCTAGGGAGAGGAAAAGCGGTTTATTTTCATGACATCCGTGTTATTCTTGGGGCGTAGAAACAGATTATCTAAACATTGTCTACCCTTACCTTAGATCATACAGTCTAAAGTTACAATTCTAACATCTCACTGTTGCTTTTAAGTTAGTCTTAACACTAATATTTATAAATTAAAATAAATCTTACATTTACTAAAATGTTATATTATGATAATAGAACTAGAAAGAAATATATTATATTCCTTTGTTGCTATGACTCATAAAACTATTTTATAGTACATACAATATGAATAAAAGTAACAACAAATTTACTACTATTAATATAATAACCATTTTCTTTCAGCACTTGCTAGTTCAATTGATATTAAACCCTCTCTTAATGTAACTACTATTGCAAACTTTACGGACGACGCTAGTCCTGTATTTGAAGGCGACATTTTTAATGTAAACATAACTTTAGAGATGTCGCCCGAGGAGCTGAAAGAATTCAATCGAACTGGTGCGTCAGTTGCGTTATACGCAGTCGACAAGAATGTGACGGTATTTAACATTTCATTGTTGCATTCTATAAATGGAATTAACTTCTATTCAAAAATAGTGTTATAATATATGTCTTTTTTTGTAATGATAATATTTAATTTAACTTAGTCAATGTGTTTATGCTATGGTGATTGACTATTGAAGTTTATAACTTAACTATATAAGACAACGTAAATGAAAACAAAGAACAAAATAACTTGATAAGAGTGTAATCCTACGAGTGGGCCTGTAAAGCATCCCTACAATGCCAATGCAGTTAGAGCTGTAAGGAGCAAACCACGTCTCCCGCTACCCTAAGCGCTCATTTATCGTCGATTAAAGAAAAGGTCAGCGATAACAATTTGAAAAAAAAAAATAATTTGGTTATTAACATGGATTATGCATGTAAAATTTGGATACATTTGCATTTTTTTATTTTGTCGTGTGTCCCACATAGCCTTAATTTTTTTTTTTTACTTTTAGGATACCTCAGCTTTTTAGCTTTTGACTACAATCCTTGGGCCTATGCCTCTTTTCTTTGCCTCTTTTTTGGGCTATTGGCCTCTTTATTGGGCCTTTTTTTTAACAAAAAGATGCATATTTTATTGGTAAGCGTACAAACTAAATAGTTACATTTTAAAGTACAATGAATGCAAACATGGCAATGCAAATAGTTACATTTAGGTTGTCATAATATTTTAACGTTTTAAATTGCTTTGGATATGGCGTTATTTTTTTTCCAATAGCATATAATAAATATTTTTGAAATTTAAGGTTCTTCAAATATATGTGGTGAGAATCTCAACAATAGGAAATTAAATAGAAACAATCAAAAAGTGAAAGTAGAAACTTAAATGATATTAAAACATTAAAACATTTTAAACATCGTAGTCACATTTTTTTCCACTTTGTCTACATTGCTTATGGTTGTTTCCCTTGTGCTTTGTTACATTATCCAAGTTCTTTATATTAACTTCTATCAAACGTGCATACACATCTATGTGTGTACACACTTATGCGAACATAGGCATTTAAACATTTATATTGTTTCTTTTGTTGTCTTCCTTCATATGACAATTTTTGATTTCCTCCCTTGAGATTTGGAAAACTACTTCCTCATCATCAGGGTGGAAATCATGTCTGCTAGAGTCAGTATATCGTTTCTATTCTGAGACAATTTCTCTGTTGTTTTTTTGGTCACAGGGGCCAATTAGAGTCGTACTGAAAGTTATTTTATATGTATCTATATATATGTGTATATATATATACTTTTTTTTTCTTGATTATTTCCCCTCCTTATTTTTTCCTCCTTTTTTTTTACAATAATTTGATTGGTCCAAACAAAGGAAATTCAGTTGGACTAAATTGTTTATCACAACCTAGCTACTATAATAATAACAATATAGATGTATCAGTTAAGTTAGCAAGACACCGCTAATCCATCCATTACCATTTGTGCTATATTAGGAATTATTTTATAGAACCACATCTTGTTATTTATCGGCAGGATAACGTAGCCTTGACAAAATATAACATGCTCAAATAATACAGTTGAATAAAGATTAACTAACTAAAAAATAAAACTTATTCACTAGTAAGACGAAATTAACGCTTAATGCCATATTGAGAATATTTATTCGTTGATTCAATGGCCGTATTGAATGATTTTAACGTAATGATATATCTGTTGACGAGAACATGTTTTAAAATAAAATACAACCAGAACATATGAAAACTATATTAAACTGAAATTCAAAGATTATTTTTAATTCATGATTTCAATGTTTTTTCTTTAATTGATACAAATCTTATAATGTTAAAAATGTATGCATTTTAATTTTTTTCAACAGGTAATACACACACGTGTTCCACGATGTAACATCGTAAACTCACGTGCAACTATCTCGTGCAGTCCTGAATACGACGCCTATAAAATATTTTTAACGTTTGAAGTTAGTGAGATATATGGCAACCAAATTTTTCAAATAATAGTATATTACAAAAATACATATTTCTATGGCGAACGTTTGAGGAGTCCACTAATATATAGTAAGAATTATTCTGGTGAGTAAAAAACTAAATTAAATTCATGATGTTAAAATCTTTTTTTTAACTAACATATAGAAAATTTAACAAAGATAAAACATTTCCCATTAACTCTGTGATGTTTTACTGAACTATGGATTCAATCTATATCTATAACATAATTCGCAGTATTATTTGTGTACACATATTTGCAATGACTAACTGAATTATTGTAAGCCTTTATGTTGTGAAAGTATGTCTCAAACAATCTCAGGGAGAGAAAATAGTTCTCTTGATAAAAAAAATAATAATGACCATGGGAAGGAAATTACAACCCTTAACATTATACTAGGGGGCTCGCAAAGACCTTTCTTCGAGGAACAGTACCAGGAAAAATAAGAAGAGGCAGACAGAGAAAGTGAATGGAGGAAAACATAAAAAGAATGGACGGGCCTGCCATTGAAAGAGTTTCTAAGACAAAAGACAGAGAGGAATGAGGAAAGACGGTCGACGAATCTTGCATGGTGCCCCAATGGTCCAACAGACTAAGTTATAGGTAAAGGTTAAGGTAAAATCTAAATACACCAGGACATAGTCTCAATGATAGATAGTATCAGAACAGTATTACACGAGACAGCCACTAAGGACCTAGGAAAAAAGCGAAATAAAAGTAACTGACGGGTCAAAAAGCTCATTCATGATTTCTGTGAGGCAAGAAGTGAACTAAAAAAAGAAGGTTAATTCATTGCTGGTAGAAGAATACAGTTAAGCCAACAAAGAAATACGCATGAAAATAAAATCAGCCAATGAAAAATTGATCAGTGTGCAATGAATTATAATCGATAGTAGATTGAAAATCTGGAATAGTTAAAAAGCATCTGAAACATTAAAAGCTTTAACCAACACAAGACAACCTAGAACTACTGAAATTGAAAAAAAGTAATGGAATTCTTCTCGCTGAAGAGGCACATGCGCCTAGAAGGTGGACCTAATATTTTCAAGATATGTATAACTTCAAGATAAATCCCAACTACAGTTTAATCAACAAAACACCGTGGGACAACAATTTGGAAAGGCTCCAGTATTAGAGTTATAAGTAGAGGAAAAATCGATTTTGTTAATTTTCAAATTTAAAACAGTCAAACTGTCGAGAAGATGATAATTTGAATTATGTTGTAATGTTGAACATTTAAATGCCATTTATTTCGATTTTCAGCTAAGATATGAGTATATTCTGAATATGGTAATAGCTATATTACTGACAATCTATCTAATGATGATATAGGAAAGACGGATTACAAGAAGTACTGTTTGGAAAAAGTACCAATAAAGAGCTTAAAGTACATTTTTAAAAATTCTTCTCGATTCAGAAATAGTATACACCTGATATATGATGCTATCGAATATCGTCAAAATGTTTCTTTTTTTTTTTTAATCTGCATATCTTCATATCTAGTGGAAAAAATATTTCAGCAAGATTGCCAATATTTGGTCATCTCTAACCAAGGATTTTAAATAACGAACTTTGCAATATGGAATCCAAGTATTGAAATATTATTATCAAAATATATAAATAATAGATTTTTTTGGTGAATTTATAAGTACATACCAAACTTTACTTTTATAGCTTTAATTTGAATTTAGACTTAGAAATTAGTGAAAAAACACATTTAAAGTTAAAATTGGCAATAACCAATTTCTGCAGTAGGCGAGTATAGAAGACAAAGAATCAAAACTTACCATTTTAAGTTTGAGCTGGGTCGAATAATTATCATATACGTATCAGAATTTATTTCTGTAAATATATATTTTTTTTAAATTGGAGTTCTTAATGTGATAAATATATTATGCAATGAGTAGTAAAATACTTTTAAATATTTTAATATATTTTTTTCTAAAGGATTTTTAAAAAAATGTAACAAAATTTATGATCGTTAATAATATATAATTGTGAAAGTAATCACAAAACATTTTCATTTTAATTAAGGTTAAGTTAAATCTATTACATTTTACATGCCTATCCGATTTAACATTAAACGGACACGTATTATATAGCGGTACAAATAGTCTCTGTCTGCAATATGAGAAAGCTCAGCTGTGTTGTCGGGAAAGTAGAGTAAATTGTTATGTGGTGATCTCATCAATTAATAAAGAAGTTCTTAACAGTTCTTTAAATTGTACAACTTTTACTTTTAAAGCAGGAGAGGCCGAAACAAATATTTTGGATACATTTTAGATGGAAGACTACGCGAAAGTCAAGTACACATTTTCATTAATAATAGTATTTTTTTAGTAAATGGTTTCTACATTTAAAAGCAATGATTTTATAATTTAACCTACTATTGACCAACTAAATATAAACATATAATTATATAAAAATTTAGTTGATAAAGATTTAACACAGTTCGTTTAACACAGTTCAGGAAGAAGTGAATTAAAAATTTTGCAAGCATATAAGTGTATATATGTTTTTTAGAAGATATATTCAATCATATTTTTATTGTAAGGTACAAAGAGAACGAATCTAAGACACAGTGTTACATACTCCTTTTCGGACTTGATTGATATGAGTTTTTGAGGCGTAATAGTTAAAATAAAAATGAAAATCGAAACATTAGATAACTCCATTAAATTTTTCTAAAAAAAATGCAAAAAAAAAAAAAGTCAACATATAACTTGTAAAAAGTTTCGAAATGATATATTACTGTTATATTTATATTCAGTTCATAAGTAAGTACCATGTTTAAGTTCCTAATGAATCGTTTGATTGTAACTACTTACCTCATAATTATAAACTATCATTTCTTAGAGCACACATCTAGGCTGCTACTCGTTTCTTTCCAAAATGTTTTTTGTTGTGTGTTTCAGATTCTGTGTTATTTGAAAATGTAAATCTAGAGATTTTCGATGAAAAAGGTGAAATAATTACAGCTCAAAAAAAGATTTTGAAAAATTATAGAATAATTATTGTGAGCAATATGACTGTACGTGGATTACAGATGAAAACACTCGACAAAGTGGAAATAGACAGGTCTGAAAGTAACTCCATTGAATGGGTAAAACTATTTATGTTTCTGTGTTGAAAAAAAAAATTATATTGCAGATACTTCTCACGATTTTTGCCCCTTGATTGTGCCCCTATTGATGTTTTCATTTTCAGGCTGCTACATCTAATATATCTAATCGCACAGATTTATTATATCTAGGTTGTCCATGTACAAAATGAAATAATTGATCCAAAGTAATTGATGACATTACACTTAATATAAGTTGTTTTTTTGAAGTTATTTAGTCTTTATGTTATTCTTGTTTACTTTTTAAAGTTATGCATTTTAAATGTTAGTTAATAATCAGATAAAAACTATTTTTTTCTCTTTTACACATTATAGACTAAGTAATGTTAAACTATTATTGCTCAATCCATTGTCTAAATAATATATTTGTCACTTTATTGTATAATCAAGTCAGGTGGTATTGTCTAAATCAGGGGTGGGCAAATTACGACCCGCGGCCACATGCGGCCCGCCGAGGTGTTTTATGCTGCCCGCCGACACCTACAGAAATCAGGTGTGCCCACAGTTTATAGATATAAAATGCAAACATTAAAAAAAATATATATTAATTATTGAAACTGTCTCTTTATAAAAAGGTTTAAGTAAACCAAGATTATGCTTATTGGCTATACATCAACACACACAATTTAAGACACAATGTCTGAGTGTTGAGTAGGCTTGAAACAAGATGGCAAGTGTAACAACTAATGGAGCTCGATCTTCGACTGAGAATTATAAACTTGAAACAGGAAAGTTTGCACAAAGCTGCATATAATTTGAACATCAAATTATGATCATTATTTAGTAATGAAACTTGCTAGAGCTAGGGGACTTAACCACAAGTAGTTCAGATTTATGAATAAATAATCCAATGCATCCGCGAGCTTAGCATGGGCAAGGCTAACGAGAAGAATATAAAATCTCAAGGATGAAATTGTTGTTACTTGGAGGACATTGACGGTGACATTGTTACCAATATTTCTAATGAAGAGTGGAAGACACAAATTCATGTTTATTTTAATTTCCATTGTAATTGATTGTTTACATATAAAATGTAAATGCATGTTAAATCTTTTCAAACAAGGCTCTTCCATTTCTACAGACATTCAAAAAAAAGTTTTTGTCATTTTCCTTTGCTGAAAGGTAAAACTATTTCTTTTGAAATGATTAAAAGTACAACACTGATTAAGAGAAACCGATTCAGCTCCAGAGGACATAATTCAAAGCAAAGAGAAGTTCCAGTCAGCACTACCAAGGGAGTTTTATTGGTGCCAGAAGCTGTATTTCCACACTTAAAAAACCTTTGCTGCTGTTTACACTATTTGGGTACACATACATCAGTTCTTCTTCGTTCTCATTTTACATGTTGACGAGTTCAGATCAGTAATATTATATCTGAGTTGAACCGCGTAGTGGTTTCCAGATCAAGCAGTTCTTCGAATAGCCTTGTCCCTTGATTTAGTATGCACCATTGAAGGACGTTGTCAGAATTGTGATGCTCCACAAGGCGAGGCTTCGCTCGTCCCGACATTTAACTTCCGGAACATAAATTGTCTCATTCAGTGAGCAGCATTTTTTGTGGAACTAAACAAGTTTAATCGCTGGTCAATGTTGGCTGACTACAATCTGACAGCAGTCACACACAGGGGTGTATGATAGTTTCACGATTAAGAAACATTATGCATGAGTTTAAGAAGCAAAATACTGCACATTAAGTACAACTGAATATTTGTGGGGATATTGTGATAGAAAAAGACTACAGCAATAAAAAAAATCGTAATACAGTGTATATATGAATTAAAAGACATTCTACAAAGCAAGCTTCATCTTTCTAAGATATATATATGCAGACCGCCAATCCCAAACTTTTTTAATGCGGCCCTCGATACAAAAATGTTGCCCGCCCCTGGTCTAAATAATCCATTGGTCAGATGTTAATACCCTTGAGACTCCAAATATCTGACTTGATTAGACTTGTATATTATCAAAACTAGTCTTTAGGTCGTAAGCTAGTAAGAGCACATACAATTGTTTACAGAAACTATGCAATACGTCTTTTACGCCAGTATATTTTCCCTTATCATTCAAACTAATAGAAAAAAAAAAACTTTTGGCTAGTGAAAATATCCATTATTGTTTTAATGACAATCCTTTTTTTTTGCCTTTCTTTTTTTTTTTTTTTTGTGTGCTATTAAACATTCTTTGTTTTTTTTTCTTATCTTGCAGCATATGTTTACTTATTTACGCCTGTGGGCGTGTAATGGATTGGATGATAAGACATTATCATGTGTAATTTATAAAAACACAATAACTATAAAACTTATAGTCCAAGCGTCGAAAGAATTAAGCGAAAAGATCGTGCGATTTAAATTGCAGTCAAATGGTACTAATTTATATATGAATTCAGTACGACTGCCTAAAACCGAAGGTAGGAATTTAAATGTAAACTAAATTCATTATTATCATCTTCAAAATATGTTGTTTAGTGAATCATCTTCCTACTCAAATACACTTTTATTTTATGTTTTGTTGATTATGTAAAAACATGTATCAAAAGTAACTTAGTTTATATAGATTCTTTTGTCAGAAAATTGTATTTGTTATTAACAATGTGTTACGATTTAGTTTTTCTTTTATATCTTTACACATTGATGCATTTACTTCAGTTCAGCTGTTATAACTACATACTTTTGTACAATTCATGACACACGAATATTTTTTTCTCTTCCAGATGAATCTGTAACATTTAATAATAAGTCGTTGAACAACGATACACATAATATCATTCAGGAAGGTAATAACGCTTCATGTAAAATGTCTAAATAAAAATAATAACTTCATCTTAATACCTTCATATTATACTATTATGCACCATACTTGATCTCTCTGTCTCTGTCTGTCTATCTGTCTCTCTCTCTCTCTCTCTCTCTCTCTCTCTCTCTCTCTCTCTATGTATATATAATCTTCCTCATTGGCGTATAAACCTATGTGTACCAAGTGTTCCAATTCTGGCCAATAGTAATCTTATCTTGTAAAATGCAGACAAATTGATACATATATATATATAAGTATATATATATATATATATATATATATATATATATATATATATATATATATATATATAAGATTTTACATGTGATGCTGGTAAGTGATACTGGTATGTAATTTTCTGGGTCAGATTTTTCTCCTTTTTAAATAGGTGACGTAAGCTTCTTTACCACTCCCTCGGTACTCTGTCCTGATAAAGAGATGCCTGAAAAAGTATTTTGAACGCTGGTGCTAGCTTATTGCTTAGTTGTTTGAGCAATCTAGCTGGAATATTAGGTCCAGATGCTTTATTTAATTTTTATTGGCTAATAATTTTGTAGATCCTCTTTGCTTTTACATATGTCTCACCGTGGCGTGGATAGGGTTGGGAATGGGAGACCTAAATTCAAAAGTTCCCCTGGGCCTCCACTTAAGGAGCTTTAACTGATTGTCCTAATTTATTTTACATTAAACACTTGGTCACTGCCATGTAATCTTGCTATACACATGGAGTAAAAAAATACTGGACAGCATTGATCTAGAATCTATATGATTTTATAAAATGACCTTTGCTGAACCAATATTAATTGAGATGTGTCACGTGCGTTATCTAGCCAAAAAACAATATATAATCTAATCTAATTTGATTTGATTATCTGTGTATTTAATGTTTGAAAGTTTGAAAATTCTATGTTAAGATTTCATGCAACAATAAGGTATTAAAATTGTATTTTAAATAATTATCTAAGAAATTTAGTTATAGATTTTAAAAAAATAATGCCTGTATAAAATCATGAATTTAAAGTAGTCACAACTTTGGTCGGGGGTATATACACTTTGTGATTTTTGTTACGCTTTATCCATATCGTGTACGCAGGGAAATCAAAGGCAGTTGGTTTTATGATTGCTTATAAGACATCCCCGTTAACCACGAGCTTACATCATTACACCATAGACCACAATTTATAAAAGAGAAATATAGTGCTGTATATGTTTATTCATTTTTAACAATATTTTTTTAGTTATTCTCTGTTTAGTGTTTTTAAGTAATAATATGTACCTGCTTTACAAATTCTCACAAAATAATAGAACAATTACCTAACTCTAAAGATACACGACTAAGAGAAAGAGGTCCTTCCACAGTCAAGGAATGAGAGATTAATCATTCACAAATCTCATAGTCGGAAAGTCCAGGCACAACAATATGATTATTTTATCTAATCATTTTGCGTGGCAACAGTTTCTTCAACCATTAAGAAATTACTTTTGGACTTCGTAATCTTAAAGTTCAACGAAACAAACTGCAAAATTATCACATTTAATATAAATTATCTCTTCAGATATAGTTGTTGTTTTTTTATCAATACATATTTATGCTTTTAATCCGTTATAGCTGTTATAACTACATAATTTTGTACAATTCATGACACACGTATATTTTTTTCCTCCAGGCGAATCTATAACATTTAATAATAAGTCGTTGAACAACGCTTCACATAATATCATTCAGCTAGGCACTTACGCCTCAGGTAAAATGTCTGAATAAAAATAATAATAACTTCATATCTTATACTATTTGTCTCCATATATGTTTTCTCTCTCTCTGTCTCTCTCTCTCTGTCTCACTTTTTCTCTGTCTCTCTCTCTCTCTCTGTCTCTCTCTCTCTGTATACATATATCTACAAATACATAAGTATATATGATATATAAGTATACACCTTAAATGCGTGAATACAACGCGATTTAAAGCAAGTATTTCTAAAGCGAGTAAGTGTGCATTTAATTATTAAAATAACTTTGTTATTCATTTTATGTAGAATCTAAGAAGTAGGAATGACATAGTAGCCTAATTAATGAAAAAAACCCTTTGATCTCGTGTTGACCTGCATTTAAAAAAAAACTGTAATAAAGACTAAATTAAAGAGGCCTAATATATACGTAGAACAACAAACACAGAAGATTCATTAGTTTAAATGTATGTAAAATACATCTTTCTTTGATGAATATTTTAGATCTCTTGGTTTCAGGTAAATTAAAGGGCACAATGAGCTTATAATGGCAGTTTCATATGTTAGTATGTATGTTTACATATAACATATTACATAGAAGTAGTAAAGCGCTGCAGCTTATTTGCATATATAGCTGGAAAAATGAAAACGAAAATTCCTAATTAGCGACTGGCCACATGGAACGTCAGGACAATGTGTCCTGGTCTTACAGATGACCTACAGAAGGTTGACGATGCAAGGAAGACGGCAGTCATAAACAACGAACTGAAAAGACTACGCATTGACATTGCAGCTCTCCAAGAAACCCGACTAGCCGAAGACGGCATGCTCCGCGAGGCTGATTACACTTTCTTTTGGAAAAGAAAAGCACAGGAACAGACGAGAATGCATGGTGTGTGCTTTGATGTCAAGAACAGTCTACTTCCCACAATAGTCCCTCCAGTTGTTGGCTCGGAAAGGCTACTAAGCATAAGTATGATGACTGCATCTGGAAAAGTCACTCTAATCAGTACCTATGCTCCTACACTATGTTCACTCCGAGAGGACAAAGACAAGTTCTACGAAGACCTAAGGGAAGCCATTGAGACTATTACTCAAAAAGAGCACATTGTTATTCTAGGTGACGTTAATGCAAGAGTAGGAGCAAGAGTAGGAGCAGACCACACTACCTGGCCAAACTGCCTCGGGCTTTTTGGAATCGGCAGGATGAATGAAAACGGACAAAGACTTCTTGAAATATCATAAGCTCTGTATTACGAACACATACTTCAAGATAAAGCCACAGCGTTGTGTCTCATGGAGACATCCTAGGTCTGGACACTGGCACCAGCTGAATATGATACTGACACGGAAAAGGGGCATTGGAAACATACTTCTCACACGTAGCTTTCAAAGTGCAGACTGTGATATTGATCAAACTTTAGTGTCCTGTCGGACAAGACTGCTGCCTACTAAGATCCACTCATCACAGGGAAAAGGAAAAGCACGCCCGAATACTGCAAACACTAACAATGCTGATCTTAGCATCGAATTCACAAAGAAATTAGAGAAAGCTTTCAAAAACTTCTCAGTGACTGATATAGAAAAAACCTGGACGCTCATACGTGATACTATGTACCAAACATCGTCACTAGTCTTTGGTAACAAAACAAAGAAAAATGAAGACTGTTTGAAGCAAGTCTGCAAGAAATGAAAACTGCCACTAAAAGGAAGAGAGAAGCCATGCTAAACTACAAGAAGAAGCCCACCCCTATCAACTTACAAGCTCTCAGATCTACTCGAAATGATGCCCAAAGAATAGCAAGACAGTGCGCAAACTAATACTGGCAGGACCTATGTGAAAACATCCAATCTTGTGCCGACTGTGGTAACATCAGAGGACTATACGAGGGCATGAAAAAAGCCTTTGGACCTCACACCAGCAAGTGTGCCACACTTAAGTCAAAAGATGGCTCAATCATCACTAATCGTGTACTGCAAATGGAACGATGGGTAGAACACTATGCAGAACTTTACCAGATTGAAATTGCCATCTCGACTACTGCTTTGTCTAACTTCCCACCACTTTCTTCTTAGTTGTACTCACCAGCGCATTCAAATCCCTGGAACATGGAATATATATCCACAGCAGATCTGATGGAAAGCTATTTAATCTGGCACTCTTTAAAGCCAAAACGAAGAGACGGCGTATCTTGATTATAGGACTTCTGTTTGCAGACGATTCCGCACTAATATCTCATTCACAAGAAGGATTACAGAGGCTTGTGAATGCACTGGCAGCTGATTGTCAAGAGTTTGGTCTCACGATTAGCCTTTCCAAGACTTAAATCATGGCACAAGATGTTGCAGAAATACCAGTGATACACATTGGAAATCACACACTTACGGTGGTGCAAGAATTCACATACTTGGGAACAACAATAGCCAGCAACCGAAACTTAGACACTGAGTTGACCAAAAGAATAGAGAAGGCTTCTGCAGCAATGGCAAAAATCTCTAGGCGTGTGTGGGAAAATACCAAATTGACCACGGCAACAAAAATCCTTGTCCACAATGCCTGCATTCTGAGCACACTTCTTTATGGCATTGAGAGCTGGGCAACTTACATGCGTCAAGAGCACAGATTAAATAGCTTCCACCTACGCTGCTTGCGACGCATACTGTGCATCTCCTGGAGGGATCGTGTCACCAACAAGGAATTTTTGACACGGGTCAACACACACAGCATGTATGCTCTCCTTCAACAGAGAAGACTACGCTGGCTCGGTCATCTCACTCGCATGCCAGACGGAAGAATCCCTAAAGACATTACGTACTCTGAACTAGCAGAGGGAGCCAGACCCAAGGCCCGTCCAAGACTAATATACAGAGATGTCTGCAAGCGAGACATAAGAGCCATGGGCATCGACCAAAGTATGTGGGAAGAAATAGCCCAAGACCGGACAGCATGGAGACAGAGTGTACGTGCTGGTACGAACTTTGATGAATGCAAAAAAAATGAAGCTGCATCGGTCAAGAGAAAGAAATAGAAAGCTGCCCTATCAGTGAGCCCAATGACAAATGAATATAAATGCTCGAACTGTGGCAAACTCAGCCGATCCAGAATTGGCTTGATCAGCCACTCCAGATTCTGCCCCGTCTCAAGGCGTAACCAAAGCCAGTGACTCATCTGGGCGCATCCATTGTCTTACGAGACAGAAGGAGCCATATATGTATGTTTACATATAACATATTACATCGAAGTAGTAAAGCCCTGTAGCTTATTTGGTTATATAGCTGGAGGTATTAAGTAACAATCATGTTCAAACTTTTTCCTGAAGCCTTATCACTATTGGGTACACTGAGGGCAAACGGCAGTTATTTTTGTTATATGGCATCCTCGTCAACCGTGAGCTTACATCAATTACCCATAGACTGCATTTTGTAAAAGAGAAATAAAATGAATGTATTTTATTATTACTCAATATTTATTTATTCTCTATTTAGTGTTTTAAGCAAAGGCATGTACCTGCTTTACAATATTTTATTAAATTATAGAACATAAGCCAGTTGTCTTTAGACAAGACAAGCGACTAATAGGAATGGGATCCTTCCACAGTTCAGGAAGAAGTGATTTATCATTCACATTGACCCCCAACGCCAAATGTTTCCCAATAATCTAGATGATCAATGTATGCGACATTCATAAGAAACGATCTGATATAAAGCTTTAATTCTTATGTAGAAAATGATGTTCACCAATACATTCTTTTAGAGACGTTTTAATTAGTAAAGAATGATGAGGACTAAAAAAAAATACATTAGAACTTGCATGCATTGTTCATGGCTTTGTGTAAGTTCTATCTTTAGATAAAAAAAATGTATAAAAATATTCACATACATTAAATCTACACTTTCAAGCTCAAATCTCCGCACTAAGACATAGACTTGTCTACAGAGTCAATTGACCTGTATGGGAGCTTAAAGGCACTACGCCTAACAGCAGAGTTTCTCGCCAAGGCTCTACGGGAGGACTGATCCTTTTAGCCTTGCCATCAATTGGAGTTCATCTCAGCTTAAATTAAATTAAATTATGGCTTTTGTATAGCGCTAATTGTATTCTTATAGCATGCTCAGAGCGCTTTGCTCCAATCTCAGTTGTGGACCAGTGGGGGGAGGTTTTTTTCCGTTATCTCATTAGGGGCGCAGTAAACAGTCAATTGTCGAACCTCGAGCCCCCTTCATACTTAGCCAAGCCAAGTTAAAGCGCACTTAGCCTCTCGAACACGCTTCCCTGGTTTTATTCCCCATAAATAGTATTTGCAATCTGTTGTTTTTTTCTCTTTTTTTAACGTTTCTTTTTTTTTTATATAAATGTAATGAGACAGCGAGTAAACACAAAGCCATTATTAATTAACCTGGAGAAATAATATAAGAAAAAAAATCTCTTAATCGCATTAGATCTATGTATTAATTATATTTTTTACAGAGAATTCGGCTCTTATACTTACAATTTTTGGCGCGTGCCTTGTAGGAATCGTTGTAATAATACTTCTAGCATGCTGGTGTCTCCACAAAAAGAACATTTACTCAAGTAAGTATATTAAACTTTTTTTTTCAATAAATAGAGTACATGCCTTAAAATAAAAACACCATTAGCAGCAACTGGATAGTTTATGGAGGTCGTTACTTAAATAACATCTTCTACTGAATTAAAAAGGATAGTTCTTTTAAGGAAAAAGCGATATATTTACTACTATAATAAACGTTTAGAATAAACGTATTGAAAAATAACTTTAATATATTCTTTAAAATATAATAATAATAATAAAAGATACTATCTTACAATCTAGTTTCCACCAACTTAATATATATGACTTATGTGATTTTCTTTTTATGCAAAGTACCATTCTATTAAATGTTATAGCGTATACTCCAATACAAGCAAAGGTCTAGGATAGTGGTCGCAAACTGCGGCTTCCGAGCTGCCTGCGGATCTTTGACTCCTTGATTCCGGCTCTTACACGAAATGTTTACTGTAGGCTTATAATGGTATTTATTAACTTTTGAGGAACTTTTTAAAAGTAAAGTTCCCCTTTCAGACCTTGTGGTCTATAAGGCAGATGATGTAAAGGTCATCTGATTCTGTGGTCTACGGTTAACGAGGGTGTCATGTGGCCAGCACAACGACCAACCGCCTTTACTTTCCTCATCTAATGTCAGATACCCCATTAGAGCTGGGTGGACTCAGAGGCGCTCGAAGATCCCGAAATAAAAAATCCCAGTCTTCACCAGGATTGGAAACACCGGACCCCAAGTTCGGTAGCTTTACCGCTCATCCACCACTCCTCCCTTTTTTTTTTTTGTATTACCGATAGATATCTGGTCGTTTGGACGGTTGGAGGGGGGGGGGAAACTTTTGTGGATTTTGAATTTGTATTTTCTCCGTTAAAGGTCATAACGGAAACATTTTGGGGTTAAATTTGGTAAAGGGCAAACGCCTATAAGAGATAAAGCAAATGATTTTACTGATTGCTTCAAAAAGTATCAAATTCTATTACAACTATTGCATCGATTTCAACAAATAAAGCAAAAAGTGCGAAAGGTACACAAAATGAGTTGTTAATTGAAAATAAGAAACTTAATCACCAGCTACTTTCATATGTATTGTAGGCCTACATCAGAAGGCATTACGTGCGCGCAGATATTTCCTCAAGAAATTTGATAAGTAATAGAACGAATGATTAGGATTATCATCTATTGCAACAATCATCGCTAATTGCTATAAATCAAGAGGAGGAGGCTTCAAGTCCACTAAGTATTTTTATGATTGAAAGAAGATTCAATATAACAGATATAAGTAGATGTAGAGAGTAAGTAGAAAGTTCGTAGGCTTTCGAGACGTAACGTTTTAAAAAAATGTCGCTTCATTTTTACCGAAATGAATGCATTTCTTCGTGAAAAAATATCATTTGCACCTAAAGAAAAATCTACCTACACGGCTCTTTGCAATTAAATTGTTAACAATTTTTAAAACACGCACAACGCATTTAAAAGCAGGGCTCGCATTCACTCTTTTTTTCGTCATTACAAAAATGTCTTTGAAATTATTTATCTCTGGAAATTATCATATCTCGTGATTCCGTAATCGAGGGAGACTTCATCCCCTGGTACTTTAAATAAACGTATGTGTGGACATTTAAAGTTCCCAGCTCCTATGCAACTATTTAGATGAAAAATGTGGAAGTTATTACTAGTTAAAAACAGGACAAAGGCATTAATAGTTTCTTCTATCCAATCTTTAAAGCATCATTGAATCGCTGAAAAATGAAATGAAGAAGTAGATCTAGATTACAGAAAAAAAAAATCTCTGACTGCTAATAAAAGAAAAAAAAAAAAAAAAAAACACTTTCGATTCAAATGTATTTTTTTGTCGAGTAAACGCAGAACAAACAGTGCTATAAATATAAGAAGGTTTCAAGTCCGCTAAGTATTTTTGTGTATGATTGAATGAAGATTCAATATAACATATCAGTAGAAGTGATTTGAACAGCATTATTGTTACTTTACGTGTTAATATCAAACATGTCTTTCAGGGTGTGCAAGCAACACTTTAACGTATTAACACATCCTGTATAATCGATTTAGCCAGTAGTTCTCTCTCTCTCTCACTCTGTCTCTCTCTCCAATCAGCTATTATTTCCCTACTAGATACTTTTTTTCAATTATTTAATTTCAACGAAATAAGTAATGTTTATACAACTAAACTTTATCTTTTACGTATAAATGTACTTAGTTCAACTTAAAGAATTTTAAAAGGAATTTTACTTAAACTAAGCTACAAACTAATGAAAGAAAATGTAATTTCTATTTTAGCTTTACCTACAAATCCAGACCAATAGTGGGTTTAAAAAAGAAGCATGTCTCCATGAAAGATAATTAAGGTAGGGTAGGAAAAATAATACATTTTAAGTAATTTTTTTTTAAAGTTCTACGCTAAGAATTTATGTTTATATTTTAGTAAATATGAAAAATATTTTTTCCAAATTTGTTTTCAGCCGTCACAACCTTTCATGGTTAAGACGAGAAGAAATAGGACAAGGAAAGAAACAATTGTGACGATCATTTTTTGTTTGTTTTGTTTTTTACATGCTTATACTTGTTTTTTTTTTTTGCAAATATATCTAGCACATATATCTTTTTTAATAATCAAATGTCTTTACCAAAATAAAAATTAAAATTAAAAAAAAGGTGTTTATTTCTAAGATTAGCCCAAGCATGTTGTTTAGATATTTTGTAAAAGATTTTAACTATTTCTTCTTCACATAACCCTTAGTCAACTACGACACCCATGAAAGGATTAATTTGTCTCGAATTGGTTTCAAATTAAAAATTAAAAGAAATTCATTCACATCAGGACGTTGATTATTTGTAAATAGATAGTACATGTATAGTTAATAAAGTGTTGTTTTTTTTTTAAATTGCAAAATGTGCGTGTTTGTGTTAAAATTATTTGTGTTTTTTGTTTTGCTTGATAATTACACCAGTCCCAAAGTTCAACCTAACAAACACACCATACACACTCAGTTGTTCATTAATAATTAAACGATGTGTAGAAATTAGATACAATGATTTTTTACAATGATATACACATTAATAATAAGATTGTTAGGTAATTACACTCAGTTCAAGGAAATACTAAGATAGTATTAAAAAAACACCCTATAGTATGTTGCTTGATAACATTGACCTCAACATATTTCAGTTTCCCAACTCAAAACTAAGAGTCATCTCTAGACTAACAGGTACAGTTTAACTGGAATCTTCCAACCAAGAAAAATGATCAACTATGATGAGGGAAACGATGTTCAGGGTAGTAGCAGAACCCACAGTATTTATATGTAACGCTAACTTCTAATCTAAAGCTACAATTGCAAATAAAAACAAATTCGTATACAGCTATCTTTACAATATGAACTTAAACCTAGCCTAAACTGGGGTCAAAGAGTCCCATCAAATAGCTATAGCTGTTCAGTAACGTAAAGCATGGATTTAGGATCACAAAACGTACAGCTTAACTCTCACGTGCTAGATGGCAAAAATGCACCAAACGCCAAAGAGAAAAAAAAATGACGTCACATCTAACACAGGACAAAGCGACATCCACAATTAAAATTGTCACAAATGACGTCATCGCATCATTGCCTATAGAAGAAAGCTGCGTAACTGCGACATTTTATAATGTAAGAATTTTCAATTTTTGGTCTAGTATTGCAATGTTGATTTCTATGATCGACTCAAATTTGTTATTCCTTTTTGGTATACGTTTTATAAATCTCTGAGTACACAATACTTTAATGGGCAGCTGATATTAGTTGGGGAAAAGTAAGGGCGGTTGGTCGTTGTGCTGGCACCATCCTTTACCGTTGCCCTTATTCTACAATAGTTAACATACAAGGACACTGGCCTATAACAATAATATAGTTAGTAACCGATCGATATAGTCAATTCAACAAAATTCAATAAACTTACCGTAAACTAGCATCTACAAAATAAACTTACCCACTAATTATAACCAGGGTTATAAACAAAGACAGCAAACATTGGATATAAGAACTAACAGTACTTAATTCAACAACATGGCTAGCTTTTACAAGTTAAATAACTACTTTTCCTCTAAATCAAATTACTCTGGTCATTCTTACCAATTGTAACATTAAAGAGACATTAACATATGGTCATTTGAACTCATCCAAAAACAAAGTCATAATCAGAAAATAGACTAAAAAGTTATTAAGATACTGACAATTGTATCAACTGTTATTTTCAAAATCCTAGTAGGCATGCAACACCTTCACATTCATCTGCTGTTTAGTTGCTGTTTTTGTTTAAATATAAGGGCCCCACACCTGATCTGTTGACCCCCTCCCTTCCTCTCTCTTGTGTCAGGATCAAAGTTTCTTTCATTAAACAAAAATCTCTTCTATAAGTGGATATTTTATTCACAACGCTGTTTTTGTCTGCCTATTTTTATTTTCCATGGTCTTGAGGATTTTTTTTTACATTGGTGTGACCTAGAATTAGGATAGGTCATAAGACCAGTGACTTCTGCTGTACTGGCATAAGGGCCAACAAAGGCAAGTCTAATAATGAAAAAAAAAATCAAAATAGTAGGGCCGGTTCAGTTCAACATAATCAAAGAACTGCCATCATAGAGGCTCAAAACAAACAATGGATTACAATAATATAATACAGGTCCTAACAGTCAAATGACCGTCATCCATGAGATAGACAACTGTCTCTTATCAATACAAAAGTTTGTCATTTACATACTATACGACCCAAATCAGGTCTTTATAAAAACACATACACTGATACAGGAAAGGATAAGAGACTAAGTAGACATAATATTTACATAAACCAACTTAATAAAAACAAATAAATAAAGTCTACTTAGCTCGTTATTGAAAGATTGATTCCCATAAAGTGGCACACTCCTCTTGATTAACACAGTCAGAGCAGTACAACAAAACTATTATATAAACATTATGGAGATTTAGTTCACAATAATGTACAGCGGTCAACTCAAAGACTCAATAGGAGGTCGCCATTGTACACAGTTAACAGGGACTTAAATCAAGTAATAAAGGGGACTAACTCTAATAAGAAAATATAGGTAGCCCCCCTTATTGTCCCTCTTGTCACAATTGGTCACAAAGACGTTGTCGTTATGAACCATCTTTCGATTTGCTCTTTTATAAGGCAGTTTGTTTTTTGTATTTTTTTTGTAGGTGATACCTATAACTTTTCTGTAGCATCTCGATACTAAGGTAAATGGCCATCCACCTTAATTTGCCAGTTTGATTCATTTATTGGTAAAAATATGTTGCCTTTAATAACTAATGCAATTCTGATTTAGTTCCGATGTCAAGGCGTTTGCTTTTCCAAATTGTTTTGCTAGTGCTGTAGTGTGTTAGCCATTTTAGCTAATACACCATGTCTGGTTTCTTTGTGTCAGATTAGAGCAAAAAGTTATTTATAACTTTTAACACTTGTCGGTTTCTCGCCATGAGTCTTTTTATTTATTTATAAGGGGGAGAGGACATACTGTGCGTGTCATTTGCTGCAGAAGTTTTGTCTATGCGCATCACCAAGTCATTTAGCTCTTCTTCTCTCCCTGCTAAACCATCTATGTCGTCCGTAAAATGTGTCAGTAATATTTCTCTCATCAATGCTAACATTTTCTTTTAAGTTTTCAAAGCATGTGCTATTAAATGTCAAGATATTGAAAAGAATGCAGCTATTTATCTAACATCTGTCATTTTGAACCCATCTCCAATGCTAAGGATGAAGTACAGAGCACAAGTGGGCAAGTTATATATTTTATGGATAATGTTAATTATGTTTAATTTTTACTTTACTTCTCCATACCATGAGAAATTAAATTGGGTCGACTACTGAAGGAGACAGGGGCGGAAACTCGTTAATAATTGAATAGAAGTTGAGTAGGTTGTTTTTTTTTTTTTGGAATGAATTTAGAGATAATTCTAAATAATTTAACATCTTGCGATTTAATTTGTATTTTGACACTGATTTTTATGCCGGTAAATATTTGTAAATAAAATATTTATTCCATCATAATGGAAGACTTTAGCTTTTAACTTAAAATAAGGAAGCCTTTTCCTTGTTTAGGCATAGCCGCAAGGCAGCAGAGGTGTGGATTCAGAGTTTTCCTTCTCCTAGATGGGTAGCCAGCCAAGGCTAAAGAGTCCCTCTGGCCCAAAGATTACTGTTGATCGCCTTTGCAACTGCTCCTGTCAGTGATAACAGTTCCGCTAGGCTCAGTATTTGAACACCACGCAAAATTTGGACTGCTTATCGGAGGCTATTTTGAAAAGTGTCATTGGAAACATTTTATAGGTAATGATGGTGATTCGTTTTTTTTTTTGTTTTTTTTTTTGCATCTGAAAAGATGACATTCGGCAGTAAGTCATGCCATACAATATTATTATTGCTTTTTATTTAGCGCTACTTTTATGCTTTTAGAATGCTCAGAGCGCTATGGTCCAATCTCATTTGTGGACCAGTGGGGTGAGGGGCTATATGGGAGAAGGTTTTTCCGTGCTGTCTTTAGACGCTCAGTAAACATCACTCTGCTCGTTTCGAGTGTCGAACATCAGCTTCCGACTCTTCACGTTTTTTTTTTTTTTGGATTTGTAACTATACAAAACCGTTTGTCTTGACTTGGACACTTATGTAAATTTTCTAGATTTTCCACAGTTTGCCCATGACGGCGGATACCAAGCTGGCTACCCATTCGAGCAGTGTTGTGTTTAGTGAGCGTTTAAAGGAGGCCCGAAAATTTTTTTCATATCCTCGCACTACTGATCCACAAATGAGATTGAACCATAACACTCTGAGCAAGCTATAAACATGAAAGCTGTGCTATATAAAAGCTATAATATAATCGGCCACACATTGAAAACTCGAGTTTGACAGTAGTTATGATTTTCGCTTTTAGCCCTCAGTCTAGCAACACGTAGAAATTTACTATCAAATCTGGAATGGAGACGGATGCCAAACATCTATGAGATTGTCAGTGAATGTTAGAGTATTCCGAAGATAGTTTGGGCCAGGACACATCTTTGTTTGACTCTTGTTTTGTACTGAAAATTTCTGAGCACGCGCCATCGGACAGCGCACTACCCTTCATATTTTGTGGAAGCAGACAATGACATATACTAGCTTGAACAAAGGCATCCATTGTCTTCTGAAACCGAGAGAGCCATATAGTAGAAACCAATACGAGAAAATAGCTAACAGGAACGTCCTAGTATAACACAATGCCGCATTTTCATGAAGGATCTAAGAGTAATTGGTACTGCTAAGAATAGGCTTCAGACTTTGCAAGGGACCGATATTTGTTTTTGTTATTTGTTGATTTAGAAAGAAATGATACGGGAGGGGGGGTAAAATAGAACTGAATATACATTACCCGGCTTTGCCTTCCTTCCTTTCGCGCTACTCACCACTACCCCCCTTAAAATTTTATGTTTGAAATATTTGACATAATTCACTGTGCTTAATTGGTCGTTAAGGGCTTCAGACAAAGCCGGTGTTAGACCTTTATAGAGACAGATTGCCGCCAAATGCCCCAACTGCGCGCGAGGACCTAACTCAAAGTCCAAGTAGAATATCAAATTACAAGCTTAAAAAGTCATAACAATGAATTTTATAATCAAGTGTGTGAGCTATATTAGTAGAAATAAATGTTATTTAAAAAAAAAATAAACTCTTGCTTTTAAGACCCATGAAAAATTATAATAATTAATAAAAAAAAAATCCCTTATGGCTATGACAGAAAAACCAAAAACAACACAACATTTAAACACATTTTCAATATAAGTTGGTTTTTTTCAGTAAGTAATTTTTGCATAAATGTTACGGCTTGTAGATTTAAGCGCAATTTTTGTTAATTTATCTGAGAGTAATACGATTAAATATAATATTTTACAGATTTTGATTAATGTCTTTCCTTTATTAAGTCTGTATTAAATAATTAAGCCTGCTTTAAAAGACTCAAGAAGAATTAAAAGTAGGTGGACCTTTCCAAAATAACCGAAATAATCAAGCCAACAAATATATATATATATATATATATATATAGGTCAGTGTTTTATTAAAATCAAGTTTGAATGTTTAACTGTTTTTTATTTATACTATCCTTAAATACTAAAATTACCAATTTTAAAATTATTAAAAAAAAACAAAAAAAAAACAACAACAACAAACCTTTAATTAAATACGAAATGGATTATATAGTTTTTATTTTTTTTAATTAGTTCTTATTACATATCATAACGGGAATCCCCATAATGATAATTTTTATGTAAGCATTTGAAACAATATTGCTTATGTATGTAAGTATATGTGTGTATGTAATTATGTAGTTATATATCGTTCTATTTTTTTTTTATTACAATTTATAATTGTGATAAGAAACAGAAATTCAGTCAAGACTTCATTTTTTTGTGTTTATTAAACGCTTTCGATATAGTCTTATACATGTATTAATTCAATATACGATTGATAGTCTATCTTTTTGACGCTCTCTTCGCAAAACGAAGTCACAAATAATTAACAAATCCTTATTACAGTTAGTTAATTTACATGTCCAGGCAAGCTGTTGTGAATATGTTTGTAAATATTCATTGTCACCCCTAGTGTTTGACCTGTACCATGCAGGGCCGGCCTTGGGAAACTGCAACCTATGCTGCCACAGTGGGCCCCGCAATTTCATAGGCCCGCGCTAATTCTATGTGTCAATTATTAAATTAAACCATTATAACTTATATATAATAACATGGTTTCCTCGGTCTCCTGATTTTCCATGAAATCTACCGAACTTGCAAAATATACGAAAAATTGTTGGAAATCTCCATATATAATATAAAAATTTCCAGAAAACTCATAATAACCTCCTAAAAAATAGACAAATTGTCATTCTGGGTGTCAATTATATTGCTATTTCCGCAATATTTCATAAAATGTATTGCAAAACGAATCTATTTTCTAATCCAAAATCTTAAATTTGACATTATACTTATCGGACTAGGCCCCGCGCAATCCTTTTCGAATAGGGCCCTGCATTTGTTATGACCGGCATTGGTACCATGTGTGTATTTCTTCTCGTCATTCAGTGTGATAACGCTTCATCATTATTATTTGTGTTATACTAAAGCAGAAAAGTGTATTAAACTTGGAAAAGGTTTGATGTTAAGCCCACCGCACCACAAGCAGTATAACTGTGGCTACATTGGTATAAAACCTTTAAAAATGTATTTTTGTTGTTGTTCAGAAAACATTGATAAGAAAAGAACTAACACTAAATTACATTTCGCCTTTGGTGTACCATATGATAAGTGAAAAAAAAAGATATCAAGAGATGATATAGTCACTAAATAGCATATATACTTAACCCAAGAATGAAGTACTCGTTAGAAACAATTTGGCCTCCTGTAATACAATAACAGTGTTAATTATTATCGCCTTTCTGCAAAAGGTTCGCAGTCTTTCCAAGGACTGTAACTGAAACATTTATTTATTGTAGTCAAAATTAAGCAAATATAAAGAATACATATTCAGACATATTCAGAGACTTAAGCTATCTTTCTTTCATAATGTTGTCGTGTACAAACAAGGTTGCTGAACTCTGCTCCGCCATGTCACTAATGAGTTAAAGTTACTGCAAAATAGTTTCTGCCACCCTGGTGTAACCCGTATGTTACATTTTGTGAGAGTAAAGAATGTACCTGTTTTTTTCGATGAAGTGAGATCAGCCATCGAACAAGACTCAGGCCCCAAAACCCTCCTATAGAACAAAAACTGTCCGGAGAGCTGCCTGATCTGGAAACCACTGCGCGATTCATATCAGATATAAGATTACTGATCTGAACTCTTTGATATGTAAAATGTGAACGAAGAAGAAGAAGAAGAGATCGAACTGTGCCAGACTTGTACTGAACTGAAACTCTTATTCCATAATTCAGTGGTTCTCAATCTTTTATTCTCGGCGACCTTTTTTTTTTTACAATCCCCCAATCTGCCGCCACCCCCCCTTAACACACACACACAAGCATACAGCAATAGAAGAATAGACAATAACAATCCATATTTTCAATGGTCTTAGGCGACCCCTGGCAAATCGTCAATCGATCCCCAAGGTGGTCGCGATCTATAGGTTGAGAACCCCTGCTCTAGGCAAAGAACAGTAGAAATAATGACAGCCACGCAACAATTCTAAAGAATAAGCACGGACTTAAAGGAATATTCCTTCTAATTCAAACAATCAATATCTTCTCTTATAATGGACGAATTCTCTCGGTTTCTCTTCGCTTTTGACTGCCATATGTCATCCACTGCAGTTATTAGGTGCCTTAACGCTTTATTTGTAATATTAGTGCTATTTAAATGTCTTTCAGACGTATTTCAATAACCGTAAATGTCATGCAGTGACTTCAGTAGGGGGGTGGGGTGCACCGGGTGACACCGACCCTAGTGACGCTACTGGTACTATGTGACCATTTTCTATTGAATTCAAATAGTAAATGTCAAAATTATCTAAACTAGTAAAAAAACAAAACAAATATCAATAAACAAAATTAAAAATAGAGGAACTCAGTTCTTGGCTACACTGAGAAAACTTTAGATTGACCGTTACATTTTTTTAAAGCAAAAAGGCATATATTCAAATGTAGTTCCAATGTTTTTTAATTGGACATCCATTAGTTTTTTTATTGAAAAAAATGCTCTAGAAGATTAATGTTTTAATTGTCTCATGCTATTATATCTTTTTAGAGTGTCTAAAAGAAAGCAGAAAGGATGTAAAGCGAATGAAATATAAGTTGACTTGGTGGAAAGTTCGCTTTAAAAAAATAGGAATTTTTGTTTTTAAATTCGACTTATTCCTACTATATCCTTACGGAAGTTAATGCGATTTCTAAATATGTATGTCAGTTAATGAGTGGTATTTTGAACTTATAATCTTTTCCTTTGTAACTTCGTGTGTGACTAAAATAGCCAATCCTTAATACACAGCTCCGGTCACATGTTGGGAATATGTAATCACCATCTGATGTTCAACGTTCACCCTTCTTTCTACTTCTGGCTTGTATCTAGGGCCTTTCCTTTCTGTTCGATCTTCCTGTAGATCTATCCGGTGCCTTTTTTTTTCCCAACTGAGACAGACACACACACACACACTTAAATATATTTTTCCTATATTTTTGTTAAACTAAATCAAATCAGTGCATCGCTAATAGGCCTAATTGTGTGTATTCATGTTAAACTATTTATATTTCTTATGTGCAATTTCTTACAATAGGGAAATAAGATTATTTTTAAAAGCTTTTCTTATTTTCGGTCATAAAAAATCGGATATTTTTGAATTAATCGAAAATAGTTATTATTTTTTATGAATTTTTTAAAATAGATTTTAGTAATGTGACAAAGTAAAATCGTTGCAGGAAATATATTTAATTTTAATGTTTAGAATTTCCCGAAATGTTTTAACGTTATGAAACTTTGTTATAAGATTAAGGGAAAAAAGGTATATCTTTATTACGTATTGAGTATTTTCTAAAATAATTTTAGACTTAATAAAATATTGGTATTTTTTTATAAAACGCTTTATTTATATTTATTAGAATGAATTGTATTATATTTTTAGTGAAATAATATGTAAACTAAATAATGTGTGTGATTTTATGAATGCATTTTGTTTATTTCTTTATATTCATTTTTGTTTTAGTTAATATTTAACAAACTGCTCTTAAATAAAAATTCTTAGCATTTTTGTGATGTTATATAGAGCATATAGTAATATACTACTCTTTGCATTAACTTGCTTGCCTTTGTCATAAATGTGGTTAAATTATTTTTAGTACTTATTCATGTTTATATCTAGAACATATTTCGAAATATTTCAGTTCATTCGACTCAACGATGGAGTGAACTATTTTAATTCATCTTGCAAACGAAAAGCGTTTTAAAAATGTCAGCGACATAAACTAAATCATTTTTAAAAAGGAACATCACTTTCTGTTACTTTTCCTTTTACTACAAAATTAATATATTTCTATATAATTCAGTACAGCTTTAAAAATGTGAACAAAGTTTGAAATAATTAAATCATATTAAAAGCAAAAGAAATTATATTAGAAGTAGATGATTGGCAATGACTCATGATTTCATTCAGCGGACATTTATCTTTTAAATTAGAAATGAAATGATTTTTTTTTTTTTATTCCCTTCCCTTTTCCTATCCTGTGACTTGAAGTTAGTCAGTAACAAAGACGTTGCTACGGTATGTTTTCTTACAATTTCTTGTAAGTACCCATATGACGTTAAAAGGATACCCAGAACTTACTTCAGAAACCAAACATGAACTACAACTCCTTTTTTTTCACCAGAATTTGAATCAGGGGCCCTTGGTTTTGAAGCTAAGCGCTTTACTTCTCAGCCACCGCGCCCCCAGGTATGTTAAAGGGCCTTGTGGATAGAAAGACATAATGATAGCGTTACGATAATCAAACCTTTTTAAGACGGCCATGGTCTATCCCATCAATTGTATGTCTTGTTTTCTTGATCTCTTCTTACTTAGAGGAATACTGCGTTGTTTAGGCAAGGTGAATATATTTACGATTATCATAGTGCATAACATGTCTGCAACTGTAAATTCCACATTTAACTCAGTAGTGGGAGCTTACGAGGCTCCCCAAATACCCGGACTGGAAAGATGCTTAAACAAAAAAATTGTGTTCATGGAGACGATGCTAGTAATCCTTTTTTAAGAAACACTGGCTGTTGCAGCTATGTAAAAGCTTTAGTTGTTGTGGTTGTTGTTGACTTAGTAAGTAAGACTAAGTAAAATGACTTATACCTACAAAATAAAATATCACTTATCTTAATTGTCAGGGGCTAAGTAAAATAAAACCACGTGTCTGTATTTCATGTTTAAAATTAGGTGTCATTTTTCTTTTTCTTTTATTTTAATCAGAACTTTAGTGAACAGAAACATGGAGAGGATTTTCTCAACTATATTAATTGTAGTTCTCGTTATTATTTGCATATGTAAGTATCCAATTTTCAAATTATCAACTTTTTGTATATATGTATGTATGTAAGTATGTATGTATGTATGTATGTATGTATGTATGTATGTATGTATGCATGTATGTATGTATGTATGTATGTATGTATGTATGTATGTATGTATGTATGTATGTATGTATGTATGTGTGTGCATGCGTGCGTGCGTGCCTGTGTGATATCAGAGATTAAATTTTCATGCTGTGTAGAAATGTGCATACATAAAATAAAGTGGAAGAAAAGGAAATTACAACAAATAGTGTTTGATAAATGCTTAACGCGTAAGGAAATGTAATTTTACCATTAACACCTTTTAAATGTATTTGTTAAAAAAAATGTAAAATAGATTTATAGATAGATAGATAGATAAGCCTAATTTCTAAAAAAAAGTATTAACCTGTGTGTGTTTGTGAATTACCATTAAAATAATAGAATGTACGAATATTATATGCCATCATGATTAACATATATTAGTGGCCAACATAGAATGTGTTATTATGATTAATTATATTTCTCATTTACTTCTTTTTTTCTAGTAATGTTTACCGGAAATTGCTACGCAACAATAATCAGAGTAGGAGAAAGCTATACTGTTCGCGCCAAATTTAAACACGTTTTAAAAGAAGATTTGGAAGTCGTTTGGTTTGATAACGACGAAACCGTGTCCCAGTGTTCACTTAGGGGAGGTTGTTTAGAAGACTTTCAAGGTGAAACATGGACAACCTTAACATTCGACCCACAAACTGGATTAGCCTCTTGTGATGTTACCATCTTAAAAGTGACCAGACAAAAAGTAGGGACATGGAAGTTAAACTATCTAGGCACAGCTGGTTTGGTACACACGGAGAGCTTATTTTCATGTACACTTAATAGTAAGAATCTCTTTTTTATTTCTTTTTTAGTTAAATCATTCAATTAAATTTTTGTTTAAATTGATAATCTTACATAAAAATTATAGCAAAATATTTGTTTAATACATGCTATTTAAAATTATTTGTAAGACGACAAATGGTAAAGGAATTATTAAAAAAAAAATATTTCATAACATTTTTAGAAGCTTATATTAACTTTCAATATGTGAGTAAAGTCGTGTACCTTTTCTTTCTCCAACTTACAATTCCAATAATAAGTTTAATTTTGCACAATTATTATTATTAATATTATTATTATTATTATTATTATTATTTTATATAGAACTGTACGTTGTAAAGAGATTAAACTCATTAGCTAACAAGGTTACAAAGACTGTTTGTGTGGAAACACAAACTCAAAATCTGCCCCAGAAGTGGTCCACCCAGGCAGGTTTCAATATTTTCAGAAAGAACATCCGAATGAAATTATATCAAAGACAAATGACAGATAAGAATGGAGAAAGAAGGTTGACAGATCTTGTGTACAGTCCTGCAAATTAAAGGATAGATGCAAGTGAATGTAAAGTTAGATGTGAACCTGGCCTAACTAGTTCCCTTTTCAGATCTTGTGGTCTATAGGGCAAATGATGTAAAGTTCATCTGTTTATGTGGCCTACGGTTACCGAGGGTGTCATGTAGCCAGCACAACGACCAACGCCTTTACTTTTCCCCAACAAATGTTAGGTACCCTTTAGAGCTGGGTGGACTCAGAGGTGCCCAAAGATTACGAAGTTGAAAATCCTAGTCTTCACCAAGATTCGAACCCTGGACCCCGGCTCGGAAGCCATGCGCTTTACCACTCAGCTACCCCGCCTCCCTGACCAAAAGTCATTTAACCATAGCTCACTGGGCATGTTATGAGCATAAAATATATGCTAAGTACACACAAAATAATATTTTCCATAGCAGAAATTTACTATCTGTAATCTAGATTTATTAACAAGCAAAATAAAAAAAAAGGATTTAAAAAGTACAAATAAAATATCATCGATTCAATAGATATTAACTCTAAATGTCCACTGCGAATTTATTATATTATATAAAATTTGCAATATCCAATTGTTCTATAGATAACAAAATTAAATAATTACCCTAATCGATTAAGTAATAGTTTAACTTCGTTTTTGTTTTTGTAATGAATAAATGTGTCACCGACAATGAATAGTTGTGCGAAAACTCAACTGAAGTTAATCCGAAAATGGATATTGCGAGAACAAAAAAGTGTAAAAGAGCTCACCCAGACAGACAGAGACATCGACAGACTGTAAACCTTAATGTAGGTTTTAGTAAATATAATTATATGAATGATTCAAAATAACTGATTTAATTTCACTCACCATAAGTTTTTTAAATTTTTTACTTGTTATTTTTTTTTTAGACTCTGTGACACCAGACAGCATCAATTCAACATGCGATGCGATACCTAGTTCAAATTCTAATGTAATAGCTTATGTAACTATCCTCTTCGCAATTGTAATAGTTACAGTTGCCATGACATATTTATGCATTAAATTCTTTAAATTTGGTAAGTAAATAAATCTGGTGAATGTTATTATATTTATGCCATTGTCCTAACAGTTTTACGATAGTAAGTAAATCATAATTTAGAATATAAATATGCTGTACGCACGTTTATGCATAGGGTTAGGGTTTACTGGGCGTTAGGGTTAGGGTTTGGAAAAAAATCGCCCCCCCCCCCACTCCAAAGTTCTGGATCCACTAGTGAATACAATCAATGATAACTAATTCGTAATGTAAAGCTTCTGAATATTGCAATGCTTTATTAAACAATTTAAATACATGGAAAATGTTCGCGTTTCGGAATATCCGCTTTTAAGAAATATAGGGGAATTTTCAGACATTTATTCTAAAAGGAACACAATAGCGGTAATAATTAAAGGTTAAAATTATAGGCGAATTCTTTTTTTTTTTTATTAGAAATAGGGAAGTTTAATAAATCGTTTTTGACATTATTTATCTGTTATTGAAATTAGTTGATTAATTAAATATTTATAAGCCAAAGAAATTGTAAAAGAAATGTTTGATATGTTTCACAGATAAATACGTACACATTGAGAAATGCAAAATGTACTGGATAGTAAATGCAAGAGGAAGTAAATCATGCAAAGAAAGGAAACTATGTCATGTCAAACACATAGCGGTTGAATCTTTACTTATTCAGAAAGTGTAAAACCTATTAAATGTACAATTTACGTCTTTTCTAAGCATCAATATTGTATCTATTCACTGACCACATTATCGCATTTAGAAATATTTAGATGTAAACCAGTGCACTACGATGTTTTCTATGTTTACGTGTGTGTGTGGGGGGGTGTTTTGTGTGTATGAGTTGGCAATGTGTTAGTTTTTACTAATTGTATTAGTTTTACTAATTGTATTAACTGAAAATACCACAGTAGTTAATATAAATACTGTGTCAAGTCTTTCAAGTACTTTACATGAAATTGAGCAAATGTACTCTTTTTTTTTTTACAACACCTATAATCAAGTCATAACTTCCTGGAACCTGCAGCAAAAACATGGATCCAGGAACCTTGGCAGCTGATCTGAAAAAAGAACCTCAATCGATTTTCCTAGAAATTTAACAATTGACGTTAATCGCTAACAGAATAATTACTAGATCGTTGTCCACACAGGAAAAACTGAAAGTTTGACAGTTATATTATATTATTTATATGTTATTAAAGTTTATTAGCGTTGCTTATTTTTTCGTAAATCTAATGTAAATCACATCTAGAAATAGATCTAAACTTAATCTGGGATTTTAAATTTCGGAATTTTTGGGTGCCACTAAGTCCGCCCAGCTCTAATAGGTACCTAACAATAGTTGGGGAAAATTAAAGGGAGTTGGTCGTTGTGCTGGCCTTATTACGCCCTTATTTATAGTTTTTTACAGATAGATCGCAAGGTCTTTACTTTACATTGCAATCTCAGATTGAGTAACAAAAAAAAAGTATTAACTGTAGACTCCGTGAATAAATTTTAAAAGTAAGTAATTTAAATTTTTCAATATAAATGAGCTGATTACGGAATAAATATTTGATAATTAGTCATTAACATTAGTCGTTCATAAAGTTAAAGGATTTTGTTTTATGTTCTAACAATGAGTCTTTTTATAAAGATATGTAGCCTGTTACCCAGGGCGTACCCTTATGTAATCTATTTATAATGAATACATATACTCTCAGTTTATTGTTTCATAAATGGTGACATTTTTAAGAACAAAATCGACATTCATATTTAGCTTTAGAAACTATATTTTTTCACTCAGAAGATAAAAAGAGCAGCTGCATCCTAATTTTTCAAGATGCAAATTATTATGAAATCATATTTTAATCTTATTTTCCAATTTTAAGGTCTGATGACTGATAGACTATATAAAACTAATAGTGCATTTTTTTTTTCCTTTTTTGGGGCCGCTTTCATGATCACATATTTTTCTAGGTTTTAATTATAAACGTTTTTTTTTTTTAAGGATTTTACATTTGTGCCATAGTATGTATATCTTATACATGTTTTTACACATATTTAAAAACAAAATTAAATGGGAATAATGTTTCAACATTTTTGGTCTCATATTGATATGTTTCCTATTTCTTTTGCGTACACGTTTTATTATTTCTTGTGTCACTTATTTTACAGTTTATACATTTGATTAGGATTTGTGTACACATTTTAAAATGTTTCATAGATTAAGGTAATTGAGAATAATAGCTTTAATATAATATATATATTTGGTAAAACAAAAATAAACTAAATTTCTAAAAAAATGTGCAATTTTAAAAATAACAATAATAATGTAAAATGTACAATTATGTTCTAAGACCAAATTTAAAACTGCTTAGTTGATCCTAACCAGGAATACCTTGTCAGTAGAAATAGTATTATTCATTAAAACAATGAAACAACAATAACATTCAACAGTTCAAAACAGTCATAATACATAGAAATTCACACACACACACATCTTGATCTGTTCCTCACTCCACCGATGACGGTTTAGGAACAAATCCAAAAGAACGTCAAAAATCCGATACATGTCAAGCCCTTCTATGAAAGAAACCAACCCTTATTGGTACATGGGACTTAAGAACCCTGAACCAATGCGGTAAACTAGCCCAACTTTTCAAAGAGTTTAACTACTACCGCATGGACATCCTTAGAACCTGTAACATGCCGTGGACATCAAGTTGTAATTCTAATATAAAGGCAAGTCAAATAAATTAAAATAAAGTATCGTGGGTGCATGGACCAAAAACTTAAGTTTGACTGACTATTGAGGCGCAAGTTACGTAAGTATTGGGCGTATTTATCTTAATATTTTTTTCTTGTTAAGCGAGACCTTTTGTAATCGGCCTTTTTCTGTCAGCATAACACGTCAACAGAACGATGTTTAAACGCTGTTTAGATATTCTGCCGTTCTAACGCTTGCTAAATGGCTACTTTTAAGAAACTTTTGAATAATGTTTTTAGTTGAAAAATATTTTAATAAAAAGGTATAGGCCTTACAACCAATCTGTTAAGAGAAAAGAAAGAAATCCCACATATAGATAAAGTTAATTTAGATTTAAGGGTCGCCACCGAAAGAAAAAATGTAATAGTAAAATTATAGTTGAATAAGACGTTAATTTAAATATGATTAAGTTTTTTTTAGTACGCCAGTTTGTAACTTCCTTTTTTTTAACATATCAGCAATTCACACCTCTGAACATACACAATTTCATAAGAGGGATGAGAAATCAAATACGCTAAATTATGTGTATTTTTAAGATTCAAGTATAAATTGTGAGTTATAGTCCCAAACTTATGTATAGTTTATATTTCCTTCTCGGAAAGTCTCTCTCTTATCTAACCAGGCCTTCTGTAACACTGCTCAACACAACACATCACACACACTGTCCGCGAAGGCTTCTCATCACATGACCATATCACGGGTCAAATTTATGTGGAAAGTTCATCGACATCGACCTTGTCCATCGACATAGCAGTTCTACTTGCCTGTGTCACATGTGTCAGATGATCATTCTGTCAACCCGAATCGCGCAATATAAGTAACATTGTCTTTCAAGCTATAAGATCTATAGGGCAGTAAATGTCTTCTGTTTATATGGCCCACGATAAACGTCATGTGCTCAGAACAATGACTAACGGCCTTTACTTTTCCGCAATAAATGTTAGGTTTGTTGGCCTCTTAAGATCCCAAAGTCTAAAATAAAATTGCAGTCTTCACCAGGATTTGATCCAGGGACCCCATAGGTTCTGTAGCCAAGCGCTTTGTCACTCAGCTACCTCTAATATTTAGATACGCTATACATAAAACGCTAGTAACTTAGAATTCGTAACAGGTTAGGATAATAATGACACATTGCATAACATTTTAATAGCCAACATCCTTGTCAAGGAAGAGCGAGAAGAAATGACGAATGTATACTTTCGATGACTCATGATGAAAGTAAGTGTTAAGAACCTCAAGAACGTGTCTACACTAGTTGACCCGCTATTTGACTAATTGCAGATGTAAACCACGTTCCTAGACGAAGTTGGCCAATATCACTATTGTAGATTTAAGTACAATTGACTGAGAACGTTGAGAAAGCAAAGAGATTCAACCCCACATTGAAAACACGGATTTTTGTGAGTACCACTGCAATAAATGACACATATCTTTTAGTTATAATGCTAACAATTTCTTTATATACAACACTAAATTATATTGGTCCTTAAAACACTATTATTTTTATTACACATATTGTTACATGACAATTTAAATAAAGTTTACCATAGTATGGAGAATGGATAAGAATAAGAACAGAAATTTTAATTGCTGTATACGCGAGTCTCTTGATTATTATTATGTTTTCTTTTTTTCTTTTTTTTTTTACATTACAAGAGTTTTTTCTTGATATAAACTGATGATTACAAGCACTCGCTAGTTGTGACATGTACAGAAAGTATTTAGACAAAGAATGAAACGACATTGTTTTCTATAGGATAGAATGAATAGGAACAACTTTAGATGGCGACCGAAACACTAATTATACTAAAATAGTTGAAACCTCAGCAACCTACTTAAGTAAACTATATTATGTTGGAATTTTATTGTGCACATGCACAATTTAAATATTTTCATCGGTATGAATATTCTTAAACATCTAGAATTCAATGTAAACATTGTACACATGAATACTTCACCTGCAACAATTAACGAAATTTTTTTCATTAAGCTTAACAAAGTTAACAAAAAAAATATGGATATCTCAAAACTAGACTATATTAAAACATATTACATTATTAATAATTGACAAAATAGTATGTTGAGCTACACAGGTATTTCAACTTTTTAAAAATGCTAAATTATTATTCAAAGTTAGTCTGATGACGTTTATGTGGATAAAAAGCTCTGACAATAGTCAAATCTAGAAATTTATGTTATTTACTTTATATATATTGGATGCGTGGTGGCTGAACGGTAAAGCACTTTGCTTTTGAACCGGAGTCCGGGGTTTCGAATTCTGGTGAAAACTGGGAATTTTTATTTCGCCTCTGAGTTCACCAAGCTCTGATGGGTATATGACATTAGTTGGAAAAAATAAAGGCGGTCGGTCGTTATGCTGGCTACATGACACCTTCATTAACCGTATGCCACAGAATCAGATGACCTTTACATCATCTGCCCTATATACTAAAAGGTCTGAAAGGGGAACTTTTTACTTTATTTACGTTGACATATGCTAGAAAGGTTAGTTCATGACGTAAACGTGTGCTCTTTAACAAATAGTTACATGTTTTTAAAAGGTAAATAAGTGTCATAGAATAGATGCTTCTAATTGTGAAAGATACAATCAATGGTGTTATATTTTTTTCAATTATTTAACAATGTTTTTTGTGCTTCAAAATTTGCTTCAAAAAGTTAAAAGATAATTAGTGCTATTAATTACCTAGGAATATAAATCATAAAACATACATTATGAAGACTACACAATATTGCTAAAAGAAAACACAAAAATGTTTTTCATTAAAACACTCGAATTTATTTGTTATTCATTACACACGAAAAAATAATTAATTTATATGACTAAAAAATCGTATCACATGAAAGACTCAGTAATAACTAATGTTTGTATTTTCCAATGATTCCTTAAAGGGACCATCATCTATTAAGAATGACCCTCAAGCTCGAAAAAAATGGTTGAAGATTGTGTCATTCAGAAATATTGAAAAGGAGGGATAATTTAAGTTTGAGATGCTGGGTTGTTCTAAGCACGATACTTATCTCTCACTCTCTTCCTATCAATAAAACTCCAAATAGAGCTATTAACATCAAGAGATTGTAATGATTTGGCTGCTTAGGTAGACACCGTTGAATGTTATCATCAACAACTTCTTAGAAATGAGACACTAGTCTCAGAGGGTTGGCACGTCTGTCGCTGGCTTGTTGTCTTTTCTGGGGACTTCTCCAGAATCTGCTTGCACGTATTTCTAAAGAGATTTGTTGGTTTGTTCACAATATAAGTGAAACGTTTTACATACATATCAATTCAACACATACAAAATAAGATAATGATTAATATTATACTTTCAGACCTTAGGATCTATTTTTTCCTTAGTAAAGTTAACGAGAATATCACGTAGCCAGATCAACGACCAACCACATTAACTTTCCAAAATATATCAGCAACGGATTACAAATTAGAGTTGGTTTGTATAAGAGGCGTCCCAAAGATTCCAAGTTTGAAAATCTTAGTCTCCATAGGCATTGGAACTCGAGACCTACAAATTCAGAAACCTAGAACTATACTACTTGGCGATCGCGCTACTGTTTAAGACATTTCCACGTATTAAATACATTATAAAATAAATGAATTGCAAGGAGAGGTTTAAAAAAATGTATATTAATTTGAAAATTAAAACAAAACAATAGTTTATTGTTAAATTGTAGTACATTATGTCAGCCCGAATAAATTAAAAGTTATTAGATAAAAGACACAAAATATTTTCAAAACCATATTTCATCTTTAGCTCAATCTTATCAGAGTTTAAATAGGCCTTGTGATGTAGTGGAATATTTTTCTTGGACGTCATTAGGAATCAGTTTGTTAATGGAAATGCATTCTTACCTGTTACGTCAAGGTCTATCAGCTCTCGTCAACCCTCTCGTGTTGCATAAGCTATTTTTTATTCTAAATAGTCTGTGTGACGTGGTGGACTTTTTTTTTTTACTTTGACTTAATTAGGAATGAATTCAGAAACTAAATGCTATAAGAAAGTGAGAAAAAAATGTTTTAATAACCCTCGTCAACTCTATCGTGTTAAAAAAATATATTTTTGGTATAACGTAACCGAGAAGTAGTGGAAAGTTGTTTTTTTTGTTGTTGTTGTTTTTGTTTTTTGAAGTCATTACTTATGGTTTTATTAAATAAAATGCTAAAATAGTATTAATTCGTGTCAACTCTATTTTGTTCAAAAATATATTTTTAGTCTAAAAAGGCCAAGTGAAGTTGTGGATTTATTTTTTTTCTCTGACGTAATTCAGATGAAGTTTATTTAAGTATAACTATTAAAAGTGCAGCAATGTTTTATTAATCCTTGTCAACTCTTTCGTGTTGAAATTCATTTTTTATCTATCTAATTTGATTTATAGAAATTTCTTATGTAAACCTTAATGCTTTTGAATATATTGAAATAATTTCATCAAAATGGTGATGCCTTGGTAGTTTATCATTTATTTGTACACCTAGATACTTTGAGTTTTTAGTCTGTGTTACTGGTAAACACGAATAACATAAGTAGAATTTATTTGATTTAGTTTATTTGTTTGTTACTCTTAATAATTGTAATTTTTCTGGATGTAAAAAACATAGACAAATTTGATTCTTATATCTGGAATTCATCGATTTCTTTTTGTAAAATGTCTGGGGTTTTTTGTGTGTTGTTTTTATTGTTCTTTATATAATGCAGCAGTCAGCAAACAACTTGATTTCCGTTCCATTTATGTAAATTAGAAATAGTATGGGACCTAAACCTGTTCCTTGAGGCACACTTGAGTTTAATGTCATTGGTTATGATTTAGAACATTTTATTGTTACAGTTTCTTCTCTATTTATCAAAGCATATAGCAATGCTAAAATATTTAAATTTTTCTAAGCAAGCTATTTTGGTGAGCGTTTGCTCAACATCGCAGCATGTCATTAATAAAAAAAAATTCACCCAAATATTAAAAACTCCATTAACAAAAGATTATAAAAGGAAAACGTGTTTACATCATGTTAAAGCTAGCAACCATCAGATCAAATAAAGCTTCTTGGAGCTAAATGTTGACCTTTTCTATTTATAATGTTGTCCATCATCATCTTAAATTATTTTAAATACAGACTTATTTATTGAAAAGAAGAATTTTGAAGCTATATATGATTTTTATCAAGAAAAACTTAAACAAAAGTGAGTTTCAAGAAATTCCGACTTCCTAATTACGGACTATCCAAACTTTCAGTTTCTTTTTTTTTTTTTTTTGTAGAGGCCTCCGTAAAGGGGAATACCCTCTATTAACTTGTGTTAAATGTCCGTCCATCCTTCTATTCGTCAGTCCGTCCCGTTTATAGCTCGTAAACTAGAAAAGAAAATCAGACATCATGATATTTTAGACCTTTTAAAGTTCTGATGCAACGGCTTTTTTTTTACCTTTTCTGAAAGAGAACAATTTTATTCCTACAATCAACTATGGAAGCAACTTTAAAAAAAAATCAACATTTTTACAACTAGTACTAATAGTAAAAACACGGGAGACTATTTAGGAAGAGTACTTACCTTTCAATATATTTTCAACACATTTATTCCTAATGCTATAGATTTCCTTGTAGACATTTTTTTATAAAAAATGTATTACTACATTGTGTATTTTCTGTTATAACAACTACTAAGAAATTTTAAAACCTAAGTAAAGGGAATTTTTTTATTTATTGTTGAAGTTTACATAAGAGATAGGCCCTTCACAAAGAAAAAAAATATTAATTAGATAATCAATCAATTACATCACCTTCACCTGTTACGTCACCGTGATACCACAAAAGATATATCAACGATCTTTCTCCATCTCTCTCTTTAGTCTTTAATGGAATTTATTTCACTGACTTGACTGTCCATGCCTTGATGTTGTCTTCCCTTCGCTTTTTCTGTCTTCCTTTTCATCTTCTTCCTGGTACTGTTCCCTGAAGAAAGGTCTTTGCGAGCCTGAGGACCTTTTGATATATCCATAGAGTTTGAATTTGCGTTTTTTAACAGTGGTTAGCAGGTCATCGTTGGGTCCATTTACTGTATTTGTTTCTAATATCTTCATTCGTGATGCGGTCTTTGCAAGTAACACCTACGATTGAACTCTAACTTTATAACTATCAGTTAATTGAATACATATGAATATTAACAATGTAACAAAAAAACAATATTTGTACAAATATTCCTTCTTCTCTAGTGCTATTAGAGCATGGAATGGGTTGCCTGAGCTAGCCGGGAAAACTAGTGACTTGGCAGAATTTAAGCCATTGGTTAATATGCATGACTAAATGCATGACGCGTAGGTCGTAATCATCTTCTTTTTTTCTGAAGTAACGTCTGTATTATATAAGATAAGATAAGATAATGATAGTAACATTGATGAATCTCCGTATCCTGTGGCATCAAGTCGTTAGTCGAACTAACAATACAACAGTATCGGCAACACTTTCGACACGAGCAAGTCTCTTCTTTTTGTATTGACGAGCTAAGGTTGCAGTTGTTAATAGTTTGTAGTTCATAGTCTGTAGTTCATAGTTTGTAGTTCATAGTTTGTAGTTCATAGTCTGTAGTTCATAGTTTGTAGTTCATAGTTTGTAGTTCATAGTTTGTAGTTCATAGTTTGTAGTTCATAGTTTCTGATATTTTTTCTGAACACATTAAAACCTTTCTTTTTACCAGCCTTAATTGACCACTTTGAAGGCCTTTTTTTTTGAGTTTTGAGTTTTAAACAGAAACTGTCTTTGTAAATTTGTTTGGTAAGGATTTTATTATACTTCCTTGAAACTTTGAAAACATATTTTAAAATCTCATTAAACAATCTGTTTAAAACTTTTTAATTTTTAAAGCTAACTTGTGCATAAGGAATGTGAGATGAATCAGCATTTCGATGTGGAAGCAACACAGAAAATTTTATTCTAATAAAACTAGTTAAACTACTTTAACTAAGTATATTATATCCGCACAAGCGCGCACACACACACACAAACACATACACATAGTTATATATATGTAGATATATATCTGTCTAGATGATAAGCAAATTTACATAATATAAAAACAATAATCATAAATCACCTTGTGAGCTAAAATGGTATAAATTTACAACACTATAAAGATAGAAGATCTAGATGATCTACTAATAACACTACTGCGGTATAGAGGGACACGAATCGAAAACTGTATAACATTATTTTTAATTTGACTGCTATAATATCATTATAAACAAAACATAATATATACAGAGAGGAATGTAATGCCCTTCCAGTTGCCAATCACTTTTTAGGAAGCTTTACATTTATTCCTCTTTGTCAGTCTTCAGGGACTTTAGAAGTGGGAATCGTGGTCGAGAGGCTAAGTGCTCTTGAACTCGGCTTGTCTCGGCTGCCTAGAAGGGGGCTGGAGGTTCGACACCCGACTCGGGCAGAGTTGCGTTTACTGAGCGCCTAAAGGCAAACCAACTCCTAGATACCCCCTCCCCCCTCCGGTCCACAAAAAAGATTGAACCAAAGCGCTCTGAGCATTAAAGTAGCGCTATATAAAAGCTATAATAATAATTCTCCAACACAGAATTAAGAGATCAGTCGCTCTGTCAATAATGAACTGTCATCTGTGTTTTAGCGTTTCTCCTGACTCCATGTCTAGCCCTGGTGTTATAGTGTTCTTTACAACTGCAATAGACATGGTAACCTCCTCTGTTATTATTGAAACTGTCTTGACCTTGAAATCATTACTTGGAAGTGTAAGTCAACTTGGTTACGGTTGGTTAATGGTTTCTTTAAAGCTCTCTACCAATCTTGAACTCCGCCATCTGCCGATTCCTAGCCCGGGTGAGAAATAGGATGGTTAGGGACGGAGCTAGCGATCCCACCCTGTGAAAGCTCAAGACACGGAAAAGTTTATACATAAAGATAATTTTACACGCGTCAAGGACGCTAAATCCCCGACGACCTCGCGAAAAAAACCCTGGCTACGCCCACGATATATATGTATGTGGGAAAAAACCCATGTATGTTAGGAAGAAATAAGCTATAAGTGTACATATGAAAACGGAAAACGCCTTAAGTGTGTGTAATAGAAATCAAATTGTACATAAAGGACGGCTAAGATAAAGGCCAGTCTATTTTTCATTTGTTTTAATTAAATAATGTAAGTTTTTATTTATAAGTTTTTAAAAGTAAGTTATTGATGTTCTTTACAACTTTTCTTAAATACCTTATGTATGGAATACTATGAATGATTGTTTGTAATTTGCAAGAAATAGATCACATAACATAAATCCAGCTAAGGCGTTCTTCGTAAATATACCTTTGAAAAAATAAAATATATAATTTTTTAAAGTATATTTAGAGAGGCTGTATTATCAGGGACGTTATTTGAAATTTTTGTATCAATTTTAACGAAATTAAAATATAACATTGAGCAAGGGTATGATTGCTGGACTGATCAGTCTAATAGTATTTGACTGATCAGTAGGAATTTATTTTTCCGGCACTTTGGCTGTAATCTATGAAATTGATTAGTAATGCATCGACCAATGCGTTTTGTTTTAATGGTACAATACAGAAAATATTAAAGTTAATTCTTGAATTATTATGTGATTCATAAAGTCAAGCTACCATTTGGAAATAAATTATTATATTTATCAAGTTTTGATTCTGCAATATTTTTAACGTCCCACAAAATGAGAATAGGGTAGAAATGACCATAGTGTAGAAGATCGAAGACTTCTTCATTAAAAATTCAAGCTTTATTCGTAGATTCGCAAGTGGTAGTATAAATTTGCATCTAAGGTAACAATGGAAAATGTATCAATGGATCATTATAAAATTTGTTTTCTATTTATTAACTTACTCTTGCAATGGAATATTGATTCAAATGTTTTTTTTTTTAAAGAATTTTCATTCTAACTTTACTTTAGTTTTAAGATGAAAAAAAATGGACTACCTTAAAAAAGAGCAATTTTAAAATATCCAGATTATACACTTGACAGTCTAAATAAGACTATGTGAGCCCGAATCTATCTATCTGTCTATCTATCTATCTATCTATCTATCTATTTTCTATCTATCTATCTATCTAACTAACGAACTATCTATCTATCTATCTGTCTGGTCTGTCTGTTTTGCCATTTATATGTTTATGTATGGGCAGTGGCGTAGCTAGCCATGTACGGGTGGTGCGGGCCGCACAGGGCATCAAGTGGTGATGGGCATCAAGCTAAGGATAAACTTTCACAGTAAAAAAAAACATATTGTACATATATGAAAAAAAACACAAAATACTGTATTTGAAATGTGAACTACGAATTTAATTATGTTGCTATTTTGTTAATCTCCTATGTTCTTTTTTCAATGAAATGTAAGCTGTAGACCTGGTTGTATCAAATGTAATATATTTTTTTAAATCTCTTAAGGCGAAGCACTTTTGCATGCCCCTTATCTTCTAGGAATCATGGTACATGTTGTTACTTCATTGCTCGGTACGCTGCTTTCATCTAGATCTAGAGCTTAAACCTTTAGACTCTAGATCTAGAGTAAGTGTCGTTGTTTATTATCATTTCACTATGATTCTTGTTAGTTTCTTGTAAATATTTTCTTGTAATTTTTTTCGAGGCAAATTCTTTTTTTTACGCTTTTTTTCCATAATACCGTAATGTAGCCAATATTATGGTAGTTGCTCAAGATTGAAAAATCATGTTGGCACGCATAGTCCTAGCTCAGACGGAGAGATTGTCATCTCTGGTTGAAATGGTTGACGGTAGGGATCAAACGGTCCAAAAATCTGATAATGCTACCTGAGAAGAATCATGGATATCACTTCTTTTCTCTCAAAATAGAATCTTGCATTACTGGGTATCGCAATCAAGTTGAAAAAAAATGTACTACCTTAAAAAAGAGCAATTTTAACATATCCAGATTATACAATTGACAGTCTAAATAAGACTATGTGAGCCCGAATCTATCTATCTATCTATCTATCTAACTAACTAACTATCTATCTATCTATCTGGTCTGTCTGTTTTGCCATCTATATGTTTATCTTTATGCAGTGGCGTAGCTAGCCATGTACGGGTGGTGCGGGCCGCACGGGGCATTACGTGGTGATGGGCATCAAGCTAAGGATAAACTTTCTCAGTAAAAAAAAAACATATTGCACATATATGAAAAAAACACACAAAATACTGTATTTGAAATGTAAACTACGAATTTAATTATGTTGCTATTTTGTTCATCTCCTATGTTCTTTCTTCAATGAAATGTAAGCTGTAGACCTGGTTGTATCAAATGTAATATATTTTTTAAAATCTCTTAAGACGAAGCACTTTTGCATGCCCATTTTCTTCTAGGAATCATGGAACATGTTGTTACTTCATTGCTAGGTACGCTGCTTTCATCTAGATCTAGAGCTTAAACCTTTAGACTCTAGATCTAGAGTAAGTGTCGTTGTTTATTATCATTTCACTATGATTCTTGTTAGTTTCTTGTAAATATTTTCTTGTAATTATTTTCAAGGCAAATTCTTTTTTTTTTACGCTTTTTTTCCCATAATACCGTAAAGTAGCCAATATTATGGTAGTTGCTCAAGACTGAAAAAACATGTTGACACGCATAGTCCTAGCTCAGACAGAGAGATTGTCATCTCTGGTTGAAATGGTTAACGGTAGGGATCAAACGGTCCAAGAAGAAAAATCTGATAATGCTACCTGAAAAGAATCATGGATATCATTTCTTTTCTCTCAAAATAGAATCTTGCATTACTGGGTATCGCAATCAAGTTGAAGAAGAATTGCAAAGACAAAATCTAGGTTATTTTGTGAATCGAAGTACGTTCCTTTCATAAGATAACTTGTAATCCAAATCAAGCTTGTTCCAGACCAAATTAGTAAATGTCCCTACAACGAACTTATTGTGATAACGAACCAGATATTTCCCAAATGTTAAGGCTACGTTGTCTTGGATAATGACGGTGCACTAATTGTTATCTTTTATCTAATTCTTTCATTGACATCATCTTAATTTCTTGTTGGTTTGAACCATTCTCCAAGTTTGGCAGGTATTTAGATAATTCAATTTGAAATCGATTCACTAGGACTTCCTTGCCAAAAAGAAAAAACGGAACCAGCCTTAAAGCGGTTAGTTAAAACCCACTGGAGCCAGAGGAGAAGCCGTCAAGATGGATTAATTTTCAAAAATTATAGAAATTCTAGAGACTTTGACTAGTAAAGATGAGAAATCTTCTACTAGATCTAAAGCAGGCAGTTTGCTAGTTACTATGCAGAGTACATTTATTTTCTCACCTTGGGGTTTTGGTCGCTGTATTAACTACAATAATGGACACGCAAGACTACCTTCAAAAACATGCAATGTATATATTCAAGACTGTGCACTTAAACGGAATACATTCAAAACATTCTTAACTAATAGTCGGGACGACATCGCTGAAGCCATTGTTACCTTTACAGTAAAAATGTGCCGCAGACCTCATATACAAGAAAAATGATAACACGCGAAAAAGGTTAGAACTATGTAGTAACACACAAGAAAGAGCTACGGATGGAAATGTATTCTTCCTTGGACGTGATGATTCAAGAAATCAGCCGATATGAGCACTATCATGATGTGGTAGTTAAGCATACATTTTTGTCGCTATCGCAACTTTTGAATCCTCTGATCGAATTCCTTACGATCAACGATGAAAAATTCAAGATTCACTAATTTTGCAACTGATGTAAAAAAATAGATTTCGATAAAATAATTGATAATTTTGCGACCAAGAATGCATGTAAGATTTATTAGTAGTATCTTTTTTGTTAAATTGATTTTTTTTTTTTTTGGGGGGGGGGCGAAGTAGCAATACTTGAACAATAAATACACAGATAGTTCGAGAAAAAAACGATTTTCTCTGTTTGTTAGTTGTTGTTTTTTTTTTAGGGGGAGGAGCATTATCACAAGCTGCGCAATGGGCATGATATATCCTAAATACGCCACTGTTTAAATGTCTCTCAATATTATAACAATTTTAGTTTTTTATGTGGATACAGGCTACGTCAACATTTTATCTTTTAATCAAATTTCATGGCCCATTAAACGTTAGGAATTGTTTTAGACACATTTCATAATTTTATGTAGCTAGTACTTTTTCTACAAATAGGAAAACCAACAATTCTTGAACATAAATTTCAAGATCTAGTCACGAGCTTTTTTTTTCTGTATTGTTATGTAAACATTTTTTTGTGTGTTCTTTATCAATTATCTGGCATAGGAAACAAAAGTAGACAAAGGGAAACAAACTGTAAACGATAAAATTGTTTATTATCTTTGTGAAATATATTATTATCCTTTTAACATTTTTTTTCAGATTTATTTAAATAACAAATTTTCGGGACAATGTCGTTTTTCTCTTTTTTGGCCTACTTTGTACTTATAACGGGTAAGCTGACTTTGATTTTTACTAATTTAAATTTTACATAATTACCACATTATTTATTATTAAAGACTAATCATATTATCAAAATAAAACAATTAATCAATCAGCAACTACCTATATGCTTAATCCAAATCAAAAATGACTATGCAGTTCTCTTACTCTACTCTAAATACGCGAAAATACCACTGTCAAACGTATCCGTGTACATATGTTCCTTTTACTCCCTAGGTGCTCACTAAGAACGCTTTTTGACAGATTCGTAACCTTATCATGGTAATTTGTAAAAGGTCGTAAGCTTTATCAAACTTTTGTATTTTATGTTTGGTATTTCCCCCAAATGCCGCAGTCTAATTAATTAAAAAGCATAAATAGAAATATCTCATAAAATCTGTATTTTAAAGCAAATTTTTTTTCTAAGTCTACCTATTTACTTATAATATAAAGCAGAAAGTAAGGCGTATGTATATTTGTATGTTGATAAAGTTTGGCATGGATGTTCCTTTGCTCATAAAGGAGGCCGTAGTCTATGTTTAATGTCCTATCCACTACTGGGGGGGGGGGGGGGGAAATAATTTTTGAAAAAGCTAAATTTATCTCTATTAAAGAACTAACCTTTTTTTAAAAAAATTCTGGTTCGAGGTATTTTACATTAAATATAAATATGTCGGTTTGAAGGGGTACACCCATTTTCACAAACTAATTTTGTTTTCGTCGCAAAATTTTAAAAAATGTGAAAGAAACATTCGCCATGTTTGACATAGATCTCAATCCAATCAGTGGATCCGTAATACCCAAACTAAGTCCGCGGGTAATATTTGGCTAATTTTTAATACCCTCATTGGTATAAAAAATATGCCTCTAAGGTCACAATAAAAAAAAAATTGCTTATAATTTTTACTTAATGATAAAATACTTATTCAAATTGTTTAAGCAAAAACGTTTGGATTCGAATGTTTATTAAGTTGTATTTTTAAAAAACCTGATTACTTTTGAATGGAATATTTTTATAATTATGTTATATTCTTGCCATGCACACCACCATTTAAGATAGTTCTGTTGGTGCGCACTATTAGACACTAGACTAGGAATTATGTTGACATTAGTGAAGAGAGAACTATTTCTGCCCAAATCTAGAGCCGAGATGAAGATACTGTGCTCAAGGAAGATGTCCTATGTGTTTTTCATGTCTCCATTTATATATGTCTCGTTGAGTTGCCTCCCTTTAAATGTTATTACATTGGTGTCGAAGTGGCATTATAGGATTATAGGCGACTCAACGAGAGGAGTTAGAATTCGATCACCATGGCATCTTTGAAACAAGTAGACCAAATCTTAGTTAAAGAGCTAAGGTAGGAACTTCGTTACAGACGCCTGAAGCTTGGTGGTACCAAGGAGATGCTTACAGCTCGTCTTCGGCAAGCCCTGATCAATGACGACGAAGATCCGGATACCTACCTATTTGAAATTGAACCGGAGATTTATGAGCTTATCGGCAAGATACATGGATGTATTGACGCAATGTATGAGCAAATTAACAGTATGGGTAACAAGGTAGATAAAATGGTGTCTCAAGAGAAAGAAGGAATAGATTCGTTGGTGAAGGAGCAGTTGCTTGTAGACTTGTTGCTAAAGAAGTTGCGTGGTCAAGACTGTGGCTGCACAAACTGTGATGACGGAGTCGCTGGGGATTGGAGCGCCGTGTTGTGGATAAGTCTTGAGGGCTTGACTCTCTAGACGAGAAACGTGACAACGATTGCTGCGACGATCTCATCGGAATGTAAGGAAAGAGACAAATGAGGAAACTGAAGTCTGTTATGTGCCTGAAGCGTTTTTTCCTATTGTACCTGTTACGAGTACCTCAATGAGCTGGACAGATCAAAACAACTTTGGGTCTGCGTTTAAGCCTGTTGCTATTGGACCTTAAAGACCTCTGCCTATCTGCCGGTGCTTACGAGGGGAATTCGAAGCTCGATAATTGCATCCAGAAATTTATTATGAACTGTACGTGCGGCACATCACACAGAGAATGTGGATGCCAAGGAAACAATCAACAAACTATGTGTACTTCTGCCATTATCATTGACATTGGCAAAGACGAATGTGTATTAACCCAAGCTCGTTTTCCTTAGTGAGACATGGTTTAAAGAAGTTAGTGATGAGCCAAGAACCACTGAGCTAACGACACCAGGCTTTATTTTAAAGAGTCTCCCTCGAAAAACAGGCAGCGGAGGGGGTCTAGCAATACTGTACAGAGATAGTCTAGCCAAGTATGTAACAATAAGACCTGACAGCTCAACGTACACCACCTTTGAGATGTGCGAGTTTCGCCTTTCCCACCACAGTAGAACACTGACTTTTATTTTCCTGTACCGCCCACCACCAAGCAAGAGAAATAAACTGACAACAAAAGTTTTCATCGAAGAATTTCAACACCTCCTTGACAGTCACATATCGACAAAAGATCTATTTGTCATAGGCGATGTGAACTTGCATTTTGACAGTGAAAATGAGAAATAAGCGATGTCGCTGAAAAATGCGCTAAAAGATCGCAACTTAGACCAACTGATAAACGTTCCGACACACGTCGAAGGCCATACTCTTGACTGGACTGTTACAAATGCAAGTGAGCTTATATCCAAACTGAAAGTCTCAGACCGCGGCTTGTCAGATCATTTTCTTGTACACTTAAAAATGCGCCTATCAAAAGCAAAAAAGCCAAAGAAAAACGTGACTTCCCGTAAACTTAAAGCCATAGATATTGCCTTCTTCAAAATGGACGTGACCTCTTTGATGTTGCAACAGAGCAACACAGACGTTCTCAGCAATTACAATTATTGCTTGAAAAAGTTGCTGGACAGCCATTCATCTCTTGTCACTCGTACAATCTCAGTTAGGCCATCTACACCCTGGTTGACGGAAGACATAAAGACTGCCAAACTTATTCGCCGACGTGCCGAACGTACAATTCAAAAGACAGGTCTGACGATATATCGACAAATATACATACTAGAAAAAAACAAGGTTAACCGTATGATTAGAGACGCAAAAGCTAGTCATATTCGACAAAAAATCGAAACTTCTGATTCTTCAAAGGAGCTATTTAGGATCACCGCTGAAATGTTAGGGGGAGCAAATAACGAACGTTTGCAGTCATCTATCCCAGTATCTGAACTTCCTAATTCCTTCAATAGATTCTTCATTGGGAAGATTGAGCAGATTAGAAATGACATGCCATCCCTCTCATCACAGCTTGACCACTCTTCAATTTTTCAAAATACTCCTTTTTGCGAGTTTCAGCGTGTATCTGAAGATTATGTCAAAAAAACTATTTTAAAGATGCCAAATAAGTCATGTGACCTTGATCCCATTCCAATCTCCTTGCTCCTTGAATGTTTAGATGAGCTTGTACCTACAATTACTAACATTATGAACACTTCACTGACTTCAGGCATTGTACCACAGCAATTAAAGCATGCACATGTCAGGCACTTATTAAAGAAATCCAGTCTTCATCCGGAATGTCTAAAAAACTATCGCCGGTATCGAATCTTCCATTCCTGTCAAAGCTTCTGAAGCGCATCGTGTTAGCGCAAATTCTTTTTCATCTTGAACAGTACTGTCTCTTGGAAGAATTTCAACCTGCATATAGGAAGTGCCGTAGCACAGAGACAGCAGTGGTCAGGGTACTAAACGACTTATTTCACAATTCCTACAAAGGCCACATATCAATTCTATCCATGCTGGACTTATCCGCAGCCTTTAATACGCTAGACCATGAAATTATGATGGCCAGATTCTCTGCAACTTTTGGGTTAGCAGAAGTCGTCCTAAAGTGGCTTGGATCCTACCTGACAGAACGCACCCAAAGTGTCGTTGTTAGCGGGACGGAATCAACAAGCTTACTTTTGAAGTACGGAGTACCCCAAGGATCAGTTCTAGGCCTAGTACTGTTCACTATGTACACATATCCACTCAGCGGTGTTATACGGCCAACAGGCATCTTATACCATTTCTTTGCCGATGACTCACAGTTATACGATTCATCAGTACCCTCAGAGGTGTCGCATCAGTAGAACCGTTGCAATGGTGAGCAATTGGAGGGTTGAAAATAAACTCAAGATGAACGAAGACAAGACAGAAATAATTAATATTGGCACTAGGAACAATGTCAACATTAGATATTACTACATTAGTGGTTTTACAAATATGGATAATTTTTCTTTCCCAGTTGTTTACTGCGCTAGGTTCGATGATTGCAAGGGTAAGTGGTATACAATTTTTTTTATCAGAAATTCGTTAGCTCAATGGTATTTTTTTTTGTAGCCTATTTTTATCGTTTTATAGTCTTGTATATGTCTAGGATATGCTTGGAAATTACTCATTAATCTTTTCGTGGAGATTTTAATTTCTACCATGCAAAACAATTTCTCTTAACGAATGCTGCATTTGCATCTTTGCGAAGTGACCTTTAGGTTTTAGATAAATCCTTTTATTCCATGGCCAGGATAAAGGCCTGGCTCTTCACCGATCCCTCTGACTTGAGACCCCTTTCAATTAGATGATCATTTAATAACATCCCTTCGTTTATGGGTCACAGTCCCCTGAGCCAAAAACATAGATTCCTCCATTCCATGCGAAAACAAATCAGCTTATCCGAACATGGCACGAACTACAGTTACAGAGACTACTCTCAGCGTGACATAGGATGACTAAAGTCAGTCATTGGGGTAGCACCCATGGCGCAAAGAGGTTCAATGAATCCGGGGCCACGACCATTTGGGCCCACAGCCTGTAGCTTAGCAGCAGTTGTGCAAAGGGTCTCATTACGCTCAAGCCCATGACCCATGACCAATTAGAGCCAGTTGGATCCCACATGAGAGATTGGGGATGAACCAATATGAAATACAAACTGCACTTTTGTAAAAACCGTTTAAAAATAAAATAAAAATATCCCTCAAGATGCTCTAAACTTTGTATTAGCTTCAATACATTAAATTGAGATTTCAGTTGTAAAGTTTCTACCAGTGGTTTAGTGTGCTACTGCAAGGGTCATGTTTATTGTAATTGTCACTAACGTTTGTGATAACAATTGTTGCCAGATCGTCCAAAGTTATTTTCATAAACCATTAATAGTATTACATGAATCTTTAGATAGAAAGATAAAATGATAGATAGAGAGAGAGAGAATGAGAGACAGAGAGAGAGAGAGAGAATGAGAACTCTGATCTGCCGTGTCAGCGTTGGTAACAGAAAAGGTCCAGTAAGTTGTGATAAGTAGGCGAGTTTATGAAGTCTCACATAGACACGTTGTCTCGGGAAACGTAATGTCCAATGTGAGGTATCCAGATGACAAGTAATGCCAAATAGGCAGATAGCGCCAAGAAGGCTGCCACGTAATGTCAAATAGGTAGTCAAATAGGTTGATCGGTGGTCTGTCAAATAGGCAGACACCCGAGTGAGGCTGCGGATAAACAAAGACAAGTTAAGACATGTCTCTCAAGCATCTCATCGATACTTTTGACTGAGGTGCATTCGTCAGATTGGTAAAATTGCTTTTAAGTACAACGGGGAGATGATGACAATTTGAATTGGTAAAATGGTTGGCTGATAGTAGCCATATAAAATGTAAAGAGTAAAAGAGGTTAACAATCTCGATCGAGCGAAATGGGGGGGGGGGGTAACGGACGATGGCGCTTCTGTTTACGTACGGCCTTCAGTCATGAACAATGGGATGAACTTGAATAAAGAGAGTGTCCGTTCAAGGGGCGAAACACTCGTCAAAGTAAAATGGATAAAGAGGGGAGATAATTTAGAAATCTATTCTAAGCGCAGTGTCAGTGCGTTAGAAAGATTATCAATGCGGAAAAGGGATGGGCAAGAGACAAAAGATTATCTCCCACGTGGATGATCTCCAAGAGAGATTTAGGTATGGGTGGAGAATGAGAAAGAAGTATGTCCGGAAATGCGGGATTAATAGGTTTGCCCAAGTGGTTTTAACCAGAAACGCCATCCGTCAACTTCAAGAAAAGTGAAGAGAACAAAGGATGCCTATGTATATCGTGTTCATTGACCTGACTTAGACCTTCGATCTAGTCAGCAGAGATGGCCTTTTTTAAAATTTACAGATAATAGGCTGTCCACTCTCGCTGTTAAATGTAATTGTCTTATTTTACCAAAATATGATTTGGTGCTGTGCAGTTCAATGGTGCCTGCTCTGAATGTTTCAGTATAAACAGCGAAGTTAAACAAGAATATGGCCTGGTCCCAACCCTCTTTGGAATATTATTTTCACTGATAATCCACAACGCGTTTGACAATTCAACAGATTTGATGACAAACTCCTAAATATTGCCAGACTGATGGTCAAAACTAAAATCTGAACCTCCTTGTAAGAGATATGCTATTCGCAGACGATGCATTGGTAGTGACACACTCACAAAAGGTACTTCAGTCACTTGTGTCTCGCTTCTCTAAGGTCTTATAAAAGTAAGGCTTAACAATTAACACGAAGAAAACAATAGTTATGGGACCACTTGCTACAACATCAACCTTCATTCACATAGACGATATCAAGTTGGATGAAAATTAATTCTGCTATCTTGGATCCACAATTCAAGATGACCTTTCTCTAGAAGACGAGATAAAAAACGCATAGGGAAGGCTGCCTTGACCTTTGCTAGAGTTTTGGAAAACCAGAAGCAAATTACAGCGACCAAAATGGGAGTCTACAAGGCATGCGTTCTGAGTACGCTACTGTTCGGTAGTGGGCTGTCGAACACCTATGCAAAGCAAGAGAGAAAACTAAATTCATTCCATTTGCGCCGTCTCCGAAGGATCTTGAAAAATCAGATTAAAAAAAAGTGTGTAATACTGAGATCCTTGCCGAACAGGTAGTTTGAGCATCTTTAAAGTTCTCAGACAACGCTGTTCGCCGGATGGAGGATAATTGCATCCCGAAATATATTCTCCACGGGCAACTCGTGTTGGGCTTAAGAAAGACTGGTCGCCCCCACCTCCGTTACGTGGATGTAATAGAACGGGACCTCAAAACAGTAAACATTGATACTGACCATTGGGAAGACATTACAAAAACGGCACTAAATAGAGACAGTAACCATCATAAAAACATGGCCCCAGCTCTGGAAAATACGTGTCATTCGAAAATTGGCCAGCTCATCTACCATCAAAGCGAAAGTCACCTTAACATGCAATATTTTTCGACAGGAGAGTCTCTATAATAGGGCTACACAGCTACATGAAAAGTTTTTGAAATGAACCGTAGTCGCTCTACAACTGAAAGAGGGCAAAAATAGTCGAGAGAAAGAGAAATATATATATATATATATAGAGAGAGAGAGAGAGAGTGAGAGAGAAAATAAGCGAGAGGGATTTGTTTCAATAAACAGATAAATGTGGGGGTCTACAATCGTGGTGGTCACGATTTACAATTTCGACACAGTTGCCAATTATTCAACTTTTTCAAAGCTAAATCTGTTTCTTATTTTTCATAAAAAAAGAAGAAAAATCGCACATATGCTACATTCGTAAAATGATCATTACAACTATAAACTTCGCATTTAATTTTAGCAAGCAAAAGAAACTTCATAGAAATCGTTAAAGTTGAATTTTTTGTGTGCAATTGCATCCAATAAATTTTGTAACAAATTAGGGGAGCAGGTTTTTTAACAAAGATTTAGAAGAGAGAGATGTGACTATGTTGATCATGGAATAGTGTCATACTTTGATCAATGCTTAGTATTTAGTTGAAACTTGGTGCATAATTCTGAAAGAAAGTTAACACCATTATATTTAAACAAAAACGTCAGACCAGGATTTATTTAAATATTGTATAAATACTGCATTTAAACAGGAAAGCAAATTCCCGCAGATGTGTTGGGCAATGCAGTTCTAGCAAAAATACCTATTGTAAAAAAAAATTCAATCCACGCCATTTTTCTCTTTCATTGGTGACAGAACACAAGACATGTCAAAAGTCGATCAATTATTTTCCGATATCGTTTCTTGATCTCCGATCAAGGAGTACCTAAACACATAGCATTTAGAGAGTAATTTCTAGGGTTTCATATTTATGAGAATCAGACGTCTAAAGAATTGGCTTAACAAATGCTTCAATCAATGTATAATCTCCAAATATCCCTAAAATAAACAATGAAATCAGGCCATCTAAATTAACATAAACAAAATGTATCAATCTATCTTTATTGTTATTTTTTTTTTTAGTTTTTATTTATTTTTCTATTTTATGTTTTTAAACTTCTTTTTAAGATACAGAGATACAAGTACATCTAAAAAACTTTGACTACAAAGATTGTGACACAAAGTGCACTAAAGGATTACTTTTAAATGATACCATAAGACTTTATGGAAATATTACCGGTTATGAAAAGGAAAACGTCAATGATAATGATGAAGTAACGATAAGAAAGCATAAAGGAGTAATTTTTTTAAAACTATATCTTATACTATATAGTAAAATTTAAGGTGTATGTATGTATGTATGTGCCGAATAGAAATCAAAAACCGTTTAACCAATCTTGATAAAACTTGGCAGAAATGTTCCTTGGGTACTAACGTAGACCGAAGTGTATGTATTGTAGCCCTAAAACAAACTTAAGACCCTTTAAAAAAAGTTGACCAAGCATTATAACTTTATCAATCTAGACCATGTTTACATGAGAAAAGATCGAAAGGATCTAGATCTACTTTTAGGAACTACACTTTGCGCGGATAGTTTTTTACTTTGACACATTAGAATACGAAATATAGTCTATCGAGTTAATTTTTGAATAAAATTAACTTTCAAATGTGTGTTTCAAAACATTTTTTACATAAAATTTGTTCCTTATATCTGCGAATTTAGAATTCCTGACGTACATTCTTTCATTAGGCATTGCCCGAAAGGTTACACATCTTTTTATTCCTAGGTCTAAAACTCTAATTCAACTCTAAGATGATGGAACTTCTCTTCGCACAGATAGTTTTATACTTGAACACATGAACATACTAATTATAGTCCATTCATTTCATATTTTGATCAAATAAACATTGACATTTGTTTTTCTAAAGCATTTTTACATACATTCGTTCGCCTTGAGTGCAACTCTATTCTTGATAACGCGTGCTTCTAAATATAGATCTACACAAGCCAATGTTTTCATAAAAAATAGGATTTAGGTCGATTAGCTTTTTTTTTTATCTCCATTCATAATATGTTTTTGTCATGAATTCATGCATTCGCTTTACTTACAACACTAGTATTCTCTTTCATTGTTTCTAATGCCTTATAGGTGACTATATTAGCAATGCGCAAGTTAAGATCCGCAGGCAGCGGGTAATATCTGTCTAGTGTTATAATATATTTTTAGGGTAATCTACTTACCAATCTATTATTTCAATTATATATATTGAAAATTTTACAACACATTTGATTTTGTTTTCTTTTTTTTTTCTTTTAGGGATCTGATATTGAAGTTGACCGATTGAATAATTGCATTTTTGGTCGAAATAACGTTTATACTTGCTTCTTTACTAATTCATCTTTAACCATCATTTATGATGAACGCTTGAGAAACACTCGAAACAAAACAGATGTATTATTTAGAAGTTACATACAACAATGGTGTCCACCGTAGTAAGACGATTGAGTTACCACCAATATTTGGTAAACTATTATATATATATATATATCTATATCTATATATATATATATATATATATTACTTTGTTTTTAAAGCTTAGTGTATTTTTGACATATAGATACAGAGCACATTAAATATAAAATATAATAACAAATATAAGCCATTTACAAAAAATAAATGAAATAAACGATACGCATTCAGAGATGTTTCAAATCATATTGATCATTAACAATATAGCGACTTTTCTGCTAGCCTTTAAGAGTGTAATGTAATAATAGTTCAATGATTAGGTAAAATAACTTGAATGAGCGTGGGAAAAAAAATTATTTAAAGAAATAAAAAGGTTTCAAGGACAGTTGGTGTGGAAACACGAACTTAAAATCGGACCTCGAAAAGGTCCGGTCAGCAAGTTAGAAATGCAGGTTTCTATATTTTCGGAAATAATGTAAAAAAAAAAAAAACAACCAACAAACCTATGAACTACAAACGATCAACAACTACAAGACTATCTCCGTCGATTCAAAAAGAAGGGACGTGGCTGTTGTAGTGTTAGTTCGACTAACGACCTGATACCACATGATGAGGAGATTTATTAATATTATATTATTACATTTAAATTTATTTTTTTTTAAAGTTTTCCTAATGTATTCGATGAGCGGATAGTTATGAAGATATAGTTTAATCCTAGGTGTCACTTACAAAGACCACATCACGAATGAAAAAATAAAATAGAAACAGGATAAATACAGCGATTGGACACCAAGATGACCTGCTAACCACTGTCTTAAAGCGTAAGCTTAAACTATATTTACAAACTGCATTACAACGTCCTTAGGACTAGAAAAGACCTTACATCAGGGAACAGTACCAGGAAAAAAATGAGAAGGAAGACGAAGAAAGCATGGGAAGACAACACCAACGAATTCAAACGCCTGTTAGTGAATATAATTATATGAAAAGCAAAGGGCTGAGAGGAAGGGAGAAATCTGTAGACAGATCTCTTGTGTGGTCCCTAAATGGTACAACAGACTAAGGAGTAGTTGAAGGTGAAAGTGTAGTCAAATGTGAATGTGGCCTATAACTGGATGTTGGTGAATCTAATTGTTTTGTAAAGAGCCAATCTCTCATTCAAAGCCTTAACAGTTAGAACTTCTCCCTTAGGTGCATGCATGGTATGGTATATCTCTGTTGTTTACGTGTAGAATAGATAGCGCTTCTTATTTACTTTTTGTTTGAAATCATATTTTACTTATATACATATTAAATATATTTTTTATTTACAAAATAGGGTTTAGAAAAAATGTACAGACATTATTTAGTTTAGTAATACATGCATGTATTTGGACAGACAGACCACACAAAAATAATAGCGCTATTTCTCTTTCGGTCACCGCTTAAAGAAGAAAGTGAACATAAATTAGTTGAGCTTAAATATTTGCAGGAGCATATTTTTTTTTATAATATATTATTATATTAACATAGCGTTTTAGTTTATAATTTAAAAAAAACATTACACCTAAGAATAAAACAATTTTTTCTTTAATATAATATCAAGTTTATAAAAAACAAAAAATCTTAAAAAACAGATAAATACTCACTATGAATGCTGAAAAATAATTTACAAGCACCTTCATGACTTAATTATAGTATTAATTATGAGAGCGCGAAAAAAAAAACTACACTAATGAAAAAAAACATGTAACAAAGATTTGCATCAACTTACTATAAAGTAAAGCCAAACATTGTTTTGAATATTTTGTTTTAATTAAAACATGCATGTTTATAATTAAATTTTATTACAATGTCTGAAGTTAAAGACGATGTAATTTTCTTTTTTTTTTAATTATTATTTTGCAGATCCTAGTAACATAAAGTTGTTTGTAAACGCGCAAAATGTAACAGAATCTTACCAAAGAATCATTGTGGGAAATTCATTATAAAATTTTCATTGCGAAGACGTCATTGAACCATGCGATGCTTACATGAGTCATTCATCATTAAACATGAAAAATACAAAGGAAAGCAATTATACCATAGGATACTCAATATGTGAACTTGCATATCTAAACCAGTACAACGTTATTGTTATAATGAACACTAGAGGCAAATGATTTTTATACAATTTAAAGTACAAAACAGGCTCATAGACATACAGCAACAATACCTTTACAGATCTTACAATCGATAACCTAGATGATGTAAAAGTCTTCTATTTCTAAGCCAAATGATTTCGTAGTTGTATTGTGGCCAAACCAACTACCAAGCCATTATACTTTCTTCCACTACATGTCATCATCATAGATGGGTGGACACGGAGACGACACAATATACCGACAATTTAAAATTCCTTTTGTTCGACGAGGTTCAAACTCAAGACACATCAGCTCGTAATCTATTCCTTTTTAGTTGTATCAATTACTTTTGACGAGTCATGATATAAAATGTGTAATGCATCTATACTGACAATAAACCTTTGCGATTAGAAAAACTTTACCTATTGTTTTGTATCAGGGTGATCACTTTTTAATGTATTTTAAAAAAATAGTGGCGACCTGAATTTGAACTCAAAGGCTAAGGCCTTCTTAGTCTCCACAAGCCAATACAGTAACCACTGTGTTTATGGAAATAGTTTTTTTTTAAGTTATTTAGAAACTTTTAGTTCTACAATAAAGGGTCTAATTCAGCTTGTTCCACCTTATCAGTCAAGTAACATTTCTTTCACTTTCTCAAGATACAAAAAAAATTAATTAATTACCAATAGTAAATGAACTAATTGTTTTTTTTTTTTTATTGATTGTTGTGTTGGATTGTAAAAGAAATAATTGTGCTAAATTTGAGCTTGATCCGAAATCGGATGTCGGAGAAATTTCACAAACTTTTTACCAGACAGACAGAGAGATTGCATTAATAGATAATGTTTTGTAGAAATAAAAATAAAACAATAACAACATTTTAACTCCTCAGATTTCTCAGACATAAAGTTAAATTGTAACAACAAAATACTTGGCGGTAACGTCAACACCCAACCATGAAATGAGGATCAATATTTGCTGCCAGGAAGCGCCAAAACCTTGCTATGTAGTTTTATCTTCTGCAGAAGTCTTCATCAGCTCTCGATACTGTCTTACGTATTGGCGTAACTCGACAAAGAAAGAATTTTCTATTGGTTACTCTGTTTGTGGTCATTTACGTCTAAATCAATTTAAATTACTGTTTACAAATGGTGATAGCAAATCAAGTTCACCAACTAATTGTCAGCCAGGAAATCATTTTAATGGTAAGCATCTTTTAGGTAGGAAGAATATATATATATTTTTTTAGTTTTTATTTAGTGTTTTGTTTTCTATTCTACTTATAACACATAAAGGTTTCATTTTATAATGCAAGTTAGTCCTTATTATTGGTGGCTGTGTGGTAAAGCGACTTGGTTTTCTGACGGCTTTGTCTTAGGTTGTCGGGTTAGAATCTCGAAGAATTTTGGGATTTCTAGAACGCCCCTGAGTCCAACTAAATTCTAATGTGTAAATGACGTTGGACAAATGTAAAAGATGTTCGTCATTGTGCTGGCCACTTGACTAACTCGTTAACAGTCGTAACAAATTCAGGTGAACTTGATATTATCAAATCAAATATTATCAAATCCCAAGGATTGTTAGGTCTCAAAATGGTTGAAACTACTTACTATTGTATCACGCAAGCATTGATATCATCTAGATCTGGTAAACGTAGTGTTGGTATATGATAAGTCCTAGTAATTTAAACAAATTTAGTACCAGGATCCAGGAGAGGGGGCGGTTAAGGCGATTACCCCCATTCACTCAGCCTAACTCCCTTCCTTGAAGGGGAGGGGCACGAATTTTAGTAAAGAAATAAAAAAAATAAATTTATATATGAATTTATTGCTTATATTAATAATATATACACATTTTTTTTATATTTCAACCTATTTATTAGATAATTTCGAAGGCATCAATCCCGCCATCATAAACTTTTGAGGGGGGGGGGGGGCGTCCAATTTTTTGATATAAATCACAGCTTATTAACAGAATGTGTTCATCATTTGCATGCCCTTCCTTTGGGTGTCTACTATCTATCTATCTATCTATCTATCTATCTATCTATCTATATATCTATCTATCTATCTATCTATCTATCTACTCTATCTATCTATCTATTTATCTACTCTATCTATCTATCTATCTTTATATATATATATATATATATATATATATATATATACATACATATATATAATATATATTCATTTTTAGTATTTGAGCTGCTCTTCTTATAAATATTGGTTTTTACGTACTGTCATTTTTTAAAACAAACTTCTTTTCTTAATATCCCTTTCAGGTCATGCGTTTTATAGGGCAGATGATATAAAAGGTCATCTATTTTTTTAACCAACTAATGCCAAGTACCCTTCAGAGTTGGGTGGACTCCTAGGCACCCTAAATATCCCGGAATTAAAAATTACAGGCTTCACCAGAATTTGATTCCGGTACCTTTAGGTTCGGAAGGAAAGCGCTTTATGAATTGTTTGTTTGACTTTCAGATGCAGATATACTTTTAAACAACAAAAAACTTGGCGTTGATATAAACACTTTATATCTACCAAGCAATGAACTTAAGCTTAATGTTTGCTGTCAAGCAGCTCCATATACTTGTAACTTGGTGTTATCGTCTAAAGACATTCTTATAACCTCCAAAAGTCTTTACAGGACAATCAATGACAGTGGACACAAATATAGATCTGGGTATATTTTGTCGGTAGCATAGAAAAAAAAACCTGCGTTCGTTCTCAATTTTCTTTCTTCGGAAATAAATTTTGATGCAGCATTTACTAACAGGTAATACAGTTTACAGTTGGATAATGTAATTTAGACCTGTGATAATGTATTTTGTATGTATTATGGGCGTAATCAGGAGTTTTATTTGTGCATGGCTACAAAAAAAAAACGGGAACTATCAATTGTCCGTTAATCTTTCTTTACGCACTAATACAAACGCAACTTTAGCATATATGATTTAGCTGATTGACCCGGCTGCTGTTTATTTGTAGCGACGACATGTCTACCAAAAATGTCATCTTTTACCTTAATATAGGTAGCCTTGAGGTTGTCTTCCAACCAAGAAAAATGATCACCAACCATAAGGTTAACAAAGTTGAGGGTAGCATTAAAACTCACAATACCACAATGTAATGCCAACACCGAAATACTAAAACCATATAGAAAACAAATAACATAGATTTTAACTTTTCATATAAAAATGCAAATAAAATAACTTAACAATAAGAAATAAAACTCACCCTAAATAAGGGTCAAATAGTCCTCTAAGATGTTTCCAAAGCAATCGCTTAGTTACGTAACGTTAAGGAAAGGACAAACCTCAAGTCCTTAAACAGTACAGCTAACATTTAAAGCGCAAGATGGCGAGAATGCACCTAACGTGCAAAAAGAGAAAGTGACGTCATTTCAAAATCAAGACGAAGGAACCAAAGGAAACAAATACATGCCAAATAAAAATGAGACAAATGACGTCATCGACTATTAAAGAAAGCGGCGCTATTAGATTGTGAACATTTTTACTACAAAACTAACTGCGACAGTCTTAATAAACTAATATATTTTAAATCAGAAATTCCCAATGTCATTAGTTACCATAGTCCGTAGCTCCACTGAAAAAAAAATTATCTTAACTGGTATGACCAATTACATTGACCTTAGTCTATATTATTAGGATTTTCAAATCATCAAAAAAAAAAAAAAACACTAATTTCCCCATCAAGAAGTCTTTCACAGATCACATTTAAAATTTTAAACTTTTAAAAACATGTGAAAAGTCATGGATCGGGAATGACGCGTTAAAAAAGGAAAAGAGAAATTGAGAAACCAAAAGCGAAAAATGCTTGGAAAATTGCTTGGATCATCATCAAAATAAATTACAAAAAAAGTTTTTTCTCAAATGGTTACGATCAGACATTTAATATTGTAATTATTATATTCAGTATGTCTTTAGTATGAAACATCAAGTTTAATCAAGCTAAATCTCTTGGTTGTAGTGTACAACATACATTCTGTAACGAAGTAAAATTAAAACATTGCATTAGTATTCTATCTTTAGAATACTAATGCGTTTTTGTGGGATCCTTTGGCATACTTTCGTCGACCATATGGGAAAATTGCCCTGCCACGTGTAACTGTCAGACTACAATAAGACCTTCTATACTCTCCATACGGGCATTCACAACAACATTGCTATAGGTAGTGCAGTCTTGTCGCCACATATCCATGATGGAGTGCAAACACCTTTGGTGAAAGGGTTCAAGAAGTCTAAGTTGCTTCCGTATAGTACCCATGTCTCAGACCATATATAGGGGCTGAGAGAAACACTACTTGGTAGACACTGATTTTTGTAGGCATACAGAACAGTTTTCGACACACTCTTGCTTGGAGGTGTCCAAAAGCGCTACTGGCCCTGATCCGACCATGATCAACCACCCTTAAAAGCAATGCATCATTGAAATTATGCGTCCCAGATTTGTGAAGTGTTCTATGTTCACAGTCACTGTGACTATCGACGTTGAGTAGATATTATAGAGTAATTTGTGCAACATGTCTTTTTTTTTTACTTCTATATTAAAAATGCAAATTCATTGACCATAGCGCTCTCTGAATACTATAAGAATGAAATTTGCAATATAAAGTTTAAAAATGGGTATTAAAGTATTACAATGCATATATATTCATAGTTTTTTATTTTATAATTTAATATTGCCCAGACTCTTACAAACACTTATGTAGATGGATTAATTATAAGATGGTGTGCAAATGTTTCATTAGGTCTATTGGTTCACTAAAATTTATTCTTATTTGTAAAGAAATGCTTTAGTGTACTGCTGTAAGCCAGTATATAAATGTATATACATACATACATACATACATACATACATACATACATACATACATACATACATACATACATACATACATACATACAAACATACAAACATACATACGAAAATTGCTCATTTAAGAGTATAGGATATTTCTAACAAGAAAAAGTTGAATAAAATTGTGTGAAATTTCTTTATGTCCATGAAGTTTTATGATTTATTTAAACAAAATTGGCAAATTCGGTGGATAAAGGTATAAAATATTGAATTAGCAACCTTAAATGGCAACCCTGATCTCCAAATTGGATATGCACTTAAGGGCGTTAGTTAGTTTGTTTGGTTTCTTTTTAAGCACTTATATATATTTTTTATGTTATGTGCCAGAAGACTCAATAATACATGTACTGCTGCAATGTACTGGATATTTTGATACTGTATTTATGCACAATAGACAAATGGTATGAACTTTTTTTCTTATGCTTAATTAATATGGAAAGTAGTATATGATTTGTATTTCAATTAAATGTAGGTGTATTTAATGTTCTATAATAAGATTATAATCTTGCCTAGCTTAATTTTTTATTTGTTATTCTGCTTAGTTAGTCTACACAATGTAAAAGAAATGTACAACATAATAGGTATTTTTGTATTTCAATTTATTATATGTTATTTGGTAAACAATTTTTTTTTCTGCTCCAATAAAATATAACATGGAAACAGTATTAAAAGTGATCATTGTACACAGTTTTTCCAGAAATCATGAGAATCTCTCTTTATATATTTTAAAAGCCTTTAAGCCTAGCTACTAAATAAAACATGCAGTTACTAATATAATGTATTGTGTATATGACATGTGACATGCGAGCCTTAATTCGAGAATTACTGATGTAGTGGATTGGATTTAGATTTACGTCAAACATGGTGAATGTTTCCATCACATTTCTTGTTTATATTGCCACAAAAATTACAAATATTAGTATTATTTTTTGCATTATTGTTGTTTATTACTATTATATTAATACAGAAGTATTTAAATGAGAAACTATGTTAGTAGGATGGTTGAACCACTATCTGTATAAACAGTACATGAGTTGTCAGGGAAAGAGTGTCTCTCAGTCTAACAAATTAGTACATTACTTCAGTAGAACAAGTGAACACAATGCTAATAGGTATTAGTTAGCAATTGATAATTTAACAATTGTTTTATGACATGACATGAATGATAGTTCATATAAAATTATTAGATCTAAAGCAGACACGTCAAACTCATTAAGTTGCATCTGCCACATACAAAACTTACTATGACCTGAAAGGCCGCAGCCAAAAATCAGTTTCTAAACATAGCCTTCTAGTTATATGTATATTAGAATTAATACAATATTATACAATAATTAATGGATTGCCGTTCCTTAGGTAGCTTGTCTTCCCTTATCTAGAAACGACCTATTTTCGTCCTTAGTTTTTCTTTTAGTTACTGATTGTACACCATTCTGGGAAATTAAATTGTTAGTAAACTAGTGAATAAACTGAATATACAGGGGGCCTAGTAGTCACTAAAGTAAAATATAATTACAATATTAATGACTGATATATTTTCTATAAACCTTAACTCTTACATATATTTGCTTATTTATGATGTGATTGACAGCTTTAATATAGAGTAGCCCTATAGTTACTATAACATATTAAATACATTGCCCACAATCAAATATTCTTCATGCAAAACGAGTAAGTTTGGTTCATACGAAGACAACAGTCTACACCAGGGGTGGCCAATCTTTAACACAAGCGCCAAAAGTGACGCATTTCACGCCAAGAAAAAAAATGAAGAAAGAGCATGCATTTTAGCAAAAAATAATAATTATAAAATGGTTAACCGATTTCTAAAAAAAAGTTCCTTAGGAATTCAATTTACTAGTTATTACGACTTTGAAAATTGACCGAAATATTTATATAACTAATGAGAATATTAAAACAAAACAACCAATGAACACGTTGTTTAATGCAACTGTTTGTTTTTGTTTTCCGTATGTGTCTGTGGCATTTTAGGTCTCGAGAGAAGATCTTTTCCCTTTGCAACTTCTTGTGTGACTAAAGAGGCCAATCCTTGATACACAGCTGCGATCGCAGGTTGGGCATATATAATCACCAGGCGCCGTTGCATTGTCACCCTTCTTTCTGCTTCTGGTGTGTATGACATCTACAATCTTTGACCCTTCCTTTATGCTCTCTCTCCATGAGGATCTGTCCAGTGCCACCTCTTCCCAGTTGCCAGTGTCGATTTTGAAGAGCTTCATGTCGCGTTTGCATACATCCGTATAACGTAAAGGTGGGCGACTAGCGGCTCTCCTGCCTTCTATTAGATCGCCATACAGGATGTCCTGTAGAAGTCGACCTACTGACATTCTACGAACGTGGCCAAGCCAACCAAGGCGTCTGCTGCTGATAACAGAGCGGATGTCCTGGCACCCTGCTCTTTGTAGCACTTCCTCATTGGTTATCTTATTTTGCCACCTTATTTTAAAGATCCGCCTTAGGCATCGGAGGTGGAAAACATTCAGATTTTTTTCCTGCCATGAGTAGGTTGACCATGTTTCACTTCCGTACAGCAAGGTGCTCTTTAGGGCCTCAGTAATGTGTATATCTTTCGTTTCGTAAGTTTTGGGCATTTTTTTATGTTACCTATTTAAGCTTTCTATTGTTAAAAAAAAAAATGATGATAAAGTTATTGGTCTTAAGTAACACTAAGGAAAAACTAGATGGTGAGACATATTTAAGGAAGCAAAGTCATGTCTAGGAAATTTTTAGTTACAGTAAACTAAACCTCCAATAACTGGAAGAGTTACTAGAACTGTAATCTTCCTTAATACAATTGTGTTTTTCTGAGATATTACTGCTTTATACATCAAAAGGCTGTGTGCCATGGGGAACACTTGCAGTATGTTATGGAAACCAGTTTTGAAAGGTTTAAATAAAATTAGTAACAGAAGGATAAAAAAGAAGTTAATCCAAATGAAAATTGTATTTAAATTTATATGAATTTTGGCCATCATTGGCATGTTAACATGTTTACAGAACTAAGACAATGTGCCCTTAGTTACGCCTGTCAGATACTGATGTGAGAAAGAATTTTCATTCACGAAAATGATCCCAAACAAACTGAGGGGCATCTGAGTTAGTAGTTATACAAAAATTGGTGCACGGATGCAGAAGGTTGGCCAAACGTGGTCTACACTCAGATAAATCTTGACTACCACAGACTCCCAAGCCTGAGTCCCTACACATGAAAAGTATGAATTCCGTGTGATTGCCAGTTAACCACTGGCAGATCCGAAAGGAGGAAGGGGTCGGCGGGCGAGTTTCAGTAAGAGATCACACAATTCGTAAACGAATTATTCACTTACGTTAATAATATATACTAATAATTTAAGGTTTTAATCTTTTTTTAAAAAACTATGCATTAATCCCGACCTCTCTCACTCCTAAACCTTCGAGTGAGGGGGCGGTCCATTTTTTGGTAGAAATCAGTTTGTTAACAGATTAATTACGTATCTATATGATAAAATATATTAATGATATTGTTATAAACCTGGTGGAGGCGCAGATGGGAGTAGTGGTGTGGGTGTGTAGTCAGCCGACGCAAATCGCTCCAGGCCAGCACTAGACGAGCGGTCAACCGTGACGAGTTATGACGGTCGGCCGAGACGAGTGTCAACATGATGGTTCGGGAAGGATCGACGTCGTGAACAGAGCTCAGGAGCGTCACGAGGGATGTAGTCATCTGACCACACAGAATGGTCAAGCGACGTTCTGTCCGGTTCTAGAAGGCCAGCAGGGACCCTATATAAGGAGCGAAGGTATCAGAGACGAGTGAGTCACAACTTCCCGATCTACAGTTCGTTACAACGGCTCAGTACAAGTCCGAGACGAGACAGAGAGACCAGTGCAAGAGTTGATACGGCGGAGAGATATTTGTGCAGTCTTGTGTTACGTGCTGCCAATTGTACAATATTGGCTGTTATTTATTGATATTAAACTATTACGTTATTTTAAAGCTTAGATTTGTCAAATTCTTTAAGTTTGTGATGTCGTTGGTGCAATTTGCAGCGAGCCTGGATAGGGAGATTCGTAACAATATTATAACCAATCTTTTTTTTTTTACTTCGCCCCCTTCTGGTATGTTGGTCGTTGCGTTTGGGGGGGGGAGCGATTACATTTACTCCCCTTACCACCCAAACTCTTTGAGTAGGGGGGGGGGAGCGGTCTAATTTGTATGTAGAAATTGTAGTTTGTGAACCTGGTAACTATTGTTAAAAAAAAAAACAAGCCTAAAATCTATGGCCATATCACAAGATATGCAGCGCTAGCAAAGACCTTTCTTTAGGGATATTCAAACTCAGTTGTAAATTATGTCGTACCACACTCTAATCTCAAAATAAATCAATAGCAAATATAAAATGAAAGAGGATGGTACCAGGTGGGATGGGCGATATATGCAATCAACCCCGCCTCTCCGGACAGACCAACTATACTTTTTTCTTTTGTATTTTAGTGTGTAAATTGTAATTTAATTTTTAAAAAAGGCCACTTATATAAGTTATGTATGCTATCAATTAAGTTCTTATTTTGAGTCTCCCACACTATATTGTTTAATGTCAAACGCACCTTACCCTTTCCGACAAAAAAAATGACGTTTTAAAACAGAGGTGTCAAATATGGCTACAGAGTCTAAATTATTGCTCATGAATGTGTCATAATTATTTATCAAATGAGAAATTTTTAAGTATAAGGTATGAGTTTTGAGCCCAAATATTTTTTCCAAGTCCCCTATTCCCAACCTTTACTCAACCTGAGATATTTCTATTGTATAAATAACTTTGGAACTATAGCTTAGAATTTATAATTGAATCTTTAAAAAAAAAAAGATCAGAATCTAATTGGCTTAATTAATTTGTTTTCGATGTTACGAATTTTTTTTTTATTATACTTCAATAACAAAATGTGCTAGTGCTATTAGAGCAGGGAATGAGTTGGCTGAGCCAGCCAGTGACTTGACAGAATTTTAGTCATTGGTTAACATGCATGACTAAATGCATGACGCGTAGGAAGTAATCATCCTCATCATATATGCGCTTATACATTGGGTTAGGGTTTCGAATAAAATTCCCTCCCCCCACACACACACACTCAAAAACTCGGAATTCCCTAGTTCACTTAACATGACCATTGAGTTAATTGATATGGAGCTACGCATTAAAGATAAAAATGCCATAAAACTGAAACTAATACATAGGAACAACAACAAGAAGAAGTTCCGACAAGAACCAGCTCAAAGCTAAAACAAAAGAATCAATAACGTTCCAATAGCGCGTCTTTCGAAATTGAGCGTAATAAAAAAAGACAGAACTACTTATTATGTGCGTGACACGATTTAACCTATTAATAGGCCTACTGCTGCTCTGTTACCGTTTGATTTAAAACCTGTTTTATTTTTTCTTCTTTGTTAAAGTTAATTTAGGGATTTCCCGGTATTACAGATGTATTGGATATCAGTACGCAACTAGTGTACATACTGTTACCGTTTGATTTTAATACTCTTTTATTTTTTCTTCTTTGTTAAATTTAAATTTAGGAATTTCCCAGTATTACAGATGTTTTGGATATCAGTTAGTAAGTTAGCTCTAGTGTGTACATACTTGTTTTTGTTTTTATTTTTCATTATTTCACAATTTACCTTCGTTTACGTTGAACAAGTAATCTAATTCCAAACTCTTAGATCTCAATTCCACAGCGACCAAAAGGTTTATTTTAATTATTTAAATCACAATGAAATTATTAACCTTGAATCCCTTGAATACGCTCCGACGCCATTTTGTTCCATTGGAAAAAGATACTTTGTTGGTTGGCTGTTCTTTTATGCGTATTAATATATGTGGTAAAATTATTAGCAAGCTCTATATGTATTAAGCACTTTAAATTTACCGTGCTATTTTAATTTTCTGTTATTTTATGCTATTATGTCTTCGAAAACATACACATTTGAATCAAAAACAAAAACAAAAAATGTGAAATATAGTTAATTTCTTTCTTAAGTAAATACTAAAATGAAACCATTCACTTCACTTTTTTTTCTTCTTTTCATGTAACATTAGAGGTAACAACAAATTCTGAAAGTAATTAAGAAAATTAAGTTCCATAAGGTTTCACGACCTCTTCCTCTAAATCAAGAACTATTTTTTTTTGTTGGCAGGCATATAAATTTGTACATTTCAATTAAAGCAATTTGATGCTCATGAAGTTTTAGTTACTTTCTATACAATATCTATGTATCAGAAGTTCAGAACCATATAGAATAGTTAAGAGAACTGTGATCTTGTCGAAAGCCTTGGTTTTATCCATAAATCGAGCGTAAAGGTCGACGTGCAGCTCTTCATATTAATTGTTGAAAAATTAAAATAAAGTCATAGGCTTTCAGGGAGCACCGAAATCACTTTATAGTTGGTCAGTTGATTAACAGGGCTCATACAAAGATCTTTCCAGCTACTGACAGAATTGTGATGCCTCGATAGTTGGAGATGCCTGAGTTACCATGCTTTTTGTATATGGATACAATAACGGCATAACGAAAGTAAGGCGGAACAATTCATTTTACTAGGTTTAACAGGTCTGTTAGTCTTTTTTAAATCAACACCGACAATGTTCTGAATTTCTTCGGTTTCCGAAGACCATAAAAGCCAGTTTTTTCTTGATTTGTTTTATAATTTTTTAGAATATGAATTAAAACTTTTATTTTATGCCAGATATTAAAGAAAAAAAGTAATATTTTGAAAGAGTAATAACTAATTTTGTTTTTGACTTTGGGTCAGTGAGAACAGAGAAAGTTATGGGAATTATATTTTATGCACACTTTGCTTTACTATTGAGAAATAGTCGACCAGCGCCGTAGCATACGCCGCTATTTTGCATGGCCGGTCTTAGGCCCCTGCAGCCTATGTGACCGAAGTGGGCCCCCACTTTCAAAGGATTCGCTTTTTCATAGGAACCGCGCTAATTCAAGGTGTATAAATTCTTAAATTAAACCATTTTATAACTTAAAACAGATTTACCAGGAGCTCATGAAAATCTCCCGTAATCGCAAAATATACGAAGAAGTCTTTCAATGATACAGAAATATATAACAACAATTTTTATTTTTGGGTGTTATTCAATATGGAAAAAGCCAATCCTACGTGCGATAAATAAAAACGACATCATGCATTAGCCGTAATTGTGTAATCAGGTGAAAGAAGCTTCTCGCGACTCAAACTAATGAAAAATAACTTGAGGTCAACAATTCTCAAATTTATATTGGTAATTCTTGCTATTGTGCGGGATCTATGTAGGAAACAGAATTATTATGATATACTGTGACTTACCTGTTAGGCTTATTGACTTATGTGTCGAAATTCTGGTCATTGGAGTCCAGGTAATTTAGAGCTGCAAATCGTTCTTCTACTTAAGCCTTGAAAATAGCAGATAATTTGGGGTCCTTATCTTATCCAGATCAATCTTATCCTGTTAGCCTCTTGTTTTGTACCTTATTAAATGTTGGTTGAAGCTCATCAAAAAAAGGTCAGGTCAATTCCTCTGATAGCTCCAGGAAAACTTTTGTTTTGACCGTATGAATGCTTGACTTAAACGCTGCTGCACCATGATATAGTCGATCTGGTTGTGATGTGCAATTTTGTTATTCGCGACTTTTTGTGGCATTCTAATGTGTTAATCGAAAGAGTTGAGTTTTACAAATTCAAGTAATCGCAGGCCTCTGTCGTTAATTGAGGAGTGACGGCATGTCCCGCTATTGTTTTTATAGGTTTGATGTGTGTCGCTTTCTACATTGGCATTTCAGTGCCTTTGTACCACAAGGATGTCTTTTTTTTCTTGACTTTTCTATTGCCTCATCGTCGTAAAGGATGTAGGATCATAGGCTTGTCTAAAGTTGATTTTGAGGCATAATGCCTTTAACTGTATGGAAATAGTCAACTTGATATTGGGTAACAGTTCGCAACACAGTTGATAATAGTTGCTGTGCACAAGAGTCCCGACTACTTTTCCTCCGTGAACATCTTATTACAGTTTATGCCATCTTCGGTTTTTGAGTCCAGTTATGTTGAAACAAAGACTGTTCAAATTGTTTGTGAGCTATTAAACTTTTCATACCTCTTGTTATTATTTCACATCCCTGGTTCCAGTAGTTATTTTATTTCTGGCATATATTCTGTTTTCATTGGATCAGTAATACATTTTTCCCCACCGCCTTAGTTTGTGATGACTAGCGCTGAGCATGGTAACCCGTTGACGCTCGAGGTTTTACGGGTTTATGATAATGTCATGTGGTGTAAAGAGGGATATATACCTGCATGACGGCGTCATCACTCTCTATACCTTAGTAAAGCCAAGTACCGCCTTAATCCTGAACATGTTACCGTCACAGTCCATCCTCAGGCCTGGTCAGTAACATTAGTCAATAACGCATTTTATCCAGTGGTTCCATTTCAACACCACACTCATACATGGTTTGGATTCCAGGGCATGGCTCTAGTAGGCAAATATTTAGAGATTTAGGAGATATAATGGGATCATCAAAGATACTACCATTATCCAGTTCCCCTCTATGCCCTATGCCAGTGGTCGGCAACCTTTTGAGTCGAAAGAGCCCAAAATTACAATTTACAAAATTTTAAATCATTAAAGAGCCACACGTTTTTTCTTGCAACAATAAATTGTACTCGCATAATTTTTGCCTTGTCGTTTATCTATTTCTACTTGTATTTAAGAGCATATTAACACTTATCAACTTTGTAAATTTTCCACCCCAAAAAACTTTACTTTTTAATTCTTTCTCTCCTAACTGACGATACTAACGTTGATTATACCAGAATGTGGTAAATAATTACGGAGAGAAAGAGTTAAATCGACCAATTGCATTTCTAGAGATCCAGTATCCATTCCAAATGGATCAATGTGGATTTCGTAAATTTGTTTTGAGAGGATTTACTAGGAATGCTAGAATAGTTTTGTTGGTTTTGAACAGCTCAAATCTGTCAAGAAATTCATCTTTGAATTTATAACTGTGCTTAAGTAATTCGTGTCAAAAGTAGCAGCTGATTTTATCGTGATACTGCTTTAGAAATGAACATGAAGTAACTTACCGCTCTGAATAACTTCTGCAAAAAGAATTAATTTTTCCTCAAAACAAACCAATTCTTTTACCAAAACATAGGATGGGTTTCCTTTTCCTTGCAGTTTTAGATTCAGCTCATTTAATTTATCTGATATGTCAACTATAAAATACAATGTTTGCAAATGTTTGTCGTTCTCTACTACAGGGAGATTAATGCCTTTATTATTTAGTAATGTATTTCATTCAAGCACAAAGCAAAATGTTTTAACCTTTAGAAAGCCGTCAATTTTTATTGGGAAGAAGGAGCTCGGGATATTAAGTTTCAATTTCGTTTAAGAATTCTTTAAAACTGACGATGGTAGAGTGCTTTTGAGAAGATGCTAAAAATCATGATTACAAAATTCATGACCTCAACTATTTCAGTCCGAATCGTTTTGGGCACAAAGTGCTTCTTGTTGTATTATTGAGTGAAACGTAAGAATTTCATGGTTTATTTTGCTTGCCCTTTTATTTTTTTTCTGTCATATTTCTGGCTCCATCAGTTGCTATTGACACGATTTTATTTAAATCGATCTTAATGTTTTCAAGGTATTTTTGAACAACATGCACTATATTTTTCCCTCTAGTTTGTCTCGAGAGAGGTAGCAATCCTTGAAGTTCTTCTTTGGACCTGACAAAAAGGTCAACTTGTGCCGTGTCTTTATGTCGCAAGACTAGCAAGTAATAGGACAAAAGAAAGTTGAATATCTTCCACCTGAAAATATGTTACATTTGAAGACATTTTAAATATTCTATCTTCTACTGTTTTAGCAGAGAATGGTAAATCTTTTTTTTTTCAAGATTTCCGGTTTGTTTTTGAAATCACGACAAGTTCTTCAGATGCACGTAGAAAGCAGTCTTTGACATGCTGTAAATGGTTTGCCTTTTTGAGCAATTTCTAGTGGTACCAAACAGCTTGCCAGATTAGTAATACTTGTAAATTGCTTCTAACTTTGAGAAGATAATGGCTTCTTACTCATTTACTTGAAACAACAAACTATACGTCACAGCCAAAGAACGTGGTGATGGTGCCAATTCGTCTCGCGTTGAAAACGAATTGAAACCTACATAGAAACATCCGACGATGGCGTCATTCGAGAGCTTATAACGGAATGACAACAGTGACGACGCGAGGGGCGTCTGCTAGATAGAATCGGTACCTAATCCTCGTTAAACGTTTGAGAACTAATTTTAAACATGTTTTGATAAAATAAATAATATTTGAGTATGAACCAAAGAGCCGCAGCTTCACCTCCAAAGAGCCGCATGTGGCTCGCGAGCCGCAGGTTGCCGATCCCGGCCCTATACACTACTTGGATTAAAAAAACGATGCGATTGATATATTAGAAATGGCATAGAAAATTAATAGATATAATCCAGTGTCAATTAAACTTTTTGTTCATTAAATTACATCATATCTAAAATTTTTTTTTTTACTTCGACGTAGTGTGATCCGTGTGTTGTTTTGTTTTAAATTTCAAAGTTAGCCCTGTCCAATGTATGGTTGGGTCCAGCGACATTGACTTTACTCCTGAGGATATGTACTCGTGACCAAGCATCAACTTGGTAGGTGATGTTTCCATTCGTACATATGTGTTGTCCCATGATATAGATTGAGCATCAGTATTAAACTTATCAAAATGTGTAAAGAAAACATGTTAATTTTAATACATTTGTGAGGGTTTGATGTTAGTTTTTTTAAATATAATTGGTCACATTGACAGTTTATTTGATTGGTTGGTTGATTAAACATAAACAAAAGCATATAGGGTAGGTGATGTAAAGATTATTTGTTTCTTTGGCCTTCGGTTAACGAGGGTGTCATGTGGCCAGCACAACCGCCTTAAGTTTTCCCCTACTAATGTCATTTACATTATAGCTGGATGGATTCAGAGGCGCTTTAAAGATCCCGAAATTAAAAAGCCCAGTTTTCATTAGTGTTCTAACCCGCACCTCTGGTTTGGAAGCCAAGCGCTTTATCTTATCTTATCTTATTATAATACAGACGTTACTTCAAAAAAGAAGATGATTACGTCCTACGCGTCATGCATTTAGTCATGCATATTAACCAATGACTTAAATTCTGCCAAGTCACTGGTTTTTCTGGCTAACTCAGGCAATCCATTCCATGCTCTAATAGCACTAGGGAAGAAGGAGTATTTGTACAAATTTGTCCTAGCATATGGGATGAGGAATGTGCCTTTATTTTTGTGTCTTTCAGAGTATTTTATTAAATTTTGTTTTTGTATTTGAAGATTATGGTTCAGTGTTTTATGTATAATTGCTACTTTACTTTTGAGTCTTCTATCCTGAAGGCTTTCTAAATTTAGTGATTTTACTAATGGTGTTACTCTAGTCAAATGTGAATATTCGTTTGTTATGAATCTCACTGCTCTATTTTGTGTTTGTTCCAGTTTCTTAATGTTTTCTTGAGTTGAGGGGTCCCAAACGGTGGATGCATATTCTATTATTGGCCTAACCAAGGTTAAATAACATTTTAGTTTTATGTTCTTATTTGATTTATAGAAATTTCTTTTAATAAACCCTAATGCTTTGTTGGATTTTTTTATAGTTTTATAAATATGTGGATTCCATGACAGTTTTTCATTTAGTATAACACCTAAGTATTTTGCGGTTTTAGTCTGTGTTACTGGTTTGCCATGAATAAGATAAGTGGAATTAAATTGTTTTAGTTTTTTTGTTACTCTTAACAACTGACATTTCTCTGGGTGGAAAGACATGCTCCAATTTGATTCCCATTTCTGTAATTCATCTAATTCTCTTTGTAAAATATCTGTGTCTTGTGTTGTTTTTATTGTTCTATATATTATGCAATCGTCAGCAAATAATCTGACTTTTGTTCCTGAACTAATGCAATTTGGTAAATCATTTATGTAAATTAAAAATAGTAGTGGACCCAAGACTGTTCCTTGAGGTACACCTGAGTTTACTGTTATTGGTGTTGATGTAGAGCCATTTATTATTACAGTTTGTTCTCTCCCTATCAGAAAATCTTTAATCCACTGATGCAGTGGACCATTAATGCCGAAATATTTTAATTTTTTAAGCAAATTATGGTGGTGAACTTTGTCAAAAGCCTTGGAAAAATCTAGTAAAATAGCATCTATTTGTTCACTATTATCTAAACCTTTTGAAAAATTATCAATTAGTGCTATTAGTTATTTTTCACATGATCTATATTTCCTAAAGCCATGTTGGTATTGGGTGAGGACATTATGTTTGTCTAAGTGGTTTATGATGTTTCTACATATTATGTGTTCTAGGATTTTACATGTGATGCTGGTAAGTGATACTGGTCTGTAGTTTCCTGGATCAGATTTTTCTCCTTTTTTAAATAGGGGGGGTGACATTAGCTTCTTTCCAGTCCTTTGGTACTCTGTCCTGGTTAAGCGATGCCTGAAAGAGTATTTTGAACACTGGGGCTAGCTCATTGCTTAGTTCTTTGAGTAATCTAGCTGGAATACCATCAGGTCCCGACGCTTTATTTGGTTTGGTGTTGGCTAATAGTTTTTGAATTCCATTTTCTTGTACTACTAAATCTTCTATGTTGTCTACTTGGTTCAAATTAAGAAATATGTCTTTGTCTCCTAGGGCTGAGAATGCTGATGCAAAGTATTTGTTTAGGATGTTTGCTTTAGTTTCATTATCATTATGTATTATGTTATGTTCATCTTTTAATGGCGCTATGCCTGTTGTTTCCATTGTCTTAGACTTAATGTATGACCATGAGTTTTTGTTGTAATCTTTAGATATTACATTGTTTATGTATTCACTCTGCAGCTGTCTGCTTACTTTTTGGGTTAGGTGTTTAATTTTTATATACTTTTTGTAAACTCTTTCTGCCTTGGTTTCTTTAAGTTTTCTATATAGGTTTTCCTTCTGTTTACAAAGCTTCTTTAGTCTATTATTAAACCAGCATTTATTTATTTTGTTTGATGTGTATTTAGTTTGTATATGA